>OZ014519.1:13351403-14551403 GCA_963966055.1 Lathyrus aphaca
ACCAGCATCCTGTAAGATGTTTCAAGCTCTTAAAATGTCATATCCTCATCACTGGATCCCCCCTTCAGTTTCACATACTCCAGCTAGAGCAGTGATGTGCTTTGCAGATTCTTCTTCTGACTCACTACCCGAGTCTTCATCTGACCAGGACACAGAGAGACCTTTCTTTTGCTTCTTTAGATAGGTTGGGCATTCACTTCTAATGTGTCCATACCCTTCACATCCATGACAATGAATCCCTTTTCCTTGGTTAGTCTTCTCATCATAGTTTGACCTTCTATTAGAGTCATAAGGTCTTTTATTCTCAGAGGTTGAGTTTCTTCCACTTGGTCTGGGGCCTGTTGTCCATTCTTTTGAGAATTTTGTTAAATTGTCTCCCAAGCATAGCAATTGATTCTGATAAGTTGTCCTCAGAGTCTGCTTCATGACTTTATTCTTCTTTATCAGTGTTTGAGACCAGGGCTATGCTTTTGTTTTTCTTCACAATTGTATCATTCATTCCCATCTCAAAGGTTTGAAGGGAACCAATGAGCTCCTCAACCTTCATTGTGAAGATGTCCTGAGCTTCTTCTATGGCAGTAACCTTCATGTCAAACCTCTTTGGCAGTGATCTGAGAATTTTCCTTACCAACTTTTCATCACTCATCTTCTCTCCCAAGGCACCAGAAGTATTAGCAATCTCCAGGATGTTCATGTAAAACTCATGAATGGTCTCATCTTCCTTCATCCTCAAGTTCTCAAACTTGGTGGTGAGAAGTTGAAGTCTTGACATCTTCACCTTTGATGTTCCTTCATGAGTAGTTTTGAGAGTGTCCCAAACATCCTTGGCTAGCTCAGAGTGATGCACAAGCCTAAATATGTTCCTGTCAATGCCATTGAATAAGGCATTTAAGGCTTTGGAATTTCCAAGTGCTGACTCTTCTTCCTCCTTGCTCCACTCTTCTTCCAGGCTTCATCACTTTTTCCCCAACCTTATTGTCTTTGACAGGGTGCTCCCATCCTTTGTTAACTGCTTTCCAAGCCCTACTATCAAGAGATTTCAAGAATGCTACCATTCTTGGCTTCCAGTAATCATAGTTGGATCCATCCAAGATAGGTGGTCGATTCATAGATCCTACATCTCTGTCCATGTTCCCAAAATTTGCAGTCCCTAGATCTCACCCAGTTATACAGGCAGGGTGGCTGCTCTGATGCCAATTGAAATTCTGGGATCAGATATGTGATGTCGAACCAGATGTTTAGACACTTAAATCCTAAACAAAAATTAATGAGCTAGTAAATTAAATAACACAGGAAATTGTTAACCCAGTTCAGTGTATCTCCACACTTACATCTGGGGGCTACCGAGCCAGGAAGGAAATCCAATATAAGTAATATTAATTATGGAGTTAAACCAATCAGTTTAATCCTTCACTTAATATCTACCCAAGGCAATTTCTACCTAAGACTTAACTTAGATATGAGTACCTACTCACTCCCCCTCAATCACACAGTGATCTTTACAATGATTAATAAATTTGAAGTCACACTTCAGACACACCAGCTTGATCTTACTTAAAAGTTTCAATCAAGACACAATTCACTTTTTGCTTAAAATCTCATTAAGTGACTAACAAATAAAACCTGCTTAAAAATAACTAGCTTCACTAACACCCTTGATCGTCTTCTAAAATTCGTGCTTTTTCTTGAGTGTTTTAGTTTCTTAAATAGATGCTTGGTTTTTGGGCTTTTTGCAAATTATCCAGACTTTGATAAATCCCACAGTCATCTCCTTGAATTAAGGTGAGTTAGTTTGTTATCTCCTTGAATCAAGGTGAGTTAGTTATTCTGTTACACTGGAACCAGATAACTAAGCTTCCTAAAGTTGTGCCTTGGAGTGATTATTCTTTTTCCCTTAATTTCAGATATTTTCTCCTGAATTTAATCACTTCTGTTACGCATCATTTAAGTCAGATAGCAGGTTTGCGATGTCACAACATCTGGTGTGACATCCTGAAGTCCTGAACTAAGTTCATAACTTTTACTTTGTTTGACAATGTCATAACATCTGGTATGACATCCTGAACTAATTTCATAGCTCCTTGTTTGTCAAAAATTCTGCCAATTCTTAACATCTACAGTCTTCGAGCCCTATATGAAGGTGCCCTTTGAAACTATCTAGTGTATTCTTAGTCGCAACCACTCTTTGAGTTTTCGGCTGAGACTGTTGTCGAAGGATTTTAATTGAATCCCCACAGACGAACCAGTCTGGAAATGAAGGAGTCGGGCCCACTCCAAAATCAACAGTAGGAAGTTGAGAGAATTTGGGAGGGAAAAGTCGAAAAGCCTCCTCATATCGCCTCTCACAAGGAACGTCTGGGGGGATTTTCAACTTATCCATCTTTTGTAAAAATTTCTCCTTCAAAGTGACAGCAGCCTCACAGACGGTTCGACTAAGATTAATAAAAGCAAGACCAAGTTGAGCAGAAAATTCAGTAGTAGTGAGAAAGTTCTCATTGTAGTACTTGTGCCACCAATCATTAAAAAGATTGGTGCGCTAGGTCGAAGGTCGAAAGAAGACAGGAGACAAAATCGTCTTCTAGGATTCCCATCTGGAGAAGATGTCAGCAACATCATCCTCGTCGAAAACATTATTGTAAAGAATGACCTGGCCTTTTCTATCATAGATACATTTGGGGAAGCTCTGACTCAGCCCAAATTTCCTAGAAACCAAATTGGGTTGGTAAACAATAAGGACTATATCAGGTTTTCCGCCATTCAACCTATAAATAAAGAATCTGGGAATTAAAAAGGCTTCCCAAATTCCAACAGAACCCATATGAAGCTTCCTTTTGGGGGAGTTAGGGAAGGCCTCTAGTGAACCACTTGGGACCACAATTCCTACCAGCAAAGGAAGCCATGTATGGTGCAAAATCATACTGATGTGCAAACATCGTCACAAAACTAGAAAATGCCCCTTTTAGGTTTTCACCTTCATCATTGGGAGTAAGCTTGGCTAGTCGAACGCCCTCAGTACTCCTGAGCCTGATCTCCTCTGACTCCTCATCAACTTTTCCTTTCCTGGGAAGCACAATCTCAAAGGTGGCATTCATCCAAAGTTGAAGGAGCCAGAGAGTGCCGTTGAGACTCATAGAACCAAAGTTGTGGTCTGGGTCCCTCAGTCGAGTCACTTCCTCACTGAGAGACTCATAGAGACTGGCCAAAATGAGTTCACTTGAGCAAACCTTTTTGTTGTTATGAAGCTGGTTTGCTAAGGGTAGATACTTCTTCGCCACTTGTAGAGACTTGGTGTAGAAGACATATCTAGACAGCCAAAAAGTAAGGAAAGCAATATGCTCCTCATCAGAAACTACCTCTTCATTTGGTTTGGAATGATGCCTGAGGAAGAGGGTGTATGTTAGTTTGGATGTGTTGAAGCCAATAATGTCTTCAGCATCAATGGTGGGGTCATAAGCAGGACCATCAGGTCGAAGCCCTGTGATAACGACTATGTCAAAAAGAGTGGGCGTAACCATCCCACAAGGAAGATGAAAGGTATAATGGGTGTTGTCCCAAAAATACAAGGAGGCATCCAGGAGGTTTAAGCAATAGGGTATATGCGTCTTTGTCAGCATTAAAAAATCATATATCCCTATGCTTTTCCAATGGTCAACCTTAGTTTTCTCTAACCTAGATAACCATAAATCAAACTCAGCAAACTATCTGACAGCTCTGACCAGCCTGGTACCATCATAGAGGTACTTCATATCCAGTTCATTAAGAGGAAGTGGGTCAGAAGAAGAATAATAAGATTTAGGGAGGTGCTTATGCCCTAAAGGTTGAGTTTTTCGGTAGCAAGGGAAGAACGCTTTTAGTTTTTCATATGTGCTATGTACAATAGCCAATGGACCATATACAACAAAAGAAGAATTATTTACAAGGAATGGAATCATTACCTAAGACCGGTACAAGCTCCTTGTTTCGTTGTTCAAAGGTTCAGGTGCGAACTGAGGCTTTTTGATGGTTTTCGGTTCAGAAATGTTGTTGAATGGTGGAAGAGTTTGTTCAAAATGGAAAGTTTTGACTTTCTGACCCTCCGGGAAACGTTAGTCTTAGAGGACGTCATTATTGATGAAGAGAATGGAGGTTTTCTAGGGTTCTTGGAAAGAAGGGATGAGACTTTAGCAAGAAGGAGATGAACTCGCAAAGAGTTTGGGAAAGTTTTCTTTGTTTTCTGAAGAAGATATTTATAGGCGTTGGCAATGAGAAGTTGCAAAGTCTAGCCACTTGATGGAGACGTAAAGTGGTGGGGCACGGGGCACTTGGGATCTGATGTGTTGAGGAAGCAGTTAATGGAAAAGATTTTAGCACATTGTTTCAAGGCAAAAATTCATGATCAGAAAGCCGTAGAAACAAATGATGGGACTTTTGGGATTTTTGCCATTATGACACGACGTCATGCGCATGGGCGAAAAATCACAACAGTCTTAGAACGTGGGTGTAACACGGTGGGAGAACTGACTTTAATTATGTTGCGGATAGCAAGAGTCGCCACCGACTTTTATTTTATCCAAAGGAAAGGCATAAAAGAACAGGAAAGACCTTTTAAAAGATTTTTGGGTCCGGGGGGTAGGTTATGTAAAGGGAAGGTGTTAGCACCCTTTACATCCATGGTTATCCATGGGATCTTAGTTACTTAGCTCACTTTAAAATGTTTTTGAAATGTGAAGTGTGTGAATAGAAATTTTCTTAAGAGTTTGATAATGATCCATGTACGGATGCGTAAAAAACCTTTGTTTTGAAAATTGTTTGAAATGTGTGAAGTGTTTGAAAAGTTTTTGAAGAGTGAGCAAGTATCTAAGAGGAACCTACCCTAAGTTTTAAGTCTTTTCTGTTCTTGAATCCTTTAAATGGTAAGACTATCCCTATTATTAAGGAATAGGTAGTCATTACCTTGGATGTGAGGGACAAGTGAAGGGTCATCTGCTACTTAGGCAACTGTGGGGTGTATAAGCAATTCGAAGGGACTATCATCTTTATTCGAAAGGGACAAGATCATTACGAAGGCAACATTCGAAAGGGACTTGATCTTTTATCTGTTAAGGGACTAGATGATGTGAATTTGAGGGACTTTTGCTTTTATACACCCTACCTGACCTTTTTTGATTAGGCAACATGAGAGGTATCCCTAAGGAAGTGAGATGGCGATCAAAGATCGACTTACATGTGTGAGTGTACAATTTTAATATTTATCTTTAAATTAAATGACCTAATTCCAATTTTTAAATACAAACATGTTTTTGCACTCCCTATTTACTAACCATAGCATAAAAATATGAACAATAAACATTATTACTAAATATTACACCAAGGAACAATTACATAATGATAATAATAGCAAATTAAATAAATAATCAACATAATAAATAATAATAATAATTGGGTTAGTGAAATAATAATAATAATAAATCACAATGGGGTTAGTAATAAATAAATAAGAAAATAAACATAATAGATAATATAAACAAAAATATTAAAATAATTAAAAGATCAAATTTTTATATATACAATTATTTAAGATTAATAAGAAAATATGAACAATTATGTTAATTATTATAAAGTTTTAAGTTATTTGCATATTATAAAAATTAAGTTAATTATAAACATATTATAAAATTATAATTACAAAATTAAATTAACAAGTTTTAACTATTTTTAAACATATAATAGAAATTATTTACATACAAAATTAAATTATAAACCATTAATAGAATATTTACATATTATGAAAATAGGATTAATTATAATTATATTTACAAAATTTTAATTATTTTAAACAATATTATCAAATTATAAAATATGTACATGATTAAATAAAAATAGGATTAAGTTTTGAATAAAGAAAATTAGGGTTTGATTATTAAAATTTATTTATTAATAATAAAAAAAAACAAGAATTAAAATAAACAAATAAATAATATTTACAATTAGGATTTATAGGAAATTAGGTTTTATAAAAAATGTTTTAGGGTTTAGAAAATATTATTAAGATTAAGATTATAGTTTAATTTAGAAATAATAAACAAACAAATAAAACAATAAAAATAATGAAGCAAAAGAAAAGAAGGGGAGGTCTGGTTTTGAACCCAGGACCTCCCAATACCTGGAGAAGCTTCCATCCATTGGGCTAGCCTGCACGCAGGTGACAAAGAAGAGGATCCAATTGCTTTTGTTGTTTGTTCCTGAAAAAATCATGAAAAATAAACAAAACAAAAGGCCTGGGGGGGGGGGGATCGAACCCAGGACCTTTACATTGCAAACAAACGCACATACCATTCCAGCCGGGAGGGCGCTTCTGTTGATATAATAGCTTTAATTCATTATATATTAAACCTAATAGTTAAACTGAAAAATAAGAAAAATTTGTGGAAGCCAGGATTCGATCCCTGGACATAGACATCACACGCGCGTCATTTGGCCAACTGAGCTACCACTACAACTGTAATACAAAACCATAAACAATTCTAAAAATAATATGGATAATTTTTGAATTATGAAATACGCGCGCAAGGTTCTTCTTCTTCCTTGGTACCTGCGAAATTTCCTATGAATTTTGCTACAATGTTTCCTGCGAATTTCCAAACACAAGAACCTACGAAAATTGGAAAAGCAACAAGACAGTGAAATTTCTCAAAAATAATTAGTGCTTTATGATCCCCAAGGTCCATAGAATTGTTCTATGTTCTTAGAACTTATTTATATTAGGTTTAAAACAAAACCCCAATCCCATGGCCGAAACCCTAGCCATGGTGATTCTTAAATCCTGCATCGAAAACCAAATTGAATTGCCCAGAAACATTCACAAGCTTATCACAAACACAAATCCAGAATCAAATTCAATTTATATTACATGTATATATGAGAACGAAAAAATCATAAAGATGTCAATATTTGGATTCGGTTTGAGATGTTCATGAGGTTATGGATGCATATAAGTATTGGGAATGATTCAAAGATGTCCACTAAACATGTCTCAACCTTCAAATTGGCTTGAAAAGGCTTGAAGTGTGAAATCCGAATTTGACTTTTGGTGAAATTTTTGAAGATGCAAACTTACTCTTGGAGGCAGAATTTCGTCTCAATGCATTAGGTTTGTGTTATGTACTTATAATGGAATGATTTTAGGTCAAAACAATTGATGGTTGTGTGAAGAAATTAATTGAAAAAGATTGAAAAAGATCAAGCTTTAAACTTCAAATATTTGAGAATTAAGCCTTTCTATTTCAAGCCAATCACCATGATTCTCATACCAATTTGATCCAAATCACTTTAATGAATTTCTAGAAACAAAATCCCATTTAAATATTTGACTTTTCTATTTTATTTTAATTTAAAATGATTTTAAATGAATAAAATCAAAATAAATAAAATAAAATAATAAAAAAAATATGAATATTTGATGGTTGGGTCGTGCATGAGGTATTGGTATGAATTGGGTCATCATATGGCAAGCCCATTTAGAAAAAATTGGTTTTAAACCTCCATTTTCTTCATAAACCAACCAAAAATTTCCCAACTTTGCAAGGGCACACATCCTTCAATTTTAATGCTATAAGGGTGTTCTTGGACATTTTGGAAAGCTTGAAGAGTCCTCTAACCAACCCCACTGGTTTCATGTCCATATCATTTACCATTCTCAAGTTATGCCCTTTTGAAGTTGTTGACTTTTTGTTGACTTTCAAAAGGACCTATAATGTCTTCGCTCATACCTTCCAAATGAAGCATTTTTGGGCTTGGCTTGTGAGACACAAAGTTGTAGAGAATTCACTTTCCTTCAAAATGAGCTTTGGATGGAAAATTGGTGATGAAGCATGTGAAAGTTATGGCTGGTCAAAGTTCAGTTGACTTTTCCTGAGGAAACCCTAATTTAGAAACCTTTGATTCTTGATGATCTGAGATATCCTTGATGAATCATGATCAACCCTTGATCAAATGATGAGTTTTACTTCATATACTTGATGTTGGCAAAAAATCATGAAGTTTGACTTTGGTTTGACCACAGTTGACCTCAGTTTGACTTTTTAACTGCTTTGACTGATTTTGACTTATCTGATCATCTGACTGAGCAAACCTTTTGGGAAAAGTTCTGAAATTTGTCATAGGGATTCTTAGACATATATAAGATGTTATGAAGCTCAATTGAAGTCTTGGAAATCCATTTATCCTGATTAAAGTCAAAACCCTAGTTTTGGATGCACTGCTTAGGAGAATGTCTTACCTGAGGGAATTGTCAAATCTTCTGACCAATTGTGAACTTTGTGATCCTTATGAATCTCATAGGATGTCTTGTGAACCTTGTGAACCTCATGGGAGGTCTTGTAAGCCTTGTGAACCTTGTTAACCTCATAAAGTGTCTTGTAAACTTCATGAACCTCATGAAAGATCTTGTGAACCTTGTGAACCTCATAAAGTGTCTTGTAAACTTCATGAACCTCATGAAAGGTCTTGTAAGCCTTGTGAACCTTGTGAACCTCATAAAGTGTCTTGTAAACTTCATGAACCTCATGAAAGGTCTTGTGAACCTTGTGAACCTCATAAAGTGTCTTGTAAACTTCATGAACCTCATGAAAGGTCTTGTAAGCCTTGTGAACCTCATAAAGTGTCTTGTGAATCTTATGGAAAGTCTTCTGAACCTTGTGAACCTTGTGAACCTCATAAAGTGTCTTGTAAACTTCATGAACCTCATGAAAGGTCTTGTAAGTATTGTGAACCTTGTGAACCTTCTTAGCACACAAAGTCTTGTATTGTGAGGGCAAATTTTGGGGTGCAACAGCTGCCCCTGTTCAATTTTCTGAAACCTGAGGGGTTAGATTGGCGTATGTGCCAGTCGTGACCTGGAAGGTTGAAGGGGATTGAACACAAAAGCCCAAAAATTTGCACTCACCGGTGCGTAGAGTGATACTGATGACTAGTTGAATATGCTTGAGTGGGCTTAAAGATGCCACTTGGAGAAAAATTCTTCAGGTACATTTCTTGGAGGATAAAGCAGTCCAAAATATGAAGGTATAATGATAGCTTTCAGGAAGATAAACAACGTCCTGAGGAAATGATATGCTTTCAGAAGGATAAACAACATTCTGAGGTAATAATATGCTTTCAGAAGGATAAACAACGTTATGAGGTAATAATATGCTTTCAGGAGGATAAAAAACGTCCCAAGGTAATAATACGCTTTCAGGAGGATAAACAACGTCCTGAGGAAGTGGTAACCTTTGGGAAGATAAACAACGGCCCAAGGTAATAATATGCTTTCAGGAGAATAAACAACGTCCTGAGGAAGTGGTAACCTTTGGGAAGATAAACAACGGCCCAAGGTAATAATATGCTTTTAGGAGGATAAACAACGTCCTGAGGAAGTGGTAACCTTTGGGAAGATAAACAACGGCCCAAGGTAATAATATGCTTTCAGGAGGATAAACAACGTCCTGAGGAAGTGATGATAGCTTTCAGGAAGATAAACAACGTCCTGAGGAAATGATATAACCTTTGGGAAGATAAACAACGGCCCAAGGTAATAATATGCTTTCAGGAGGATAAACAACGTCCTGAGGAGATAATATGCTTTCAGGAGGATAAACAACGTCCTGAGGAGATAATAACTTTTGGGAAGATAAACAACGGCCCAATAGTCACAAGTTGTTAATGAAGTCTGTCTGCTGGAGAATTAATCTGAAAAACAAAATTATAACATTCTGTATGATAATATTAGTTTATGCATTATGTATGCATGTATAATATGATGCACTTAAGTAATGTATTATGTATCTAGGTATATGTATGATATGATGTAAATGATGTATGTATGCATCATGCAGCCTGAAGCGTCTGGATATCTTCGTATAACAACTGCTGGCCAGGGAAAATAAATCCCAATTCGTTGCTGAAGAATATGAGGAACTCGTTCCCGTCTTGTTTGATAGTAGGGTATACATAACCTCCCGTCTGCTGGGGATAGTAAGGTATACATAACCTTCCGTCTTCGTTCGTCGTACTCCCATTGGGAAATAAATTCCCGAATATCCGTATGAGGATAAAAGAGATGGATATAAATTCCCGGGGAGATGTGACTTGAAGTACTTCCTGAAGATGTATTTGTCCTACTGGGGATTTGTAACTGTCTTGTAAAGATGAACCGGCGAAGCTCCGTTGAAATCCTTCCATCGTTCGTCCTTAGTAAATACTATTACTGCATTTTTATGCATTTCTGGTAAACATCAATCATATTCAAAAGCATACATACATTCAAACACAACCAATGGACGTTTCGCTTATGTAAATAGGGTAAAAGTAAATCTGGATTCAAAGATGGAATTTAATTCATATCAAAAAGTGACCCATACATGGGTAAGTTTGTACAAGGAGACATAAACCCTAGTAAGAGGATTTTGTCATAAAGTTTTTACAAAACAACGAAAATCAGCTATGTGGGAAATAATCCTATTGAGTTTCAATTCTACTATTGCCATTATCTTCAAGTATCTCATCTTCTGCTGTCGAGACGGAAACGATTGGATTGAGCTTTATCTGTTCGAGCTTGAGTAAGTAGCATAACTGGTTGCAGTTTCATGGGTGATCCAAACGAGACATAGTCCTACGCTTTAATCCCTAACTTTTGCCTGGATTGCCCTTTCAGGTTTTCAATCCACCGGGATACCCTTTTTTGCCCAAGCCGCCTTTTCAGGTTTTCGACTTGTCGGGTGTACATCTTTTTATATATATATCCCTAATTTTTGCCCAAACCCTTTTGGTTTGCCGGGATGCCCTTATTTTTGCCTAGGCCAGTCAACCTAGCGGGTCTCTTTTTATGCGTAGTATTTTTTAACTATGTCTGCGTTTACAGGATGCGGGAAGTCTTCACCATCCATAGTAGTAAGTATCATGGCACCTCCTGAAAATACTGTCTTGACTACAAATGGTCCTTCATATGTAGGAGTCCACTTGCCCCTAGGATCACCCTGTGGTAATATGATACGCTTGATTACCAAGTCACCAGCCTGATATACCTTTGGCTTAACCTTCTTGTTAAAAGCTTTGATCATTCGTTTCTGGTACATCTGGCCATGACAAACTGCTTCTAACCTCTTCTCATCAATCAAATTATCTGGTCAAGTCGAGTCTGAATCCACTCATCTTCATCCAAGCCTGCATCCTTCATAATTCTTAAGGAGGGAATCTGAACTTCAATGGGCAGAACTGCTTCCATACCATAGACTAAGGAGAATGGAGTTGCCCCTGTTGAAGTACGTATTGTAGTACGATAACCATGAAGAGAAAATGGTAACATCTCATGCCAATCCTTGTAAGTAACAGTCATTTTCTGTACAATCTTCTTAATGTTCTTATTAGCAGCTTCAACTGCCCCATTCATCTTTGGACGATACGGAGAAGAGTTGTGATGCTTAATCTTGAACTACGTGCAGAGATCAGTAATCATAGTGTTGTTCAGATTAGAGCCACTGTCAGTAATAATCCTTTCAGGGATGCCATACCTACATATGAGATTATTCTTAATGAATCGAGCCACAACATTCTTGGTAACAGATGCAAATGAAGCTGCCTCCACCCACTTCGTGAAGTAATCAATAGCAACCAGGATGAAACGATGCCCATTAGAAGCAGTAGGCTTGATCTCACCAATCATATCAATGCCCCACATGGCAAAAGGCCAAGGAGCAGTCAACACATTCAAGGGTGATGGAGGTATATGCACTTTATCAGCATAAATTTGACATTTGTGACATGCTCTGGAGTGTTGATAGCAATCAGCTTCCATGGTAGACCAATAGTAACCTACTCTCAATATTTTCTTTGCCATAGTATGACCACTAGAATGAGTGCCAAAGATTCCATCATGCATATCTTCCATAATCTCAGTTGCTTCCTTCTTATCCACACACCGAAGCAAAGTTGAATCATGATTGCGCTTGTATAGAATACCATTGCTCAAAAAGAACTTAGCAGAAAACCTCCTCAGAAACTTCCTATCTTTGACAGATGCCCCTTCGGGGAACTCCTGAACTTCAAGATATCTTTTTACTTCATAGAACCAAGGCTTTTCTTCTGTTTCTTCAGTGCCAATCTCATTGCAGTATGCAGGCTTCTCAAATCTATCAATAGTAATCTTAGGAGCTTCATCATCCCAGCTGATCTCAAACATGGATGCCATGGTAGCTAATGCATCTGCCAACTGATTTTCTCTTCGTGGAATATGTCCAAAGGTAATCTCTTTGAACTGTGGGATCAAAGACAACACATGTTCTCTGTATGGAATGAGATTATCATGCTTGGTATCCCAATCTCCTTTAATCTGACTTACTACCAGGGCTGAATCTCCATACACATCAAGGGACTGAATCTTCATATTAATAGCAGCTTTAATACCCAGGATACATGCCTCATACTCAGCCATATTATTGGTACAATAGAAACAAAGTCTGGCAGTAATCGGGGTATGACAACCTTCAGGGGAACTAATCACAACACCAACACCATTACCAAGTGCATTAGAGGCACCATCAAAAACCATAGTCCATCGGGATCCTTGTTCAGGTCCGTCATATTGTCCAGGTTCTTTGGTAATAATCATAATGTCTTCATCAGGGAACTCAAAACTCATTGACTGGTAATCATCTACTGCTTGATGAGCCAAATGATCAGCCACAACACTTCCTTTAATGGCCTTCTGAGTAGTATACTGTATATCATATTCTGTCAAGATCATTTGCCATCTTGCAATTCTTCCGGAAAGAGCAGGTTTCTCAAATATGTACTTGATTGGATCCATCTTTGAAATCAACAAGGTAGTATGGGTCAACATATACTGTCTTAGTCGGCGAGCAGCCCATGCCAAAGCACAACAAGTTTTCTCGAGCAGTGAGTATCTTGTTTCACAGTCGGTAAACATTTTGCTAAGGTAGTATATTGCCTGCTCTTTTCGACCAGACTCGTCATGTTGCCCCAACACACACCCCATTGAGTTGTCTAACACTATTAAGTACATAATCAAGGGTCTTCCATCAACTGGTGGCATCAAGATTGGAGGTTCTAGCAAATACTTCTTGATTTCATCAAAGGCAGTCTGACACTCATCATTCCATTCCATTACCTGATCTTTCTTCAACAGTTTGAAGATTGGCTCACAGGTAGCTGTTAATTGGGAAATAAATCTTGCAATGTAATTCAATCGTCCCAAGAAACCTCTAACTTCCTTCTCAGTACGGGGAGCTGGCATCTCTCGTATAGCTTTTACTTTTGCAGGATCCACTTCAATACCTTTTCCACTGACAATGAAACCCAGGAGCTTACCAGATCTAACTCCAAAAGTACACTTGTTTGGGTTCAATCTCAACTTGTATTTCTTCAACCTCTCAAACAATTTATGCAAATGATCAAGATGTTGTTCTTCATTCTGGGACCTGGCTATCATATCATCCACATATACCTCTATCTCATGATGAATCATATCATGAAACAAAGCCACCATAGCACGCTGATATGTTGCCCCTGCATTCTTCAAACCAAATGGCATTACCTTATAGCAAAAGGTGCCCCACTGTGTAACAAATGTTGTCTTCTCCATATCTTCAGGTGCCATCTTGATCTGATTGTAACCAGAGAAACCATCCATGAAAGAGAATACCTTATGCTGAGCAGTGTTGTCTACCAGAACATCAATATGAGGAAGTGGAAAGTCATCTTTAGGGCTGGCCTTGTTCAAATCCCTGTAGTCTACACACATACATACCTTACCATCTTTCTTAGGTACCGGTACCACATTTGCAACCCACTGAGGATAAGAAGTCACTGCTAAGAACCCTGCATCAAACTGTTTCATTACCTCTGCCTTAATCTTCTCTGACATTTCAGGACGCATACGACGAACCTTCTGCTTCTTTGGACGACAATCTTCTTTCACTGGTAAACGGTGAACCACAATGTCTATATCCAACCCTGGCATATCTTCGTAAGACCAAGCAAAGATCTCCACATAGTCACGTAGCTTCTGAATCAATCTGCTCTTGACACTATCTTCTAATTCAGCCCCTATCTTGACCTCTTTCCTGTTTTCTTCAGTTCCCAAATTCACAACTTCGACTGGCTCTTCATGTGGCTGTATAGCTTTCTCTTCTTGTTGTAACAACCTAGAAAGCTCTACAGGTACTTCACAATCGTCCTCATTTCCGTCTTCAGCTTGATAGATCGGATTCTCGAAATTATAATTGGCAATAGTAGAACTGTTATCAACAAGATCCAGAGTGGATAAGGATCTGCATTTTAGTGATGTGGGTGTGTGTAAGAACACATAGCTGATAAAACAAAAATAAAAGAAAAGAAAGACAAGGAACACAATATTTACGAAAACGAAACATCCACTGATTTTTATTGAATGAAGTATGCAAATGAAATGACATCCCGTAACAAGCACACCATTGTGCTCCGGGCAAGGCACAAGGCTTGAGAGTTTAATTGTTCAAGAAATTACAAACTTAAAAAGAAACAACACAGTAATAGTATTTACTCCTGACTAAAGGAGATAGGAATAACATCTTCAGCTTTCCAATTATTGAGCCCAGCACCCACAGTAGGAAAAATCCAAGCATCCAAGTTGTAGTCTTCATCATAGTCACCCACAGCATTGATCTGGTTCTTCATAACCCCTTGATTGGTGATACGAATAGCACGAGCACGACGAACAGCCTTCTGGGACTCTGCAGTGAAACCTAAACCAAAATTGTCAGACTTGTAAGGGATATCAGGAAGTTGACCCCAAATAGTACAACCACCTTCATCCACCACAGCTCTAGCATCTTTGAGGGAGGCCATTGTAGGAGGTACTCTGGTAACCACAGGAACATTCTTGACAACCGGAGGAGCTTCATAATCATTAACAATCCAAGGAACCACTTCAAATGTCTGACACGGAGTTTCAACGTATTCACCTTCCACTTCAAGATACTTGAAGGTGTTCACATGGCTAACAACATATCCTTCTTCTCCATAAACAGTGACAACCTTCCCTTCTACCGGATATCTCAGCTTCTGATGTAATGTAGAGGTTACAGCACCTGCCCCATGGATCCAGGGACGACCAAGCAAACAAGAGTACGAATGACGAATATCCATCACATAAAATGTAGCATTAAAAACCTGAGAACCAACTTTGATTGGGAGATCAATTTCTCCATGCACTACTCTTCTCGAGCCATCAAAAGCCTTCACCACTATATTACTGGGCTTCAGCACAGCATCTTCAGGACTCAGCTTATTCAGGACTTCTTTGGGCAACACATTCAGAGAGGAACCATTGTCTATCAATACATGTGACAGGGTAGTGCCCCTGCATTCAATTGAGATATGCAGAGCCCTGTTATGATCCCTCTTGGCAGGAGTCAAATCAGCATCAGAGAAACCTAACCCATTATCATAGGTCAGTTGGGCAACACAATTTTCAAATTGGTCAACAAAAATCTCATTGGGTACATGAGCAGTCTTCAGAAACTTGATCAAAGCTTTGGCATGAGCCTCAGAACATAACAACAAAGACAGCATAGAAATCTTGGAGGGAGTATGCCCCAGCTGATCAACAATGTCATAATCACTCTTGCGAATGATTTTCAATACTTCTTCCATCTGCTTAGAGAGATCATCAGCAGCTGGCACATCAGTAGGTATAGGTTTAATAACAGGACCTTTGCCCTGAGCATCAGTGGTGGAGGTAGCAGCTGGAGTAACTGCATTCTTGGAAGTAACTAGAGGAGAAAAAACTCTTCCGCTTCGCGTGATCTTACTAGATCCAGCAATATTATCAACATCAACAGGCATATCAGCTAAGGGTTCCTGCTTAACACCATGGATATAAACATCAGACCCATAATGCCAGGGCACAGCTTTATCAGATGTATACGGAATAGGACCAGGAGTAGTAATGACCATAGGAGCCACTCTGGCTTCAGCAACAATCTTCACAGGGCCTTCAGCAGTAATCTTAATTGGACCCTTATGAGTGATTTTAACAGGACCTTTGGAAGTGATCCTTACCGGCACTTTATCAACCATATCCACCTCTTCAATCTTTTTACCTTTAGTAATATGATCCACCATACTCTCTACAGAAGATGGAGTCCTCTCAAACACTATGGTGTATTTATCCATGAGACGTTGAATTCCATCTCTCAATCTCCAGCAACTATCCGGCTTATAGGTACAATACAGACAATCTTCACGACAACCTGGAAAAAACCCAGCTTGTACTAGCTTCTTCTTAATGACAGACAATGGTGTGGTCAACTCTGCAACTGAATAGATATGTGAATCTTCATCAATTGCGTTGACAGTCTTCTCGTGATTTGGCATGGGAGCAGTAATCACATTTGGAGTACCCGGAGGGTCAAACTCAATTTCTCCAACCTCAATCATATCTTGAATTTTGTTTTTCAAGACCCAGCAACTATTAGTATCATGTCCCTGACAGTTCGAATGATACGCACATCGTGCATTAGGATTGTACCTGGGAGAGGTAACATTAGGATTCTGAGGAGCCTCTTTCAAAGTGATAAGTTCATCCTTCAACAAGTGTTGCAATGCCTGAGCCATTGACATGTTGATCTTAGTGAACTGCCTTCTAGCCCTCTGTTGGTTGCCCTGTGGTTGCTCTGTTGTTGTAGGAGTTGGATTGGAGATATGGACTGCACTCACAGACTGATGCCTTCTGTTACGATCAGGTTGACCATAAACAGCATTTGACTCTTTCTTCCCACTGGGAGGCTTCTTTGCAGCACCTGATGAAGAAGTACCCACTTGAATTTTGCCACTCTTTATACCATTTTCCACGCGCTCTCCTGTCATTATCAACTCAGTGAAGCCAGATGATGAGCTTCCAATGAGATGACTGTAAAAAGGACCATTCAACGTACACATGAACATATCAACCAACTCCCTGTCAGTTAAAGGGGGTTGTACTCTTCCAGCTAAATCTCTCCACTTCTGAGCATACTCCTTGAAACTTTCTTTGGCACCCATAGACATGCTTTGCAGTTGCATGCGAGTGGGAGCTAAATCAACATTGTATTGGTATTGCTTATAGAAGGCTTCAGCAAGATCATTCCAATCCCGGATGTTGACACTCTCCAACTGATAATACCACTCCAATTGAGCTCCAGATAAGCTCTCTTGGAAGAAATGGATCCACAACTTCTTATCAGCAGTATGAGGTTGGATTCTCCTGACATAAGACCTCAGATGCAGCTTGGGACAAGAGACCCCATCATAAACAACAAAAGTAGGAACCTTGAAACCAATGGGTATGACTACCCCAGATATCAGACTCAAATCTTCAAAATCCAGCCCAGAAGACTTCTGCAACTCCATAGCATCCATTCTATCCACCAGCATCTTGAATTTGTCTTCATTAGGCTCATGGTAGTAATTAGCCTCAGAATCAGAGTCCCCCATAGTGTTGTGGAGACTGCCTCCCTCTTTTTCAGACTCTTCAGACTCATAATCTTCGACTGGTTCTTTGGTCTTGGCAAGACCTTTGAACCTTCTTACCATGTTGATCAGGCCACCTGACCTTCTAGTCTTCTTAGTCTTCTTGGCCAGCAGTGTCTTCAATTCATCCTGCCCCTTGGACAGGTTCAGGATCAACTCTTGGAACTGTGCATTTTTGGCCTGGAGATCCTTAACTGTTTGTTCAAGAGCCATTGCTGAAATAAACAGCGAGAAGATAAGAAACCTGTGCACAATTATAAACCTGTGATGCGATGAGATGATATGTGAATGCATATGCAATGTTTTCAAGGACCGCAGGATTTAAATTTTCTTAAACAAACAAGAAGGTACACTTTTATTAGTAATAAATTTGTTTTGCCTCTTGGGCTTACAGAAAATGAAATGAAGTAAATACAAGAGATGGGGTTTTAAGTCTCCCATGGACGTTTCCTCTTTGTGTTGAGGTATGAGTTGAGATTCCGTTCCTCGTGAAGTTGCTTTGTTAGTTCCAGGATTCTTTCTTGGCTTGATTTGTAATGAGCCTCGAAAGTATCCCTTTGCTCCTTCAACTGGATCCAGGATCTCTGTAAGTCTTCCAAGTCAGTAGGCATGTCTGGGTGAAGGATGGTATAAGCAGTATCTCCTTCAGCAACAGGTTCCATGGTAACTGGCAGGATAACAGGATATGGCATCATGAGAGTCTGAGCACGAGATCGCACCCATCTGAGATAAGCCTCCATAGGGATAGTGTACTTAGGCTCCAGAGTCTTGATGTCAACCTTGTTCACTTTCCCCCATGCTCGTATGAATCTCTGACGGTAACCTTGAAGATCGTTGTCGTAGTCAAACACAATGCCCTGAATCAACATGTCATGTGGGCCATCACTCCGAGCGTAACCAAACTGTCGTAAAGCTAGAGAGGGGTTGTAGGTGATGCCTCCTCTTATGCCTAGAAGTGGCACATTAGGAAACTCCCCGCAACGGTCAATGATAGTGACATTCTCCATAGATCTGGAGCACCAATGGATATCTGAATGAGAGAGTGACATAATTCTTTTGGACCACCTGAACCCTTGCTCATTCTTCATTACTGAGCGAGGAAGGTGAGAAATAAACCACCTAGATAGCAATGGTATGCAACACATCAAAGTTCCTCTGGCCCTTGTAGTACGGGTGTGAAGAGAATGTAGAATGTCTCCAAGTAATGTAGGCACTGGATTGTGACTCAGGAATATGTTAATGGCATGAACGTCTATGAACTGATCAGGATTGGGGAACAATAATAAGCCATAAATTAATAAGGCTAAGATCTCCTCAAAAGCATCGTAACTCATGGCCTTCAAGAACACTTGAGCTTTATCCATTAATACCTTAGCAAGAATACCTTTAACTCCGCTTCTTGTTTCTAGAACAATGTCAGACTTCTTCAGATGTAGAGCTGCAGCAATAACCTCTGGTTTAAGCTCCTTTTCCAATCCCGTGAAGGGTCTTTGATCAAGAACAGGTATACCCAGAAGTTTAGAGAACTCTTCCATTGTAGGAACCAGCTGATAGTCAGGGAATGTGAAGCAATGATGCTTAGGATCAAAGAACTGAAACAGGACACTCATCATATCTTCATTGAACCCTGAGGTGACTAGATCCAATAGATGACCATGTCTCTTGATGAACTGGGAATGATCAGACACCTGAGAAACCAATTCTTTAAGCTTAGCAGGTATCCCTACAAAGTTGATCCTGATAGTGTTTCTACGAGCAGAAGCCATGACCTGCAAACAAAGAACAAAGATAAATCCTTTGGTCCTTGAAATAGTTAGTGAAAATGCTATGCTTATGATGCATGATGATGTCATGATGTTATGTTCAATCACAAACATGTGGCACACACAAACAAGTCACACAATAGCCCTAGGTTTAAAGATTTGCACGAGGTTTAAGGTAAGTACCCTCCCCTGAAGTTAGTTGGTTCATCCTGTCCTACGAAAGTAACCAGGTTCTAAGGGATCTCAATATCATTGATCCTTCACAAGGGTGGTTGTTCAGTAGGCAACTTACTTGCCAACCAAAACCCTCCAAGTTTAGAATCTCAATGAGCGTAGTATCGAGTATCAACCAACTTCAGTCTGCACCAAAGCCGGTTATCTCACTACTTTTCTAAAGGCCAAGATGGGATAACTAGGGTTCTAAAAGTTAGTTAGTGTATTGACAACATATGGCAGCCTCATATTATCCTCAACTTGACTTAAGGAACATAAGCACCAACCAAGAAGTCACACTAACTATGGCCACTAGATCAACCATATCGGTATACGCCGTACAGTTTCCATGGTCTATTGCCATTTACCTAAGGTACACTAGATCCGGGTTAGGATCTTTCACACATAAGAGCCCAACAAGTAAGTATAAAGCAAACAAGGCAAACAATTCAAAGTGATCTAATTCCTAAGGGTACCCCTCTTTAATATTAAATCCCCAGCAGAGTCGCCAGTTCTGTAACACGGTGGGAGAACTGACTTTAATTATGTTGCGGATAGCAAGAGTCGCCACCGACTTTTATTTTATCCAAAGGAAAGGCATAAAAGAACAGGAAAGACCTTTTAAAAGATTTTTGGGTCCGGGGGGTAGGTTATGTAAAGGGAAGGTGTTAGCACCCTTTACATCCATGGTTATCCATGGGCTCTTAGTTACTTAGCTCACTTTAAAATGTTTTTGAAATGTGAAGTGTGTGAATAGAAATTTTCTTAAGAGTTTGATAATGATCCATGTACGGATGCGTAAAAAACCTTTGTTTTGAAAATTGTTTGAAATGTGTGAAGTGTTTGAAGAGTGAGCAAGTATCTAAGAGGAACCTACCCTAAGTTTTAAGTCTTTTCTGTTCTTGAATCCTTTAAATGGTAAGACTATCCCTATTATTAAGGAATAGGTAGTCATTACCTTGGATGTGAGAGACAAGTGAAGGGTCATCTGCTACTTAGGCAACTGTGGGGTGTATAAGCAATTCGAAGGGACTATCATCTTTATTCGAAAGGGACAAGATCATTACGAAGGCAACATTCGAAAGGGACTTGATCTTTTATCTGTTAAGGGACTAGATGATGTGAATTTGAGGGACTTTTGCTTTTATACACCCTACCTGACCTTTTTTGATTAGGCAACATGAGAGGTATCCCTAAGGAAGTGAGATGGCGATCAAAGATCGACTTACGTGTGTGAGTGTACAATTTTAATATTTATCTTTAAATTAAATGACCTAATTCCAATTTTTAAATACAAACATGTTTTTGCACTCCCTATTTACTAACCATAGCATAAAATATATGAACAATAAACATTATTACTAAATATTACACCAAGGAACAATTACATAATGATAATAATAGCAAATTAAATAAATAATCAACATAATAAATAATAATAATAATAATTGGGTTAGTGAAATAATAATAATAATAAATCACAATGGGGTTAGTAATAAATAAATAAGAAAATAAACATAATAGATAATATAAACAAAAATATTAAAATAATTAAAAGATCAAATTTTTAGATATACAATTATTTAAGATTAATAAGAAAATATGAACAATTATGTTAATTATTATAAAGTTTTAAGTTATTTGCATATTATAAAAATTAAGTTAATTATAAACATATTATAAAATTATAATTACAAAATTAAATTAACAATTTTTAACTATTTTTAAACATATAATAGAAATTATTTACATACAAAATTAAATTATAAACCATTAATAGAATATTTACATATTATGAAAATAGGATTAATTATAATTATATTTACAAAATTTTAATTATTTTAAACAATATTATCAAATTATAAAATATGTACATGATTAAATAAAAATAGGATTAAGTTTTGAATAAAGAAAATTAGGATTTGATTATTAAAATTTATTTATTAATAATAATAAAAAACAAGAATTAAAATAAACAAATAAATAATATTTACAATTAGGATTTATAGGAAATTAGGTTTTATAAAAAATGTTTTAGGGTTTAGAAAATATTATTAAGATTAAGATTATAGTTTAATTTAGAAATAATAAACAAACAAATAAAACAATAAAAATAATGAAGCAAAAGAAAAGAAGGGGAGGTCTGGTTTTGAACCCAGGACCTCCCAATACCTGGAGAAGCTTCCATCCATTGGGCTAGCCTGCACGCAGGTGACAAAGAAGAGGATCCAGTTGCTTTTGTTGTTTGTTCCTGAAAAAATCATGAAAAATAAACGAAACAAAAGGCCTGGGGGGGATCGAACCCAGGACCTTTACATTGCAAACAAACGCACATACCATTCCAGCCGGGAGGGCGCTTCTGTTGATATAATAGCTTTAATTCATTATATATTAAACCTAATAGTTAAACTGAAAAATAAGAAAAATTTGTGGAAGCCAGGATTCGATCCCTGGACATAGACATCACACGCGCGTCCTTTGGCCAACTGAGCTACCACTACAACTGTAATACAAAACCATAAACAATTCTAAAAATAATATGGATAATTTTTGAATTATGAAATACGCGCTCAAGGTTCTTCTTCTTCCTTGGTACCTGCGAAATTTCCTATGAATTTTGCTACAATGTTTCCTGCGAATTTCCAAACACAAGAACCTACGAAAATTGGAAAAGCATCAAGACAGTGAAATTTCTCAAAAATAATTAGTGCTTTATGATCCCCAAGGTCCATAGAATTGTTCTATGTTCTTAGAACTTATTTATATTAGGTTTAAAATAAAACCCCAATCCCATGGCCGAAACCCTAGCCATGGTGATTCTTTAATCCTGCATCGAAAACCAAATTGAATTGCCCAGAAACATTCACAAGCTTATCACAAACACAAATCCAGAATCAAATTCAATTTATATTACATGTATATATGAGAACGAAAAAATCATAAAGATGTCAATATTTGGATTCGGTTTGAGATGTTCATGAGGTTATGGATGCATATAAGTATTGGGAATGATTCAAAGATGTCCACTAAACATGTCTCAACCTTCAAATTGGCTTGAAAAGGCTTGAAGTGTGAAATCCGAATTTGACTTTTGGTGAAATTTTTGAAGATGCAAACTTACTCTTGGAGGCAGAATTTCGTCTCAATGCATTAGGTTTGTGTAATGTACTTATAGTGGAATGATTTTAGGTCAAAACAATTGATGGTTGTGTGAAGAAATTGATTGAAAAAGATCAAGCTTTAAACTTCAAATATTTGAGAATTAAGCCTTTCTATTTCAAGCCAATCACCATGATTCTCATACCAATTTGATCCAAATCACTTTAATGAATTTCTAGAAACAAAATCCCATTTAAATATTTGACTTTTCTATTTTATTTTAATTTAAAATGATTTTAAATGAATAAAATCAAAATAAATAAAATAAAATAATAAAAAAATCTGAATATTTGATGGTTGGGTCGTGCATGAGGTATTGGTATGAATTGGGTCATCATATGGCAAGCCCATTTAGAAAAAATTGGTTTTAAACCTCCATTTTCTTCATAAACCAACCAAAAATTTCCCAACTTTGCAAGGGCACACATCCTTCAATTTTAATGCTATGAGGGTGTTCTTGGACATTTTGGAAAGCTTGAAGAGTCCTATAACCAACCCCACTGGTTTCATGTCCATATCATTTACCATTCTCAAGTTATGCCCTTTTGAAGTTGTTGACTTTTTGTTGACTTTCAAAAGGACCTATAATGTCTTAGCTCATACCTTCCAAATGAAGCATTTTTGGGTTTGGCTTGTGAGACACAAAGTTGTAGAGAATTAACTTTCCTTCAAAATGAGCTTTGGATGGAAAATTGGTGATGAAGCATGTGAAAGTTATGGCTGGTCAAAGTTCAGTTGACTTTTCCTAAGGAAACCCTAATTTAGAAACCTTTGATTCTTGATGATTTGAGATATCCTTGATGAATCATGATCAAACCTTGATCAAATGATGAATTTTACTTCATATAATTGATGTTGGCAAAAAAACATGAAGTTTGACTTTGGTTTGACCACAGTTGACCTCAGTTTGACTTTTTAACTGCTTTGACTGATTTTGACTTATCTGATCATCTGGCTGAGCAAACCTTTTGGGAAAAGTTCTGAAATTTGTCATAGGGATTCTTAGACATATATAAGATGTTATGAAGCTCACTTGAAGTCTTGGAAATCCATTTAGCCTGATTAAAGTCAAAACCCTAGTTTTGGATGCACTGCTTAGGAGAATGTCTTGCCTGAGGGAATTGTCAAATCTTCTGACCAATTGTGAACTTTGTGATCCTTATGAATCTCATAGGATGTCTTGTGAACCTTGTGAACCTCATGGGAGGTCTTGTAAGCCTTGTGAACCTTGTGAACCTCATAAAGTGTCTTGTAAACTTCATGAACCTCATGAAAGGTCTTGTGAACCTTGTGAACCTCATAAAATGTCTTGTAAACTTCATGAACCTCATGAAAGGTCTTGTAAGCCTTGTGAACCTTGTGAACCTCATAAAGTGTCTTGTAAACTTCATGAACCTCATGAAAGGTCTTGTGAACCTTGTGAACCTCATAAAGTGTCTTGTAAACTTCATGAACCTCATGAAAGGTCTTGTAAGCCTTGTGAACCTCATAAAGTGTCTTGTGAATCTTATGGAAAGTCTTGTGAACCTTGTGAACCTTGTGAACCTCATAAAGTGTCTTGTAAACTTCATGAACCTCATGAAAGGTCTTGTAAGTATTGTGAACCTTGTGAACCTTCTTAGCACACAAAGTCTTGTATTGTGAGGGCAAATTTTGGGGTGCAACAGTGGGGTAGATGGTTTTTTTGTACCCCAAAATTTGTCCTCACAACTTTAAGACAATATGTATCAAAAGGTCTTCTAATGATCACAATTTCTCAATTGCTCAAAGGAATTCCAAGTTTCATCAAACTAAGCCTCCTCCTAAGCAACAAATCTTAAACTAGGGTTTTGAGTTATAAAAGTAAATTGGACTTCCAAATCCTCAAGTGGACTTCATGGTATCCCACATACTTCAAAGGATCCTTATATCAAGTTTCAAGGCTTTCCCTACGAGTTTGGTTAGTCAGATGCTTAGATAATCAAAAATTAGTTAACTTGGTCAAAAAGTCAATTGTGGTCAACACAAAGTCAAACTTCAAGATTTTTGGTCAACATCAAGATTATGAGGTGAAATTCATCATTTGATCAAGATTTGATCATGATTCATCAAGGAAACCTCATAATCATAAAGAATCAGGAGTTACTAAATTAGGGTTTTTGCAGGAAAATCCAAATGTACTTTGACCAACCATAACTTTCACATGCTTCATCTAAAATTTCCCATCCAAAGCTCATTTTGAAGGAAATTCAATTCCCTACAACTTTGGGTCTCACAAGCCAAGGCCAAAAATGCTTCATTTGAGAGATATGAGCCAAGACATTACAGGTCCTTTGAAAAGTCAACAAAAAGTCAACTTTTTCAAAAGCTCATAACTTAAAAATGGAAGATCAAATGGACATGGGACCCATAGATCTTAATATCTGATTTTTTATATTTATTTTATATTATATTGGATTTATTTCATTTAAATTCAATTTTAATTAAGATAAATATTGAAAAATCAAATATTTGATCATATGTCTATTTTGAGATCAAATATTTGATGTTTATGATGATTGTAAGTGTCCAAATTCGTGCAATACCAAAAGAGTATGATTTCATCTAATTTTTTGACCAAATTGGAAACATCTTTTCTTCATCCTCAAGTAACCTCTCAATCCATCACAAAAGCCCAAAATCTGACCTAAATTACACCCTATATAAATACTTATCATCTCCACAAGTTAAGGGGACGAAAGTTTTGATCAAAGAGCATACAAAACTTCAAAAAACTCAAGAATAAGTTGGATTCGGTTTTAGGGTTGCAGCCATTCTCAAGGAGGTTTGAAGGTCCAAGAACATTCCTTAGACTCTTTTGAAGGCGTACCAGTCATCACATTGCTCCAAAACCTCATAAAATTCCATAACTGAATTTGCTTTTTTTGGTTTTTTTCAAATTTTTTATTTCATATTTATACGCATGATACATCTAATCTCTTTGTATATTTGTGTTTTGTATGATGTGAGCAAGTTATCTAGGCGATCGAATTGAACTTTGGGGCACCATGGAGAACAAAATTGTTGGTTAATCTACTGTAATTCGTTTCCACCGATACTTTGAAGGTTGCAATAGTGATAAGAATTTTAGTCTGACAGGTAAGTGCTATTGTTTCGATTTACTCCGATTTTTTTTCCAGAAGTTCAGAAAAAATCGAAGAACAATACTATTTTTTCCAGAAGTTCCTGAAGTGCAAATTCTTTTTTTTCTATTTTATTTGATTTATTTTCTATTTCCATATTTTCAAAAAACTCGGAAAAAAATTGTGCGCTCTTTATTTGATTTTATTAGATTTTTAGCATTGTTTTAATATTTTTTAGATTTTATTTAAATCGCTTTTCTTATTTTCTATTATTTTAAAATCTGCAGTGATTTTATCTGACTCTATTTATTTTTTTTATTATTCTAATAGCATGATAAAAAAACATATTCTCCTCTCATCTCAAAGACTCAATATTCTTCTGATCTTTTCGTTTCGATTATTTTACAATTTCTAAAGATAATGTAACTGCTAAAGCCTTGTAATAGTTTAGGTTTATTTTCTGCACTTTACATTTTCTGTCTGGATTTTTTTATATTTATGTATCTCTCCCAAAGCCATGTAATAGTTTAAACTAGGGTTTTATTTTTCATACTATAAACTGTTAGATGTATGCTTAATAGGATTGTATGGTAAGACTAAAATCAACCGTTAGCTAACCCTAATTTTCAAGACTAAAATAATTGAATTGAATACACTTGCACACTCACACCTCTAGGATAACCTCTCTTTGTTGCCTTATAAAATATGGTCAAGTCCATGGAAGATATGGGTGTTTTAGCAAAGTTGCCTAAATAAAAATCATCAAGTCTTTACGAAAAAGATCATAGTTCCTCGATGACCCTTCGAGTTGCCTACTAATAAATGATTCCGTCCCTCGATAACCCTACGGGAAAATGATGATAGTCCCTTCGAATTACTAAGATACCCCTACAAGGTTGTCTTCTATGACCATACGATGACTCTACGTCTGTCCCTTTAAACATCCAAGGTAAAGACAACTTACTCATTAATAGTAAGGGTAGTCCTACCCTTAAAGGAAATAAATAACAAGAAAGACCTTACAAACTTAGGGTAAGTAGTTCTTAAGTACTTGCTCACTTATTCAAAATACTCTTTACACCCCACTTTTCAAACATTTTCAAAACTAAACACTTTGTATACATCCATACGAGGATCATTGCAAAGTTAAAGACTTATGAAAATATTTTCTAAACACACACTAAACTCTTTTTCAAACAAAAGTAAAGTGAACTAAGTAATTAAGAGTCCATGGATAACCAAAGCTACAAAGGGTGCTAACACATTCTCTTTGTATAACTTACCCCACGAACTCAAATCTTTTTAAAGGTCTTTTTTGTTCTTTTATTCCTTTTCCTTATTGGATAAAATAAAAGTCGGTGGCGACTATTGCTATCAGCAACATAGTTTTTGGAAACAAAAACGCCCAAGTCTGTTCTCCCACCATGTTACAGGTTTCAACCATGTTTTTGTCTTGCCTAAGCTGGCGTTGAAAAGATGAATATAAATAAAATGATCTTTTCATCAAGATGGTCGAAAAGAACATTTTTGGGGGACAATTTGTTATCCCTATATTTCGACCCTAACAATTCATAAGGTTATTTTGGCTTAGTAAAAGACTTTCCTTGTTATAAGCCAAAAGTAAGGCTTCGACCTAACCAATTAAAGGATGATAGTCGAAGCGACCTACCTACAAGTTTCATACTTAGTGAAATTCTAAGTTTGGAATATTTTCTAAGTATTGAGGGGATTCGACCAAGTGTATGTTCGACGAAGGTGGCAGTTACCAAGGGTCTTGCACGTTCAATCTTGGAGGGAAAATGTGGAGTTTTTAATTCAAAGACAGGGACAAGTGGCACAAGATGAAGCTTTTTCAGCATATAGTGGGACAAATGTCACCATCTTAGGATAGCTATAGGAGAAACTGTCGAGATCGGTTACTTTGTAATATATATAAATAACTTAGTCTAGTGTTAGAATCAGTGTGTGGAATTCATATGTACTAGTAACTCCGTATACTCAAAGTATCTGCGTATAGAGAAACGAGTGTAGTGAGAATGTACGTGATTGAAACACCACCAATTTATCTTCAATGTCAAATTTATCTTCAAGTTATTTACTTTTGAAGCCATTTATCTTTTACAAGCCTTTATCTTAAAGCAATTTACATTTCAAAGTCATTTATACTTTCAACAATTTACTGCGTTTTCTTTTACATTTCCATCTTCTTTACATTTCCAACCATTTAACCTTTCTCGCTCTGTCTTTAAATTTCATTTAATTTTAAGCCTTTCCTTTACTTTCCTTTAAAATTTCAAGCTTTGCCTTTACTTTCCTTTAAAATTCCAAGCCTTTCTTTAATTTGATTTATTTTTAAAGCCTTTGTCTTTTACTTTATTTTCTTTTTAAAAAATAAATTCTGAATCTTGTTAAGAGATTCAAGACTTTTTTCCCAAAAACGTGATATACCAAAATCACATTCCCTTTTACTTAGCACATGTCCTAGGATCAATCTGGTTGATCCTGCGAGTAACTGAGGGTTCTTTTGGCATCTTCATAAGACCAACATTTTTTTTTACCAATTTTGGGGGTAAACAAGCTGGAGTTGTGATTTCGAGCTGGAGGTGTTATAGAGATGTTGTGATGATCTGGAAAGTTTCCCTACACTATATATGGAGTGTGTTTGAACACTTGGACTTGATTGCAAATAGCCGTATCAAATTCTGATCTTTAAGTTGCAGAAACAAGGACGTTTTGTGGTTTTGATGAGTGATTCTGGGACGAAGTGTTTCAGAGGTGATATAAGTGTTTGAACACCTCATAAACATCATATGTGATGTGTGTGAGCAATTGGTTTGAGCTTGTGATAGCTCAAACTCAAAAACCAGAAGTGATTGCTCAATATATTTAGTCTTGAGTCTTTGAGAGCAAATATGTAATACCCCGTATTTTAATAAATATTATGGATAATATTATCTAGGTTTAATAGGGTTCCGGTGTACTCTGAGAATTTCAATTTAAAATAATTAGAGCAACCGACGAACCTAAATTAATTAATTAGTATTATCTGACTCAGAGGTTTTATTGAATATTCGACTCAAAGACATTTTTGGATACTCTCAATTTGGACCCGTTAGATTACTAAAAATTTGTTATATTAGTATTACAATTGTTTGTTTTATAACATAAAAAAAGTTATGTGTTAAAAAGAGAAAAGGAGAGAAAGTTAGTAAGAAGAGAAAAGAAAGAAGAGAAAGAAAAGGAAGAAGAGAAGGAGAAGATAAAGAAGAAGGAAACCCTAGAAGAGAAAATGCTTGGATCATCACCATTCTTCATCAATCATCTTCATCTTCACCAATCTCCTCTTCATTGTCAAGGTGCGTTCTAGTTAGACACTTTTGTTTTAGAATTTGGAGTTCTAAGAGTTAGGTTAGAAAATGTGATAAAATGATTAATTAGTTAAATCGAAATTCTAACGGATAAAATGCTAAAATAATCGGGTAGAATAGTCAGGTTATGTGTGGTTTGAACCTACTATGATTGTTTGGATGAACCATTGTATTTTGGGTGAGAAAATGGGGTTTTTGATATGAAAAATGCACCTTTTTGAGCTACTGTCAGTGGTTAACCGGTTAACCACATGATGTTAATCAGTTAATAGAGTTGTATTAAGCTATTGGATTCTATAACCTGATATGGTAAACCAGTTAACCACATGACGTTAACCGGTTAACACTGTAAGTGTGGGGAAAAATATTAATTTGTTCCATCTTTAAAAATTTATAACTTTTTCCTCGCTTATCCGTTTTAACTGTTCTTTATATCGTTTTGAACCTAAAAATATGTAATATCTTATGAGGCCAAGAAATATTATTTTTGCCTGACTTTTCTAATTAACCGTAATTATGTTAGTTAGGGAATTGTGAGATATCAAAAATAAAAAGAAATAACTTGTGAGATGTTTAGGATTACCCTAGGTTGTTGAGAAACCGTTAGTATGCTATACATTAGGCTTCCATAATAGCCTGAGTAAATCTTGAGGTGGATAGATCTGGGTCCCACAGGAAGTGTCCATAAAGGCTAGAGGTGTGTATTTCACGAGTGGGCCTCTGTAAGTCTTGTGTAAGTCTTGAGGTGGTGGATCTTGGTCCCACGGGAAGCGTCAATAAAGACTTGAGGCGTGTATGTACATTATCCCTCTGGGAAGTCTGAGTAAGTCTTGAGGTGGGTGGATCTGGGTCCCACGAGAAGCGTCCGTAAAGACTTGAGGTGAGTACTACACGAGGTTATTTTGGGAAGTCTTGTGTAAGTTTTGAGGTGGGTGGATCTTGGTCCCACGGGAAGCATCCGTAAAGACTTAAGGTGAGTATCACATTGAGTCCTCCGTAAAGTCTTGTGTAAGTCTTGAGGTGGGTGGATCTTGGTCCCAGCTTGAGGTAGATGTCATACTCGTATAGCGTCGAGAGTGTTATATGGATTTTGTTCCATCTTGATTTGGTTTCTTGTGAGGTAGTGACTAAAGACTCGAGCTATGTTTAGATTGAACCTTTAGTGTCGAGAAAACTCTAAGATATGGAACCCACTAAGATGTTGATATCTCACCCCCACTATATTTGTTGCTTTTAAGGTTTCTTTTGCAGGTTGATTTACAGGTGGAGCTATGCTCGGGATGTTTCAAGAGAATCATAGTCTTAGTTCTTCCGCTGTGTATTTATCTTTGTACAATACTGGATATTGTATTTGATCTTAGTATTTTTATTTTAGTATGATTTCCATGTCTTGTACCAGAGTTGTATTGTTATTTAGTTTTGGTCAAGAATGTAAATTGTACTATTAGGCACTTATGATGGTGTCAGTACCAAAATAACACTTGTATGATATTATTCTTATATTATATAGGGCGTTACAAAAAAAGAGAAAGCTTAGTGATTAGATGCTTTTGTGTAATTTTTATGATGGAATGATGTCTATATTTATAAGCAAATGTGTTGAACAAACTTGGCCTCCAAGATTTTAAGTGATGAGATCACAATGGTGAGTCATGGTTTATGAAAATATCTCTTACATATGGAATGATGAAATTCTCAAATAACTCAGCTATGCAACAACAAAATTCACATTCCTCAGAAGTTTGATTCTTGGATTGTGTCCACCTATTGCTTGTTGAACAAGAGATCCAAGAATATGCCATTTTGGAGCTTTGTGGCCCTTGGATCAAAATGCATAATGCTGAATTCTATGAATGTCATTTTGGTGAATTCCATGGTGCAATCATGAATTTTCAGGTTTGATCAGGATTGTAATCATTGCTTAGATTCTTAAATCCACTTGACATTGTACTTTGATTCAAAAAATCAGATTTCACAAGTTTTTAAAAAATCTGTTTTTGCAAAATATCTTGAGATTCTCACTTTGATACATGATTTCTTCATGTACAAGCAAGATCTTTTCATGCCAATTGGTTCTTTGAATTGTTGGCAACATTTGCAACAACATTGGTGTTTTGAAAAGGATCTGAATCCTCTTAGAACTTGGTGAAAAATCCCTCCAAGTTTTGATGTTTTGCTGATTTTACACTTAGGCAGATTTTTTCTAAGTGTTGAAAATCAATATTTTTCTTGAATTTGATCCATCTTCAACTTGAAATCCATAATGAATTGGAGTTTCTCCTAGTTGAATCATTTGTAGTTTGTAGAAATATCTTTCATTTTAGCTTTAGTTCACCAAAATCTGATGCTTGGATCACAAGTTATGATGCTTGGAAATAAGGTACTTGAACACTTTTTCCATAACTTAGAAATTTTTTCTAAGTTTCAAAGGTTGCCCCTCTTACAAGTTATCTTCAAATTTCTGGTTTTTTATGATCAAATGCATTCATGGACCATATATTCTTGAAATATAGGTCGTGAGGATCATTTTGGGCGAATAAGTCAAATTTTGACTTTTTGGTCCAGATGGAAGTTACACAAGATACCCCTGGATTTCTGATTTTTGACTAGACATCCTCTGAGGTATTTTGACCTTATGAATGGACTTACATGATGTATATAAACTATTTAAATCATTCCCTATGGTATAAGCTCTTATCCATTGTCATACCCAAAAATTTGACCAGAAATTTTTTATTTTTGTTCATCTTTGGACACATTTTGTCAATGTTCGAAATCTATCCATTTGTGTTTTTTAAGTTAAACATTTCATTAACCATACATTTTACCATTTCATGTCTCGTTTTATTTTAAAATTTTGTTTCGATTCTTAAATTAGAAGGACCGTCTCTTTTTAATCATTTTTAATCTATACTTTAGAGTTTGATTCAATTTTTAGAATTTATTTATCTCGCCTCATTTTATAATTATTCTTTCTTATGTTTAGGTAAATAATTCATTTTAATTAGACTTAGAATTTGTTTAGTTTTATTAGATAATTTTAGAATTTTAATTTAACATGTAGACTAAGAATTGGTTTTTTAAAAAAAAACTTAGATTTTATTTACTAGTTATTATTCAGTTAAACTTGATTTTTAATTTAAGATTGATTTTGAGTTTTAGTTTATAATTTCAGTTTAAATTTAATTTTTGTTTATGACTTTTGTTAGTTAGTTTTTTTATTTATTTTATTATTTATTTTATTTAAATTTGTTACAAAGTTTGATTTTATTTGAATCAAATATCTAGTTGATTTAACAGCATTTAATTCATATGTAACTAGTTTTCAAAACTTGGTTCACATAACCCCAACAATACAATGCAACACTTCAACATCACTCCAGCCTGTTTCTTTCACCAATCTAAGACAAGCCAAACCTGCCCTCAAAAAGGTATGAGACTACATACCAGAAGCACAGGAAAAGTTCAGCAAGGTAGCCTACACAATATTATAATTTTCTGTATAGGGCAACTATGAATTGTACACCATTTTGGATAAAAAAGGGCTGACCCAAAGAAAGGAGGAGGTTTTTCTTGATAAAATAAAGAAAAAGAAACACAAAAGAAGGACACCTCACATCAGACCAAAAGGGGCAGCAACCTTTCTTTTTCGGACAAAAGACAAAAACCGGGTAAAGAACCCACAACATACAGGAACAAAGACCTCTCCTCCAGAACGGACCGAAAGCTTGGAAGGGGACACTTCAAAACCTGTAAAACACAGAAGACCCTTCTTCCGTCAAGCTGATCATAAAAAGCAAGGACATCAACAACAGAAAAGGGGGACTCTCACTTGAAACCGGAACAAAAAAAAATCTCTGCAATTGAGACCAACTTAATCCATCTCTTCCTTCTTCATCAACACCTGGTTTCAACCACACAATCTTCATTTTTAAACTGAAGAGAACTCAGAAACCGAACAAAACACTTCAAACCCTCACTGCTCATAACACCCTTCCTTTTCATTTTCCACTAACTAATAACAATACCGCATCACTGATACGAACCACACAACCACCACCATTGTTACCAATCTTCGGAAAAACACAACACATCATCATTCGACCGTCAATTTCATTTACCCTAAAACAACATAAACCCTCTTCCCTCGCCTTTATCAAACCGCAAACAACCACCACTTTAATTTTATTTTTTCGGCAAAACAGAACCGAACCACCATCTTCGACACGTTAGAACAACATCACCACCATTCATCGACCATCTCCTTCACATCTCACTCAACCACCATCAATTAACAACATTAACCTCCATTGAACGGCACCACCGCGGAAATCAAAAAGCAAAGAGGAAGCAAACGTTGTGACTTAGGGAGACAAAGGGTTTACCACCGCACTGAAGACCCAGAAACAACCGCGGAAGGAGAAGAAGTGTGAGCAGAGCCCGAATGCGAGTAGAAGAAAACCATCGCCATACACCGTGAGAAGGAGAGAAACCGCCGCAAGATTGGCCGGCTGCGTGAGTGAGAAAGACGAAAGGGTGGGTTTCTGATGCATTTTTTTTCACGCTAGGTTTGTATTGCAGTGTAGATTGGACTTGTGAGCCCAAAGGCACTCGTTTTCTATCACCACTCCAGTTTGTTGCGGACTATCCCCTTTTGATTTGCTGGTTTTTGGGCCTTGGAAGCTTATGATAGTTTTTTTGCCAACCCCACCTCACAGCTGACATTTGTCTCTACCTTTTTCTTTTGTTTATCTTTTTCTGTTATTATTATTTCTTGTTTTAATTGTTAACTAATTTATTGAAGTTTTAATATAGAGTTTTCTTTTACTATTTTATTATTATTAGAATTTTTGTTAATCTTGGTTTTTAATATAATTTTGGTTAGTTTCGATTAATGTTGTTTAGTTAAATACAATTGCGTTTAATTTTGGTTCTAGTTGGTGCTCGACGTTTTGTAGGTTTATTGTTTGACTTCGACAGTAACCTTGCGTTGGATTATTCCTTGGACTTGAAGAATCATCCTGATAAATATTCTTGTTAATTTTGGTTCTCTTCGTTGTTCGGTTTGGATACTTGAAGCTTTTAATTGACATTTGTCTGACATCATGATGATGGATAATCGTGTTTAACTTGTAAATCCGCTTTGGACTCGATATTTCATCTTGATTTCTTTTGCGCATGTTGAAGAGGCAACGGACCTACTCCGCTAGGTATCACTAAAACTCGATGCTATTTTCTCTTTTTGCGCTTCACTGTAGTCTCGATGCCACATTTGCGTTTGTCTGTTTATTCGTACCTCACTATCGTATTTAAATCTTTAAATCAAAATTTGCGATATTCGTATAAAAACAATTCAATTCATCTTAATTAATTTACGAAAAAAGGAATTCCGGAGTCTAGCATTCCGCACGTTCTGGATTGAACCGCAAATGGGCTAGCCTCACGCGTTGGTTCAATCACCATTTGTATAAAAACAATTCAATTCATTTAAATTAATTTATGGAAAAAAGGAACTCCGGAGTCTAGCATTCCGCACGTTCTGGATTGAACCGCAAATGGGCTAGCCTCACGCGTTGGTTCAATCACCATTCGTATAAAAACAATTCAATTCATTTAAATTAATTTATGGAAAAAAGGAACTCCGGAGTCTAGCATTCTGCACGTTCTGGATTGAATCGCAAATGGGCTAGCCTCACGCGTTGGTTCAATCACCATTCGTATTCAAAACAATTCAACAATCTTAAAGGATCAGGCATGATTCATCTCCATAGGAAAGTTGTTCCTTCTATCCCCACAAACACAAACAAAAATCTTGCAAACGATTACTTTCAAAGGAAGAACGTGGCATTGCTTGTCGATACTTATATCCAAGTTTAAAGCTTCTTCCGATTTTATTTACTTTCAAAGGAAGAATGTGGCATTGCTTGTCGATCTTATATCCAAGTTTAAAGCTTTCTTTCGATTTCCCATTTCTCAAATGTTTGTGGTGGAATAGACGAGATACTTCTCTTAAAGATGACGACTTGTCTCTTTCTTTCAAATACAAATTAAAACTTACCAACCAATTCAAATCATTTTCATAATTAATTAGCGAGTAACTGAACTCCGGAGTCTCGCACTCCGCACGTTCTTGAATGCAACCGCAACATGGGCTAGCCCCACGCGTGGTTCATTCGCCCTCTCGTTTTAAAACACCCTTAACAAAGATCAAACATCTTTTCTCAAGACGAACGCTGTTTAAATCTTTCTATCTCGCAAATAAGCCAACGCTTAGCGGTAGAAATTATTTTCAAACAATCGTTCAATAAAAAACACAAATCGTAGTAGCACGAACTACGAAGCTCTGACTTTCCCATTGCACAAGGGAATACGTAGGCACGGGGATTTTAATCCTTCGCGAGCACAATAATAAAAAAAATTCAATCTTTTCTCCGTCACGATAATAAAAAAACTTAACATTTCCCCATAACCAATAATAACTAAAACATTTCCTTAAAAGCAATCTTAATCAGTAAAAGAAGACAATAACACAAGTTAACATTTTAAGCGCAAACTAGACTAAGAGGTTCCCATTGAGTACAACGGACGTGAGGGGTGCCTAACACCTTCCCTTTGCGTAACTGACTCCCGAACTTAGATTAGTGGTTTCGTTGACCATTCTTATCCTTTATTTAGGTTGTGTCTATATCTCCCTTTTCTCTCGTAGAATAAACAGAATTAGGTGGCGACTCTGTTGTTTGTTTTAGGATCGTATTTTTCGAGGTGCGACAGCTGGGACTCTGCTGGGGAATAAAATGCCTTATGTATAAGAGAGTCGAGCCTAGCTTAGGATAGTTCGCGTTTGTTTGCTGACTTGTTTGATTGTCTTCTTTATTTGTTATTGATATTCTATCTATTGCTTCCTTCTTTATTATTTGCTCATTATATCTGCCTGTTGGATCTCGGGATGTCACGGGTATGAATTCGTACTTGAGTTTTGAAAAAGAAGAGGGAACACCTAAGTTTAGATTTGGATGTTATTAGTGTTAGTCTCCAAGGACTCGCTCCTTGCACGCCTAGCATGAAAGCTCCCCCAGATAGTTAGACTTTTCATAGATCTTGTCACAACGCAGCTAGCCTGTCGCGGGACCTGATTCATGGAAGGGCTGTGATTCTAGGACCCCCTAGAACCTGTTTCAATTTTGGTAGTTGTGTAATGTTAGGCTCCAAGGACTCGCTCCTTGCACGCCTAGCATGAGAACTCCACTCAAGGTAGACCTTATCGTTATTATCGTCACAATGCAGCTAGCCTGCGGCGGGGCGTTAGTACGATAAACGTCCGTGACCTTGAGTATCCTTATACCATCACCATAGAAGCTACCCTGTGAGTGGGCTTTATGGGTAAAAGAAATTAGAACTCTCCACTTAAGGCTTACCAGTTAGGAGATTCCGAGTTACTTGTACCTTGGATCCAACACTTTGCCTTTACATCCAATTCTGGAGTTGATTGTGTTTGTGATTTTGAGCATTTTGAGCTTTGCATTCATTCGCATATCATTTGCATTTGCATTGCATATCATCTTCCAACAATCCAACTCACCCATGTCTTATTCTCCGTCAGTCAACTGTACTCGACCAGTCACCAGAGAAAGATGGACCAACTTGAGCAGGAAAACAGGGAGCCTAGAAGTGAAGTCACGACTTTGAGAAACCATATGGGAATATTCTCAACTACAATGAAGACGCTAGTAGACAGCCTTGTGCAGGAAAACACTGAACTCCAGGAAGAGATTCACAGCTTGAAGATTGATAGAGGGCGACTGATTTCTTTGGCCAAAAATCTGGTCATTTCTCAGCGTCGGTCAAATTCTACTTCTACTCGTCGGCGGCGTCAGAATCAACGGAGGTCTCCAAACAGTCCTGGAGGAGCGGCCCATCAGTTTGACCCAATCCCAATGACTTACAGTCAATTGTGGTCTCATTTCGCCCGAAACTCAATAATGACACCCAGGAAGACTAGAGCCACGAGGTCTCGGCCCCGTGGGATCAATCCAAATACCAGTTGTGAGTTTCATAATGGAATACTGGGGCATCCGATTGAAGAGTGCAAAGTTTCCAGGTAAAGGTTCAAGAGATGATTGACTACGGGGTGTTGACCTTCAATGGAGGAATCCCATCTGTGGACGGAGTGCCTTTGTGCTGATAGAAAACTCAAGAGAGTCTTGTCCAAGTCAATCTGTTGCTGGAGCATAGGACAAGTTCCTCAACGTATATGATCGTTTGATGCTTTGGAGCTATCCTCCCAGACGTTTAGCTCGTTTACTGCTTTTCATATGTATTTTGCTATGTTTTGTTAATGCATTTGTTTTGGCATGTAAGAACTTATTTGTTTTGAATGATTAATGCAATGAATATGTTTGTCTTGAAGTAATCCATTCGTATTCACTTATAATGCTTTTTCAACTTTATAATGCCAATATTATCCCATCTCTTGCCTAGGCAGAGAATTGGAGGGAGGATGACGAAATTAAAACACAAATCCTCTAGCTGAATGCTTTTGATTAAAACCCTACTGACGATGTACAGGCATTGTTTCAAATTCCCAAACACTGGAGAAATAAGGAGTTAATCCCTAGTCAACCACTTCGAGCTTAGAAGTAGGAGTTTCTTTCAGATATTTCAAAACCCTTATGCTTAACCTGGGGCAGGGTAGTGTTCAGTTAATCTGGTTACACATACAAATCATAAGATGAAACATCCCATCAGGGAATCCACTGCAATTAATGACTTGACAGTCACAACTTTCAACCTTCCATTGATTTATTAAAAAAGAGAGAAAATAAAATCCCGCTAAGTCAAGCACCCAAAAAGAGACTTAGGCAAAAATCAGGGACCAAAGAGAAATTCGAGTTAGAAAAGGTCTTTCAATCCTCAACCTCAAATACATAAGATTTAGTGACCGCCATACCAAAATCAAAGGGTCACCAATATCCACGAAGAATAAATAAGATGACTGTCATTTCAAGCAGACCTTGGAGCATCATCTCTAGGCTATCAAGACAAATGTATGTGTCGATTTAGCTGAACCTAGGATTGGAGAACATCACGGAGAGTGGGTGGGCACCAAATAAACTTTGAGCCTTTATCCTTTGTTTCTAAAACCGTGAACCAAACCACATTACAACCCTCAAAAGTCCTAATTGAAGTAGGGTTTATTTTGAAAGCACACTCGATGAGAAAGTGTTTCCCGACTCCCATGAGCTTGGCTCAAAAATTTGTGTTGGCTTTATAAAAAAAATGAATATCACATCCTAGCTAGTGATTCGGTCACAGGCTATTGTGAAAATCTTTTCAAAAACAAAAAAAAAACTTCGAGACAAACACGTGTGTTGCATTAGCAGTCTTAACATTAACCTTTTGCTTGTTAGCATTTGCTTGATATCATAGAAACCTATGTATGAGCACCAGTGATGAGCTTAATCTCTTGAGATTTGAAACTCTGATGAGTAGCTGAACAACCATTTCAGAGAATGATCACCCCCAAGGGCATGTTGTTTGAATACTTTGCCAGTTAGAGGCAAGTTACTTGAAAAACTTAGCCAGCCAGAGGCAGGTTGCCTTAATACTTTGTCAGCCAGGGGCAAGTTGCTTGAAGACTTTGCCGCAAGAGCATGTTGTTTGAAGACTTTGCCGCAAGAGCATGTTGTTTGAATACTTTGCCAGTCAGGGGCAAGTTGCTTGAAGACTTTGCCAGCCATGGGCATTTTGCCTGAAGACTCTGCTAGACAGGGGTATGTTGTTGAAGACTTTGCTAGACAGGGGCATGTTGCTTGAAGACCTTGCTAAACAGGGGCAAGTCGTTTCCCAATTTGTGCTTACACATTCTTATCATCCCTAAAAGGATAAGTATTGAAGACTCATTTGTGCAAAGTACAGTTAATCTAAGGCAGTGACGTCGAGATTCGAAGAATCTCTACAAGAGTTTGAAGACACTGGGGCATCTTGAATGCCAAGTCTTCTATAAAATCCTCTTGAGATGATCTCTTCTCATAAATCATTTTGTGGGCGCAGGACCACGTGTTCCCCTAAGCAAGACGCTCTTAGGATCTACCTTGCAAGTACTTCCAGATTTTGGGGTCCTCACGCCAAGTTGCTATGGTATGTTAGGGGCATGACTCATTATTTTCTGGTGGATTTCTCACTACTTAGTGCTTCCAGTGAGTTACTAAGTCTAGTACCCCCAATTGAGCCTTGATTCTAGCTTCTCCAGCTGAATCTGATTTTCTCTCCCCAACGGAGTACAAATTTACTTCACCCTAAGCAAACGTAGTTTGTATGGTCGCTTCCTCCTGATAGATGTTGAAGTTAGAAGATTTGCCTGGGTTTATTTCCCAAATGAAGTGTCTTTCTCTCCTCGAAGAGATTTGAGCCTTGTAGCAGGACTTCGTTCCATGGATGGCTTTCCAACATACCTCCAGTGATTGCATACACTTTGACGAAATTGGTCGAGTATCCGGTTGTTGTGATGTTTATTTCATCACCAGTTTATCTCTTGTGTCTGTTTTGTCTGTTTGTCAGCATATACATAACGCATATACATACATGTACATCATATTTGATTTCATGTTCATATTCATGTTGCATTCATTAATGCATACCTCCTTCACCTTGGTCGTGTTTATCCCCAAGTGATATGTCTCTCTCCAAATAGAGTTGTCATCCTTAGGCAGAAAATGTACGTTCTTTCTGATTCCCCACTGAGATTTTACCCTCGTGGAAGATTTTGCTTTAGTTCTCCTTTCCACACTTGGATAAGATAAATCCCAATTGAGTTTATTCCTCATGGGTTAGTGTCTTGCTTGACAGTTTCTTTCCAGCATGTCCCTGGATTGAATTTTGGTCGTTGGCAATTTTTGATGATTGAACTACCAATCGGAAAGTGCATTTATTCTTTGCACCTTTGGATGTTTAGTTTCCCATAAGGAATTTGTTGGAGGCTTCCATTGAAGAAAAACTTTTCTCTCCAGCAGTGTTACTACAACATTCCCTTGGAATATCTACACCTGACAACAAGTGGCCGTCTCTTTATTCGAGAAGCTTGTTTCGTCCTAGAACTTCTAAGTGGAATCAGCAAGTGGAAGTCTCTTTATTTGAGAAGCTTGCTTCGTCTTCGAACTTTTGAGTAAGTCAACGGATGACAGTCTCTTTCCGAGCAATCGATCCACCCCCAGCGATTCCAGATGGAAAGTGAATTCATTTTGCACCTGTTAACACTTTGTCTCCTAGAAGGAATTGAAGGTTCCCCATTGAAGACAAACTTTGTTTTCCAGCAGTGTTGTTGCAACATCCTCTTGGAATACTTACACCTGACAACAAGTGGCAGTCTCTTTATTGGAGAAGCTTGTTCTTATCCCTGGACCTCTAATCAGAATCAACAAGTGGCCGTCTCCTTATTTGAGAAGCTTGTTTCTTATCCATAGATTTCCCAGTGAATCAATAGATGACATTCTCTTTTCGAGCAGTTTGTTCATCCTCAGCAAGGTTTATGTTCTATCAAATGGCATCTCCCCTGTTCAGCGGAGAAGTTTGATATGAATCTCTTATACAATTTTCAACAAATGGCATCTCATCCAGACAAGGTGAGAAGTTTGTTCGGCAAATGGCATCTCATCCAGACAAGGTGGGAAGTTTGTCGTGATTCCAATTTTCAACAAATGGCTATCTCTTCCATACAAGTTGAGAAGTTTGTTGTGAATTTTCCAATTTCCGTCAAATGGCTATCTCTTCCAGACAAGTTGAGAAGTTTGAGCGTGAAGTTGTTCTTCGTCATATGGTTGTCTCTTTCAGAAGAAGGGAAGTATGATGAATGTTCTATCAAATGGCTATCTCTTCCATACAAGTCGAGAAGTTTGATATGAATCTCTTTTTATTTTTCCAACAAATGGCTATCTCTTCCAGACAAGTTGAGAAGTTTGTTGTGAATTTTTCAATTTCCATCATATGGCTATCTCTTTCAGAAGAAGGGAAGTATGATGAATGTTCTATCAAATGGCTATCTCTTCCATACAAGTCGAGAAGTTTGATATGAATCTCTTTACTTTTCCAACAAATGGCTATCTCTTCCATACAAGTTGAGAAGTTTGTTGTGAATTTTCCAATTTCCGTCAAATGGTCATCTCTTCCATACAAGTTGAGAAGTTTGAACGTGAAGTTGTTCTTCATCATATGGCTGTCTCTTTCAGAAGAAGGGAAGTATGATGAATGTTCTATCAAATGGCTGTCTCTTCCATACAAGTTGAGAAGTTTGATATGAATCTCTTTTATTTTTCCAACAAATGGCTATCTCTTCCATACAAGTTGAGAAGTTTGTTGTGAATTTTCCAATTTCCGTCAAATGGCCATCTCTTCCATACAAGTTGAGAAGTTTGAACGTGAAGTTGTTCTTCATCATATGGCTGTCTCTTTCAGAAGAAGGGAAGTATGATGAATTTTCTATCAAATGGATATCTCTTCCATACAAGTTGAGAAGTTTGATATGAACCTCTTTTATTTTTTTTCCAACAAATGGCTATCTCTCCCAGACAAGTTGAGAAGTTTGTTGTGAATTTTCCGATTTCCGTCAAATGGCTATCTCTTCCATACAAGTTGGGAAGTTTGAGTGTGAAGTTGTTTCTCTATCATATGGCTATCTCTTTCGGAAGAAGGGAAGTATGGTGAGAGTTCTATTCAATGAAATCCTTAGTTAAATCTCGGCAGAAGACTTAATAATAGGTGATTCCTTTTATTTCTGGCAAGTCTCGGCAGAAGATTTCCAGTCTACCTCGGCAGAAGGTATTTACTTTTATAAGCTAGATGATGGCATCCTTAGTTAAATCTCGGCAGAAAGATTTAGCAACAGGTGTATCCTCAGTTAATCCTCGGCAGTAGGAATTTCTTTTGATACCTCGGCAGAAGGTATTTACTTTTCATGATCTCGACAATGACAATCCTCAGTTAAATCTCGGCAGAAGATCTCCAGCAGACTTCAACAGAATTTGTCTTTGTTCCAAGATCTCGGCAGTAGATTTTTGGTTCATTTAATATACCTCGGCAGAAGGTATTCCATTCTTAGAATCTCTGGTAATCTCGGCAGTAGATCTCCAGCAGACTTCGACATAATTTGTTTTCGTTCCAAGATCTCGGCAGTAGATCTTTGGTTCATTTTGATACCTCGGCAGAAGGTATCTCATTCTTAGAATCTCTGGTCATCTCGGCAGTTAGATTTCCAGTAGGCTTCGGAAGAAGTGTTTTTCGTTTCAGAATCTCGGCAGTAGATTTCTGTTTCATTTTGATACACCAACATAAGGTTTTTTCCAAATGAAGTTTCAAATCTCGGCAGTAGATTTCCTCAAAGTGGAATTTTGTTCAAAGATTCGAGTCATCTTAGGACCTGTAGACGGTTGTCGTCTGACTTCGCTCAAGGTGGAAATTTCTCATGTGGATTGTACTTCAGTCATGTGTGTCTAATCCCCAATAGGGTCAACTTTTCTCCCTGGCAGCGTTGTAGCTTTCATCTTGCATTTTTGCATTGCATATCATGTCATTGTCATCTGCATTCTCGGTCAAAATTTTAGGTATTATGATATTTAATCCTCTTCCACCTTGAATGTCCAAAAAAATCTTTGTTACTCGTACATTCAGGTTCAGGATGATTAAATAGGGGCAGCTGTCATACCCAAAAATTTGACCAGAATTTTTTTATTTTTGTTCATCTTTGGACACATTTTGTCAATGTTCGAAATCTATCCATTTGTGTTTTTTAAGTTAAACATTTCATTAACCATACATTTTACCATTTCATGTCTCGTTTTATTTTAAAATTTTGTTTCGATTCTTAAATTAGAAGGACCGTCTCTTTTTAATCATTTTTAATCTATACTTTAGAGTTTGATTCAATTTTTAGAATTTATTTATCTCGCCTCATTTTATAATTATTCTTTCTTATGTTTAGGTAAATAATTCATTTTAATTAGACTTAGAATTTGTTTAGTTTTATTAGATAATTTTAGAATTTTAATTTAACATGTAGACTAAGAATTGGTTTTTTAAAAAAAAACTTAGATTTTATTTACTAGTTATTATTCAGTTAAACTTGATTTTTAATTTAAGATTGATTTTGAGTTTTAGTTTATAATTTCAGTTTAAATTTAATTTTTGTTTATGACTTTTGTTAGTTAGTTTTTTTATTTATTTTATTATTTATTTTATTTAAATTTGTTACAAAGTTTGATTTTATTTGAATCAAATATCTAGTTGATTTAACAGCATTTAATTCATATGTAACTAGTTTTCAAAACTTGGTTCACATAACCCCAACAACACACTGCAACACTTCAACATCACTCCAGCCTGTTTCTTTCACCAATCTAAGACAAGTCAAACCTGCCCTCAAAAAGGTATGAGACTACATACCAGAAGCACAGGAAAAGTTCAGCAAGGTAGCCTACACAATATTATAATTTTCTGTATAGGGCAGCTATGAATTGTACACCATTTTGGATAAAAAAGGGCTGACCCAAAGAAAGGAGGAGGTTTTTCTTGATAAAATAAAGAAAAAGAAACACAAAAGAAGGACACCTCACATCAGACCAAAAGGGGCAGCAACCTTTCTTTTTCGGACAAAAGACAAAAACCGGGTAAAGAACCCACAACATACAGGAACAGAGACCTCTCCTCCAGAACGGACCGAAAGCTTGGAAGGGGACACTTCAAAACCTGTAAAACACAGAAGACCCTTCTTCCATCAAGCTGATCATAAAAAGCCAGGACATCAACAACAGAAAAGGGGGACTCTCACTTGAAACCGGAACAAAAAAAAATCTCTGCAATTGAGACCAACTTAATCCATCTCTTCCTTCTTCATCAACACCTGGTTTCAACCACACAATCTTCATTTTTAAACTGAAGAGAACTCAGAAACCGAACAAAACACTTCAAACCCTCACTGCTCATAACACCCTTCCTTTTCATTTTCCACTAACTAATAACAATACCGCATCACTGATACGAACCACACAACCACCAACATTGTTACCAATCTTCGGAAAAACACAACACATCATCATTCGACCGTCAATTTCATTTACCCTAAAACAACATAAACCCTCTTCCCTCACCTTTATCAAACCGCAAACAACCACCACTTTAATTTTATTTTTTCGGCAAAACAGAACCGAACCACCATCTTCGACACGTTAGAACAACATCACCATCATTCATCGACCATCTCCTTCACATCTCACTCAACCACCATCAATTAACAACATTAACCTCCATCGAACGGCACCACCGCAGAAATCAAAAAGCAAAGAGGAAGCAAACGTTGCGACTTAGGGAGACAAAGGGTTTACCACCGCACTGAAGACCCAGAAACAACCGCGGAAGGAGAAGAAGTGTGAGCAGAGCCCGAATGCGAGTAGAAGAAAACCATCGCCATACACCGTGAGAAGGAGAGAAACCGCCGCAAGATTGGCCGGCTGCGTGAGTGAGAAAGACGAAAGGGTGGGTTTCTGATGCATTTTTTTTCCACGCTAGGTTTGTATTGCAGTGTAGATTGGACTTGTGAGCCCAAAGGCACTTGTTTTCTATCACCACTCCAGTTTGTTGCGGACTATCCCCTTTTGATTTGCTGGTTTTTGGGCCTTGGAAGCTTATGATAGTTTTTTTGCCAACCCCACCTCACAGCTGACATTTGTCTCTACCTTTTTCTTTTGTTTATCTTTTTCTGTTATTATTATTTCTTGTTTTAATTGTTAACTAATTTATTGAAGTTTTAATATAGAGTTTTCTTTTACTATTTTATTATTATTAGAATTTTTGTTAATCTTGGTTTTTAATATAATTTTGGTTAGTTTCGATTAATGTTGTTTAGTTAAATACAATTGCGTTTAATTTTGGTTCTAGTTGGTGCTCGACGTTTTGTAGGTTTATTGTTTGACTTCGACAGTAACCTTGCGTTGGATTATTCCTTGGACTTGAAGAATCATCCTGATAAATATTCTTGTTAATTTTGGTTCTCTTCGTTGTTCGATTTGGATACTTGAAGCTTTTAATTGACATTTGTCTGACATCATGATGATGGATAATCGTGTTTAACTTGTAAATCCGCTTTGGACTCGATATTTCATCTTGATTTCTTTTGCGCATGTTGAAGAGGCAACGGACCTACTCCGCTAGGTATCACTAAAACTCGATGCTATTTTCTCTTTTTGCGCTTCACTGTAGTCTCGATGCCACATTTGCGTTTGTCTGTTTATTCGTACCTCACTATCGTATTTAAATCTTTAAATCAAAATTTGCGATATTCATATAAAAACAATTCAATTCATCTTAATTAATTTACGAAAAAAGGAATTCCGGAGTCTAGCATTCCGCACGTTCTGGATTGAACCGCAAATGGGCTAGCCTCACGCGTTGGTTCAATCACCATTCGTATAAAAACAATTCAATTCATTTAAATTAATTTATGGAAAAAAGGAACTCCGGAGTCTAGCATTCCGCACGTTCTGGATTGAACCGCAAATGGGCTAGCCTCACGCGTTGGTTCAATCACCATTCATATAAAAACAATTCAATTCATTTAAATTAATTTATGGAAAAAAGGAACTCCGGAGTCTAGCATTCCGCACGTTCTGGATTGAATCGCAAATGGGCTAGCCTCACGCGTTGGTTCAATCACCATTCGTATTCAAAACAATTCAACAATCTTAAAGGATCAGGCATGATTCATCTCCATAGGAAAGTTGTTCCTTCTATCCCCACAAACACAAACAAAAATCTTGCAAACGATTACTTTCAAAGGAAGAACGTGGCATTGCTTGTCGATACTTATATCCAAGTTTAAAGCTTCTTCCGATTTTATTTACTTTCAAAGGAAGAATGTGGCATTGCTTGTCGATCTTATATCCAAGTTTAAAGCTTTCTTTCGATTTCCCATTTCTCAAATGTTTGTGGTGGAATAGACGAGATACTTCTCTTAAAGATGACGACTTGTCTCTTTCTTTCAAATACAAATTAAAACTTACCAACCAATTCAAATCATTTTCATAATTAATTAGCGAGTAACTGAACTCCGGAGTCTCGCACTCCGCACGTTCTTGAATGCAACCGCAACATGGGCTAGCCCCACGCGTGGTTCATTCGCCCTCTCGTTTTAAAACACCCTTAACAAAGATCAAACATCCTTTCTCAAAACGAACGTTGTTTAAATCTTTCTATCTCGCAAATAAGCCAACACTTAGCGGTAGAAATTATTTTCAAACAATCGTTCAATAAAAAACACAAATCGTAGTAGCACGAACTACGAAGCTCTGACTTTCCCATTGCACAAGGGAATACGTAGGCACGGGGATTTTAATCCTTCGCGAGCACAATAATAAAAAAAATTCAATCTTTTCTCCGTCACGATAATAAAAAAACTTAACATTTCCCCATAACCAATAATAACTAAAACATTTCCTTAAAAGCAATCTTAATCAGTAAAAGAAGACAATAACACAAGTTAACATTTTAAGCGCAAACTAGACTAAGAGGTTCCCGTTGAGTACAACGGACGTGAGGGGTGCCTAACACCTTCCCTTTGCGTAACTGACTCCCGAACTTAGATTAGTGGTTTCGTTGACCATTCTTATCCTTTATTTAGGTTGTGTCTATATCTCCCTTTTCTCTCGTAGAATAAATAGAATTAGGTGGCGACTCTGTTGTTTGTTTTAGGATCGTATTTTTCGAGGTGCGACATCCATATGAAAATTTTGACTTTTGGTTCCTCGATTAGTCAGAAACCCTAATTTGGGCACTGTGAAACCCTAATCTTACAGTCCTTGATCTCTGCACCTTTTTTACTTGTAAATGGTTTGTCATGGTCATGTCAACATTCTTGATGATATGTGGAGGCCTTGGCTCGTTTTCTCATGAAAAATTTCATCTGGAGGGCTCAGTTGACTGAAACCCTAATTGGTAATTGTGATGGCTCGGGGCCCAGATCAGATAGACTTTTGTACAGTGTTTGAAAGATTTATCATCATTTGAGATTCCTTAACCCTTTGATAGTGATTGAAAGGTTGAAAATATTATGTATTAATTATTGGTCCTTTGCCTGAATCCTCTGAGGAACTCAGGAATCCTGATCCATTGCGAGGATATTGTTCAAACCAGTCTGGCACAGTCCTTTGGTCAGTGGATTTCTTCTGATGTTGTACATATCTTAGAGTCAAAATTTAGGGTATGAACCCCTTCACTGATTTTCAGGAGGCGATCTTTACCCATGTGATGCTCGCTCCTTCTCAACTTCACCCCAACGTGTTGTCGTTTATCAGGGCCTTTAAACTGGTGTGTCAATATTTGGAGATAAGCGCAACAATGGATTTGTTTTTAGGGTCTTCCATCTTCAAAGGCACTCGCTGGATGGTCGACACAGTTGGGTGTCTTTCAAGCAGCCGAGCAGGCTGTTTAAAGCATACCTGGAGTCTATTCGCAATTTCAAGGAACGATTTTATGTCAAAAAACCTTGCTCGCAGGAATTTAAGGATTCCCTTTACTTCAAAGAGGACGTGGATGGTGATAACTCGAATTCGTATCGTATTTTTCTATTCATTATGCGCATTTTTAGTCATCAATTTACCGAGTCTTATTTGATATTTGCTTTGTTTTAATTTGTTTTGGGTGTAAGTTCTGAAGAAAATGAGGAAGGGGGAAAGCCTGATGAAATAATATCACTCAAAATGCATCTGAATGTATACTTCTGTAGTTTTTATGGAGATACACTTCTTTACTAATTTATAGTAAAATGAGGATGACTCTCTTACAAAGTGTTCTGGTGTGGATTTTGTGTGCGTCCGAAAATGTATATGTGTATGAAACAATTATAATTTTTTGTAAAGGTGTGTGAGCATTACTAAGAGTACAATAAACAATCCTAAAAATAAAACAAAAAACCAACAAATAAATGTTATTGTGCTTAGAGCCCAATCATCTAATGGACCACATCAAAATATTGAAAATAATAAGGAAGATTTTATTTTTATACCCTACAATTATACCTTTAGTCTTACAAACAATAAAAATAAAAGTCAAATTTATCTTTTTCGAATTTATGATTTTTTCATTCATACATAAGTTTTCCAAATAATTAAAAAATAAGATTTTTCAGAAATTTATTCGCATGGTTAAATCTAAATTTTCATGTGTAAAATTATTTATTGGATAATTAAATTTTTTAAATTAATTATCAAATAACTTATAAAAAAGATTTTTGAAATTACCCACGGCTTATTCGTGGGTAAATATATGTTTTCGCAACAATTTATTTATGGATAATTTTATTTTCGTTACTAGATAACTTGTAAAACAAATTTACACAAATTTTCTAACGAGATTTTTCTTTTAGTAAATTGATGTTTTCGTGAGTGAAATTATATAGTAAAATACATTTAAAAAGAATTTCAAAAAATGATTATCTTTCATTACAACATTTTAAAATTAACATTTTTTAAAAAGAATTTCAAAAAATGATTATCTTTCAAAAAGAATTCCTTTTTAATAGTGATCATGGGAATTTCAAAAAGAATTTCAAAAAATGATTATCTTTCATTACAACAAATTTACACAAATGATTATCTTTCATTACAACTATTTTAAAATGATTATTTTTCAACTTAATTTTAAATTGATTTTAAATTTAACTTCCTTTTTAATAGCCGTATACCCGTGCGATGCATAAATATGTAATATTAAATTAATATTTATAATAAAATTGACAATAAATATATACAATATAACATAACTTAAAAAAAAACTTAAATTAACAAATAAATCTTAATCCAATGTTCAAATTAAATTTGTGTGTTGTTGGTTTAAATTTGATATCTTCCAAAATATTTTCAATGAAGTAAGTAAAAGATCTTCGAGATACTTTTGCGCGATAAATTATTTCTCCTTCACCATTTTCTCATATAGAAAGAAAGTGGAGAGAGATTTGAATGTGTTTTTCTACTTCTTTCTCTCTCGTGGTTAGTAGAATAATTAAATTCTTTTTTAATTATTTTAATTGATATATTGTATTTCTAGAAACCTTAGACAGATTGAAGCATGTAAACATTGGAAATCTAAAGAAACAAACAACTTCAAAGTCTTTACATATACAATAAACGAAACCAAAAATGAAAACACAACCATAAATTTGGAAAGACAACAAAATAAAAATCGAAAAACAAAGATAAGACACATTAATAATTAATTTAATACATAATTTAAGAATGAAAATAGTTGGACATGCATATAATGAAAGTATTGCAAAATAAGAAAAATTACAAACTTTTCTTCTTGATTACAATGATGAGCATGAGACTCTTTTGCATATTCATTAAACCTAAATGTTCTAAGATTTTGAAGTGTTCTAAAAAGGACAATATTGCAAAATATAATGAATGTATTGTAAAATATAGAGGATGGAGATTGGTTAGAGAGAGGATAGTGGAGATTGGTTAGAGAGAATGAGGAATGATTTTTAAAAGGAAAATGCTTAATAGTAAGAAAATGTGAAAATAAGAAATGCAAGAATAAATCTCAACCATTCATTATCACCACTACCCCATGATCACTATTAAAAAGGAAGTTAAATTTAAAATCAATTTAAAATTAACCTCTAAAACAGTGACATGTGTACATTCTTACATTTCTTCTTCAAATTCATTCGTATTAAATAACATTACTCTTTTTAAAATATAAGAGAGGAAAAATTATAATATTTATGGTGAATGTGATTGACATAAAAATAAAAATAAAATAAAATAATAATGATGGGAGTTGAATTTAATGGAGTTAGGGTTAATGATTTTTATAATAATAATAATAATAATAATAATAATAATAATAATAATTTCGATTTAATATTATTTATTATTATTATTATTATTATTATTATTATTATTATTATTAATTATAAGTAAAATAATTGCATGAGGTTAGTGGAGAGAGTGGATTGATGAATTTTATTATTATTATTAATTATTAATTATAATAAGTGAGTGGATTTTTTATTAGTTTATTGTTTATTAATTTGTAATATTTAATTTTTTTAATTAATTAATTAATTATAGATTTTGGCGGAAAATTTTATTTAAAGAATTTTTAGAATTATAATTTAGTATGATTTATGTCATTAGCATTGATAACTTTTATTTTATTTTTTTCAATTTATAAATAAAATTACCAACTAGCTTCTATATTTGTTGGATTCTTTTTATTGTTTGTTTTTGGTTGTATTGTTCCCGTTTTTCCTGGTTCTTTTGTTTTTATTTGTATTAGCCTTACTTCATGTGATCACAGATGGTCCTAGATTTATTATGTAGAGAAATTTATTTTTCTTCACATTATAAATATGAAAATGGATACATATAAGCAGACATGGGTTTACTCATATAGTGGTCCCTAGTAGTCATTCTGTCCCTCGTCGACATATATATAATTTACACGTTAAAACTTTTAATATTAAAATGTTAAAATTTGTGGATTCAAATATTTTGAATATTAAATTTTATTATTGGATAATATAATTATTTGAAATAATTAAAGTTGATTGGTAATCGACAACACTAACTTGTCTATCTATAAATGGAAAAAACAACAACAATAATAGGAGTCAAATTTTGGCACAATTTTTGTGGTTCATAAATACTCATATGTCTCATTACCTTTTGATAAGAGTTTCTTATGATAACAACAAATAACAGTAATAGAATCGAAAAGCTACAAACCAAGCGGAAAAATCAACTCAAAATTTGGTTGAAGAAGATGAATAGTAATGGTTGAATTAACACATTTTAGAAATATATTTTTGGAATAAATTCCGGAGATATATTTTTGAAATAAATTTATTTATAAATTTGAGATTTGAATAAAAAACAAATAAATTGTGTGTATTTGTAGTATTTTTATGGATATATCTTAAAAAATAGGATATTTTTTAAAACGTGTGAGGTGATAAAAAGACTTACAAAATACCATAAAAAACTCTCTTAGATAATCCATAACAAGTATGTTTACCTAATGCCCATTTATAAGTGTTATTTGTGATTTTGTCTTCAAATTTGAAGAGGGAATTTTCTTCTTTTTCATGATATTTTTAGAATTTGTCTTAAAAATCAATTCTATATTTCTAAAATTCTTTATACCTCTTTCATAAAAAAGCTAAGAAGAATAAATATTTAATAATTTTAATTAAATTGATAAAAACACCATTTTGAAATAAACTAACTTCTATTTCTCGTCTATATAAAATTTTAAACACACAGATTTGTTTCATAATCTCCCATGTTTTAATTGAAAGTTTAGTTTTTAACATCTTTTCGAGTATTGTGCTCAAATTTATTAAATTCAATGTTCACTTCATTCAATCGAAGGTGAATGATACTCGAGCTTCACAATCTTTCTATTGTTTCTGTAAGGTTGGAGATGGTGGATTTTATCTTTGATATCTTCGAGAGAGGGAAAGTCGGTGAGCTTGAATGTTCGCTCCGGTGTAGAGCCAGAAAAGAAAACATTTGCGACAATACCAATAGATTTTTATTTGTAACATTACGAAAAATGTTTCCAACCAACTGATAATACAAAGTGTTGTCTTTAAATATGTGTTCCAAAACTGTAATGCTCCAAACAAATGTTGTTTGTATTTCATTATGTTGTTTTTGAATCATGTGGTTCATGGAGTCTTAGTCTCTACACAAATCCATTTTACTATTTCCCAAACAAATTTTCAAAGTAGTATGGGCAGACTCAACTTTGTTAGTTGCTGCATTTCAAAGGTGTCTAATATTATCAGTCCATGCACAAACTATCTTCTCCTTCACCTGGTCAAGAATTGTGCTTTCAACATATTTCTACAAATCTATATCATTTTCACACACTTTCCTAAAATGAATAACGTGATAGACATATAGTTCTTTTGTGGAATAATTTATTATATGATTCCATTCATCCATTATTTTTTCCATAACCACACACATTCACAAATTGTCCACATTCATACTCTATTTGTTTCGTCCCTACTGTGGGTTTAACCCAATTTCTCACATTCTTTGTTATTCGATACTTACAAAGTAATGCATAAGTAGAAGGAAATACCTTTGCAACTGAATTCATCAACGTGTTATCGTGGTCGGTAACAATCGCTTTAGGCATCTCACCTTGGACCTTCAAACGTGACCGACATACCTCTAAAGCCCAAGTAAAATTGTCCTTTTTTCACACTCAAGAAATGCAAAACCAACAAAATATGTCTTCTCAGTTGAGGTATAACCAACCATTTCAAATAATGGAAGTTTATACTTGTTGGTCTTGTAGGTTAAATCAAGTATGAGCACCGTAGGAAACGTGTTGAACAACTTTATGGAATCACGATGAGTTCAAAAAATATAGCTAATAGTAACTCCATCATCACATGTTCAATAACTGGACACATAACTGTTATCATCCAACAATTTCTGTAGTTGTTGCATCTCAGTTCTATCCCCCTTAAGCGCCTTGTTAGTGAGGTACCGAATATTATACACTTGCTTGATATTTCATATATTTTTGGGTCATTTCTGTTTCAATGTTGCAAGTATATTTTTCGATTGAACAAGATTCAAGGTCATGTCAGTAATACATTTCTTCTCTTCTGGCTTGAGCCGGAAAACACTAGGATGACCGACTAATTTTAAACACAAATTATGGTTATGTGAACCACATATTACATTAAATCTCCAATTTTTGTTTGCTAACATATAACCACAAACCTTAAATGGACACTCACAGTTTCTACTACCCGTTTCATATCTTTTGAAATTTCGTAAAGGAGATCGATGTTTTTCGCTTCTTTCGCACATCATTGTCATAAAGGCGTATCTTCTATCCGAACCATTATCAGACCTTCTGATAACCACACAAAATCCAAGTTTAGAGACCTCCATATGAATCCATTCAAGCATTTGATCACGAGATTCAAAATCTTGCCTATTTTTAAATCGTTGCCAACATCTACCACCTTCACAACAACACCTTGAACATTCAGAGAAACAAACACACCTTGGACATTCAGAGAAACAACTTGTTTTGGGAAAACATCAGGGTGTACCATATCTAATGAAAACAATTACTCCTTGTGTCCCACAATGAGTGTCCCAATTGACTTGATCGAGCAAATTAATAAAAAGAAATAAACGAATGAGAAAGTGATATTTTTACTAAAGTACCCCTATCATGTATTGAGAATGATGAAAGTAATATTAATTAAAGGATAAAATTGGAAAAGATTCATTGTAAATTGAAATGAGTAATTTACTATTGTTGCAGATTGAATGCAAAAATGAACATAGACAACTTCTGGAAATGCATCTCCGGACAGGTTCATACACGTTCAGAAGATACATTTTCAGATACAACATAACTTTTTTCAGAAAAAATTAATGATTAATGTGAGCAATGCAGAGGAAAAAGAATAATCTTTACTTGAAATTTTATCTTATTTTGCTCCTTGTGATATGTTGAACCAAAAGGATGGAGATTTGGAGTGAAAAAATGGATTAAGAATGAAAGGTTTTTAGGGTGAAGGGTTTGGTTGAAAACCAAGTATGTCAACAATGGAGGAGTGATCATGCAGCTGAATTCTATATCACATATTTCTGAAAATGCATCTCCGGAAATACCTGACATGCAAAGGTGACCGAAAATTTCAAAATGTCGCCCATAATTCCGGAGATGCATCTTCGGACTATCTATTGAACTGAACAATTAAAATGTTTTTCTTAAAATGTGTCGGAGATGCATCTTCAGAATAAAAATAACTCAATATCCGGAACGTAACTCATAATGACCTTTGTTGAGTGTGCAAAGGTGTGATCGGAGATAATCTCCAAAAACATGGGGTATTTGAGAAAATTCACGTGGTGCATTAGAAAGGTCTAGGGTGCATTAAGAAATTCTCATAAAATAAAAACTATACAAAATGTGTTTTTCCCCTGAACCCAAACCTTTAAAATTAATTAACAGGCTTGTGTAAGAAGAGAAAATTAATGGGCTTTTAGAGCCCAAACCTTTGAAACTCAATTCTAGAGGTTTTATTCCGCCACCCTAAAACTTGACCTGATATCCTCACTGTCGCTCCCGGGATTTTCATCCTAGTACAAACGCGAAAGTGGCGCGGAAAAGTTAGAGTCGCCAGCCAGACATTTTTATCCCGAAGGAATGGGAAAGGTAATGTTGCACAAACCTAAGGAAGAAGGAAAAGGACGAGGCCTTGCGAACCAAATATCTGGGTCCGAAATTCGGTTACAAATTGGGAAGGTATTCGCACCCCAATCCGTCCACCGTACCCGACGGGATCCACACTTATGAGTCTGTTTCCAAAGGGTGAGAAATAATATGTTGTTTGAATAAAAGAATGGCTATCTGGAATGGAATGAAAATGAGAAAAGAAATGGAATTGACAAATGGAAATAAAAGGGGAAAATAAAGATTGTGCTCGAATGGGCCCTACCCCACTGCCTACGTACCTCATCGGGATAAATGAGGATCAGAGACGTCGTAGTTCGTCTAACTAAGGCTGACACTTGTTTGTAATTTTTAGGATGACGTTGCCATAGTTCTAGCTCAGGTGTTACCGGCTCTGACTCGAGGGTGTTTACCGTATCGCTATTTTGAACTGTCGAGACAAGTCATGTTCGTCCGCAAAAAGTATGAGATGAGATGAGAAGACGTGACTTCTTGGTTTGTTGTCTTTTAGAAGAAGTGTTTTGAACTTTGTGTTTATTGTATGTACAACACTAAAGACTATGACACATGAGCGAATACTTTCCAAGATCGCCCCCAATGGAACGTTTGTAAAGCATCCTAGAAGAGTGAAGGAGACCTCCACTAGTCATTTCCCGTATAGCTTAAGGCTCGTGACACATTGTACACCTTTTCCTTTGTTAAGTGTTTTATTTTATTTTATTTTGAAGATGAGAAATGAGACTCAAGTTATCAAAGGAAAAACTCTAAGGGAAACTAGACTTACCCTAAATCAATGGAGTTTAATGATGACCTATGGTTAGTGAGGTTTGAAAGAATAAATCTACCTAAGAGATATTAAACTAAAGATGCAAGTACAAGAGTTAATGATGAACAATATGGTCCTCCTAAGTCATGGTGGGTAAAAACGTGAATGAAACATAAATGGGATGAAACGATGGATCGGGTGGGTCGATTGCGTGGTGCTGAGACGCACGACTTATGATGTGCGACATACAAGGCTTGCTTTTGGTTGAATGGAGTGGAACGATGGTAATCGAGGAACCCTAAAGTCACATGCAACTTTATTTATTTTGAGAATTTACTCGACGTTGGATCGAGTCTTATTTATTTCATTTTTGAGATTTTGTTTTCTATCGATTCATTTTATCTTTTCTACCCTAATTATAGAAACTATAAAAGCATACAAGTGTCACATCACAAAGTACAAATCACAAAAATACAATCGAGGCATAAAAATATCCAAGTCCATAAGCAAATTCTCGGAAGATACCTTGCACAAAAAAGAGAATAGTTAGTGAATGACATGAACCATGAATATGCATAATATGATGAAATGAATTAAAATGATAAAAAATATCAAAAGTCATGGAAAAAATGTGAAATTAATTCCCTATGGTCTCTAACCTGATTATATCATTGTATTAAAAAATCTCTTAAAAATTCTAATCCTAACTATGTCAAATGGTCCTTTAATTCTATGTAAGATTCAATCACAAACTTATACAAATCACACTACCAAAACAGTAGAAAAAAAGTCCTAAAAAATACACCAAAAATATTCTAGGTACTTTAATTTGTCATCTAATCATAGCAAAAAGAATGGGCAGAAAATGTTATGGGAAGAGGCAGAAATAAATTGTACAAATTTATGTCTTTATAAAGGAATTCAATATAAATCACTTAAAATGAAAAATCGAAATTAAATCAAAAAATGGTTAAATTCAGAAAATAAAAATTGGGAATGTTTCTAAAATGGCTTAATATTCTACCATAATTTTTGGGGAATTTTATTTTACATTTTAATATTTTTTTGTGAATTAAATTGAACTGGTATAAAATAGAAATTAAAAGAATAAAAGAAGAAGAGAAGGGGGTGAGAAAAGTAATATTTTCTAGTTTAAAAAATGGTATTGGGCCAGGTTGCGGGTGCAAATAGTGATAGGGAAAGGCCCATGTGCGCTAGGCCCGAGGGAGCATAACATGGAACTCCAGTCAACTTTGTTGACTCAGCCAGATTCGTTAGATTGTGTGGATGGTTAGGATTGAGGGATGCATACTAGTTATCAAGGGTTGCGGTGCGCAGGATGGAAGGCAAGGGTCCAACCGGACGGTGACACGTGTCACCTCCGGATTGGACCGTCCGACCAGAGTCTCATCCCTCCATAAGTCTTGGACGGTGGGGTTTAATGAGTTTTATGAGGCTTAAAATGATAATTAATTGCATGATTAAGGGAATCCAATACCTTTATTATTCTAACGTGCTTTTAATCAACATTATGAGTTTTAATTTTCATAAATAATGAACCATTAAAACCCTCTCTACACACTCACCCCCTTTCATTTTTCAAACAATGCCAGATGAAACCCTAAGATACCGTCGGAGAAGACGGTTCCGCGGCCGAAGCCACCGTCAACTCCTGACGGGAACACCTTAAACCCCTCTTTCTTCCATTAATCCTCACTCTCTTTCTCTCCTCACACTAACGCATACCTCTCTCACACAAACCTACATTCATCTTCTAAAGTGAACCCTAATCGCCGCCACCCTTGTTCTCCCTCTCTCACAAACTTTAAGATCCAAATCCGCAAGTGTTTAACGAGATTACGGGATCAATCGATCTACCAAAATATAACAACCAATACCTTCTTCTGCTTCTTCTGGTGTGCACTGATGCTCGAAAACAACGATGGTGATGACGTCGGAGGTGTTGGCTCGAAGAAGACGACAGTGTTTGAAGGCTATACCGGAGCGGGAAATCGTTCTGATTACGTCATTGTTTCGCGATTCGCGGTTGACTGCTCGATGATAACGTGATTGCGACGAAGACGATACCGACGAATGCACCTCAGGTATGATCTTCTTCTTCTTTGTTCAACGTTGTGTAGAGTGATCTTCTTCTGTGATTTGAGAGGTTGTTGATTCTTGAGTCCTTCTTGAATTGTTGCTGATGCCCTGAACCTTCGCTTTGCAAGTTGTTATGGAAATCAAGGTTTGGATGTCTTCATCGCCATGATTGAGACGTGGTTGCGATGTTCTCGCGGTGGAGGCTTGAATGCCACTTCCGGATTATGGAACCAGATAGGTGAAGGTAAGGTGATTCTTAGACATGCTGTATTCTTGATGAATTGGGGAATTTTTGAACACATTTCTTCTTCTTCTTCTTGCATTCCTCTGACTTGATTACGAATTGCGGTTAATGAGGAATTGTTGTGTTATGGTTGCAGGTTTTATGTGGATGCATTGGGGGCTGAAAAGGTTATAGGGATGGTAATGGTTGAAGAACAAAAATGAAGATGAAGGTGGATGTGGTTGAAGATTAAAAGATGAAGTTATGAGAATTGAGAGGGATGGTGACTGAAGAAGAGGACTGAAAAAGGGTTGTATGGGGAATGAATGCAGAGAAAAATCCAGAACAATTTCCGACCCCGCTGAAGCTAAAGTCCTGATTTTTTTATAGAAGATTGGAGGAGTGCATTTGTGATTGAATAAGGTAAAGCCTGTTATCATTTCAGTTATCATTCTATTTTGGATTTTCAATTAGGGCTTTGTTGTGAGTTTGTTAGAAAACAGTTAGGAGTTGGTTAGGATTTTGTTAGCTTCTAGAGAACAGTTAGAGCATATGGTTATGAATTCCCGACTTTTGTTATGAATTTTTGTTTGAATGCTCATGAATACTTTCTGTTAACTCCAGTTATGCTAACATTTCCCTGCTAATGCACTCTTTCAGATTACCTTCTCTTATTTTGTTCTTTGAATCAAGCATGGGACAACCAATGGGAAGCAAGACCCGATGCCGAACCAATACAGCTGTATCCAAAGCTTCACAGGACCAAGGCAACATACTAGGTGGCCTGCGAGAGGTGTATTAACTGAGCTTTAGCTAAGCTGGCGGTGTCGATTATCATGGTGAAGTTTCGGTTCCACAATCAATGTCTTCTAGCTGCACAACCAATGAAACGGATACCGGCTCTGATAAGACACTAGAACGGTGTGTCCTTCTTGTCGAGCTTCGGATGCAGGAGGCCTTACTCTTAGATAAAAAACAGCCGCCTTCAATGAATCTCCGACATTGAGAATTCGCGGGCTGCCATCGCACAATAAAAGTTCATCTTGCAAAAATGCTTCAAAAAGCACAAAAATCAGAACTCTCCTTTGGCATGATAGTTCCTGCTGCCTATTGGATTCTACCAATTCCATCAAGTAACTAATGCACAAACCCAAGGGCATTGGATGACGTCCCCACGAATGGTGTTTATCAAGTTTCGATTGACACGGGTTTGACTTTGGTCAAAGTTGCGGTCAACTGTTTAGCCAACAATGTAATTTTAATTCTTTCACTTTGTAATAATAATAATAATTTTTGAGAAGTAAATTGCAAGCATTTTATTAATTATAAACAAATGACAACTTGTATTGTTGTATTATTGCGGTAATGGACTTTAAGAAGTGGGCCCTAAAAAATGACAAAGGTGAGACTTGAAAAAATATGGATGGACACCTGGACAAACGGATAATTGGATAATCGGGTAAACCCACAAATTCAAACACGACTCTTATGCAATGATTTGAATATTAAACGGATTGACAGATTATTAAGATATGAATACTATAATTGGACGACTATTAAATTAACTAACATATTTTGGCCATTAGATAAAAAAGGTAATGGTTTTCTTTTTTTGTTTTTGTTTAAGACATGAGGGTAGAAATGAATTGTATTCGAATTCGAATGGCGTCTTCCGAATAGACCATAATTGTTCACTTTTATCATCCTCAATTTAAACCAAATTCTTGGACCCAAACTTTTATGCCATGATGAAATCCCTAATACCAATAACTCGAATCATCTCCTTGCTTCACTTGAAAATAATACATACGAATGAACATCTCCGTTGAATAATACACCCGAATAAACATCTCCATTGAATAATACACATGAATGAACATCTCCATTGAATAAGTCCAAATCGCGCTTTTAAGATAAAGGGTCTCATTTGGTGGAATGCTCTCAAACTCCATCATGAATAGAATCCTAATCCCACTTGATAATAAGCCTGATGCGCCGATGGACAAACTTTACGAAGGTTCCTTAGGGATCAACTGAACAGGGAAATAAACCCTAATCGAGTAGCGAATGCATAAGAAAACTGATGTTATTCATACCCACATAACCAGAACTTTGAATCCACCTGATAGATAATGATAGTATACGAAACCTTAATTTCCTATGGCGTTGATCCCATAACTTAGGAGTCAATGCACTGCATGCCTAATGGGAGAATGCCGATGAATGAGAAGCGTAAGCCACGTTAATGGTTATAAATATGAGGGCAAATTTTGGGGTGTTACAGCTGCCCCTATTCAATCACTGTAGACTTGAATGGATGATAGCAGTTGCTTTCAGACATTGGAAGTATGCAAGGATTGAATACTAGAAACAACCAGAAAATTTGCACTCTATGACGAAAGAAACAGAGAAATAAACTCAACCGAACGAACTCTGCTTGGATATAATTATGATGGTAAGAACCATAACCGGGGGATGCCTTTTTGGGTGATATCAGACGGCTATTGACTTGCCATGCTGCGGGTGAACTTTGATAGGCTGCAACAATGCCTTAAATGGTGTATTATTGGATGGAGTTAGACGAATAACGACTTGCCACGCTGTGGGTGGACTTTGATCAACTTGTGATAGAATTTTAAGATACTTTGCCACCCTGAGGATGGACTTTTGCCAATCTGCGGTTGGGCTTCAGATACTTTACCACACTGAGGGTGGATTGCTGGATAATTTGCCACACTGCGGGTGGACTTTAAGGGTTTGCCACACTGCGGGTGGACTTCTGCTCACTGCGGGAGATTTTTGAAACTTGCCACCCTAAGATGGACTTTGGCCAATCTGCGGCTGGACTTTTGCTCACTGTGGGAGACTTTTGCCCACTGTGGAGGACATTTGCTCGCTGTGGGAGACTTTTGCTCGCTGTGGGAGACTTTTGAAACTTGCCACCCGAAGATGGACTTCGGCCAGTCTGTGGCTGGACTTTTGCTCACTGTGGGAGACTTTTGCCCACTGTGGGGGACTTTTGCTCGCTGTGGGAGACTTTTTGAAATTTGCCACCCGAAGATGGACTTTGGCCAGTCTGTGGCTGGACTTTTGCAAGATATCAAACTCGGATTATATCAGGTATGCATATGTTGAAATGCACGACATGATGCCCCATGACACTGGGGATTCTAGGTTTTGAACATGTCAATGAAATGACGCAAGTGCTAAGGGAGTTCCTGATGCGGAAATAATAAGTCCCTATTGACTCCGTGGGGAAACACAATGATCGCGGATTCGATCTCAAGAAGCCCTGTGGGGATAACATCTCTGTTGGAGAAGAGTGTGAATAATTCATCTGTCCTGAATTATCACCTTTGCCAAAAATAAATTGGACTTTTAGATTTGAGGGTCGTGTCTGGGGTTACCTCGACTATTGGGGATCATCCACTCTTATGGACCTGCTGGGGAGGAGAATGATTTATCTGAAATCTTCTAGGAGAATAGGAGTTGCCTTAGATCTGTTGAGGAACCGAGATCAAGGAAACCAGCCGAAGGAAATGCTTGGTGACTTACTGGGGATAACTTCCATTCGTCCGTTGGGGATAACCAAAACCGAGACACGTCCTGCTGAGGAGGAAAGATTTCAAGTTGTCTCGTGCTGGGGATCAGTTGTTTCTGTATGGATCTTACCTCAAGAGGATTTTACAAAAGACTTGGTGTCTTTAAACTCTTAGGTATCGTAACGACTGCATGAATCAGTGTAATAACCTTGCTGAGGAGGTAACCATTGCCGATGCAGATGAGTTTGTATCTGTCAGAAGTGCTGAACGAGATAGTTGGCTTGACAAGTGACCACGGTATTCTAAACTCCGGGTACATGCTTCTGATCGTCCATCTTCGAGAAAGAATGAACTCTCGTACTATTGGGGTGGCCTGCCCCAGTACGAGTACTTGAATAGTTTTGCAGTTGACTAACTAATCTTCGCTCTTGGAGAGATTTGAATCTCGAGGTGATTTCCCCAGTTTGACTTAAATTTGAAGAGATTGCTCGATGTAACTGCCCCGGATTGGCTAGCTCTTACCGTGACTAATTAGGGAAGTCCTTACTCAATGGAGCTTTTCTCTGAAAAGTGCACCTCGACCTGACTGTCTTTCAGAAGTTTTAGGCTTCTCAACTTGGCAAGCTTAAGCTTCTGGATTGAATTTCCGCATGTGAACCATTTATGATGCTAAACAAATGTATGCAAGCAAAAAAGATGTTTATTCCTAGAATGAAAATTCTAATGCAACACACATGTTAATCTTGAAGTTTTGAAAAGGGGTCGTAAACCTTCGTGAGCGAATCACTGGTTAAGATACGACATTATTTTGAATGAAAGTATGTACATGCAATACCAACAAATGTCTTTTAGCACAACTCATAGGAGTCAGGAACGCGGCCTCGTAGTAGTACGCTCTCAAATTAGCCCTGCTTCAGTTAGGACTTTTGAGGGTTGTATCGTGGCCTGGTTCACGGTTATAGAAACAAAGGATATAGGCTCGAAGTTTATTTGTGCCCACCCACTCTTCGTGATGTTCTCCATTCCTACGTTCAGCTAGTTTTCACAAGCATTCAACTTTCATAAGGGTTTCGTGTTGATTGAGGAACCATTGTTGCTGTCGGTTCAAGTACCCATCAGGTTATTGTTGAGAGTCAGTCACTCCTCTATCTTTCATGTCTGTGCCGCACGACTTTGTTCTCGTTTTGAGGATCTTTCTTGTGTAATCCTTTCCATCTTTCGCTTTTGCGTTATTTTGTTTATCCCTAACTTTTGCCTAGACTGATTCTTGTGAATCATTGATTGTGGAGTCCAGCAGGATGCCCTAACTTTTGCCTAAGTCGCTTGTTTTCAAGTTTCGACTTAGCGGGCCTTTTCTTTTCTTTTTCTTTTTTGCATTTTGAACAAGTTGCGTGACATTGTTTGTCTTGATTGCTTCGCGAGGGTTGTGACTGCCTCATTCTTTGGTCGACGAAGGATAACCATTGTGGTTTTCAATCTTTGGACCTTTTGACTTGGATAACCATTGCGGTTTCGGGTCTTTGGACCTCTTGATTAGCATAGTGGAATGCAATGGATCTTCAAATACACTCCTTTATGAAAGCCTGAATACTTGGTCCGACTAGCTGATATCTACCCTGCCCCTGGGTTACATGTGAGGGTTTTTTATGTGAAAAGAAACTCCTACTTCAAGGCTCGAAGGGGTTAGCGAGGGTCTATCTTCCTTATATCTCCAGTGTTTAGGGATTTGAAACAAAGCATGTACATCGTCAACAAGGCCTTACTTGAGAGCACACAATTAGAGATTTTGCGTTTTTGTTTCGTCATTCTCCTTCATAGAGTTTAAGCACAACAATCGGTATTTGCGATGTACACATGCAAAATTATAAGTGAATGCAAATGAATTACTTCAAGAAAAACATGTGAGTTTTATTATTGCTAACATTCACAAGCAAACATATTTCGTACATGTAGACAAATGTTTAGCATATAAAAGAAACTACAAATGGAAACGCAATAAAGAAACTGAATATTGCCGTAGTTGAGAAGGCTTGGCTTCGTCTGGACCTGTCAGTCTTGGATACTCTCAATGATCAATAGCTCTTTCACAGACTTGTAATCTTCAATTCGCAGTTGTATACCTAACCATGGAAGTCATACTTCTTCTAGCTATTCTGACTCTGACACGAGACACCTGAAGGAAAGAGTGAAGTTGGGGAGTAAAGTTGCCCCATAAGGTTGCTCGGAAAGACCTGACGATCTTCTACCTACGTATCTCCATTGACTGATAACCAATGAAGAATCAGAGCGATGTAGTTCCCCTCAATAGGGATGAAAATGAACAATGAAGAAAGGCAAACACATGAATGCCATCACTGAGAGTATTTGAACACTGCTGGCTATATTTGCTTCATGAATACCCTGGCGTCCTGGGTGATTACCTCGAAGACTTCAGCTTAACGTGAACCATCTGGTAGAATAACCGTGACATCGGTTCCATTATGACTATGCATCGGATTCTGGAGTACATTTAGGAGAGGAGCGAAATTGATCGCCTTGGAGTCAACTAGGTCCTGTACCTTGTTCTGAAAAGCCCAACATTTCTCAATACTGTGGCCCTGGGCACCTGAATGGAATTCGCACCTGGCGTTAGCATCAAAATTCGGAGGTAGATTGTCAGGAGGAGGAGGTCTCATGGTACGAAGCTCGACCAGGTTCAACTTTAGCAGCTCTGGGAGCAATACAACATATGGGCATGGGACGGGGTCGAGTCTGCGGTTTCTTGCTCTTGTTCTTTCCTAAAACGGTCTATGTACCTGTTGTTGCTGACCCTGTGGTCGCTGTTGTTGAACCTGTGGAGTAATAGTCACCGCAGCTGCTTGGTAGTAACCTTGAGAATAACTTCTGTCTCGGCCTCTATACACAGCATTCGTCTCGCCTTCTCTTCTTCTTTGGTCGTTGCCAAAAGGATTTCTCACACTAGAAGAACTAGCTTTGCTTGCATCCTGAATCTTTCCCAATTTCAGAAAATTCTCTATTCTTTCTCCTGCAATGACGATATCAGAAAAACCAATGGACGGGCAGGCGGCCATACGATCCAAGTAAACACCCTGCAAGGTGCCCATAAACATGTCGGACATTTCCCAATCCAGCAATGGAGGTTGAACCTATGCGGCCAGCTCACGCCACCTCTAGGCATACTGCTTAAAACTCTCATTAGGTCCTTGAGACAAGTTCTGCAGCTGAGTGCGATTCGGAGCCATATCAATGTTGTATTGATATTGCTTGAGGAACGCTTCAGCTAGATCTTTCTGTTGCACCCCAAAATTTGCCCTCACAATACAAGACTTTGTGTGCTAAGAAGGTTCACAAGGTTCACAAGACCTTTCATGAGGTTCATGAAGTTTACAAGACACTTTATGAGGTTCACAAGGTTCACAAGATTCACAATACTTACAAGACCTTTCATGAAGTTCATGAAATCTACAAGATACTTTATGAGGTTCACAAGGTTCACAAGACATTCCATGAGGTTCACAAGGTTCACAAGACATCTTATGATGGTTCACAAGGTTCACAAAGTTCACAAATAGTCAGAAGAGTTGACAATTCCCTCGGACAATGCACCTCCTAAGCAGTGCATCCAAAACTAGGGTTTTGACTTTAATCAGGCTAAATGAATTTCCAAGACTTCAAGTGAAGTTCATAACATCTTATATGTGTGTAAGAACCCCCATGACAAGTTTCAAGACTTTTCTCAAAAGTTTGCTCAGTCAGATGATCAGATAAGTCAAAATCAGTCAAAGTAGTTAAAAAGTCAAACTGAGGTCAACTGTGGTCAAACCAAAGTCAAACTTCATGATTTTTTGCCAACATCAAGTATATGAAGTAAGATTCATCATTTGATCAAGGTTTGATCATGATTCATCAAGGATATTTCAGATCATCAAGAATCAGGAGTTTCTAAATTAGGGTTTCCTTAGTAAAAGTCAACTGAACTTTGAACAGCCATAACTTTCACATGCTTCATCACCAAGTCTCCATCCAAAGCTCATTTTGAAGGAAATTGAATTCTCTACAACTTTGTGTCTCACAAGCCAATCCCAAAAATGCTTCATTTGGAAGGTATGAGCTAAGATATTATAGGTCCTTTTGAAAGTCAACAAAAAGTCAACAACTTCAAAAAGGCATAACTTGAGAATGGTAAATGATATGGACATGAAACCAATGGTGTTGGTTAGAGGACTCTTCAAGCTTTCCAAAATGTCCAATAACACCCTCATAGCATTAAAATTGAAGTATGTGTGCCCTTGCAAATTTGGGAAACTTTTGAGTGGTGTATGAAGAAAATAGGGTTTTAAAATCAATTTCTTCCAAATGGGCTTGCAATCTTGTGATCCAAACTTCAATATAACACCAAGCACGACCCACCCATGTAATTTTCTGATTTTTTTTATTTAATTTAATATTTATTTGAATTTTATTCATTTAAATACATATTAAATCAAAATAAAATCAAAAAATCAATATTTAAGGGTGATGCTTCTTCTAGAAAGTCATAAACACTATTCAAGACCAATTATCAACATCCAAATTCGTGCTAGGCCAAAATAGTAAGAATATATTGGATTTTTTTGATATTTTTGGATGAGAGATTTCTTCATAATCAAGTAATCAATTTTCATGATACAAGATCCATTCTTTTTAACCTAATTCAATCATTATATATACTTGAAGACACTGCAAGCACTAAGGACGATTTTTTTAGCCTCCAAGCATAAGAATAAGCTTCAAAATTTTGAAAGAAAACTCAAATTCGGTTTGCTATTTCCAGCCACTCTCAAAGGATTTTGAAGGTTGCATTGTGTTCCTTAGGACTTGTAGAACATGAATACATCATCATCATACTCAAAAGCACACAGAATCGCATAAACTGCATCCATGTTGTTGCTTGTTTTAAAAAATTTCGATTTCACTTATTTATGTGTTGTAAATAACAATTGATCATATATTCTTGTTTGTAGTAACCTTCTGAATGTTTCTGGGTGATTTGATTTGAGTTTTGATGCAGGAATGAGGTTTCACCATTATTAGGGTTTTTTCGGCCAAATTGGGATTCAATGATTGAGCCAATATAAATAATTTCTAAAGACGTAGATTAGTTGCAAACATCCTCAGGAATTCAATGATGGTTTCAATTTTGTGAAATTTTGCTGTTTTATTGATGTTTGAGTTTTATAGGGTTTACTGCAACTTGGATTTCGCAGGAAAATTCGAAACAAAATTCGCAGCTAAAATCCCAGGTCTGGAGGTTGAAGATGATGGCGCCAAAACTGGATTTGAAATTTCGTTTTATTTTATATGCTATTATGTTCAGATATTTATCAAAGTTGGTGAGGATGACCTGGTGGTTTTGCACGCATGCGAAGAAGCTTGAGGCAAGGGTTCGATCCCTGGCTGGTACAATATTTTTGCTAATATTCTTCACTATTATCAGGTTAAAAATATAATACGTTGCATCCATTTGTCATCACTTGCGCGCACGCAGCCCAGTGGCTGGCTGGTTAGTCTTGGAGGGTGCATTGCTCAGGGGCTGGGTTCGAATCCCAGCCCAGGTAAGTTCTTTTTATTCTTTTTTCTTCTTGTTTTTTAAGTAGTTTACATTATAATTAAATAAAATCTAAAAAAATAAAATATAATGTTAATAACCTTATTTTCTTTTCTATAATTTCAAATTCATCTTTTTTTTTCAAATCTTATTAAAAAATTATTTATTTTTGTATATTATTAATAGTGTATAATATTGTATAATTAATAATTTTGTTAATCCTAATTTATTTTTCTAAAAACCCTAATATTTTCTAAAAAACCCTAAAAAATATATTTTTTTCTCAAACCCTAATTTTTCTTCTTCTATTTATTTAATACTATTATTTGTATATATTATATTCATAACTTAATTAAAATTCTTAATTTAATTGTTGTTAATGAATAAATTGTTTATAATTTAAATTTTTGTATGTGAATATGTTTAAACATTAAAATTCTTAATTTAATTTTGTTAATATGATAATATGACATAATTTGTTTATAATTTAATTTTGCATGTAAATAATTTTTATTATATGTTTAAAAATTGCTAATTTAATTTTTGTAATTATAATCTTATTTTCATAATATTTTCATAATTAACTCAATTTTTATAATTTGCATATAACTTAAAATTTATAATAATTAGTATAATTGCTCATATTTTTTTTATTATTAATCTCAAATAATTGCTTATATAAAAATTTGATCTTTTAATTATTATAATATTTTTGCTTATTTCATTATTATTATTATTAATTATGTTTATATGATATTTTATTATTACTAACCACATTGTGATTATTTTTATTATTATTTTCACTAACCCAATTATAATTATTTATTTATTTTGCTTATTATATTTAATTTTGCTTAATTATTATTATGTAATTGTTCCTTGGTGTAATATTTAATAGTAATGTTTAAATTATTTATTTTAGGCTATGGTTAGTAAATAGGGAGTGTAAACATGTTTGTAATGTAAAATCAATTTAGATCACTTAATTTTAAAAGATAAATATAAAATTGAACACTCACACACGTAAGTCGATCTTTGATCGCCATCTCACTTCCTTAGGGATACCTCTCATTGTTGCCTAACCAAAAAGGTCAAGTAGGGTGTATAAAGCAAAAAGTCCCTCAAAGTAAAGTCATCTAGTCCCTTAACAATAAAAGATCAAGTCCCTTAAATGGTTGCCTTCATAATGATCTTGTCCCTTTCGAATAATGATGACAGTCCCTCCAAAATTGTTTAATACACCCCACAGTTGCCTTCATTAAACAGATGTCCCTTTACTTGTCCCACACATCCAAGGTAATGACTACCTATTCCTTAATAATAGGGATAGTCTTACCATTTAAAGGATTCAAGAACAAAAAGACTTAAACTTTAGGGTAGGTTTCTCATAGTTACTTGCTCACTATTCAAAAAATTTCTCAAACACTTCACAATTTCAAACAATTTTCAAACACAAGTTTTTTTTACGCATCCGTACATGGATCATTATCAAACTCTTATGAAAATTTCTATTCACACACTTCACATTTTCAAAAACAATTCAAAGTGAGCTAAGTAACTAAGAGCCCATGGATAACCATGGATGTAAAGGGTGCTAACACCTTCCCTTTACATAACCTACCCCCCGGACCCAAAAATCTTTTAAAAGGTCTTTCCTGTTCTTTTATGCCTTTCCTTTGGATAAAATAAAAGTCGGTGGCGACTCTTGCTATCCGCAACATAACTAAAGTCAGTTCTCCCACCGTGTTACAGAACTGGCGACTCTGCTGGGGATTTAAATTAAAGAGGGGTACCCTTAGGAATTAGATCACTTAAATTGTTTGTTTTGTTTGCTTTATATTTACTTGTTGGGGCTCTTATGTGTGAAAGATCCTAACCCGGATCTAGTGTACCTTAGGTAAATGGCAATAGACCAAGGAAACTGTACGGCGTATACCGATATGGTTGATCTGGTGGCCATAGTTAGTGTGACTTCTTGGTTGGTGCTTATGTTCCTTAAGTCAAGTTGAGGATAATATGAGGCTGCCATATGTTGTCAATACACTAACTAACTTTTAGAACCCTAGTAATCCCATCTTGGCCTTTAGAAAGTAGTGAGATAACCGGCTTTGGTGCATGTAAACACCCCAAATTTGCCCTCACCCATTCACACCATGGCTTGTGATCATTATCATATGCATAAACACAATCATATCATCTCATGTTTCATTTTTGATTCACTGCATAGTTTCTAAGTCATCTGCACCTAGGGTTTGTGATCTGAACAATCTCAAGGCATCTTGAGCCACTCCAAAGGCAACCAATCACTTAAAAGGGATCCATGTGTGTTCATCTATCATATTACATCCTCTCAAAGTCAAGATTTCAAAAGAATCACAAGAACTAGGGTTTGGATGGATGCAGAGCCAAGTTTGACTGCACAGTTGACCTTAAAATTAGGGTTTTGGTTTCAGAGGCCATAACCCCAAATTTTTTGGTCATTCTTGTTTCCATTGGTCTCTATATGGTATAGGGAGTATGCATATCAATTTTCATGAAGAAATTCCATGGGGAAGTCATCTGATCAAGGGTTGACTTTCTGGACAAGTCAGTGCAAAATCAGGGCATCTGAGGCCCCCAATGACCCAACCAATGGGTGATCTTCATCATTTTGAGTGTATATGATCTTTATTTGATCATGGAAGAAGGTTGAAGTTCATAGAAATCAAGAATTTGGAAGTTTTGCAAATGTTGACTTTTTGGGCATAGTTGACTTTTCAAGAATGCTTCATTTTAGGTCATTTTTCAAGCCTTGATTATTGATTCAAAAATGCTCCAAATGGAAAAACTTTGGTCATGAAAGTTGTAGATCTCATTTTTCCCTTTTCAAAAAGTACAAGAACATGATCAAACTCTTCTTGGATCAAAAGTTATGGTGTGGCAAAGTTGGCCAAAATCATTGATTTTTTAAGGCATGCCTCAAATGGAAATTTTGCAAAGTCATGAACCAATGCCTCTTGTGACCTCTAGCCCACTTCAAACCAGTATGCAAACATCACATAGACACTAAAAAAATCAGATTTGGACTAAGGATCCCTCATGTTTATGGTTTGTGTAGCAAAAATAGTCACATGTGAACCAAAAGCCACAACTTGCAAAAACTCATGATCATGCTTCCTACAACTTGCTGCATTGGTTACTGCACTTTGCTAGCCTCTCACCTCATCTTGCTGCACCAGAGCCATGCTTGTACTTGCCTAGATCATGAGCCATACTTCTCTTACACCAAATTTGACTTTTGAGCAAAAGCAAACTTACCAATCACCATAGGCCAGGTCACATCATCTGACCTATGGGATTAAAATATACTTTCCAAATGCTGGCCATAACACACTTCAAGCAAGGCTGAAACTCTCTCCACCATCACATTCACAAAAGACACCCCAGCTGCATAAGCTTTCGAATCTCTCTATCCAGCCAAGAAACACTAAAACCATTTTCACCATTCAACTCACCATGCATCATTGAGTAGAAACCAGCAAGAACACAAGCCTGAATCAACCAGAATACCCCATAGCCATTTCTCACCCCAAGCTGCAGTTTCACTCGAATCTCTCCCCATAGCTCACAAACATCCAAACAAACTTTGCAAAGCTTCTCCATTCACCCTCAGGATCACAAACAACCCCTCACAATGGCCTGAAGCTGCCTATTTCACCATAGCCATTTCCAACTGAGCTGAAGCAGAAACTGGTCAAACTCATTATCCAGCCAACATAAACTCTTCTTGAGCATTCAAACATCATCTGGGGATCAAGTGGAGTGGTTTGCACTGAAGGAGGTGGTCAGAAAGTCATCAAGTTGAAAGCTTCGAATCTCAGGTAGCTTGAAAAATATTTTTCCATAAATCCTTTTTCATGTTATAAACTTGTTCTATGTGCTTCACTGATCATCCTGATGTCATTGGTTTCGAAAATGGCTTTGAAATGAGCATTTAATTTCTCTCTGAAACCTGCGTGCCCTAGTTTTCATTTTCTTCGATTCAACTCATTTAGGAAGAAGAAATTTGTTTTAGGAGAGGGGTTTGATTCGTGAGAGGTTGGAGAGCATTTCCCAATTCTTAGATTTTGTTTTTGTTACGATTTGAGGGGTTTGGGGATTTCTCAGGGGAGATGCTGGCCGGAGAAGACGACCGGAAGTCTTCTCCGGCCGCCTGAGAGTGATTATGCCCTAATTACGTGATTAATGATCATTTGAATCTGGACCGTGAGATGCCTCTGACCCGTTGACCTCCCGCGTGAGTGTATGGCCTGGATCTCTCTGATTATGCCCTAATCCACGTGTTAGCTTAATTAAACATAATTTAAATAATTTAATCAGAGTCAACCTGGACCCTTGGATGACGCGCGTAGTCAACAGATTCAAATCCAGAGTGAATCTCATCCCTCCATTCTGATTACTTTCCCTTTTATTTAATTTTAATTCATTTTCTTTTCACTTTATTTGCATAATTTATTAAAAATAGCAAAAATGTCTTAAAAATTATGAAACTTTTTCTTAAAAGTTTTATTAATTTTTAAGACCCCAAAATATTTTTATTTTATTTTTTATCATTAAAAAAGTATTTTTAAATATTTAAAAGATTATTTTTAATTGATTAATGGAAATTAATTAATTAAAAATACTTTTAGGTATTTAAAAATCACAAAAAAATTCATGAAATGTTCTAAGACATTTAGAAACATTGTCCAACCTTCAAACCAAATTTCTTTTTTTGATCTTGATGCATTTTGAGAATTTTTCATTGAATTAAATCATATTTTGTGCATTATTTTGATCATAAGTTCAAAAAATCATTTCTGCCTATTGGATAAGAGTTGGACATTGATTCTTTTTGCTTTGTTTTGTATTTGGCATGTAGTTTCTAGGGTAAAATGGCCATGATTTGATCTTGCATTTTCCAATTGTTTGGCATTTCTTTTGTTAAGAACCCTAAAAAACCCTAATAACTTAGAAAAATCATAACTTGAGATTGGTTAAGAGTTGAGAGCTCCCCTTTGGACATTGGTTTATTATAGGTTTAGGGTTTCTTAGGATGGCATTTTCCATTTTTTATCTTAGGGTTTGCTTCTGTTTTTGGTTTTTGTTTGTTGTTTGATTCATAAACCCTAATTTGGGCTTCCATTTGCATCCTCCTTGCATTCTCTTGCATAACTTGACTTGTCTTTGCATTTAGTGCATTCTTGTGATTCATTTGATATCTTAAGACATATAGAAAGCATCTTTGATCATTGCACCTTGCATTTGCCATGTTGTATGCTTTGTATGCTTCCTAACTTTTCATGTGCATCCATGCTTCTAAGCTTGCATCATTTGCATCCATAATCTTGTATGAACATCTCCATGCCCTGCCTCATGCTTGTAGCATCTCATGACATCATTATCATCATCAACATGCTTCTGGTTTTGTTTAGCATCATACCATTTCATTTCATTTGGCATTGCATTGCATTTTCTTCCTAACTTTTCAGGTGGTAAGTAACTTTGAGAAGTGAATTTGCCTTCACTTCTCATAACTTTCCTTTTCATCCCTCTTGCATCCATTGCTGCATTTTTGTATGTGTTTGAGGTTGAGCTTGCTCATTCTTGTTCCTCCCACTTTCTTTCTTCAAGTGACTTGACTTCTTGAATGAAGCAAGTCACTTTGCTTCTCTTGATCCTTTCATCTGCTTCCTGGTGGTTCCTTTGAAGATTGTTCTTGAAAACCTCATAAACCTTAGGAACAACCAAGCATGACAATGAATTAGGGTTTTGAATAGTCTCCCCTCTTAGTTTACCTTTGTGTCTCTTTTGAGTCTTCTCTTCTCACCTCATAATCAGGGACTAAACCCTAAAGGCTTTAAGGCTTTGTGATTAAGCTTATGCCTGCATCCTTCTCTTAGGATGGAGTGTATAACTTTAATCCTAAGTGTTAAACCCTTAATGTGTTTAAATCTCTTAATCAATTCACTTAATAATCATCAAGACATCACACTTGTAACTTGGGCCTTGCATTAGGGTTCTAATTCTTCCTTAATTGGTTAAGAAGGACTAACCCTAGTGTTAATGGACAAGTCCCCCCCAAGTTGTCTTACAAATCATAAAAATCACTTCATCATCATACCATTAAGTAAAATTCACTTAATAAAGGCTTTGTTTTGTCATGAGTTTAATCCCTGATCATGGATTAAGTTGAGGAGCTTTCCTCAGCTTAAACATTCTCATCTATTATCCTTCTATTAGGATGGTGTAATGGGTCTGTTTAATCTTTGATTATGGCTTAACCTCATTACTTAATACTAAACAAAAACACCAAAAACATCTAATTAATAACAAGTAGGTTAATGATCTTAATCCTACATCAAAGGTGATTAAGTGTGAGAATCTGACTTCACACTTAAGGTACTCTCATTACCCCTAATCAGAGGGAAGATGTGATGAGTTTACTAATCCATTGGTTTAGACTTAAGCTCATTAACTTATGACAAAAACTTTCAAAAGCAATAAAAGACTGAAAATACAAAACAAACAATAATCGTCTCCTCCGGGATTCTTTTCTCATCTCATTCACTCACAAACGAGAACTCGCTTCTTCCGTCTAATGCAAGACAGTTAGCACCTGAGCCAGACAGGTCATACACTTGAGCATAGGCAAGTAAGCAGTTCACAAGTCAATTCATCTTTCAGTCTCTTTGGGTCGAACTACGGTGTTCTGACTTCCTCATTGCACGAGAGGATACGTAGGCATAACTTAACAGTTATCGAACAAAAGTCTCTGTATATTCCCCCTCTTTCCAGCCTCATTCTTTTAGCCTCATGACCTTGAGCATTTCACTCCTGTTCTTACACTGACACTTCACTTATATACTTCACTTTTCTCTTACACTAACACCTGTACATTTTGCTTTCCAGCTCTTTTACACACAAATTGCACTGACACTACCCTTTTAAAACACAAATCTTTTAAGCGCGGATCCCGTCGAGTACGGCGGACAATCTGGGTGCTAATACCTTCCCAGGTTGTAACCAACCCCCTTTCTCAGTCTCTCTGGTTCGCAACCGTCTTATCCATCTCTTTCTGGGTCTATGCAGCATTGCCTTTCCTCCGGGATAAAAATGCCTAGCTGGCGACTCTATTCATCTCCAGTGAGTTCACGGCTGTGTGTTCTCACTGTCCCTCTCGCCGACCGTTCGCGTCTGTACCTTCATCTGACCTGGTTTCATTTGTCGGGAGCGACAGCTTGGCGACTCTGCTAGGGAGCCTTATATTGCAACCAGGGCTTCTGGTTCTTTTTGTGGGTTCCTCCTAGCGCTTGATTGATTTGTGTTTACTGGGGTGTTATGTGCTTATTTGTGCTTGTATTTATTTTTGTTTATTGATTTATGTACAGTTTGCTTTACTGCTTTTCTTTATTGCATTTATATATATCATACTGTCATGTTGCTGGCTGGATCTGTTGTTTGCTTTGGTGGGTGTGATTCTATTGAGAGTTAAGGTCCTACACCTGGGACCTGAGTGACACCTAGGCTAGAGTGAATCATATTCTTTCCCATTCCATTTCGGTCTGGTGCGGGAATATGAAACACGGTTCAGATATGGGTTTCTTCTTGAGAACTCTGTGTTGCAGATTTCCTGCAATGCTAGGGCTATCTGGGAAGCCTGCTAAGTCTGGATGACCTTTAGTATTGACCTTCAGAAACTGAGGTGAATTAGAGGAGGAATTGTTATGATTATTGTAAACGCTGTACCTCCGGGATAGAAGTGTTTACACTTCTCATAACTGATCCAAGTCTGAGGATCCTTGTTTTAGAACACCACCTGTGAGGGGGTTGGGCTGTTTACAGGTTTGCAGGTACCTTGGCCTCAGAATACCCTACTACTTTGTTTGTTTAAGAGTATTTCATTTTGGGACAGTTCTTGTGATTCTAAACCCTGGACATGTGGCTCTTTATTTGAGTCCCCCACCTTGGTTACTGGATTTATAGACCTCCATCTGGAATTCTTGAACATACTTGGACCTATATCAGAGCACTTGATCAGATCCAGCTCAGTCACAAACCCTTTGCATATCATTTGCATACATAACCATTGCATCATATTAACATTTGCTTATTTGTGTTTCAGGGTATCCATTTTCATCTGGTTTTGGTTTTGACCCCATCTTCAGTATTGACCTATCTTCACAAGCACCTGCTTCAGTTATCAGCTTCAGCTATCACCAGCACCAGCCAATCAGTGGCCCATTCCTTCAGTATTGTCATCAGCACTCTACTCAGTCTTCAGCATCATGGCTCCTAAGAAAAGCAACATCACCTATCACTTCTTCCAGCCAGACTTATCAGACATCAGGAGGATCCAAACCCTGATCACTCCAGATCACATATCCTTGTTCAGGGAGGGCTATGGAGATATACTAGATTTGGTTATGGATCTGGACCCATCACAGAGGAGCCTCATCCACACTTGCCTTCAGTTCTATGATCCCCCACTGAGATGTTTCACCTTTCAAGACTTTCAGTTGGGCCCCTTATTGGAAGAGTACTCCTCATTAGTTGGTATGCCTATCAGGAGAGAAATTCCTTTCAACCCTGAGATGGTCTTTCCTGCTAATGGAGAAGTAGCAAAGGCTTTGCATCTGGAACCTGTCCTGATTGAGCAGCATATGACCTCTAAAGCTGGAATCCCTGGATTTCATTTGGACTTCTTGATCTCCCAGGCTACCCAAAAAGCTTCTCTAGGAGAATGGAAAGCTGTTTGTGCTCTACTGGCCTTATGCATATATGGAATTGTGTTGTTTGCAGATGAGCCTCGATTCATCAGCAAGAATGCCATCCATCTGTTCACCCTGAAGAACCCAGTGCCAACTTTATTGGGGGATCTCTACTATTCAGTGCATCAGAGGAATGAGAAGCAGAGGGGAAGGTTAGTGAGGTGTTGTGCTCCATTGTTCCACACTTGGCTTCTCAATCATCTACCCAGGACAGATACATTTTTAAACCCTCATCAGCAGAGCAACTGGGCTAAGAGGCTCACTGTCCTAACTTCAGCAGATATCAGATGGTGCACTCAAAGCACCAAGGGCAGGGATATTATCACCAGCTGTGGGCATTTTCCTAATGTGCCCTTAATAGGAGTTAAGGGAAGTATTAATTACAACCCTCTGCTGTTCAGGAGGCAATTGGGCTATGCACTGGTCCACACTCCTAGGGTACAGGACTTGGTGGAGACTCTCTATTGTGAGAACAAGATCAGTTTGACTGTTGTTAGGCAGGCTTCCTGGGCCTGGGATCATGTTCAAACCAAGGGAGTGACCATTCTGGGGAAGTGCAATAATGTGGCATCAGCACAATATTATGAGTGGTCCCGTGCCAGGGCTCAATTCTCTGGGATGCCCTTTACCATAGAAGACATGCCTGAGTCATCTTCAGCACCACCCCCTGCCACTATCAGTTTGGAAGAGTTTGAGAGCTTGAAAGAAAGAAATGGGAAGCTAACCCAGGCTTTGCAGAAGACCCTCCGGGAGAGGAGTGAAGGTATGAGGGAGATTGAAAGATTGGAGAAGTTGAGAGTGGAGCATTTGACTAAGATTGAGAAGTCTGGGGATTATATTAAAAAGTCTAAGGCTGGTGAACAAATTCTGAAGAATGCTTGCAAAGAAGCCCAGTTCCAGAGAGCAAGGACAGACTTGTATCTGAAAGAAAGTCAAGCCCGGTGGGTCAGGATCACCGAGGCTCGTACTCTAGAGGACAAGAGAGTTCAAGACAAGATGGAGCAATTGGAAGCCAATGCAAAAGAACAGCAAGAAGCCCTGGCAGCAGCCCAGAGGGAGATATCAGAATTGAAGATCAAAGCAGGGGTGAAGAGGTCCAAGGACCAAACTCAGCACAAAAAGCTAGCAGCAGCTGTTACAACCCGGAATCTCCTCATCAGGAATCTCACGGAGCGTCCGGCTGATCTTGTGACCGAAGCACTTCTCAAGGAAGTTCGTGAGGATGAGTTTGGTCTTGGTGTTTGACCATTTGTTTGTTGTTGTTTTCTTTCCATGTACTTTTATTTTCTTGTAATGTATTTTGACCCCTGAGGGGGCTTGTGTTGTAAAATGAACAAGTTGTATTATTTCACCTTCTGTAATATATTTGTGTTAGTTTGCTTCATCTGAGTTTTCCTCAAGCAACAACAACAGCATCTTCAAGGGTCTGGAAGGGTCAAAACTGAAGGCCAAACCGGATACCTTGAGAACAAATAAGCGTAACTGCATTGCATGCTAACCCTTTGTCTGTTTTGTAGGTTTTGTTTTGTTGTTGCTAACCTCTGTTGTGATGCCTCAGGAACTATTGCTAGGCGCCGAGTTTTTCCCCTCAACCGTCCGCACCGCTATCCAACCCGAAACAACCTTCCGGGAATTCAGATGGATCAGATGCAGCAGGACCTTACTGAGGTCAGAAATCAAATGGCAAATGAAAGGCTAGAGATGAGGAATCAAATGACTCAGTTTATGGAGGTTATGAACAACATGGCTCAGAGCCAGGAAAGATTGAGGGCCATAGTGGAAAGGCAAAATCAAGAGGATCCACACATAGGGACTGCCGGCACCAGTAACAATGAAAGGGTACAACCCCATGTTAACCCTCCTGTGTTTGGTCCACATCTCCATCCTGAAATTAATATTCCTGCGAATGTTCAAGGGACTGCCACCGCAGCCAGGGTACTTCAAGAAGACCCCCAAGAGGACCAGTTCACGGTAATGGGTGCCGGGGAAGAAGCTTATGATAGGAGATTGGATGAGATAGCTGAGAAGTTGAGGTCCTTAGAATCTCAAAACTCTTTGGGCTTCGATGTCATGGACATGGGCTTGGTAGACGGGGTCAGGATCCCCCATAAGTTCAAGCCTCCTTGTTTCGAAAAGTATAATGGGACTTCATGCCCCCGGACTCATCTACAATCATTTCTGGGAAGGCTGAAGGCCTATACAATGGATGAGAAGCTCTGGATGTTCTATTTCGAAGATAGTTTGACTGGAGCGTCAAGAGAATGGTACTCTCACCTGACAAGGGCAACAATTAGATGCTGGAAGGACCTGGCAGAGGCCTTCATCAGACAGTATCAGTATAATCTGGACATGGCACCCAATAGGACTCTCCTAATGGGAATGTCACAGTCGTCAAGGGAAAGTTTCCGAGAATATGCCCAGAGATGGAGGCAATTGGCTGCTGCTGTTCAACCCCCTATGTCTGAAAGGGAAATGGCAGATATGTTCATGAACACCCTTCAGGGGACCTATATTGACAGGCTGGCCGCTTTCTCTTCAACTAGCTTCGCAGATGTTGTCATAGCTGGGGAGAGAATTGAAAGCCTGTTGAAAATGGGGAAGATCTCAGACAACGGTGCAAGCTCGTCCAGTGGTACAAGAAAGCCTTTCGCAGGCCCGAGAAGAACTGGCGAGACCAATGCCATTCACACCAATAGGGGCAGGCCCCAATATGCTCAAAGGTCAATAGCAGCAGTCACCATCCCTACTCCAGCTCATCCACAGCCAGTCTATCAACCTCCTCAACAAAACTATCAGCCACAACCTCAGTACCATCAGCAAAATCAGTATCCTCCAAGAAATTATAACAATAGCAACACCAACAACAACAGTCAACAGAGGCCATTTCAACAAAGGCCATCTCAAGCTAACAGAGTGATCGATCCGATCCCAATGCCATATGCTACATTGCTGCCACAGCTTCTGAAACTCAACCTGGTTGAGCTAAGAACGTTGGCACCTCCGGATCCCAACAGTCTACCAAGGAAATATGACTCCAATGCTAGGTGTGCTTTTCATTCAAACGCACATGGCCACAGTACAGAAAAATGCAGGGCTCTGCATATGAAGGTACAAGACCTGGTAGACTCCAAGGCTCTGAATTTCGCACCACCACCCAATGTCAATAAGAACCCGATGCCAAACCATGGTCGTCCCCGGATTAACGCTATTGAAGAAGACAAACCGTCTTATTTAATAACCAGTGTGGGACAGATCAGGACACCATTGGTAGAAATCAAGGCTCAGCTCTTGGAATGTCAGATGTTCCCAGGGTGTGAGTTGGGTTGTGCTTACTGCAATATCTCTGTAAATGGGTGCGATAATTTGAGGAATGGCATAGATGGCCTCCTTCAGAGTGGCCAACTTCAGATCACCACATCATTTCCAACAAATCCAGCAATTTCATCAGCAACGGTTTCAGAACCTCCTACAACTGCAGCAACTATTGTTCCTGACAATTCTTCGGCTTCATCAACAAGTACTTCATCAATCATCTCAACTGATCAGTTTTCAACAAATCTTCCTGCTACAACTTCAGCTTCACTCCACTTCGAGACTCCTACAACGACAACATCCACTCTTCCGCCAATATCTCCCACAACACCAGCAACAACTCATGAAGAAGTCTCTACTGTCACGATATTCTATGATCCGGAAAACAACTCTGCCTACCATTCAGAAGATGCTGCTCCCACCAGAGCACCAGTTACAATCTTTTATGATCCACAAACAATTACAGTCCTTTAAGCAGCAACAATCAGTCCAGTCATTGTCACGGTGCCTGGACCAGTACCATATGAAAGCAATAGGGCCATCCCCTGGCACTATGGCTCTGACGTGTACTGCGAAGGAAAAAGAATCACTCTTGAAACATCAACACCTGCACCACAAGTAGATAATGTGGGGGGAGGCGGAGGCTTCACTCGAAGCGGACGTCTCTTTGCTCCACCAAGTCAAAGACCTACTGCCGAAGCAGAAGCTGCTGCCAAGGCAAAAGGAAAGAGCCCAGTGCAGGAAGATCAAGCTGTTAAAGAAGCCTTGAAGACACCATTCGATCAAGAGGTTGATGAGTTCATGCGAATCATCAAAAAGAGTGATTACAAAATTGTGGATCAGCTTCACCAGACGCCATCCAAAATCTCTATCCTCTCACTGCTTATGTGTTCCGAAGCCCATCGGAATGCACTACTCAAAGTCCTGCACGCAGCTTACGTGCCTGAAGAGATTACTGTCAACCAGTTGGAAACCGTGGTTGGAAATGTTACTGCTAGCAACGGGCTAGGGTTCACCAATACTGACTTGACAGCGGATGGCCGCAACCACAACAAAGCCTTGCACATCACCATGGAATGCAAAGGGGCAGTCCTTTCTCATGTGCTGGTAGACACGGGGTCGTCCCTTAATGTCTTACCAAAGAAGGCTCTGGTGAAGTTAGAATATGATGGATTGGCATTGAGACCCAGCAACCTGGTAGTAAGAGCCTTTGATGGTTCTAAGAGATCGGTTCTGGGAGAGATCGAGCTGCCTGTGACAATTGGCCCACAGACCTTTAAAACTATCTTTTATGTGATGGACATTCAGCCCGCCTACAGCTGTTTGTTGGGTAGACCCTGGATCCACGCCGCCGGCGCAATAACGTCTACCCTTCACCAAAAGTTAAAATTTGAGTGGGAAGGCCAAGTTGTCACAATCTGTGGAGAGGAGGACATTTTTGTCAGCCACCTGGCAACCTATAAATACATTGAAATGGATGGGGAGATCCATGAAACAATGAGCCAGGGGTTTGAAGCTTTGAATGTGAATGAAGCGTCTGCTGTATCTGGTACTCCAATGTCATCTTACCAACAAGCCCGGAAGGTTGTTGAGGAAGGAACTGCCCTGGGCTGGGGCAAAATTTTAGCTGTGGAGGAGAAGAAAGACAAATTTGGGTTGGGTTACAGACCAACTCAACATCAAGCAGCGGCTGCGAAAGAGCCCAACTTTGTGAGTGGGGGGATGCTTACACCTGATGCTATCAACTGTCTGGAAGACGAGCTGGAAGAGGAGCGCAATCTGGAGAATTGGATTCGTCCGAAGATCCCGGGGAGCAGTGTCTCGAACTGGTCTTCCCAGGAAATTATAAGAGTTACTCGAGCAGAGTAATTATTATTTCCTGTATTTTTATAAGCATGCATCAAAGTCTTGCATCTTGCCCAAGATGACAAGACTCATTTTGTAATTGGGCCATCTGTACTTTTTGTGCAAACAAGATTAATTAATGAAATGTCAGACATCTTTTTGCAAATGAGTCTTTTTCTTTTCGTTCACTGTTTTTCCATTTTTCTTTTTGTACAAAAAAAATAAATGGCGGTGTTTTCAAAATGACAACTTCATTTCACTTTTCTAAATAAAGATTAAAATCAAGTCACTAAAATGAACAAACTTGAACCCTTGCAGAAAGTGCCTTCCTGACAGCACCGACAACAGCACGACTATGACTTCGTATGACTTTGACAATCCAATCAATCAAGCTGATGAAGGGGTTGAAGAAGAATATGAGCTTCCTGAAGAGCTAGCCAGGTTGTTAAGACAAGAGGAAAAGGTTATTACTCCTCACCAGGAGGAGGTTGAAGTGATCAATCTTGGTACAGATGAAGACGTAAAAGAAGTTAGAATCGGGGCCTGCCTGCAAGACTCCGTTAAGAAACAACTGGTTGATCTACTTCAAGAGTATGTGGATGTGTTTGCTTGGTCGTATCAAGACATGCCAGGGTTGGATACCGACATTGTTGTGCACAAGCTGCCTTTGAGAGAAGAGTGCCCGCCAGTCAAACAGAAGCTGCGCCGTACTCGTCCAGACATGGCTATGAAAATCAAGGAAGAGGTACAAAAGCAATGGGACGCCGGATTCCTTGCTGTGACTAGCTATCCGCCGTGGGTTGCTAACATAGTACCTGTGCCTAAGAAGGACGGCAAAGTACGAATGTGTGTTGATTACCGGGATCTGAACAGAGCCAGCCCGAAAGATGATTTCCCATTACCTCACATTGATGTATTGGTGGATAATACGGCCCAGTTCTCGGTATTTTCCTTCATGGATGGATTTTCAGGATATAATCAGATCAAGATGTCACCTGAAGACATGGAGAAGACAACATTCATCACACCCTGGGGCACGTTCTGTTACAAGGTGATGCCATTCGGACTGAAGAATGCTGGTGCCACATATCAACGGGCTATGGTAACGTTATTCCACGATATGATCCATAAAGAAATCGAGTGTTATGTGGATGATATGATTGCCAAGTCCCTTACAGAGGAAGACCACCTGGTGAATCTACTGAAGTTGTTCAAGCGTCTGAGGAAGTACCAACTGAAGTTGAACCCCAACAAATGCACATTCGGGGTGAGATCTGGTAAGCTGCTGGGCTTTATTGTAAGCGAGAAAGGGATTGAAGTTGACCCTGATAAAGTCAAAGCCATCCAAGAGATGCCTGCACCGAAAACAGAGAAAGAAGTTCGAGGGTTCTTAGGTCGATTGAACTATATCTCACGGTTCATATCTCACCTCACAGCAACCTGTGAACCCTTGTTCAAGCTGTTAAGAAAAGAACAGACGGTCAGGTGGAACGAAGATTGCCAGAAGGCTTTTGACAAGATCAAGGAGTATCTGCAAGAACCTCCAATCCTTATGCCTCCAGTTGAAGGAAGACCTCTGATAATGTACTTGACAGTATTAGAAGAGTCGATGGGGTGTGTGCTGGGCCAGCATGACGAGTCTGGTCGAAAAGAGTATGCAATTTACTACCTAAGCAAAAAGTTTACCGACTGTGAACAACGTTATTCACTGCTCGAGAAAACTTGCTGTGCTTTAGCGTGGGCTGCTCGCCGACTAAGGCAGTATATGTTGACCCACACTACCTTGTTAATCTCAAAAATGGATCCAGTCAAGTACATATTTGAGAAGCCAGCTCTTACCGGACGGGTTGCAAGATGGCAGATGATTCTCACAGAATACGACATCCAATACACTTCTCAGAAAGCCATCAAGGGCAGTGTATTGTCTGAATATCTTGCTGAGCAACCCATTGATGATTACCAGCCTATGAGGTTTGACTTCCCTGATGAAGACATCCTGTTCATTAAAGCAAAAGATCATGAAGAGCCTATTCACACTGAAGGGCCCGACCCGGAAGAAGAATGGACTATGATGTTTGATGGGGCTGTTAACATGAATGGTCGTGGTGTTGGTGCAGTACTCATTACACCTAAAGGAGTTCACATGCCTTTCTCGGCAAAACTCACTTTCAACTGCACTAACAACGAAGCTGAATACGAAGCTTGCATCATGGGTCTTGAGGAAGCTATTGACCTCAGGATCAAGACATTGACCGTATTCGGAGATTCAGCTCTGGTGGTTAATCAGACCAACGGGAAATGGTATACACACCAGGATCATCTGATACCTTACAGGGATTATACAAGAAGGTTGCTGACTTTCTTCACAACAGTCAAGCTTGAGTATATCCCTCGGGACGAGAATCAGTTTGCAGATGCTCTTGCTACCATTTCATCCATGATCAAAGTTCAAGCTGTCAACTTTGTACCGCAGATTTCAGTATCGAGACTTGATAGACCAGCATATGTATTTACGGCAGAAGTTGTCAAAGATGATAAGCCTTGGTTTCATGACATTAAGTGCTTCTTGGAGGATCAGACGTACCCACCTGGGGCATCTTCCAATGATAAGAAGACTCTGAGAAGGCTTGCTGGAAGTTTCTTTCTGAACACTGATAGGTCTTTATACAAAAGGAACTTTGATATGGTACTCCTCAGATGCGTTGATAAGACAGAAGCAGATTTGTTGATGCATGAAGCGCACGAAGGATCTTTTGGTACCCATGCAGGAGGGCATGCCATGGCTAAGAAATTGTTGAGATCAGGGTACTACTGGATCACGATGGATGCAGACTGTTGTGCCTACGCCAGAAAATGCCATAAATGCCAGATCTACGCGGATAAGGTGCATGTGCCTCCCAACCCTTTGAACATCATGTCTTCACCATGGCCCTTTGCCATGTGGGGCATTGACATGATTGGCAAGATTGAGCCAACTGCTTCAAATGGCCACAGATTCATCCTGGTCGCCATTGATTATTTCACCAAGTGGGTTGAAGCGGCCTCATATGCAAATGTCACAAGACAAGTGGTAGCCAGATTTCTGAAGAGAGATATCATCTGTCGATATGGAGTTCCCGAGCGAATCATTACTGATAATGGTTCCAATCTCAACAACAAAATGATGGCTGAGCTGTGCCGAGACTTCAAGATCCAACATCACAATTCTTCTCCTTACAGGCCAAAGATGAATGGCGCTGTTGAGGCAGCAAATAAAAATATCAAGAAGATTGTGCAGAAGATGGTAGTCACATACAAAGACTGGCATGAAATGCTACCATTTGCCTTGCATGGGTACCGCACATCAATCAGGACATCCACTGGGGCAACACCGTATCAACTTGTGTATGGTATGGAAGCAGTCCTACCTGTTGAAGTTGAGTTACCTTCCCTACGGGTACTGATGGATGTCAAACTGAGTGAAGCAGAATGGGTTAGGTCCCGATACGAGCAACTGAGTCTGATCGAAGGAAAAAGGTTGGCTGCAATCTGTCATGGGCAGTTATATCAGAAGAGAATGAAGAGAGCCTTCGATCAGAAAGTCAGGCATCGAGAGTACCAAGTGGGAGATCTTGTGCTGAAAAGAATCCTCCCTCCTCATACAGACCACAGGGGCAAATGGACTCCTAATTATGAAGGACCATTCGTGGTAAAGAAAGTTTTCTCTGGTGGAGCACTGATGCTCAGCACCATGGATGGTGAAGATTTTCCGTCCCCTGTGAATTCAGATGCAGTTAAAAAATACTTCGCATAAAAATGACCCGCTGGACATAAAAACAGAATGTAAGTCCAGGCAAAAATAGGGCATCCTGGCGAGTCAAAAACAGAATAAAAGACTCGGGCAAAAATAAGGGAAATAAATGAAAAAAATGTACACCCGCTGAGTTGAAAAGCCACATTGGACAACTCAGGCAAAAATGGGTATCCCGATGGATTGAAAACCCGAAAGGGCGATCCATGCAAAATAAGGGAATAAGCGAACAACTGCATCCTGAATTCGTCTGTGTCACTTGCAACTTGGTAAGCTTCAAAAGGATCAAGCTTCAATCAGAATCGGCCTTCTTCAGAAAGCAAGACGAGAAGAACGTCATTGTCATACGAGTCATAGCAGAAAGGGGAAGCTCCCTAAAGCGTCGTCAACATTGCCAAGCATTTTTGTTTCTCAATTTGTAACAATCTCCTCATTCCAGGGGATATGTTCCTTTGACTGTATCTCGCCAATTCAGGGCATATGAATTAATAAAATCAGATTTTCAGTCATGTCTCATTTTATATATTTTATTTGCAAAAAAAAAAATGTCTGATGTCTTAAAAGAAAAACTGATTACATAAGTACAGATGTTCTTTTCTAAGAAAATAAAGAAACATGCTTGCAGGGAATATACTTACTCTCAGAAGTATCCTAACTCCTATGACGGAATCCAGTAAGGGATACCTCGGGATTATCTTGTGCGTTTTTCTATCTTTTTCAGGATTGCAGGTATCCAGAGCGCAACTTGGGGCATGAAAGCTTCACCCTCAGCAAGCTGGCAGATCGTTATCAACTCGGTCTACCTTCCATGTGGCACGGGAAGGTGCCCATTTCCCCAGCAAAGTTGCCAAATCAACATACACTCAATCTCAGCATCTGAAATGCTCTATCCCCAGCTGGTTTGCCTCTCATGATTCCCCAGCCGAGTTGCCATCTCATCCTCAGCCGGAGCACAGAAGTCAGAGAGCTATCCCCCCACGGAGCTCCAGCCTCTGTCCAGAAGAGCAGCGCACGAAGGAATCACAACAGAGTGAAGAAGGCTTCTACAAACCCCAGCTGGTTCCCTCATTTATTAGGATAGGTCTATCAGTGACCCGTATCCCCAAGCAGATACCTCTCATCAGATCTACCAATGATCTCATCCCCAGCTGGAAGGTTCGCCTCAAATAGATCAACCAAGAGATCTTCACGGCAACGGGATCCGAATCCCGGTCTGATATATTTGCATAATCATAGCATTCGCATCATACTATCCCCTCAGAGCGTAGCATTCCGTCTAATACGGAGCATTACGGCAAAAATCAAACGCATAGCATAGTCATAAGCCATGTTCTGAACTAACACTTGTGAATAATAGCAGTTCATCAATGCACACAAAAAAATTCCCACCAGAATCCCCGGCAAGAGCAGCTGCCTCACAGTCACAAACACCAGTATATACACCTTCTGGCACCCGTCCGTGCCATCTTTCCCCAGCGCAGTCGCTTATACTTCTGCAACCCATATGCTTGTTTATATTATACTTTTCTCCTTTTGACACTCGTCCGTGTCACTCCCCCCAGCAGTTAAGCACCATCTATACAACACTCGCTCTTATACAGATACTCGTCCGTATCTTGTACATACCAGTTATATACCCACAGATTCAACAGTAGTCTTTGTTCTTTGTTAACCAGTTGGTACTCGTCCGTACCATCATCTCAGAACATTGCGTCTAATGTTTGTTTCTACATGATACTCGTCCGTATCATACTCTTAAGGATGCTCGTCCGCATCTTTAATCCATACACTGTGTCAAACACTTTTGTCTTCTTGAATATAGATACTCGTCTGTATCTACTATCCCCAGAAGAATCCCTTCAGATTCAACACTCGTACGTGTTCTCTGTTAACCAGTTGATACTCGTCCGTATCATCATCTCTGAACATGTGTCAGTTTGTTTCTACCCAATACTCATCCGTATCGTAGCCTTAAGGATGCTCGTCCGCATCTTTAATCTATACACAACATCTAAACACTTACACTTTCTTTTCTTGGTTGTGAACGCTCGTCCGTGTTCACTATATCCCCAGTAGATCACCAACAAAGCTTTTTCTTTTATCTGACACTCGTCCTGTGTCATGATAACCCTGAGAGCAGCCGTACCCTGCTGAGTGGTCGTCCTCCACTTCTTGATGGTCGTCCTCCATCATGCTCATCCGATGGCCGTCCCCATCGTTGATTTTAGCAGCCGTCCCCTGCTAGGTGGTCGTCCTCCACTTTTTGATGATCGTCCTTCATCATTTTATCCAATGGCCATCCCCATTGTTGATTTCGGTTATCTGGCATTCGTCCTATGTCATGAGAAACCTCGAGAGCAGTCGTACCCTGCTGAGTGGTCGTCCTCCACTTCTTGATGGTCGTCCTCCATCATGCTCGTCCGATGGCCGTCCCCATCGTTGACCTTTTCTATCCGATGGCCGTACCCATCGTTGATATTTTCGGCAGCCGTACCCTGCCAGGTGGTCGTCCTCCACCTTTGATGGCCGTCCCCATCATATTTCTTTTATCCGCAACAGAGCAGCCGTCCCCTGCTAGGTGATCGTCCTTCACCTTTGATGGCCGTACCCCATCATCTGTTTATTTCATTTATTCTTTAACCCGATGGCCGTCCCCGTCGTGGTCCCTTTTCTTTTTTTAGCCCGATGGCCGTCCCCATCAGTGGTTACTTTGCTCAATGAACTCGATGGCCGTCCCCGTCATGTTTCATTAAATCCTCAGAGAATTTTGCAGCTTTATCTTGATGGCCGTCCCCATCATGATTTCATTTTCCCCAGCTAGTCGGCCGTCCCCGTCTTAGCTTTACCTTTTATCCCCAGCATGTCGGCCGTCCCCGTCATTGCGTTGTTTCCCGCCTTACAATATACTTTATTTTCCTTTACAATCTATATCCCTTTTCTTCTTCATTCTGTGAGTGCAAATTTTGGACTGTCTTTGGTATTCAACCACAAGTTATCTTGTTTGCCTGTTAAGCCGTCGCTTACATCCTGCACAGCTAACTCATGTTTGAATAGGGGCAGCTGTAAACACCCCAAATTTGCCCTCACCCATTCACACCATGGCTTGTGATCATTATCATATGCATAAACACAATCATATCATCTCATGTTTCATTTTTGATTCACTGCATAGTTTCTAAGTCATCTGTACCTAGGGTTTGTGATCTGAACAATCTCAAGGCATCTTGAGCCACTCCAAAGGCAACCAATCACTTCAAAGGGATCCATGTGTGTTCATCTATCATATTACATCCTCTCAAAGTCAAGATTTCAAAAGAATCACAAGAACTAGGGTTTGGATGGATGCAGAGCCAAGTTTGACTGCACAGTTGACCTTAAAATTAGGGTTTTGGTTTCAGAGGCCATAACCCAAAATTTTTTGGTCATTCTTGTTTCCATTGGTCTCTATATGGTATAGGGAGTATGCATATCAATTTTCATGAAGAAATTCCATGGGGAAGTCATCTGATCAAGGGTTGACTTTCTGGACAAGTCAGTGCAAAATCAGGGCATCTGAGGCCCCCAATGACCCAACCAATGGGTGATCTTCATCATTTTGAGTGTATATGATCTTTATTTGATCATGGAAGAAGGTTGAAGTTCATAGAAATCAAGAATTTGGAAGTTTTGCAAATGTTGACTTTTTGGGCATAGTTGACTTTTCAAGAATGCTTCATTTTAGGTCATTTTTCAAGCCTTGATTATTGATTCAAAAATGCTCCAAATGGAAAAACTTTGGTCATGAAAGTTGTAGATCTCATTTTTCCCTTTTCAAAAAGTACAAGAACATGATCAAACTCTTCTTGGATCAAAAGTTATGGTGTGGCAAAGTTGGCCAAAATCATTGATTTTTTAAGGCATGCCTCAAATGGAAATTTTGCAAAGTCATGAACCAATGCCTCTTGTGACCTCTAGCCCACTTCAAACCAGTATGCAAACATCACATAGACACTAAAAAAATCAGATTTGGACTAAGGATCCCTCATGTTTATGGTTTGTGTAGCAAAAATAGTCACATGTGAACCAAAAGCCACAACTTGCAAAAACTCATGATCATGCTTCCTACAACTTGCTGCATTGGTTACTGCACTTTGCTAGCCTCTCACCTCATCTTGCTGCACCAGAGCCATGCTTGTACTTGCCTAGATCATGAGCCATACTTCTCTTACACCAAATTTGACTTTTGAGCAAAAGCAAACTTACCAATCACCATAGGCCAGGTCACATCATCTGACCTATGGGATTAAAATATACTTTCCAAATGCTGGCCATAACACACTTCAAGCAAGGCTGAAACTCTCTCCACCATCACATTCACAAAAGACACCCCAGCTGCATAAGCTTTCGAATCTCTCTATCCAGCCAAGAAACACTAAAACCATTTTCACCATTCAACTCACCATGCATCATTGAGTAGAAACCAGCAAGAACACAAGCCTGAATCAACCAGAATACCCCATAGCCATTTCTCACCCCAAGCTGCAGTTTCACTCGAATCTCTCCCCATAGCTCACAAACATCCAAACAAACTTTGCAAAGCTTCTCCATTCACCCTCAGGATCACAAACAACCCCTCACAATGGCCTGAAGCTGCCTATTTCACCATAGCCATTTCCAACTGAGCTGAAGCAGAAACTGGTCAAACTCATTATCCAGCCAACATAAACTCTTCTTGAGCATTCAAACATCATCTGGGGATCAAGTGGAGTGGTTTGCACTGAAGGAGGTGGTCAGAAAGTCATCAAGTTGAAAGCTTCGAATCTCAGGTAGCTTGAAAAATATTTTTCCAGAAATCCTTTTTCATGTTATAAACTTGTTCTATGTGCTTCACTGATCATCCTGATGTCATTGGTTTCGAAAATGGCTTTGAAATGAGCATTTAATTTCTCTCTGAAACCTGCGTGCCCTAGTTTTCATTTTCTTCGATTCAACTCATTTAGGAAGAAGAAATTTGTTTTAGGAGAGGGGTTTGATTCGTGAGAGGTTGGAGAGCATTTCCCAATTCTTAGATTTTGTTTTTGTTACGATTTGAGGGGTTTGGGGATTTCTCAGGGGAGATGCTGGCCGGAGAAGACGACCGGAAGTCTTCTCCGGCCGCCTGAGAGTGATTATGCCCTAATTACGTGATTAATGATCATTTGAATCTGGACCGTGAGATGCCTCTGACCCGTTGACCTCCCGCGTGAGTGTATGGCCTGGATCTCTCTGATTATGCCCTAATCCACGTGTTAGCTTAATTAAACATAATTTAAATAATTTAATCAGAGTCAACCTGGACCCTTGGATGACGCGCGTAGTCAACAGATTCAAATCCAGAGTGAATCTCATCCCTCCATTCTGATTACTTTCCCTTTTATTTAATTTTAATTCATTTTCTTTTCACTTTATTTGCATAATTTATTAAAAATAGCAAAAATGTCTTAAAAATTATGAAACTTTTTCTTAAAAGTTTTATTAATTTTTAAGACCCCAAAATATTTTTATTTTATTTTTTATCATTAAAAAAGTATTTTTAAATATTTAAAAGATTATTTTTAATTGATTAATGGAAATTAATTAATTAAAAATACTTTTAGGTATTTAAAAATCACAAAAAAATTCATGAAATGTTCTAAGACATTTAGAAACATTGTCCAACCTTCAAACCAAATTTCTTTTTTTGATCTTGATGCATTTTGAGAATTTTTCATTGAATTAAATCATATTTTGTGCATTATTTTGATCATAAGTTCAAAAAATCATTTCTGCCTATTGGATAAGAGTTGGACATTGATTCTTTTTGCTTTGTTTTGTATTTGGCATGTAGTTTCTAGGGTAAAATGGCCATGATTTGATCTTGCATTTTCCAATTGTTTGGCATTTCTTTTGTTAAGAACCCTAAAAAACCCTAATAACTTAGAAAAATCATAACTTGAGATTGGTTAAGAGTTGAGAGCTCCCCTTTGGACATTGGTTTATTATAGGTTTAGGGTTTCTTAGGATGGCATTTTCCATTTTTTATCTTAGGGTTTGCTTCTGTTTTTGGTTTTTGTTTGTTGTTTGATTCATAAACCCTAATTTGGGCTTCCATTTGCATCCTCCTTGCATTCTCTTGCATAACTTGACTTGTCTTTGCATTTAGTGCATTCTTGTGATTCATTTGATATCTTAAGACATATAGAAAGCATCTTTGATCATTGCACCTTGCATTTGCCATGTTGTATGCTTTGTATGCTTCCTAACTTTTCATGTGCATCCATGCTTCTAAGCTTGCATCATTTGCATCCATAATCTTGTATGAACATCTCCATGCCCTGCCTCATGCTTGTAGCATCTCATGACATCATTATCATCATCAACATGCTTCTGGTTTTGTTTAGCATCATACCATTTCATTTCATTTGGCATTGCATTGCATTTTCTTCCTAACTTTTCAGGTGGTAAGTAACTTTGAGAAGTGAATTTGCCTTCACTTCTCATAACTTTCCTTTTCACCCCTCTTGCATCCATTGCTGCATTTTTGTATGTGTTTGAGGTTGAGCTTGCTCATTCTTGTTCCTCCCACTTTCTTTCTTCAAGTGACTTGACTTCTTGAATGAAGCAAGTCACTTTGCTTCTCTTGATCCTTTCATCTGCTTCCTGGTGGTTCCTTTGAAGATTGTTCTTGAAAACCTCATAAACCTTAGGAACAACCAAGCATGACAATGAATTAGGGTTTTGACTAGTCTCCCCTCTTAGTTTACCTTTGTGTCTCTTTTGAGTCTTCTCTTCTCACCTCATAATCAGGGACTAAACCCTAAAGGCTTTAAGGCTTTGTGATTAAGCTTATGCCTGCATCCTTCTCTTAGGATGGAGTGTATAACTTTAATCCTAAGTGTTAAACCCTTAATGTGTTTAAATCTCTTAATCAATTCACTTAATAATCATCAAGACATCACACTTGTAACTTGGGCCTTGCATTAGGGTTCTAATTCTTCCTTAATTGGTTAAGAAGGACTAACCCTAGTGTTAATGGACAAGTCCCCCCAAGTTGTCTTACAAATCATAAAAATCACTTCATCATCATACCATTAAGTAAAATTCACTTAATAAAGGCTTTGTTTTGTCATGAGTTTAATCCCTGATCATGGATTAAGTTGAGGAGCTTTCCTCAGCTTAAACATTCTCATCTATTATCCTTCTATTAGGATGGTGTAATGGGTCTGTTTAATCTTTGATTATGGCTTAACCTCATTACTTAATACTAAACAAAAACACCAAAAACATCTAATTAATAACAAGTAGGTTAATGATCTTAATCCTACATCAAAGGTGATTAAGTGTGAGAATCTGACTTCACACTTAAGGTACTCTCATTACCCCTAATCAGAGGGAAGATGTGATGAGTTTACTAATCCATTGGTTTAGACTTAAGCTCATTAACTTATGACAAAAACTTTCAAAAGCAATAAAAGACTGAAAATACAAAACAAACAATAATCGTCTCCTCCGGGATTCTTTTCTCATCTCATTCACTCACAAACGAGAACTCGCTTCTTCCGTCTAATGCAAGACAGTTAGCACCTGAGCCAGACAGGTCATACACTTGAGCATAGGCAAGTAAGCAGTTCACAAGTCAATTCATCTTTCAGTCTCTTTGGGTCGAACTACGGTGTTCTGACTTCCTCATTGCACGAGAGGATACGTAGGCATAACTTAACAGTTATCGAACAAAAGTCTCTGTATATTCCCCCTCTTTCCAGCCTCATTCTTTTAGCCTCATGACCTTGAGCATTTCACTCCTGTTCTTACACTGACACTTCACTTATATACTTCACTTTTCTCTTACACTAACACCTGTACATTTTGCTTTCCAGCTCTTTTACACACAAATTGCACTGACACTACCCTTTTAAAACACAAATCTTTTAAGCGTGGATCCCGTCGAGTACGGCGGACAATCTGGGTGCTAATACCTTCCCAGGTTGTAACCAACCCCCTTTCTCAGTCTCTCTGGTTCGCAACCGTCTTATCCATCTCTTTCTGGGTCTATGCAGCATTGCCTTTCCTCCGGGATAAAAATGCCTAGCTGGCGACTCTATTCATCTCCAGTGAGTTCACGGCTGTGTGTTCTCACTGTCCCTCTCGCCGACCGTTCGCGTCTGTACCTTCATCTGACCTGGTTTCATTTGTCGGGAGCGACAGTGCAGACTGAAGTTGGTTGATACTCGATGCTACACTCATTGAGATCTTAAACTTGGAGGGTTTTGGTTGGCAAGTGAGTTGCCTACTGAACAACCACCCTTGTGAAGGATCAATGATATTGAGATCCCTTAGAACCTGGTTACTTTTGTAGGACAGGATGAACCAACTAACTTCAGGGGAGGGTACTTACCTTTAAACCTCATGCAAGCTTTCAAACCTAGGGCTATTGCGTGACTTGTTTGTGTGTGCCACATGTTTGTGATTGAGCATAACATCATCATGCATCATAAGTATAGCATTTTCACTAACCATTTCAAGGACCAAAGGATTTATCTTTGTTCTTTGTTGCAGGTCATGGCTTCTGCATGTAGAAACACCATCAGGATCAACTTTGTGGGCATACCTGCTAAGCTTAAAGAGTTGGTTTCTCAAGTGTCTGATCATTCCCAGTTCATCAAGAGACATGGTCACTTATTGGATCTAGTCACTTCAGGGTTCAATGAAGACATGATGAGTGTCCTGTTTCAGTTCTTTGATCCTAAGCACCATTGCTTCACATTCCCCGACTATCAGCTGGTTCCTACAATGGAAGAATTCTCTAAACTTCTGGGTATACCTGTACTTGATCAAAGACCCTTCACAGGCTTGGAGAAGGAGCTTAAACCAGAGGTTATTGCTGCAGCTCTACATCTGAAGAAGTCTGACATTGTTCTAGAGACAAGAAGTGGAGTTAAGGGTATTCTTGCTAAGGTGTTGATAGAGAAGGCTCAAGTGTTCTTGAAGGCCATGAGCTATGATGCTTTTGAGGAGATCTTAGCCTTGCTGATTTATGGCTTAGTATTGTTCCCCAATCCAGATCAGTTCATAGACGTTCATGCCATCAACATATTCCTGAGTCACAATCTAGTACCTACATTGCTTGGAGACATCATACATTCTCTTCATACTCGTACTACAAGGGCAAGAGGAACTTTGATGTGCTGCATACCTTTGCTTTCTAGGTGGTTTATTTCTCACCTTCCTCGCTCAGTAATGAAGAATGAGCAAGGGTTCAGGTGGTCCAAAAGAATTATGTCACTCTCGCATTCAGATATTCATTGGTGCTCTAGATCTATGGAGAATGTTACTATCATTGACCGTTGTGGGGAGTTTCCTAATGTGCCACTTCTAGGCATAAGAGGAGGCATTACCTACAACCCCTCTCTAGCTTTACGACAGTTTGGTTACGCTCGGAGTGATGGCCCACATGACATGTTAATTCAGGGTATTGTGTTTGACTACGACAATGATCTTCAAGGTTACCGTCAGAGATTCATACGAGCATGGGGAAAAGTGAACAAAGTTGACAGCAAGACTCTAGAACCTAAGTACACTATTCCTATGGAAGCTTATCTCAGATGGGTGCGATCTCGTGCTCAGACTCTCATAATGCCATATCCTGCTATCCTGCCAGTTACCATGGAACCTGTTGCTGAAGGAGATACTGCTTACACCATCCTTCACCCAGACATGCCTACTGACATGGAAGATTTACAGGGATCCTAGATCCAGTTGAAGGAGCAAAGGGATACTTTCGAGGCTCATTACAAAGCAAGCCAAGAAAGAATCCTGGAACTAACAAAGCAACTTCACGAGGAACGGAATCTCAATTCATACCTCAACACAAAGAGGAAACGTCCATGGGAGACTTAAAACCCCATCTCTTGTATTTACTTCATTTCATTTTCTGTAAGCCCAAGAGGCAAAACAAATTTATTACTAATAAAAGTTTACTTTCTTAATTGTTTAAGCAAATTTAAATCCTGTGGTCCTTGAAAAACATTGCATATGCATTTACATACCATACCATTACATTACAGGTTTCTTATCTTCTCGCTGTTTATTTCAGCAATGGCTCTTGAACAAACAGTCAAAGATCTCCAGGCTCAGAATGCCCGATTCCAAGAGTTGATTCTGAACTTGTCCAAGGGACAAGATGAGTTGAAGACACTGCTGGCTAAGAAGAAGAGTCCTGAGGACAACAAGGATGATTATCTGAAACAATTACAAGCTGGGATGGCAGAAATGAGGATCCAGATGAATGACCAGGTGGTTCTTATTCAAAGTTTAGCTCAGAGGCAAGAAGAGCTAAGAACCTTTGTCCACAAGCTTCAAAATAATATAGTCAGGGATCTAATTGTCAGTCAACCTCCGTTAAAACAAGCTGATTTGGTTGAAAGGAAGATGAGGATAAAAGAAGGTAAGAGACAGATTGCCACTGATTGTTCTTCAGTTGAAGAAGAAAGACCTGATAAGGTTAATCCACCTCAACACAAGGAATGTAGAAGGCAATTTATCAAGTTCAGCACTCCAATGTCACAAGTTCTGCAATGCTTGTTGGAGATGAAGCTAATTTCCTTGAAAAATCCTCCTAAAAATCCTAAAACTTCCTCTCCTCGCTATAATCCCCAGGCAAGGTGTGAGTATCACTCCAACAGTCCTGGACATGATACTAATAGTTGTTGGACATTGAAGAAAAAGATTCAAGACCTGATTGACGAAGGAATCCTAGAGGTTACTCCAGAAGGTCAAGTTGAGTTCTACTATCGTCCATCAAACACCAAAGCTGCAAGACAAGTGGCCCAGGGTAGCAAGAAAGGAAACCTACCTATTCCTGTTGAGATATGGGGCACCTTGGGACATCCAAGTGGAAAATTTGATTTCATGGTGAAGTATACTGCTCCTCAAAGTTCACAAATTGCAATTGAAGACATTCAGCCAACTGGATGGGACAACATTTGAATTTTCATTTGTAATTTCTTTGTTTTGTTTAAACACTTACTATTATGTTAAATTTTTGTTTTCATTAATGCATTGCGTATGTTTGTCTTGAATTAATCCATTCGTTTAACTATATTTTAAAAACTATGCTTCTTATTTTTATCTTGTGATATTTAACTCCTGATAAAGTTATAAGCCTGTAGAGGGAGGATGACGAAAACAATACCATAATCTTATGCAATATGCTTTTGAACAGACTATGCTGACGATGTACATGCATTGTTTCAATTCCTAAACACTGGAGATATAAGGAAGTTAATCCCTAGTCAACTCTTTTGAGCCTATGAAGTAGGAGTTTTTATTCTCGCACAAATTAAAACCCTTATTCATAACCCGGGGCAGGGTAGTTACTCGGTTAACTCAAATATGCCAATTATCTGTGTTGTACACAACTAATGATGGTTCTCTGTAATCATTAAACCTGACAGTCAATATCCAGCAAAAGAAAAACCCACTAAGTCAAAACCTATGAAGGAGACTTAGTAAACAAATTAAGACATCCCGCTGACTGTAATTTTGAAATAAACAGTTCAGGCAAAAAGAAGGGATAACAAAGTCAAAAGAAAAAAAAAGGTCGCTATGAATCCTCAACAAAGAAAGATGACTGAATGTTCAAATAAATTTTTGGTTTCTGAACCATCACAAATGTCAGTGTTACAATTCCAAACTCCTTTGAGCCTCAATGCATAAGTTAACTGAGCATAGGACTGAAGAACATCATGGAGATTGGGTTGGGTACAAATAAAATTTGAGCCTTTATCCTTTGTTTCTTAAACCGTGAACCAGGCCACGTTACAACCCTTTAAAAGTCCTAACTGAAGCATGGTTAGTTCGAAAGCGTACTGCTACAAAAAGGTATCCTGACTCCTTTAGGGCTTATTATAAAACTTGAGTTAATATCACAGTTTTCACAAAAAAAAACTGTTTTCTCTAAAATAACTTTTTTCAAAACTTCAAGACAGACATAAGCATTGCATTTTTGAATATATTTGTTTGCATATACCTGAGTGTTTGACAAATGGAGAAACTTACAGGATGAATGTTCAATGAACCAAAGTCCTTCCGATGAACAAAGTTGCTTCCTGGATCAAAGTCCATGTATACAAAGGGGCATAGTCATTATCTCCCAATCAAGGGGGCAGGCCATGATACTGCCTAACTCATGTGGGGCAATCAGGACAGGATTAAGTTATGTTTAAGTATCTAGGGGCAGATCTCCACATCTGTCTAAATTACTGAGGGTAACATTACAAAGTTCATAATGCCAGGGGCATAGTCACTGTTTCCCAGTCAAGGGGCATACCAACTTACTGTTCAATTCATTTGGGGCAATCAGGTCCAGATTCAACAATGCTTAATAGCCAGAGGCAGCTCTCCTCATATATGTGAATTTCATGATGTCAGGGGCATATTATTGTGAAGCACTCTGTTTATTTCTCTTGAGGTAACTACATTCAGATACCTCCATTATGGGACAATTCAGCCTCAGCCAAGGGACAATGCTTTCTTTTCAAATCTAGTATCCAGAGCGTATATGGTCCATCACAATTTGAAGACACATTCCTCTCATTGTATTACCTTGATATTGGATTCTCAGTTGAAACCATGATGGAAATTAATTGTCCACGCCAGTAGTATCAGATGGTGTCAGTATTATGTCTTCAGATCCAGCTATGAGGATTTCTGGGAAGGTATTCAGGAAAGTTAAGAATCTCAGAAGCTCCAAATCCAATTGGTTATACACTCTCGAAGTTGAAACGATTCTGTTTTCAAGTTCAGCTTTACTTTTCCCTCTGAATCCAGATTTACTTTTACCCTATTTACATAAGCGAAACGTCCATTGGTTGTTTTTGAATGTATGTATGCTTTTGAATATGATTGATGTTTACCAGAAATGCATGAAATGCAGTAATAGTATTTACTAAGGACGAACGAGATAAAGAATTCAACGAAGCTTCGCCGGTTCATCCCTACCAGACAGCTACAAATCCCCCAGTAGGGCAAATCCATCTTCATAAATACTTCGAGTCACATCTCCCCTGGAATTTATGTCCATCTCTTTTATCCTCAGAAGGATAATCGGGAATTTATTCTTTCAATAGGAGTACGACGAACGAAGACGGGAGGTTATGGATACCTTACTATCGAACGAAGACGGGAGGTTATGGATACCCTACTATCGAACGAAGACGGGAGGTTATGTATACCTTATTATCAAACAAGACGGGAACGAGTTCCTCATACTCTTCAGCAACAAATCGGGATTTATTTTCCCTGGCCAGCAGTTGTTATACGAAGATATCCAGACGCTTCAGGCAGCATCATATCATACATACATCATTTACATCATACCATAACATACATATCCATAGATACATAATACATTACTTAAGTGCATCATATTATACATGCATACATAATGCATAAACTAATATTACCATACAGAATGCTACCTTGTTTTCAGGTTAATTCTCCAGCAGACAAATTTCATTAACAAATGGTGACAATTGGGCCGTTGTTTATCTTCCCAAAGGTTATCAATCCCTCAGGACTGCTTTATCCTCCTGAAAGCTTCTTATACCTCAGAACGTTGTTCATCTTTCTGAAAGCATATCATCACCTCAGGATGTTGTTTATCCTCCTGAAAGCATATTATCAATCCCTCAGGACTGCTTTATCCTCCTGAAAGCTTCTTATACCTCAGAACGTTGTTCATCTTTCTGAAATCATATCATCACCTCAGGATGTTGTTTATCCTCCTGAAAGCATATTATCAATCCCTCAGGACTGCTTTATCCTCCTAAAAGCTTCTTATACCTCAGAACGTTGTTCATCTTTCTGAAAGCTATCAATCCCTCAGGACATTGTTATCCTCCTGAAAGCATATTATTTTGGGCCGTTGTTTATCTTCCCAAAGGTTACCACTTCCTCAGGACGTTGTTTATCTTCCTGAAAACTATCACCCCCACCTCAGGACGTTGTTATCCTCCTGAAAGCATATTATTTCCTCAGGACGTTGTTTATCCTCCTGAAAGCATATTATTACCTCAGAACGTTGTTTATCTTTCTGAAAGCATATCACTCCCTCAGGACTGCTTTATCCTCCTGAAATCATATTATTACCTCAGGACTGCTTTATCCTCCTGAAAGCATATTACTACCTCGGGACGTTGTTTATCTTCCTGAAAGCTATCATTTTACCTTCATATTTTGGACTGCTTTATCCTCCAAGAAATGTATCTGAAGAACTTTTCTCCAAGTGGCATCTTTAAGCCCACTCAAGCATATTCAACTAGTCATCTGTATCACTCTATGCACTGGTGAGTGCAAATTTTTGGGCTTTTGTGTTCAATCCCCTTCAACCTTCCAGGTCACGACTGGCACATATACCAATCTAACCCCTCAGGTTTCAGAAAATTGAACAGGGGCAGCTGTTGCACCCCAAAATTTGCCCTCACAATACAAGACTTTGTGTGCTAAGAAGGTTCACAAGGTTCACAAGACCTTTCATGAGGTTCATGAAGTTTACAAGACACTTTATGAGGTCACAAGGTTCACAAGATTCACAATACTTACAAGACCTTTCATGAAGTTAATGAAATCTACAAGATACTTTATGAGGTTCACAAGGTTCACAAGACATTCCATGAGGTTCACAAGGTTCACAAGACATCTTATGATGGTTCACAAGGTTCACAAAGTTCACAAATAGTCAGAAGAGTTGACAATTCCCTCAGACAATGCACCTCCTAAGCAGTGCATCCAAAACTAGGGTTTTGACTTTAATCAGGCTAAATGAATTTCCAAGACTTCAAGTGAACTTCATAACATCTTATATGTGTGTAAGAACCCCCATGACAAGTTTCAAGACTTTTCTCAAAATTTTGCTCAGTCAGATGATCAGATAAGTCAAAATCAGTCAAAGTAGTTAAAAAGTCAAACTGAGGTCAACTGTGGTCAAACCAAAGTCAAAATTCATGATTTTTTTCCAACATCAAGTATATGAAGTAAGATTCATCATTTGATCAAGGGTTGATCATGATTCATCAAGGATATTTCAGATCATCAAGAATCAGGAGTTTCTAAATTAGGGTTTCCTTAGTAAAAGTCAATTGAACTTTGACCAGCCATAACTTTCACATGCTTCATCACCAAGTCTCCATCCAAAGCTCATTTTGAAGGAAATTGAAATCTCTACAGCTTTGTGTCTCACAAGCCAAGCCCAAAAATGCTTCATTTGGAAGGTATGAGCTAAGATATTATAGGTCCTTTTGAAAGTCAACAAAAAGTCAACAACTTCAAAAAGGCATAACTTGAGAATGGTAAATGATATGGACATGAAACCAATGGGGTTGGTTATAGGACTCTTCAAGCTTTCCAAAATGTCCAAGAACACCCTCATAGCATTAAAATTGAAGGATGTGTGTCCTTGCAAAGTTGGGAAACTTTTGAGTGGTGTATGAAGAAAATAGGGTTTTAAAATCAATTTCTTCCAAATGGGCTTGCAATCTTGTGATCCAAACTTCAATATAACACCAAGCACGACCCACCCATGTAATTTTCTGATTTTTTTTATTTTATTTAATATTTATTTGAATTTTATTCATTTAAATACATATTAAATCAAAATAAAATCAAAAAATCAATATTTAAGGGTGATGCTTCTTCTAGAAAGTCATAAACACTATTCAAGACCAATTATCAACATCCAAATTCGTGCTAGGCCAAAATAGTAAGAATATATTGGATTTTTTTGATATTTTTGGATGAGAGATTTCTTCATAATCAAGTAATCAATTTTCATGATACAAGATCCATTCTTTTTAACCTAATTCAATCATTATATATACTTGAAGACACTGCAAGCACTAAGGACGATTTTTTTAGCCTCCAAGCATAAGAATAAGCTTCAAAATTTTGAAAGAAAACTCAAATTCGGTTTGCTATTTCCAGCCACTCTCAAAGGATTTTGAAGGTTGCATTGTGTTCCTTAGGACTTGTAGAACATGAATACATCATCATCATACTCAAAAGCACACAGAATCGCATAAACTGCATCCATGTTGTTGCTTATTTTAAAAAATTTCGATTTCACTTATTTATGTGTTGTAAATAACAATTGATCATATATTCTTGTTTGTAGTAACCTTCTGAATGTTTCTGGGTGATTTGATTTGAGTTTTGATGCAGGAATGAGGTTTCACCATTATTAGGGTTTTTTCGGCCAAATTGGGATTCAATGATTGAGCCAATATAAATAATTTCTAAAGACGTAGATTAGTTGCAAACATCCTCAGGAATTCAATGATGGTTTCAATTTTGTGAAATTTTGCTGTTTTATTGATGTTTGAGTTTTATAGGGTTTACTGCAACTTGGATTTCGCAGGAAAATTCGAAACAAAATTCGCAGCTAAAATCCCAGGTCTGGAGGTTGAAGATGATGGCGCCAAAACTGGATTTGAAATTTCGTTTTATTTTATATGCTATTATGTTCAGATATTTATCAAAGTTGGTGAGGATGGCCTGGTGGTTTTGCACGCATGCGAAGAAGCTTGAGGCAAGGGTTCGATCCCTGGCTGGTACAATATTTTTGCTAATATTCTTCACTATTATCAGGTTAAAAATATAATACGTTGCATCCATTTGTCATCACTTGCGCGCACGCAGCCCAGTGGCTGGCTGGTTAGTCTTGGAGGGTGCATTGCTCAGGGGCTGGGTTCGAATCCCAGCCCAGGTAAGTTCTTTTTATTCTTTTTTCTTCTTGTTTTTTAAGTAGTTTACATTATAATTAAATAAAATCTAAAAAAATAAAATATAATGTTAATAACCTTATTTTCTTTTCTATAATTTCAAATTCATCTTTTTTTTTCAAATCTTATTAAAAAATTATTTATTTTTGTATATTATTAATAGTGTATAATATTGTATAATTAATAATTTTGTTAATCCTAATTTATTTTTCTAAAAACCCTAATATTTTCTAAAAAACCCTAAAAAATATATTTTTTTTCTCAAACCCTAATTTTTCTTCTTCTATTTATTTAATACTATTATTTGTATATATTATATTCATAACTTAATTAAAATTCTTAATTTAATTGTTGTTAATGAATAAATTGTTTATAATTTAAATTTTTGTATGTGAATATGTTTAAACATTAAAATTCTTAATTTAATTTTGTTAATATGATAATATGACATAATTTGTTTATAATTTAATTTTGCATGTAAATAATTTTTATTATATGTTTAAAAATTGCTAATTTAATTTTTGTAATTATAATCTTATTTTCATAATATTTTCATAATTAACTCAATTTTTATAATTTGCATATAACTTAAAATTTATAATAATTAGTATAATTGCTCATTTTTTTTTATTATTAATCTCAAATAATTGCTTATATAAAAATTTGATCTTTTAATTATTATAATATTTTTGCTTATTTCATTATTATTATTATTAATTATGTTTATATGATATTTTATTATTACTAACCACATTGTGATTATTTTTATTATTATTTTCACTAACCTAATTATAATTATTTATTTATTTTGCTTATTATATTTAATTTTGCTTAATTATTATTATGTAATTGTTCCTTGGTGTAATATTTAATAGTAATGTTTAAATTATTTATTTTAGGCTATGGTTAGTAAATAGGGAGTGTAAACATGTTTGTAATGTAAAATCAATTTAGATCACTTAATTTTAAAAGATAAATATAAAATTGAACACTCACACACGTAAGTCGATCTTTAATCGCCATCTCACTTCCTTAGGGATACCTCTCATTGTTGCCTAACCAAAAAGGTCAAGTAGGGTGTATAAAGCAAAAAGTCCCTCAAAGTAAAGTCATCTAGTCCCTTAACAATAAAAGATCAAGTCCCTTAAATGGTTGCCTTCATAATGATCTTGTCCCTTTCGAATAATGATGACAGTCCCTCCAAAATTGTTTAATACACCCCACAGTTGCCTTCATTAAACAGATGTCCCTTTACTTGTCCCACACATCCAAGGTAATGACTACCTATTCCTTAATAATAGGGATAGTCTTACCATTTAAAGGATTCAAGAACAAAAAGACTTAAACTTTAGGGTAGGTTTCTCATAGTTACTTGCTCACTATTCAAAAAATTTCTCAAACACTTCATAATTTCAAACAATTTTCAAACACAAGTTTTTTTTACGCATCCGTACATGGATCATTATCAAACTCTTATGAAAATTTCTATTCACACACTTCACATTTTCAAAAACAATTCAAAGTGAGCTAAGTAACTAAGAGCCCATGGATAACCATGGATGTAAAGGGTGCTAACACCTTCCCTTTACATAACCTACCCCCCGGACCCAAAAATCTTTTAAAAGGTCTTTCCTGTTCTTTTATGCCTTTCCTTTGGATAAAATAAAAGTCGGTGGCGACTCTTGCTATCCGCAACATAACTAAAGTCAGTTCTCCCACCGTGTTACACTTTCCAACTTCGAATAGAGACCCGACTCAGCTTTATGTACCAGCTCAACGAAGCACCAGATAAACTGTCTTGGAAGAAATGCATCCAAAGTTTCTCGTCATCAGTGTGAGCCGAGATTCTTCCAAAGTACGCGTGAATGTGAGTCCTAGGGCACATGTTGCCGTTGTACTTGTCAAACAATGGTGCCATGAACTTGGGAGGGATTCTGACTCCTGGTACTAACCCGAGACTGGTTACATCGATGCCCAAGGAATTCTGACATTCCATGGCCTTGATCTTCTCCTCCAGCTCTTCATACCTGCGACTGTTGATCTCATTTATGTTACCCATATCAGCATCCAGTAGAGTGAACTGGTCCTCTTGATTGTCTTCTAAGCCTGCGTTACGTGCCGTGGTCCTATTTGGATTAGGCTCTCCGTTACGAGCAGCGTTAGAATCCACATTCTCAATCGGTATTCCTGTATTTACATTCCCATGAGGTTGCTCAACCATCATCCAGAGATGCTCCTGGTTCTGGGCCATGCCAGTCATCATTTCCATGAACTGATCCATCCTCTGTCGGAGCTCATTGAGATCAGTCTGCATTCGTTCAGCCATCCTTACTCGGTTTCTTTTAGTCGGATATCGGTGAACGCGTTGACCAGCTATATTGCCTGCAATCAAATAAGTTAGAAACCCTGGGTAACCTGCAAAAACACAAGAATATGATATGCAGGAAATGAATGTTTATTTATTTTTAGGGCATTCCATCCCCTGATTCCAGTTTTTGTGGGTTTGATGAAGATAGAAGCTCTGCAAATAATAAGTAGTGTTGATAATATAAGGTGTGTGTGTGTAGCAGACGTGCCAAACAATTCCAAGAATATGAAGACCAACGTGTTTTGGAAATGTGTCAGATGTGTCGGTGATCACAAAGCGAGAGAACATGGAATAATAGTAAAGAAACATTTTATGACAGGAACTTGTTGATGTAGTCAAAACACGCAAAGCATGGATTCAAACAGAAGTACAATGATAAAAAGATTCCATCAACAGTCCTGATGGTAATCCCACAACATACAAGCAAACAGAAAGATGTCTTTGTCAATACGATCCTCTATCTAGGTCGGAGTCAATGATCGGTCCTGCCTTTGGAACTTCTACCAATTCCTTCGTCTGCACCTGGTTATCTTCAAACCTCTTCAGCTTCTTCTGATAGCAGATCATCATCCGTTTGTAGTAAGCAGCTTCTTCTCGGGCTTTAACAAGTTCTGCATCTTTTTCTCTCAACTTACCGGCCATCTCTTCGTCTTTCTCCTTTAGCTTACTCGTGATCTCTTCAACTTGAACTTTGTCTTGTTCCTCTCTTTTGATCCTGTAAGCAACATGTCTCTTTTTCATGTTCTCAAACATCAAGGTCTTCTGATCCAGTTGCCTTCTAGTATTAATGTGTTCCTTGGAAGAGCTCCTAGTAGCAAACTCGAACCTCTCATACAGAGCAAACTCAACTTCACACTGTTTCCTTGCAATAGCATGCCTTTCAACATCTTCTTGAGCTTTCCACTCAATCTCAAGTCTGGCATGATTAGCCTTAGCAAGCTCTTGACTTAACTGTGCATTCTCCATTAACAACCCGTCTCTTTCCGTCTTCATCTTGTTGAACTCTTCAATGCTAACTGTGGTAGGTTGTTCAATGACCGTGGGATATAGAAGAGGTGTAGGCCCAAATGGTAACAGTAACACTTCAACCCGTTCTCTCAGCCATTCTGCAAACGGTGGATACATTCGATAATTCCCTACTCCCAAAGTCTTCTTCCCTCTTGTCTTTCGACTATGCCAAGCATTATAAGCTTTATGAGCAATCTCGAATCCATCCGTTGATTGGAAGTACAAGGACTCTGTGATGTCCACAGCAGCTGGTGGTTCCTTTAAGGCATACCCGAACTGTCTAACCGTGAGAGAAGGGTTATAATTAATTCCCCCTTTTCTCCTGATCAATGGAACATTAGGGAATCCTCCGCAACTATGAAGAATGTCAATGCACCGCAAACCCTGATTAACCCAGATAATATCCTTTGCTTGTAATCCCATCATTCGTTCAGACCATTCAAGAGTGTTCTTCGTCTTCTCAAAAGCTCCTGATTGTGGAAGAAAGCGTGTGAACCACTTGTAGAATACAGTCGCGCAACAACTCAATATTCCACCTCTTCGCTTCTCATTCTTATAACGCACAGAGTGGTAGAGATCACCTAAGAGAGTAGGAACATGATTCTTTGCTATGAAAATCCGAATAGCATCGACATCTATGAAATTCGGCATATTCGGGAACAAAGTGATTCCATAGATACACAAAGCTAGGATCGCATTGAAGGTACTCCAACTTTTTGCCTCAGCTGCTTTTGTAGCCTCATCCAACAAGAAACTCAAATGATATCCTCGGAAGCCTCCTTTGCTATCAATCCGGTCTTCCAACAATGACCTGCTCAAATAAAGAACAGTTGCTAATCTTTGAAGTCGGGGTCAATCTTGGACCCAAAGAATGGTGCACAGCCCTTCACGGAAACTCTCAGGATGCTCGAATACTCCTCTAATGTAGGTGCTAATACGAAGTCAGAAAGTACGAAACATCTAAGCTGTGGATCATAAAACTGTAGCAAGGTGTGCATCCCTCTGAAAGCGTAGTCACTGATGGGCTCTATGAAATACAAAATCCACCCGTAATCCTGTTTGAAGACATTCAGAACTTCTGGAGAAGCTAAGGCCTTCACTTTGAGAATTTCTTTCACAACAGGCTGATGAACCTTGTAGGAGATAATACACTTGGTCTTTTTCTTGGATTCCATGCTCATAGATCAATACCCACAACTGGAATCAAGGATGTGATATGCAGCCTTGCAAATGAATAAACATGCATTAGGAATGCAAGTATGCAGATGATGTGATGCAATGCAATGGCATGTGATCACTGCTGCATATACTGGGCACTGTTGTACTGCTTTCTGATTTTGCCTGAGTCAAGAATACCAGATCATAAGTATGTGTCGGAAGAAAACCAAAGTATCAAGAACAAGGTAGGTTGAAGGCTTAGTTTTCCTGCAAACCTGTAAACCCCTCCCAATCTCACGGGTATGCTACTACGGGTCAACATCACGGACTCTCAAAGTCGAATAGCAATAATACGTTCACCATTTCCGAGAAATGGCTCATGACCAAATCAGGGAATCGGTTTGGCATTATGTACTACTCAGGGAGGCCTCAGCTGAATTCCGGAAAAACAAGCATCCCTCATAAGTTCCTGACTTCAAGCACTGAAGTCGAGAAACAATAGTACATTCATCCCGAAGGGTACAATACTACCGTGATACGTCCAGTTGCTTTAACCAGGTTCCCACAAGAGAACAAGGTCATCCTATGCGATTTCCTAGTGGGCCTTCGGGTGCGAATGGGTTTGCCACAAAATGTGGTCTGCCACTGTCACCACTGGAGAGGGTTGTTTCCACTAAGGTCCTCGATGATCGGTTCCCAGTGTTAGCAGCTCAGGTGGGAACATTCTATGGTCTGCCTAGGCAGTATAGAACGTATCCCAAGAGAGCCTGATCTGGGTGTGGGACTCGTGAAAACTACACGTGCTCAAGACCACGCAAGCCACACGACTGCCCACTCTAAATCCTATGTGTATACTCAAGCCGGGTATATGGCTTATCTCACAATAATCCCATCCCGCCAAGGAAAACCAGAACAGCCAGTACATTATATGCCAGTATATGCGACAGTAAAGTAAAGTGCAGGAAGCTGTAAATAAAGCTGTAAAGGAAAGCGATAAACTGTAAATAAAACAGTAAAGCTAAACTACAACATAACAGCAAACGAATAAACACCCAAAGAAAACAGAAACAGACAAGCGATAGGATTGACTCTCGAAGGGGAAATCAGAATTTCTAAAATTCCCCAGCATAGTCGCCAGCTGTCACTCCCGGGATTTTCATCCTAGTACAAACGCGAAAGTGGCGCGGAAAAGTTAGAGTCGCTAGCCAGACATTTTTATCCCGAAGGAATGGGAAAGGTAATGTTGCACAAACCTAAGGAAGAAGGAAAAGGATGAGGCCTTGCGAACCAAAGATCTGGGTCTGGAAGTCGATTACGAATTGGGAAGGTATTAACACCTCAATCCGTCCGCCGTACCCAACGGGATCCACGCTTATGAGCCTGTTACCAAAGGGTGAGAAATAATATGCTGTTTGAATAAAAGAATGGCTATCTGGAATGGAATGAAAATGAGAAAAGAAATGGAATTGACAAATGGAAATAAAATTGGAAAATGTAGGGAAAATAAAGATTGTGCTCGAATGGGCCCTACCCCACTACCTACGTACCTCATCGGGATAAATGAGGATCAGAGACGCCGTAGTTCGTCTAACTAAGGCTGACACTTGTTTGTGATTTTTAGGATGAAGTTGCTATAGTTCTAGCTCAGGTGTTACCGGCTCTGACTCGAGGGTGTTTACCGTATCGCTGTTTTGAACTGTCGAGACAAGTCATGTTCATCCGCAAAGAGTATGAGATGAGATGAGAAGACGTGACTTCTTGGTTTGTTGTATTTTAGAAGAAGTGTTTTGAACTTTGTGTTTATTGTATGTACAACACTAAAGACTATGACACATGAGCGAATACTTTCCAAGATCGCCCCCAATGGAACGTTTGTAAAGCATCCTAGAAGAGTGAAGGAGACCTCCACTAGTCATTTCCCGTATAGCTTAAGGCTCGTGACACATTGTACACCTTTTCCTTTGTTAAGTGTTTTTATTTTATTTTATTTTGAAGATGAGAAATGAGACTCAAGTTATCAAAGGAAAAACTCTAAGGGAAACTAGACTTACCCTAAATCAATGGAGTTTAATGATGACCTATGGTTAGTGAGGTTTGAAAGAATAAATCTACCTAAGAGATATTAAACTAAAGATGCAAGTACAAGAGTTAATGATTAACAATATGGTCCTCCTAAGTCATGGTGGGTAAAAACGTGAATGAAACATAAATGGGATGAAACGATGGATCGGGTGGGTCGATTGCGTGGTGCTGAGACGCACGACTTATGGTGTGCGACATACAAGGCTTGCTTTTGGTTGAATGGAGTGGAACAATGGTAATCAAGGAACCCTAAAGTCACATGCAACTTTATTTATTTTGAGAATTTACTCGACGTTGGATCGAGTCTTATTTATTTCATTTTTGAGATTTTGTTTTCTATCGATTCATTTTATCTTTTCTACCCTAATTATAGAAACTATAAAAGCATACAAGTGTCACATCACAAAGTACAAATCACAAAAATACAATCGAGGCATAAAAATATCCAAGTCCATAAGCAAATTCTCGGAAGATACCTTGCACAAAAAAGAGAATAGTTAGTGAACGACATGAACCATGAATATGCATAATATGATGAAATGAATTAAAATGACAAAAAATATCAAAAGTCATGGAAAAAATGTGAAATTAATTCCCTATGGTCTCTAACCTGATTATATCATTGTATTAAAAAATCTCTTAAAAATTATAATCCTAACTATGTCAAATGGTCCTTTAATTCTATGTAAGATTCAATCACAAACTTATACAAATCACACTACCAAAACAGTAGAAAAAAAGTCCTAAAAAATACACCAAAAATACTCTAGGTACTTTAATTTGTCCTCTAATCATAGCAAAAAGAATGGGCAGAAAATGTTATGGGAAGAGGCAGAAATAAATTGTACAAATTTATGTCTTTATAAAGGAATTCAATATAAATCACTTAAAATGAAAAATATAAATTAAATCAAAAAATGGTTAAATTTAGAAAATAAAAATTGGGAATGTTTCTAAAATGGCTTAATATTCTACCATAATTTTTGGGGAATTTTATTTTATATTTTAATATTTTTTTGTGAATTAAATTGAACTGATATAAAATAGAAATTAAAAGAATAAAAGAAGAAGAGAAGGGGGTGAGAAAAGTAATATTTTCTAGTTTAAAAAATGGTATTGGGCCAGTTTGCGGGTGCAAATAGTGATAGGGAAAGGCCCATGTGCGCTAGGCCTGAGGGAGCATAACATGGAACTCCAGTCAACTTTGTTGACTCAACCAGATTCGTTAGATTGTGTGGATGGTTAGGATTGAGGGATGCATACTAGTTATCAAGGGTTGAGGTGCACAGGATGGAAGGCAAGGGTCCAACCGGACGGTGACACGTGTCACCTCCGGATTGGACCGTCCGACCAGAGTCTCATCCCTCCATAAGTCTTGGACGGTGGGGTTTAATGAGTTTTATAAGGCTTAAAATGATAATTAATTGCATGATTAAGGGAATCCAATACCTTTATTATTCTAACGTGCTTTTAATCAACATTATGAGTTTTAATTTTCATAAATAATGAACCATTAAAACCCTCTCTCCACACTCAACCCCTTTCATTTTTCAAACAATGCCAGATGAAACCCTAAGATACCGTCAGAGAAGACGGTTCCGCGGCCGAAGCCACCGTCAACTCCTGACGGGAACACCTTAAACCCCCCTTTCTTCCATTAATCCTCACTCTCTTTCTCTCCTCACACTAACGCATACCTCTCTCACACAAACCTACATTCATCTTCTAAAGTGAATCCTAATCGCCGCCACCCTTGTTCTCCCTCTCTCACAAACTTTAAGATCCAAATCCGCAAGTGGTTAACGAGATTACGGGATCAATCGATCTACCAAAATATAACAACCAATACCTTCTTCTACTTCTTCTGGTGTGCGCTGATGCTCGAAAACAACGATGGTGACGACGTCAGAGGTGTTGGCTCGAAGAAGACGACGGTGTTTGAAGGCGATACTGGAGCGGGAAATCGTTCTGATTACGTCACTGTTTTGCGATTCGCGGTTGACTGCTCGGTGATAACGTGATTGCGACGAAGACGATACCGACGAATGCACCTCAGGTATGATCTTCTTCTTCTTCTTTGTTCAACGTTGTGTAGAGCAGTCTTCTTCTGTGAGTTGAGAGGTTGTTGATTCTTGAGTCCTTCTTGAATTGTTGTTGACGCCCTGAACCTTCGCTTTGCAGGTTGTTATGGAAATCAAGGTTTGGATGTCGTCATCACCATGATTGAGACGTGGTTGCGATGTTCTCGCGTTGGAGGCTTGAATGCCACTTATCGTTCCGGATTTTGGAATCAGATTGGTGAAGGTAAGGTGATTCTTGGACATGCTGTATTCTTGATGAATTGGGGAATTTTTGAACACATTTCTTCTTCTTCTTCTCGCATTCCTCTGACTTGATTACGAATTGCGGTTAATGAGGAATTGTTGTGTTATGGTTGCAGGTTTTATGTGGATGCATTGGGGGCTGAAAAGGTTATAGGGATGGTAATGGTTGAAGAACAAAAATGAAGATGAAGGTGGATGCGGTTGAAGATTAAAAGATGAAGTTATGAGAATTGAGAGGGATGGTGACTGAAGAAGAGGACTGAAAAAGGGTTGTAAGGGGAATGAATGCAGAGAAAAATCCAGAACAATTTCCGACCCCGCTGAAGCTAAAGTCCTGATTTTTTATAGAAGATTGGAGGAGTGCATTTGTGATTGAATAAGGTAAAGCCTGTTATCATTTCAGTTATCATTCTGTTTTGGATTTTCAATTAGGGCTTTGTTGTGAGTTTGTTAGAAAACAGTTAGGAGTTGGTTAGGATTCTGTTAGCTTCTAGAGAACAGTTAGAGCATATGGTTATGAATTCCCGACTTTTGTTATGAATTTTTGTTTGAATGCTCATGAATACTTTCTGTTAACTCCAGTTATGCTAACATTTCCCTGCTAATGCACTCTTTCAGATTACCTTCTCCTATTTTGTTCTTTGAATCAAGCATGGGAAAACCAATGGGAAGCAAGACCCGACGCCGAACCAATACAGTCGTATCCAAAGCTTCACAGGACCAAGGCAACATACTAGGTGGCCTGCGAGAGGTGTATTAACTGAGCTTTAGCTAAGCTGGCGGTGTCGATTATCATGGTGAAGTTTCGGTTCCACAATCAATGTCTTCTAGTTGCACGACCAATGAAACGGATACCGACTCTGATAAGACACTAGAACGGTGTGTCCTTCTTGTCGAGCTTTGGATGCAGGAGGCCTTACTCTTAGATAAAAAACAGCCGCCTTCAATGAACCTCCAACATTGAGAATTCGCGGGCTGCCATCGCACAATAAAAGTTCATCTTGCAAAAATGCTTCAAAAAGCACAAAAATCAGAACTCTCCTTTGGCATGATAGTTCCTGCTGCCTATTGGATTCTACCAATTCCATCAAGTAACTAATGCACAAACCCAAGGGCATTGGATGACGTCCCCACGAATGGTGTTTATCAAGTTTCGGTTGACACGGGTTTGACTTTGGTCAAAGTTGCGGTCAACTGTTTAGCCAACAATGTAATTTTAATTCTTTCACTTTGTAATAATAATAATAATTTTTTAGAAGTAAAATGCAAGCATTTTATTAATTATAAACAAATGACAACTTGTATTGCTGTATTATTGCGGTAATGGACTTTAAGAAGTGGGCCCTAAAAAATGACAAAGGTGAGACTTGAAAATATGGATGGACACCTGGACAAACAAATAATTGGATAATCGGGTAAACCCAAAAATTCAAACATGACTCTTATGCAATGATTTGAATATTAAACGGATTGACGGATTATTAAGATATGAATACTATAATTGGACGACTATTAAATTAACTAACATATTTTGGCCATTAGATAAAAAAGGTAATGGTTTTCTTTTTTTTGTTTTTGTTTAAGACATGAGGGTAGAAATGAATTGTATTCGAATTCGAATGGCGTCTTCCGAATAGACCATAATTGTTCACTTTTTCATCCTCAATTTAAACCAAATTCTTGGACCCAAACTTTTATGCCATGATGAAATCCCTAATACCAATAACTCGAATCATCTCCTTGCTTCACTTGAAAATAATACATACGAATGAACATCTCCGTTGAATAATACACCCGAATAAACATCTCCATTGAATAATACACACGAATGAACATCTCCATTGAATAAGTCCAAATCGCGCTTTTAAGATAAAGGGTCTCAGTTGGTGGAATGCTCTCAAACTCCATCATGAATAGAATCCTAATCCCACTTGATAATAAGCCTGATGCGCCGATGGACAAACTTTACGAAGGTTCCTTAGGGATCAACTGAATAGGGAAATAAACCCTAATCGAGTAGCGAATGCATAAGAAAACTGATGTTATTCATACCCACATAACCAGAACTTTGAATCCACCTGATAGATAATGATAGTATAAGAAACCCTAATTTCCTATGGCGTTGATCCCGTAACTTAGGAGTCAATGCACTGTATGCCTAATGGGAGAATGCCGATGAATGAGAAGCGTAAGCCACGTTAATGGTTATAAATATGAGGGCAAATTTTGGGGTGTTACACTCAAAATTGTTGTGTTTTTACCATAATACCCTTTGTAATTTTATATATATTTTTTGAAAATTGTGTTTTTCCGATTTTATTTTTATTTTTTTTACTGGATTTTTGAAGAATTTTACGAGTTTTTAGTGGATTTTTGGGGGATCTATGAGTTTCTATCGGATTTGAACTACTGGATTTTTCAAAATCCTATGAATTTTATCGGATATTTTAAAAAAATGTATGAGTTTTTATCATATTTTTCAAAAAGTCTATGAGTTTTTACTTGATTTTTCAGAAAACCTATGAGTTTTTACTTGATTTTTCAAAAAGTCTATGAGTTTTTACCAGATTTTTCAAAATACACTACTAGATTTTTCAAAAAACTTTGAGTTTTTACCGTATTTTTCAAAAAACTATGAGTTTTTACCGGATTTTTCATAATATATTATCGGATTTTTCAAAAATATGAGAGTTCTTACCGATTTTTTCCGAAAAGTCCGATAGTATGTTTCAGTTTTTTTGTCCATCAAAATGAACTACCAGAATTTTCGAAAAAAATCAGGTAAAAGCAAAAAATACCAGATTTTTTGAATTGCACTACTGGATATTTCGTTCGCTATTTTTTTTTTGTCAAATTTTGACAAAGGTATTTTTGCCATTATTAAAGTATGTGAGGATGTCTAGCCAAACTTGGGGGGTGGTAGGATAAAATCTCCTAATTCCATTGTCTTTTCTAACTTAGAGAAAGTTGTAAACTTTGCAGCATGAAACAAATACAAGAATTAAAAAGAGAATTGTTTAGAACACCCTAAATATTGCTACCACACCCTCGAGAAAAACCCAAAACATCCATAAAATTTAGAGATGCATCTCCGAATGCACCCCAAACACAATCGTTCATGAGTCAGGCCCTAAGACTAAGTAAAAAAATTGCAAAAATTCCTCTCTGTGTAAATTATGGAGATGCATTTCCAGATGCTATTTTAATATAAAATGCGTCAGATCCTTTCTCATTCCTCACTTATCAAAATACTCTCTAAAACTCTAAAGTCTGAAACCCTTTCAACCCATATTCTCGTAAAATAATTCAACTCACTTTAAAACTTGTATTATCAACCTTAAATCGATCAAAGATCTTACTCAACATCAAACTAAACTCATAATTGGTAAGATTATGATTTTTCAATTTTTTTTATTTATTTCTTTATACATTTGTAGAAATTGAGCATTAAATTATGTAATAGTTACTTTAGATATGTTATTGAAATGTGAAATGTGTTTGATATATAGTTTAAATGATCAATGCATTGTTTTTTATAGGAGCACTATTTTATAGGAGCACTATCATATTAGTCTGAAAGTGTGTGGCTTAATTTATACAAAATAAAAAATGATATTATAACTATAATATATCGTCAATGTCATCAAAGCATATCTAAATCAAAGTAAAATATTTATGTCTGGTGTGGTTCTAGAGATACATCTCTGGATTTTGTCTGGTGTGAATACATAGATACATATATGATTATACCTGAGATCAGAATCTCCAATAGTTGTTGACATGGATTCCAAGGTATGCTCGATGTTGAGGAGAACAGGGGGTTGTACATGCAAGGTACTTTGATGCCTAAGTCAGAACGGGAAAGAGAGATAGCAAGTACAAGTAAGAGTGTTAGGGATGAATATTTAATACATGGCCCCCTCAAATGAGAGGGTTTATATAAGGAGCCCTCAACGCGTGGCCAACAATTCCTATTTTTGGGCATGGATCGTGGATCCCTCATAAATAGGTAACTGCCAGGAACTGGTCGTCAAATGAGCGTCATGTTTAGAGGGGTGACGTGTCGGGCATAAGATCCTCCGAGTAGGAATTGTTCAGTCCGATCCTGGGTGGTTTTTGTCGTTGCCGAGCAGAGGCCAACGACGAAGAGAGTGCAACGACCACTAAATCAATGGATCCCCTGGGTCATGGGTCATTGGGCCGTTTCAGGGGCCATAAAGGATTGGGCCATGCCTAGTTGTTGGTCCAGTCCAGAACAGGAGCTCCCTAAGTCATTGCTTCTGGACGCATAAGCGATGACTTAAGGGTGCTCGACCATACGCGTGGTGATTCTGAAGTAATGAAACTTCGTCGATCCTGGTTGGTCATCAGTGATCGTTCGCGATATTGGTCGTAAACCATGGTCGCTTGACCAAGGATCCCAAACGTTTGATATAGTCACTGAGACACGTTTGCATATTGGGAAACGTGTGCATTTAATGCGTAATGATGGCTACCCTACGACCGTCCCTGGGTAATGAGTGCGTTGTTTATAGGTTTGCAGGCTTCACGTGCTCATAAACGTGCTGAAGAAGCCTATAAATAAAGTGTTGGGCTTCATTTTCACACTTTTCGCTTCTGCTTCTACTGCTCGTGTTAACCAAGTTCCCGTTCGCCTCCGTCAACCACCATGCATTCTTAGGAAACTCTCCGAGCAGACCAAAACTTCTTCTAACATGTCAGTTTTCGTGATTTTCTGTTTGATTTAGCTTTCGATTCTGGTAAATGAGTTAGTTGCATGTGGTTAGGACTAGGTTTAGGTCAATAGGATTGATCAGTAGGACTTTTAGGTTTTCGGTACGGTATTTACCGCCTCCGCATGGTGTTTTCCGGTGATAATATCGTTTCAGATGCAGTAGCTAGGTTAATTTTTTGCCGTATATGGCTGCTCCATCCGTCACCTCCAGTTGAGCTTCAACCGAGGTTCTGGGCTGTAGTCTGCTTGTTTCCATGACATGATGGTTTCGTCACGTTAGTTTTTTCCTCATACTCATGTGATTTTCCGGTCGTCATTACGACCATGATTTCTCTTTGAATGAGGGATTTGATTGAGAACAACGTCCTCGTTCCTTAGCGCGCCCTTTCACTTGAACAACGTGCCGCTCCCGAGATTTTCATCCTAGTACAAACGCGAAAGTGGCGAGGAAAAGGATAGAGTCGCCAACCATGCATTTTTATCCCGAAGGAATGAGAATGGCAATGCTGCACAAATTGAAGAAAAGAAATGAAGGACAAAGGTCCTGCAAACCAAAGAACTGGGTTCTGGAGTCGGTTACGACCTGGGAAAGTATTAGTACTCCATATCGTCTGTCGTACCCGACAGGATACACGCTTGCAAAGAAAATGTTTCAAAGGGTAAGGAATAAAATTGTTGCTGAATAAAACCGCTACTGGAACATGAATGAGAAGAAAGAATGGGGGAAAATGTAGGGAAAATAAAGAATATGCTCTAATGGGCCCTACCCCACTACCTACGTATCTCATGGGAAATGAGAATCATAGTCGTCATAGTTCGCATAACTAAGGCAAAAATTTGTTTGTGTTTTTTTTAATTGAACTTCTTGCTTATGCTCAGGTGTTGCAGGCTCGTCTGGTACGAGTGTGTTACCGTCTTTCAAGGAGACAAGTCGTAGCAAGTTCTTGTTTAGAGTGAATGAGGTGAGAAGATAATTCCCGCAGGACAAACGTTTGTTGTCTGTTTACTGTCATTTAAAGAAGTGTTTTTTTGTTTATGAAAACAGTCTCATGATCAGACTTGTACATCATGCTAGACAAGCTTGTACAATCCCAATATGAGATGAATACAAGTGCCCCATGGAATAAGTCTTTGCATCTAAGACTACTTCAATCTTTATTAAAGTGTTTTTTAGTTTTTTCTTTGAGATGAGAAAGAAGGACTCAAGTCGAAAAAGGAAAAAAAAAACTAAGGGAACTAAGACTCACCCCAAGTTGTTGTATCATGGTGGTATTAGGTTAATGTGGTTTTCTAATCCTAATGAAGAAGAATAAAAGAAGAGGAAACTAGAAAACAACTTACTTCTCTAAAGAAGTTAAGTTGTTTCTAAAGAGGGAAATAATGAAGTTATACAAACAAAGCACAAAGTGCTAAGACAACCACAATTTGAAAGTATAAAGATATGAAGGAAGAAGTTGTATGTGGGATACCCTCCCTCACGCATGACTTACCTTAACTCCCTACAAACCAAATATTAGATACACAATTCATATTGAAAGCATAAGCCAATACAAAAGCTAAACAAGTCATGAAATAACATTACAGGTTCCCCAAGGATAAGTCATAAAAGAGAAGGATCCTAAATGATAAAAGGCTTCTAAAGTTAGTAGATAAACCATATTAATATGTTCTAAGGTTATAAGATCAAACACTAACAAACTATGCCCTAACTAGGCACTAAACACCTAAGAAGTTCAAGGTGAAGTTATATGAAGAAGATTGAATGAAAATGCAAGGTAAGCATGTATCAAACCATGGTTGAATGTTAAAATCAGAACCTAACATCAATTAAAAGTGTCTTAAAAAGTAAATGAAATTGTACACAAATCATGAGAAGGATTACTCAAGTGTAAAATATTAGATGGAGAAGAAGTAAGGAGAAATGAGTAAGTTGTTTTATAAGAAAAATGTTTACTTGGAACACAAGTCAAACATGAACAAGCAAAGATGAATTTTCCATACAAAACTCATAAGCTATATGGGATATTAACATGAGGATTATAGGCACCAATCAACCACAAATGAGCAAGCATTGGCCATTTTAGGGCTAGGGAAGAAAGAAGTATGAAGGAAAAAGCTACTTGAAAAGTAAGGCACTAAACAAATAACAATGGTCATGAAAAAAATAGCCAATTAAGTCCCTAAAGTCACCAACCAGAAGACAACATTGTGTTAAAATATCTCCCAAAAATTCACAATTAAACTCCACCAAATGGTCACTCAAAGTTACCTGATGATGACTTGCAAACTTGCACAAACAAAGCTTCCAAAACTATGGAGAAAATGAGTTCAAAAATCTGACCAAAATATCTTTAGATTCCTTTCTAAGTTTTTTAAAAGATGTTAAAAGAATGGTGTGAAAATGTTACTTGAGGTGGAAGAAATAAATTGGACAAACTGAGGTGTTAATATGGAAATCCAATGAAAAAGAAATCAAAATAAAAATCAAAATGAAAATGAAAAATCAATGAAATCAGAAAATAAAAACACAAAAAAATTTTAGAATGATTTGAGATGTTTGTGTAATTTTTGGGGAATTTTATAATGGTTTTTAGTATTTTCCATGAATTAAAATGGAAAGTATGTAAAAAAGGAAATAAGAAACATAAGGAAATGAAGAGGGGGTGCAACAAGAGCAATTATGAAGCTAAAAAATAGGAATGGGCTGAAGAAGGGGGTGTTGATAACACAGATCCTAGGCCCACATGCACCAAGGCCTGAGGGTGCGTTGTATGGGTCTTAGTCAACTCTCTTGACCTTCTCTAATCCGTTAGATCTAATGACTATTGATGATGATGTATCCTAAGGCTGATGAGGCGCAGGTGTATGGTTCTTACAGTGGGGAGTCATGCGTGTGAATGCCATTCGGTGGTCCTACCGGACGGTGACACTTGACACTGCCGAAATGGATCACAAAGGAAGAATCTTATCCCTAATTTGAAAATTGACGGTGGGATTAAGGTTTCAAGATTTTTATTAATGCTTTTATGAGCTTTTAATCATGTAACGATGGCAATTAAATGTGGTTTATGAGTTTTATTCCCTTAATCCAAAATCCAAATTAACTCATAAAATCAAATCATAACTTAAACACAAATCATGAACTCAACCCAAAATGTCTCTCTTTCATGCATGTTCTCTGTTCCCTCTCAACCATGTTCATCCTCTTCAAACTAACCCTAGTGTCATACCCTAATTTTCTACCCTAAGATTTTTGCATCTCATCTACATCTTGCATACAAACAAGATCACGCACTAGTTCGTTTATCATTTTCAGTTGTGGGTTTATACCTCATAGGGAATTACCGTGCTTTTACTTGCCTTTATTTGTTTATATTTACTAACTTATAACTAAAAAAATATATTGGAGTTTGCTTCTTCTTCTCCTTCTCTGTGTGCAGGTTTTCAAAGACAAGGCAATAATTTTAATTCATATGTGGTTGTTCAGTTATAATTCGATTCAGATGGACGTTTGACCTAATCTTGGTCAAACTATCAAAATATTGTTACAACTGCAAGATGTTTATGCCAGTGGCTATTTCTCAAACAATGCATTTTCAAAGTTCAAGTTGTCGTGTGCTGAAATTCATCAATTTATCGAGCAGTGTTTCGTGTGAAGTGTGGTTCATTTGTGGATTTATTTTCCTCGGTATGGATTCAAATAATCAGGGCAATTTTTAGATGATCCAGGTGATTTTGGTTTAAGTTGCAAATTGTTTAGTGGTTCGGTGATGGTTGTGTTCATGTTATCAAAGGGTTGTTCAAGAAATATCAAGATTTGGTTTAGGGTTAAAATCAAGATTTCATATCCATTATCCATCTTCCATTATACATATTACATCCAAATAATTCTCAATTATCTATCCATTTTCATAATCAATTTTTAATCCATTTTTATAAAATCATCACTAATTTTTTTTCCTTTAGTCCATATTCTCCATTGTTTTCAATCCATTTCTAAAAAAGTTATTATTATATCAAAACCCTTTTTTTATTCTTGACTCCAATTACCATTACAAAAAAGGGCACAAGGCCCATCGGCCTACACATTTGTGTTCAGCTTTCATCACCTAAGCCATGTGACTTCAGCTTCCATCCCATATATCACACATGAAGCTTTTCTAGCCATCTGCCCCATACAACCACACACGTGACCTTCTTTAAACATCATCAGCTACCATCAACTTCAAATTTTTTCCGCACGTGAACATCAATTCCCAGCTTCACACGCACGAGCAACGCACGCTGACTGCACTTCAATACATCGTCAAAATGCACTGAAGCTTCAAATAAAACGCAAATCATCAGCACATATGACACAAGCCCAAAACACAAAATGCAGTAACACACTGAATAAAACGCAGAAGTTCAAAACGACTTCACATAGAACGCGCTTATGCCATGAACCTGCAAAATGCATTACAAACAACTCAAAATGGCAAATCATATCTCTCTAATTTCTCTATAAGTTCATCCATTTACTCATTCCAAATCCAATCTTGGAGAAGCCAAAAATACCTTGCAGAAATCAAAACAAAGCTTCACAAATCCAATTTCAAATATATTCAACCTTCATCCTCCTTCAAATCATTCATACCTTCAATAAACCTTCATTCTCAAATCTTCATCAATAAACCTTCATTCTCAAATCTTCATCAATTCAATTCTTCGCTCCATAAACTCCTTCAATAATTATTCATCCGAACAACATAGAAACGAAATCCCTCGCAAATCAAAGAAAACATCATCAACCACAACAACTCAGATTTGTGATTTCGAAAAAAGAAAAAGAAGAAGAAGAGTGTTATGCGGCGGCGTTTGTTTGAAGGTGAAAGGCACATCTGCATCGTTTTCATATGAAGAAGGACGATCGACAATTTGAAGGATAAAGGTGAATAGTGCCATCGCGTTGGAGAAGAGGAAGAAAACTGTTTTCACATTTTCTTTTTTAATGTTTTACTGATCTTTTATGTTATTTATAAAAAGGAATTATTGTGTTTGATCTTCCCTAACTGCTAATACCGACCCTAATTTTGCGCCATCCCTCCCTGTTCATTTGTTATATTCTTTTTTTTTATTTCTATTTTCTTTTTCTTAAAAATGTTTAAATAACTTCAATTTTTTTCTTAATTTTTTTATGGATTTCATGTTAGATCCATATTTCTCTTTATCTTATTTTTCTTTTGGTCGATGAGATCTCCGATTCGATGATTGTTGGTTTTCGAAGATATTTAATCTTCATTATTTCAAATCTATGGATGAATGATCATTTGGATCATTCTCCATAATTTGGAATCGTGATAGGTTGCCTTTTAATAATCAATGCGTAATCTCAGTTAAGATTAGACCGTTACCACTTTTTCTTTTCGTGTGACATGTTTTCGGAGGATGATTCATTATATCATCTCTCTAACATGTATTAGCATAAAAATCGTTCACCTTAATTGGTGTTGGCCGGCCTCATTTGTAGGGTAATTACTTCATAAATTACTCGGCGATTTCTTAACATAGACCTAAATGTGTCCCGAATTCGGAATAAAAAACCAATTAGATACTTGCACTTTCGTGGACCAGACCTCATGTTGGTCGCGTAATCCCAAAGTGATTGATCATTTTGCATTAAGAACTAAGACTTATGAATGTTTGATGCGTAGGTGCTTTGAGTCTCCCAATCTCCTTTCAAACTTCATTGAATTTGGTCCTATTTGCCTTGATTGATACCTATAGTGTAAGATACTAAGCGAATCCGGTTGCCTTTCAATTTTGGTTACTCTTCTTGGTTGTGGTTGATTAAGTCCACCATGCCACTATTATGTAAATATTATTATACTATTACTAGACTAACATTTTAATTCTTTCTCACACCTTATCCTCTTTATTTTTATCTCTTGCTCCTTATCTCTTTTATTATGCTATATCATTCATCATATTGTGTATGTTTATATTCATATTCTTGCGCTTTTTCTTTTGTTCATTTGGACACAAAAATATTAATAAAGGATTAAACATCTAAAAGACTTGTGACTTTAATCTGGACTATGGCCATTATCCTTAACATTGGACTTGGAGTTCCGGACTTAGATTTTAGGAACATTACTTTGCTTGAGTTATAATGGATTGAAGACCTTGGCCTTGATTTGGTTCACTTGTTTATGAATATGAAGTCATATTGCTTCGAAGAATGCTCGCCATACAGTTCATTTGTTCTTACTTTAGCTTTTACTTTACTTCTTAGGATAGCCTCTTCATCTCTTCCCACTTCTTAAATTTTCAAAGCTTCTCCCTCTTTTCAAAAACATTCTTTATTTTCAAACTTCAAACCGCTTTCATAATCAAACCTTGACTTAGGTCAAGTGGTTTTACTTTTTTCCGATTTCATTTCTTAATAAATGCTAAACTACATAAGCATATCAAAACCTTTTTTCAAAATACTTTAAAAGATACAAAACTCAATCAATATTTTTGTGCCCTCGTGCACTTTTCCTTTTAACCATTTTCATATGTTTAGATATGATTCATTCTTTTTAGTGGAATTATTCGCTAAAGAATGACGACTTATCTAAATTTTAAAATCAATCCAAAGCATTAACTTTTCACTATTTGTACCACGAACTACGGGGTTTTGATCTCACATTGCATGTCGCGGGTACGTAGGCATGAGAAAAATGTCTCTTCAAACACAAAAATCTTATAAAAAAATCTCTTCTCACCTCTTCAATATCTTTTAAACAAACCATTTTCAAACCAAAAGCAATAATATTTCAAAGGGCTCCCGTGGAGTACCACAGACATTTTGGATGCGTAAAACCTTCCCAATTTGTAACATATCCCCTTACCCGGTTTTCTTCTCGATTCTTTTTGCTTTTTGCTTTTAGATTCATTAGCATTTTATTCGCTCTTTCTTCCTTTTCCATTTGGAATAAAATAAAAGCGCGATGGAGACTCTGTTTACTTTGAGTTAAGTTAACTAATAGCTTACACTCATGATTTTACCGCTAAAGAAAAATGGCGACTCTGCTGGGGAGTAGTCTCTAAGTGGATTCGGCCTACTTTGATTTATTTAATGCTTTGGTTTGATTTGTTTGTTACGGTTTGTTCCATTTAGGTTTGTGATCCTCTGTGAGTGAGATATATTCTAACTTGGATCTGATTTTAACTTATGATAGGACAACGATATTCAAAGTGATGTGCGACGGAGTAGTCCAAAGTGATATCAATTCGATAATCTCCACTTGGTTAGACTCTCTCGGATTATTAATGTCATAACGAGTAGTTGTAATATGGCATTATTTTCCAATCTTGAGCTGATCATACTGAGGACCGTAGAACCCTTAACCCATCCAAGCCAATTTAGGAACGTAGTGCAGAAACTATCCAGGTGTAGACCTGAGGTGGTTGTCACACGATACTACACTCGGATGAGGTCTTTCTTAAGAATGTTATTGGTTGGGGAGTATTCCAATGTACCGATAATATTCTAATGATGGCTGCTAACTCCGAGAACCTCTGTTAGAACCCTTTTGATTTTCTGCAGGTACAATGAAGAAAAACCTTAGTACATACCTTTGTGGATTGTTGGTTCTTATCCCTTGACTCCATGCTCGTGATCTGAACCTTTAAACCTGTATGCTTTGAGTGATCTTGTTTGTGTTTGTTGGATTCATGCCTTTATCATGATCATCATCATGACCATTTCTCAAGGAAAACAATTCAAATTAATGCAAATATTATACAAAGTAAATATTCCTTTTTGTCAAGATTTTTCGTGACCGAATTCTCGATGTTGACCATGTTTGCATTAATCGGGTTGTTTCTTTGAAAATGGAAGTGAACATTGCATATCATTTCATTCTTGCATATTCTTGCATTCATCCGAGTTGTGTGGGAACTCATCCCGGTTGTTTCCTTATTCAGTTGTCTGTTGATCCGTCAAGTTGTTTCCTCAACACAAATACGAAACTAGAGCTGCTATCAGATTGAGAATGGAAAATCAAGCCCTACACAACAAGAGAGTTAAGGAAGACCTTGATAAGCTGAAAAAGCAATGTGAGTCAGATCATGGAGATGCTACAGGCTTTGACCACTATGGAAAATCAATCCCAGAGGATTGTCATGCCTCAAGTTAATGTTTTTTCCGGAGAAGCAAGTGTTATTGGGAGAACTCATCGCAGACAAAAACACCATGAACAATCATACCCTAATGCAGTTTCTCCTATGATTACTGTTCCACCAGTTCAAAGGAATGCTGGCCAGAACCAGAATCGTAATGCTAGGAATAGGCCAAACTTTGATCCTATCCTGATGACTTATAATGAGTTGTATCCTTACTTGGTCCAGAATGGTTGGATTACTACTAGGCATGCACCTCCTGTTCCATATCCTCTTCCGGTTGGTTATAGAGCAGATCTTCACTGTGACTTTCATCAAGGTGGAACTGGTCATGACTTAGAACATTGTTTCGCATTGAAGGCTAAAGTGAAAGAACTTGTCAAAAATGGGATGATCGCTTTTGAGGATAAAAATCCTAATGTTGTCAATAATCTTTTTCCGAAGCATGAGAAATGAATCTTCAGATGACTTCAACAGTCAGGTTGTCTTCAAGGCCAAAATATCAGACAAGACAGCTCATCCTTGTTGCTGATGGATCACTAGGCCATTGTTTCTTTATGTTTGAAATTTTATTCAATTGTATTGACTTGTTTGCTTTTAAACTTTGTTTGTACTTTCATGTTGATTATAATGAAATGAGCATTGCTTTGTTTTGATTAATTTCGTTCACTGTTTACATCTTTATGCTTTATATTTCAAGTTCATTTTCTTTTCTCAAGCTTTTACAATGATTAGAGGGAGAATGATGAAAACAAGATACCCATAATTGTTGTTGGTATGCTTTCAATTGAGACTTTGCTGATGATATACATGCATTGTTTCAAATCCCAAACATTGGAGAAATGAGGAAGTTAATCCCTTGTCAACCCCTTTGAGCCTTGAAGTTGGAGTTTCTTTTTATTCGAAAAAACCCGCAATCTTAACCTGGGGATGGGTAGTTCTCAATTAATTCGAATGTGCATTCAAGTACAAGAGAATCATTCAAGACACCTTTCAATGAAGGTGGCAATCTCAAGCTTTCCTTCGCACACATCAAGAAGTGTGGAAGATGTATCTCAATTCAAAAGCCAATAATGGTTTGTCGTAATCATTAAGCCAGGCAGTCATTATCTTTAAAAAAATGATATTGAAAAAATGATGATAAGAAAATCAAATCCCTCTAAGTGAAAACCTATGAAGGAGACTTAGGCAAAAACTGGGGCATCCCGCTGACTGTAAGTTCAAATGACACAGTTCAGGAAAAAGTTAGGGATAGTAAAAGAAAGATCAATCAAAAGGTCATCAAAATCCTCAGCAAAAATAAGATGGGTTGACCAAAGTCCTCACCAGAAATAACAAAAGGGAGATGTGACTGCTATCTCAAAATCCTTGGCTTACGAACCATCTTCATCTGTGCAATCCCAAATGTCTTGGAACTTGAATGCATAAGTTGAATTAATTGAATGTAGGTCTGGATATCATCACGAAGTTGGGTTGGGTACAAATAAACTTTGAGCCTATATTCTTTGTTTCATAAACCGTGAACCAGACCATTTTACAACCTTCAAAATTCCTAATTGAATCCAGGTTTCTTTTGAAAAGCATACTACAACAAGGTTGCGTAAACTGACTCCCAAGTTTGCTACCAATCATTTGTTTCTTACATTTGCTTTATCTTTCACTTTTGTCTCAACCGCCATGTTTTGAAAATGTTTACACTTACTTTACATCAATAAATTTCATTCCAAAAATGATCTTTGATTTCAAAACTTTGCATGAACTTTGCATTAAAATCACCAGGTTTGTATAAACACTTTTTATTTGCAAACAAACTTTCCTCATCAAGGAATTTTCAAACTATTGAGAAACTTGGTCAGCGATCTTATAAGGGGCAATTTCTTTTCAAATCCTATGGTTCAAGAAGAGTTGTTTCTTAATGTAAGTTGTTCTCAGACTTGTTTAACTAGAAGATTCTCTGCAAGATTCATAATGGGTTTATTTTCTCAACATTCATTTTAAGAACTTGAGCTATGATCATTTTATTCTCCTGATAGTCATTTCAAAGATTTGATTAAGTTTTCTCTGACAGTAGTCAGAACTGAATCCATTATCAGTTTACCCTCATCAGTCATTGGATTTGGGGCAACTTTCTTCAAGAATCCCTAAGCATATTTTCATGACTTCTCTCAAAAGAGTTTCTACTTGATACAGTTTACCAGTGGGAGAAAGATTTGTTCAACAGTAGAATCTCTAATCTCATAGTAGAATGGTAGTGACCTCCATGTTGAGGAATCAGTCTTCCATATTTTCCACTCCCCTAAGCGTCTAAATTGGTTGTCAAGCATTTTCTATCATATTACATTCTTGGCTGTTTTAGTTCCCATTTCCGTTTATATCTGTATCATGAGTGTTTTAGTCCTCATGTGAATTTATCGAGGTCTTGTTGTTTTCAACGTCTTACTTTGTGATCAAAGTCCAACTTACTTGGCACCTACAAAAATACTTGTTTGTCTCTTCTTACCCGATGTTATTCCGAATATCCTTCTTTTTTATGTTGTTTTCCCGGAACTATCACCTTTATCTGATGTTGTTCCAGATATGTTGAACCTTTATCTGATTTTGTTTCAGGTATATGGTAACCTTTGTTCTGATGTTTTCCCAGAGCTTTTTTTGTGTATTTTTGATGATTTTCCAGATATACCTTTGTTCTAATGTCTCTCCATAATCTTTTCTTACCAGATGTTTTCTCAGATATTACACCGTTTTATCCGAGGCTAATGTCGGATGTCCACAATGAAGTCATCATTGGTTGATGTACTTTCCAGGTCTTTCTCCACTTCATTCAAGGCAACTGTTGAATGTCATGATTCTTTTCATTCTGAGGCTACTGTCGGATGTCCACAACGGAGTCATCATTGTTTGATGTACTTTCTGGAACTTTCTTCACTTCATTCAAGGAAACTGTTGAATGTCGTGATTATTTTCTCTCTGAGGCTACTGTCGGATGTCCGTAATAGAGTCATCATTGTTTGATGTACTATCCGGGACTTTATTCATTTCATTCAAGGAAATTGTTGAATGTCATGATTATATTCTCTCTGAGGCTACTATCGGATGTCCGTAACAGAGTCATCATTGTTTGATGTAATTTCCAGGACTTTCTTCACTTTGTTCATGGAAACTGTTGAATGTTGTGATTATTTTCTCTCCGAGGCTACTGTCGGATGTCCGTAACAGAGTCATCATTGTTTGATGAACCTTCCGGGACTTTTCTCACTTCGTTCAAGGCTACTGTTGAATGTTTTGATTCTCTTTTATCCAAGGCTACTGTTGGATGTTGTGTTTCTCTTTTATCCAAGGCTACTGTTGGATGTTGTGTTTCTTTTCCATTCAAGGCTATTGTTGGATGTTGTGATTCACCTTTGTTTTCAAGGCTACTGTCGGATGTCCATAAGTGGGTTATCAATGTTGTGATGAATCTTCTAGGACTTTTCTCACTTCGTTCAAGGCAACTGTTGAATGTTGTGATCCTTTTCTCTCTGAGGCTACTGTCGGATGTCTTTAGCATAGTCATTATTATTTTTTATGTGCTTTCCAAGTAATTTTCTCATTTCATTCAAGACCACTATTGAATGTTATGATTCTCTTTTCATCTGATACCACTCTCTGATATTCCCAGTAAATTCATTCATGTCATTCTTGGATGTTTCTAATGAATATTCCGTAATTTCTTTTCACCTTATTCAAAGCCACTATTGGATGTCGTGACTTCTTCTATCCAATGCCACTCTTGGACATCTTTGCCTCATCTGATCCATGTCGTGGTCTCCAGTTGTTGTGTGCTTTGTTTTCCGTCGGAGTTTCATCCTCCTTATTCCCAACATTTATTCGGTGTCGTTTTGTTCCATACAGTTTTCATAACATTTCATATACATTTAATTTGTTTTCATAAATTTTCATAACATTTCATATGATTTCATATCATATCATTTTAATTTATATCGTTTGTTTCATTTCATTTCATTTCATTCCAGTTTCATGGCCTCTTAGGGCCAAAAATTGGGTTTTTGATATTTAAGTATCTTCCATCTTGTCGAAACAAAGATATCAATCATCATATCTATGGATTGAAGAAACTTAAATAGAGGCATATGTCATACCCTAATTTTTGACCCTAACATTTTCGCATCTTATCTACATCCTGCATACAAACAAGATCACGCACTGGTTCGTTTATCCTTTTCAGTTGCGAGTTTATACCTCACAGGGGATCACCGTGCTTTTACTTGCCTTTATCTGTTTATATTTACTAACTTCTAACAAAAATACCAAAAATATGTTGCAGTTTGTTTCTTCTTCTTCTTCTTCTTCTTCTCTGTGAGCAGGTTTTCAAAGACAAGGCATTAATTTTAATTCATATGTGGTTGCTCAGTTATGATTCGATTCAGATGGACGTTTGACCTAATCTTGGTCAAACTATCAAAAGATTGTTTCAACTACAAGATATTTATGCCAGTGGTTATTTCTCAAACAATGCATTTTCAAAGTTCAAGTTGTCATGTGCTGAAATTCATCAGTTTACCGAGCAATGTTTCGTGTGAAGTGTGGTTCATCAGTGGTTCATTTGTGGATTTATTTTCCTTAGTATGGATTCAAATAATCAGGGCAATTTTCAGATGATCCAGGTGATTGTGGTTTAAGTTGCAAGTTGTTCAGTAGTTCTGTGATGGTTGTGTTCATGTTATCAAAGGGTTGTGCAAGAAAAATCAAGATCTGGTTTTGTGTTAAAATCAAGATTTCATATCCATTATCCATCTTCCATTATACATATTACATCCAAATAATTCTCAACTATCCATCCATTTTCATAATCAATTTTTAATCCATTTTTATAAAATCATCACTATTTTTTTTCCTTTAGTCCATATTCACCATTTTTTTCAATCCATTTCTAAAAAAATTATTATCATATAAAAACCCATTTTTTTAAATTCTTGAGCCCAATTACCATTACAAAAAAGGATACAAGGCCCATCGGCCTACACATTTGTGTTCAGCTTTCATCACCTAAGCCATGTGACTTCAGTTTCCATCCCATACATCACACATGAAGCTTTTCCAGCCATCTGCCCCATACAGCCACTCACATGACCTTCTTTAAACATCATCAGCTACCATCAGCTTCAATTTTTTTCTGCACGTGAACATCAATTCCCAGCTTCACACGCACGAGCAACGCACGCCGACTGCACTTCAATACATCGTCAAAATGCACTGAAGCTTCAAATAAAACGCAAATCATCAGCACATATGACACAAGCCCAAAACGCAATATCGAAGAAGCTGCAACACACGTAAATCTCAGCAACTAAAACGCAGTAACACACTGAATAAAATGCAGAAGTTCAAAACGACTTCACATAGAACACGCTTATGCCATGAACCTGCAAAACGCATCAGAAACAACTCAAAACGGTAAATCATTTCTATCTAATTTCTCTATAAATTCATCCATTTACTCATTCCAAATCCAAGCTCTGAGAAGCCAAAAATACCCTGCAAAAATCAAAACAAAGCTTCACAAAAACAATTTCAAATATCTTCAACCATCCTCCTCCTTCAATTCATTCATACCTTCAATAAACCTTCATTCTCAAATCTTCATCAATAAACCTTCATTCTCAAATCTTCATCAGTTCTATTCTTCATTCCATAAACTCCTTCAACAATCATTCATCCTAACAACATAGAAACGAAATCCCTCGCAAATCAAAGAAAACATCATCAACCACAACAACTCAGATTTGTGTTTTCGAAGAAAAAAAAGAAGAAGAAGAGTGTTGTGCGGCGATGTTTTTTTTAACGTGAAAGGAACCTTTGCGTCATTTTCATATGAAGAATGACGATCTGCAATTTGAAGGATAAAGGTGAATAGTGCCACCGCGTTGGAGAAGAGGAAGAAAATTGTTTTCACTTTTTCATTTTTTCTTTTTTAATGTTTTACTGGTATTTTTATGTTATTTATAAAAAGGACTTAGTGTGTTTGTACTTCCATTTGACATGGACCTTCCATAACTGCTAATACAGACCCTAATTATGCGTCATCCCTCCCTGTTCATTTGTTATATTCTTTTTTATTTCTATTTTCTTTTTCTTAAAAATGTTTAAATAACTTCATTTTTTTCTTAATTATTTTTATGGATTTCATCTTAGATCCATTCTTATTTTTCTTTTGGTCGATGAGATCTCTGATTCAATGATTGTTGGTTTTCGAATATATTTAATCTCCATTATTTCAAATCTATGGATGAATGATTATTTGGATAATTCTCTATACTTTGGAATCATGATAGGTTGCCTTTGAATAATCAATGCGTAATCTTGATTAAGATTAGACCGTTACCACTTTTTCTTTTCGTGTGACATGTTTTCGGAGGATGATTCATTATATCATCTCTCTAACATGTATTAGCACAAAATTTTTTCACCTTAATTGGTGTTGGGCGACTTCATTTGTAGGGTAATAACTTTGTAAATTACTCGGCGATTTCTTAACATAGACCTAAATGTGTTTCGAATTCGGAATAAAAATCCAATTAGATACTTGTACTTTCATGGACCGGACCTCGTGTTGGTCGTGTAATCCCAAAGTGATTGATCATTTGGCATTAAGAACCAAGACTTATGAATGTTTAATGCGTAGGTGTTTTGGGTCTCTCAATCTCCTTTCAAACTTCATTGAATTTGGTCCTATTTGCCTTGATTGATCACTATAGTATAAGATACTAAGCGGATCCGGTTGCCTTTCGATTTTGGTTACCCTTTTTGGTTGTGGTTGATTAAGTTCACCATGCCACTATTATATAAATATTATTATACTATTACTAGACTAACATTTTAATTCTTTCTCGCGCCTTATCCTCTTTATTTTTATCTCTTGCTCCTTATCTCTTTTATTATTCTATATCATTCATCATATTGTTTATGTTTATATTCATATTCTAGCTCTTTTTCTTTTGTCCATTTGGACACAAAAATATTAATAAAGGATTAAAAATCTAAAAGACTTGTGACTTTAATCTTGGAATATGGCCACTATCCTTAGCATTGGACTTGGAGTTTCGAACTTAGATTTTAGGAACATTCCTTTGCTTGAGTTATAATGGATTGAAGACCATGGCCTTGATTTGGTTCACTTATTTATAAATATGAAGTCCTATTGCTTCGAAGAATGCTTGCCATACAGTTTGGTTGTTCTTACTCTAGCTTTTACTTTACTTCTTAGGATAGCCTCTTCATCTCTTCCCACTTCTTAAATTTTCAAAGCTTCCCTCTTTTAAAAAACATTCTTTATTTTCAAACTTCAAACCGCTTTCATAATCAAACCTTGACTTAGGTCAAGTGGTTTTACTTTTTTTCGATTTCATTTCTTTATAAATGCTAAACTACATAAGCATATCGAAACCTTTTTTCAAAATACTTTAAAAAATACAAAAATCATTCAATCTTTTTGTGCCCTCATGCACTTTTCCTTTTAACCATTTTCATATGTTTAGATATGATTCATTCTTTTTAGCGGAAGTATTCGCTAAAGAATGACGACTTATCTTTTCATTTTAAAATTAATCCAACATATTAACTTTTCACTATTTGTACAATGAACTACGGGGTTTTGATCTCACATTGCACTTCGCGGGTATGTAGGCCTGATATGAACGTCTCTTCAAACATAAAAATCTTTAAAAAAAAATTATCTTCTCATCTCTTCAATCTCTTTTAACAAACCATTTTCAAACCAAAAGCAATAAATATTTAAAAGGGCTCCCGTGGAGTACCACAACATTTTGGGTGCGTAAAACCTTCCCAATTTGTAACCTATTCCCTTACCCGACTCTCTGCTCGATTCTTTTAGCTTTTTGCTTTTAGATTCATTAGGATTTTATTCACTCTTTCTTCCTTTTCCATTTGGAATAAAATAAAATTATGGTGGAGACTCTGTTTACTTTGAGTTAAATTAACTAATAGCTTACATTCATGATTTTACCGCTACACCTAGCGCCGTCGTACAACCAAGAACACCATTGGAGAAAGCCAAAACTCCGGTGAAACCTCATCCTTTCTCTACGATCTCAACATAACCCTAACCTAAACCATCATTTCTATCCCAATCCAAAATAGATCCTTCTAAACATCTCTCATACTCTCAAATTCTCAAATCGGTATATTCGAAACCTAAATCACATAAATCACTACCTAAACCAACACGCCAGAACACGGAAAGCAAATATCACGCAAGAACAATGTAAGAGCGATTCACACCTTGTGATTTCGCCGACGATGAAGAGGCATATCAGATACTTCGGCTTGTTGAAAGGGAAGCTTTGATGATGAACACGATTCAGAGACTGATGGATAATGAGGATGCGAAGGTGAAGCTTCTGTTGTTTCGATGCCGCCGCGATGCAAAATTCTTTTCAGGTACGCGTTTGATTTCACCTCCTCTTGTTATCTGAAATTCGTTCCTCCACGAATTTGTGCTGAGAATTCTTCGTATAAAATTAATGTGATAGATGGCAATGTGATGAAGCTCTCGAAGTTGAGGAAGAGATGATGAAGATGCAGCAAGTCTGTTAAGGTTTGTTGAAGTCGTTGAAGATTCTTGAGAGGTTAGTGTGTGCACAAATCTGGTTTTGCAGAGAGATTCAACAATGAATAATGATGATCATTGATGAAGGTTTTAGGTTGAAGAGAATTGGAGAAATGGAAGAGGTTGATGAAGAAAGTGATTGAAATTGATGAAGATTCAGTACTGAAAACTCTGAGTCAGAAAGAAGTTTGAAGGCGGTGGATCAATGAAAAAAGGAGAATGAAAAAGAGACCTTCAATCTGTAGCAAAAACTCTTCTTATAGGTGATGAATTGAAGGCTATTTTTGGTAATTCCTCGGGAATGAAGTTAGAAAGTTGGTTAGGGATTGTTATTGTTAGTTTCTTTTGATTTTAATTCAGTTTTCTTCTTGTAGAGATTGAAGAGTGAAGTGATGAAGAATGGACAAAGGAAGAGCGAGATTCACATATAATGAAAAAAAGTGATCCTGTTAGTTTGTTAGGGCTTGTAAATCTGAATTTTTTTCATTCAATTCTTTTGTTATCATCTTTTTTCTAAACTGATGCATTGAATCTCGGTTATATTAGTCATTGTGTAAAAGATTGATTGTTGTAAATTTCTGAACTGATTTTTATATTTTCGGTTTGCATACCCCTGCTAGCAAATTTCTTTTCTCAGTTTTTTGGTATTTTTTCTGTTATAAATCTGCTATATCAGTTCGGGTAATTTCCTTTTAGAAATTTGTGATGATTCCTCCTCTGAATTTAAAACCAATTTCCCTCTTTGCAACAACCTCTCTTGTGTAAATAGATTAGTACAATTATGATGAAATTGAGTGAACCCCTCCCAAAACGGAATCCAACACGGGTTAACATAAAACATGATGCTTAGGATCTGAGTCTTTGTACTTGTTTTTTTCTTCAAAGCAAATGCCATAGGTATCTTCTATTATGTCTAACATCTTGGTTACACTTTATGATTGACCATTTGTGGATATGTGGGTATGTGATTTGAATTGAACATGTATATTTGTAATGAATGAATCTAGGTTTATGAGTGGATAAAATTAAAAAAATATTTAATGTGGTTTTTTTAAATTCAAATTGGGTAACATAATATTTTTTTTTTAATTTTAATTTGAACAATACTTTGAAACCAAGATGGGTTTGGAGTTGAAAGGAAATTTGGAAGTAGTGGTTTAAACCGAACAAGAAAGGGATTAAGGTTAATAAAAAAAACAAATTGGAGACTTGGTCTTAAAATGAGATTGGAGACAATGAATGGTACTTGAAATTTGAAATTTGAACTTTAATGAATTATGAGGTATTTGTTTTTCCTTTTTGGTGCATAAATCACACAAAATTAACCATGAATGGGCCTTCTAATCTTATATACCAAAATGAACCTTAACCTCATTTGAATCCATAAATCTAAATTAACTTGCAAGTGAAACAAACCATTCTCATTTGAACGACACACGATCTTTGTGAAAGCAATCCTTGACCAAAATAATTCCATCAGGAAGAACGTCTTGCTTCAAAAAATATATCCTAACTGGATGACTGATCTGCGTGTCGCGCACGAATCAAAAACGAGTATTTTTGAAAATGTAGCGATAATGACTCGAGTATCGTATCACGAAGATTCTTATATTGTTATTAATCAATTACAAAAACAGTTTATGGGTGGTTTTGATTTTCGATTTCAAGAAAAAGTAATTAAAACAAAAAGTGATTAAAAATCAATTGATTATAAAATAAGTTAATCTGTTGATTTGATTCCTACCAATCATCAATTATTATAACTTCACTTCCCTAAGAGGATATTATTCATGTTCGAACACAACAATTTTCAACAAGCGAGAACACTATTATAAGGATTATGTTTCTTGTTTACCGAATTAAGCAAACAGTTAAGGATAAACGAATTAACGGATTAAGCAAACGGTAACTCACGAATAAATTTGGGAAACATAAAACAATCGAACCAAACAAAACTACTCTATGTTAAATCATATTAAGCAGATGATGAACACATAATAGAATTGAAAGGAATAGGAATTAAATTGCAAAGTTATAATAATCTCAAGTATCGGAACCTGAACACAACAGATCAACAAAGGTGATTAGTTCTCCATGATCGTACAAAGCATTCCAATCTTTTTTTTTTGTAATTCGTTAATAATGTGTAGTGTAAATAGTGTCGCGACTGTTAGGTAATATGGGAAAATCCAAAAACCCGTTTACAACCCAACTGGGTCAAATATATAACCCAGACCCAATTCTAAAGACCTGAAACTAAATAAAACTAATGCAGCAGCTTCAAACAAAATTATGGAAAATATGACTCTGTATCTGACTTCGGCTCCAACACGAAAGTTGTAGCTCTCTCTCTCTTAGCTTTTCATCGACTGGTAGAACGCCTCAATTAGATTCCTAGAACTCCGGTTATGATCATTTCCGTAAAATCTGTTAAAGCTGAAAATTAAGTACGAAAATAAAATTATGCCAAAAATAAAATAAATTAGAAAAAAAATTAAAATATAAAATAAAAAAATAAAACTAAAGAAATGCTTAAGTGCAAACATGTAGGAATGTACACCAAAATGCACTGATCAAATTTCCCACACTTGAACTTTTGCACTCCGAGCAAAATAAAATCAAGACTCGAGAAACACAACATCATTCAGATACTCATTCTAGGCTACAAACTCCTCTTCGATTAAGATAGCATCGATAGGTACTGATCTTACACACTAAGGATATCGTAAGAACACAAATCCATAATTGTGCAGTCATAAGCCTCCATCATATACAAACCATTTTGAATCATGTTATTATGCATAAGCCTAACTTACTCATCCTCCTTTTTGCTCTCTTTCATTCTAGTGAAATCACATTAAGCCTGTTATCTATTCATACACATGGTAAATAAGCATGTTAGTGATTATGATCCATACTTGACAATATTTTAAAGTTACTTTAGTAACAACAAGTTTTTTTTCTTCTTAAGGTTTCACATCTGTTAGGCTAAATGACCGGGTGAGGGTCACCTAACTTATAAGGCGGATTCCTATTCAAATTTCTTATTAAGTACATGATCATTCACTTATTTGCATCAACTCAATTACTTAATGTATGATTTTTAGATGGTGTTGACTGCTTGATAAACTACTTAAGAGCTATTAAAGGATGAGAACTCATGGCTATGGCATAACAAGTATTCAAAAAGATTTCCATATTCAGGAGACTTAAGGTGTTAAAACGATACCGGTCTTGTGAACTTTTCCCAAGTCTCCACAATCTAACCTCAAATTAGTCTACAGCCAAAGAAAAATTCAACAAATGCATGTGTTTCTAAGTCTAATAATAATATTTTTTTATTGAAAAAGAAACAAACAAAAACAAACAAAAACAAAATGAAAACAAGCAAAAGGTTCCCTGGCCCACACTTAAAATGGAAATTATTCTCAATGAAAAGAACATAATTATAAAGTAAGAGTGAGATAAAGGAAAAAGGTGCTCCCTGATCAAATTGCAGTGTAGTTAGGCACTTCTAAAGAATGCTTTTCTATGGTTGCCTCTTCAAATACAACATTTTCATGGAATAACTTCAGGCGTTGCCCATTTACATTAAAAACTTTGTTAGTACCTGCACTTTTAATTTCTACTGCTCCATGAGGGAAAACATTAGTGACAATAAAGGGGCCAATCCATTTGGATCGCAGTTTCCCAGCCATAAGCTTAAGGCAGGAGTTAAACAGTAAAACCTGTTGGCCCACAGAGAATTCCTTCCTAGAAATCATTTTATCATGGAAGTGCTTAGTTTTCTCTTTATAAATCCTAGAGCTTTCATAAGCCTCTAGTATAAGCTCTTCAAGCTGTTGTAATTGGAGTTTTCTTTCAATACCTGCTTGTTGCATCTCCAAATTACAACTTTTTACCGCCCAATAAGCACGGTGTTCTATCTCTATAGGAAGGTGACAGGCCTTACCAAAAAAAAGTCGATAAGGAGACATCCCAATGGGTGTCTTGAAAGCTGTTCTTTGAGCCCAAAGTGCGTCTTCTAGACGACGGCTCCCGTCCTTCCTGTTTGGTTGCACCATTTTCTCTAGAACCTGTTTGATCTCCCTGTTTAAGATCTCAGCTTGCCCATTAGTTTGTGGGTGGTATGCAGTAGAGACTTTGTGCAAAAATCCATACTTCCAAAGCAAAGATTCCATGGTGCAGTTACAAAAATGAGTGCCTTAGTCACTGATGATAGCTCGCGGTATTCCAAACCTGCAAAAGATATTAGACCTGACAAAATCTCCAACGACTCTAGAATCATTAGTCCTAGTGGGGATATCTTCCACCCACTTTGAAACATAATACATTGCAAGCAAAATATATAGAAATCCAAATGATACAGGAAAGGGCCCATGAAGTCGATTCCCCATACATCAAATACCTCACAAAAAAACATAGGTTGTTGAGGCATTTCACTCTTACAAGTGATGTTTGTACATGCTAACTGGCACTACTTACAAGTGCGATAAGTCTCATAAGCATCCTTAAAAACAGTGGACCAATAGAAACCCGAGTCAAGGACTTTTCTTGCAGTCCTTTGCGGACCAAAGTGTCCCCCTACTTGGGAGGCATGAGAAAAATTCAAAATAGATTCAATCTCATAGCCGGGAACACATCTTCTAATCACCCGATCACTTCTAAACTTCCAAAGATATGGATCTTCCCAAACATAATATTTGGCATCACTCTTGAGTTTATGAATCTGTGATCTAGAAGCACCTGTAGGAAAAACACCAGCAACAAGATAATTAACAATATCAGCAAACCAAGGAGTAATTCCATGCAAAAGTAAGAGCTGCTCATCGGGAAAGCCATCCTGAATCGGGAAAGGATCTTCATCCCTCTCTATCCTACTCAAGTGACCAGCCACCAAGTTCTCAGCTCCACTCTTATCTTTAATCTCCACATTAAACTCTTGGAGCAACAACATCCACCGAATCAGCCTCAGTTTTTCTTCTGGTTTCTTTAATAAGTACCTTAAAGATGCATGGTCAGTAAAAATAACAACTTTGGAACCTAGCAAATATTGTCTAAACTTGTCAAGAGCAAAAACAATCGCTAAAAGTTCCTTTTCAATGGTGGTGTAATTAGACTGTGCATAATCTAAAGTCCTAGAAGCATAATAAATAACATGGGCAGCCTTATCAACTCTTTGTGAAAGGACCGCTCCAACTGCATAGTTAGAAGCATCACATATAATCTCAAAGGGAAGAGTCCAATCAAGGGGTTGGATGATGGGAGCAGAGGTCAATGCTTTCTTCAAGAAGTCAAATTCCTTTTTGCAATTGTCATCGAAGTTGAAAGTGACATCATTCTTCAACAAATTTGACAGCGGAAGAGATATCTTGCTGAAATCCTTAATAAAGCACCTATAAAAACCTGCATGACCAAGAAAAACAAATCTCGCGAATTCAAGATAGGTAAGGTAGTGTAGAAATCACATCAATCTTAGTAGGGTCTACAGAAATTCCTTTTTCAAAAATAATGTGGCCCAAAACAATTCCCTAATGAACAATAAAATGACATTTTCCATAATTTAAAACAAGATCAATTTTGATGCATCTCTCTAAAACCATAGTCAAACTATTCAGACATGCATCAAAAGAAGAACCATAAACAGTGAAATCATCCATAAACACTTCCATGCAATTTTCAATAAAATCAGAAAAAAATACTAATCATACATCGCTGGAAAGTGCCAGGAGCATTGCAAAGACCAAAAGGCATCCTCCTGTAAGAAAATGTGTCGAAGGGGCACGTGAAAGTGGTCTTATCTTGATCCTCGGGTGCAATATGAATCTGAAAGTAACCTGAAAAACCATCAAGAAAACAATAATGTGATTTACCTGCGAGCCGTTCGAGCATTTGATCAATGAATGACAAAGGAAAGTGATCCTTTCTGGTCGCCTGATTCAGTCTCCTGTAGTCAATACAAACTCTCCAACTATTCTGAACTCTAGTGGGAACAAGTTCATTCTTTTCATTTTTCACCACTGTGAGTCCATATTTCTTAGTTACAACCTGCATTGGGCTTACCCATTTACTGTCAGAGATAGGATAAATGATACCTGCTTGTAAGAGTTTTGTTACCTCTTTTTTCACTACATCCAGGATCAAAGGATTAAGCCTCCTTGGGGTTGCCTTACTGTTTTTGCACCATCCTCAAGAAAAATCTCGTGCATACACATGGAAGGACTAATTCCTAGGATGTCAGCTAATGTCCATCCAATCTCCTTCTTGTGCTTCTTCAAAACCTGCAGAATTGGGCATAACATTAATGCCCTCTCCTAAATCAAGCATGCAATTCTCAAATCTATTATCCCCGATGGTAAAAGGGATAGAAAAAGTTCCTGGATCCTTCTGCTTTTGTGGCAAGACTTGGGTGAGAGCTGAAACATTTTGCTTGGGCTGAATAAAAGAAGAAGTATTTCTTCCCAACTTAATTCTCTCTTTCCCCTTGTTTCTCCTCTCGTGTGTACACAAATCTTTCAGAAACTTTGCGTACTTTGGAATCTGCTTGATTACATCAAGAAGCTGAATATTCATCGCCACCTTTTTGAACACATCCAGAATCTCTCTCTCTCTCTCTCTCTCTCTCTCTCTCTCTCTTTGTCTTCCTCAGGGTCATTCTTATTTTTCTTCACTCTATGTGGGTAAGGGATTAGTGGTACATATTATTTCTCGGGCTCAACAATTGCAGGCTCAGGCTCAGGTTCAGGTTCAGGTTCAATTACCTCTTTAGTTTTTTCTGGGGCAGAATTTGCAACCTTTCCAGATCTCAAAGAAATTGCACTCACATTAGGATTAGGACCTTTTGGATTTGCAACTGTTTGTGCAGGAAGTTGGTTTGAACCTTGGGCTTGCTGCATGACATTCATAGAAGTGGCTAACTGTTCGATTTGTGTTTGCATGGTTTGGATACTAGAATCTGTCCATTGTTGGAATTGGAGATTATTGGGGGCCAATTGCTTAACAATATCCTCTAATGAAGGACCAGAAAAAGATGTGGTAGCAGTGATTACCGCCTGTGGAGGATTTTGTGGTGGTGGCAAGGGTAGCATCAATTGTTGTTGGTTGGAAGGTTGATTTCCATATCGGAGGTTTGGATGGTTCCTCCAATTTGGGTGATACCTATTAGTGGACAAGTCAGGAACGTTGTACCAGTTCTGGTTGTTACCTTGATTGTAAAGGGCTGCAGCATAAGCTTGAGGTAACTCAGGAGGTTTCTCATCTTGCAGAATAGGACATGTATCAGTAGGATGATCAGAAGAAGTACAGATACCATATAATCTTACTATTTGGGCTTGTTGGGCTGCTTGAGCTTTACCTACCACTACCAACTGTTTCACCAAATCGGTCAGCTCACTCATTATGTTTCAAAAGCTTTGTCGGAGTGAGAAACATGAGAAGAAACATGTTGTCGCTCACCGGACTTTCATCCCGGTGCAAACGCGAACCATCGGCGATGTTGGAGGTTTGAGGTTGAATAGAGTCGCCAGTTAGGCATTTTTATGCCGAGGGAAAGGTAATGCTGCATAAACCTGGAAAGGTATGGATAAGACGGTTGCGAACCAGAGAAACTGAGTAAGGGGGTTGGTTACAACCTGGGAAGGTATTAGAACCCAGATCATCTTTCGTACTCGACGGGATCCACACTTACTTGATTGTGTCTAAAAGGGGATAGTGTATGTGCTAAACTGTGTAGAAAAGAGATGGGTGATTAGATGTACAGAGTGTCAGTGAAAAGAAGAAAGTGAGTGCTCAAAATTGAGGCTAAGGAAAGAGGAGTTGTGAGGGGGGAGACAAAGATACTTTTGTTCGATAACTATTAAGTTATGCCTACGTATCCTCTCGTGCAATGAGGAAGTCAAAACACCGTAGTTCGACTCAAAGAGACTTAGATGATTTTGTTGTGAACTACTTGCGTGTCTATGCTCAAGTGTGTGACTCGTCTGGCTCGAGTGCTAACTGTCTTGCATTAGACAGAAGAAGCAAGTTCTCGTTTTCATAGTGAATGTGATGAGAAAAGAATCTCGGAGGAGACGTTTATTGTTTGTTTTTGTGTTTTCAGTTTTTTATTGTTTTTTTGGTGTTTTCCATAGGATAATGAGCTTAAGCCTAAATCAAAGGTTAGTAAACTCATTATATCCTCCCTGATTAGGGATAATGAGCCTACTTAAGCATGAGATGAAGATCCCAACTTAATTACCACGATGATATAGGATTAAGATCATTAACCTACTTTGGTAATTATTAAGTGTTTTTGGGTTTTTGTTTAGTGTTAAGTAATAAGTTTAATCTCCAATCAAAGATTAGTGAACTCATTACACCATCCTAAGAGAAGGATGATAGATGAGAACACTTAAGCTGAGGAAGATACCTCAACTTAATCCATGGTTAGGGATTAAATTCATTATGTAACAAGCCTTTATTAAGTGGATTTTAATTAAAGGTTGGATGAAGAAGTGTTTTTTTATGTTTGCAAGACTTTAGCATGAGGGGGACTTGTCCATTGAACATTAGGGTTAGTCCCTCTGAACCACCAGGCAGAGATGTAACCCTAATATAAAGCCCAAGTTACAAGCTTAAGTATTTAATAATTATTATGTATTTTTATTGAAGGTGAAAACAACTTAAAGGTTTAGCACTAAGTATCAAAGTTATACACTCCATCCTAAGATAAGGATACAGGCCTACTCCTAATTCAGAGTCCCAAAACTTTAACTGTTTAGCCTTGATTATGAGATGATAGAGAGAGACGCAATGAGACTCAAAAGGTAAAAACTAGGGGGGACTATGTACAATCCTAAAGTTATCATGCTTAGATGTTCCTATGGTTTGTGAGGCATCAAGAGAAGTCTTCAGATGGCCACCAAGGAAGAGAAGCAGATGAAAAGAGAGAGAGAGAGAGAGAGAGAGAGAGAGAGAGAGAGAGAGAGAGAGAGAGAGAGAGAGAGAAATATTAGGTTACTTACTTCATGAAGAAGTTAAGTAACCTAAGAACAAGAGATAACATAAGTGAATAAGATCCACTTCAAACACAAACAAAGTGCATAAAAATAAAGAGAGAAAGAGAGGTTGAATGTGGATGCACATCCACATCCTGATTAACTTACCAAATGCACCTGAAATGGTTAGTTTGAAAGAAGAATATGTACAAATTCAAAAGCATAAACAAATCAAGAGATAAAAAATTGAAAATGCATCCAAGGGGACCCTAAGCACTCATGAAATCACCATCCAAAGGGGGAGGTCTAAAGCTTTACCAAGTTCAAGTTATGGTTATCCTAAAATTTTCTAGAGTTTTGGATACTTCTCAAAGGGAAAATGCACATTAATTTGAAAATGCAAGATAAAAATGTGACAAAAATATATTTAGAAACTAGAGGTCAAGTGTGAAAGATTGCAACAAGAATCAAATGCAAACTCATCTTGGTTTGAAAGTTATGAATTTTTGAAGTTAGGGTTGAAAAATAGGAAATTTAGAAACCCTAATTCAAAGAAAATTGGCAAAGTTTGATCAAAACCAAAAAGAAATTTGTGATATGAGTTTGTAAATGTTTCTAAATGTTTAAGAAACCTCTCTGAAATTTTTTGGTGATTTTTAAATACTTTAAAGTATTTTTAATTAATTAAATGGACTTAATTAATTAAAATATACAATTAAATTATTTAAAAATTCATTTTTTAATAAAAAATAAAAATAAAAATGTTTTTGGGTTCTGAAAATTAATTAAAGTGATGATAAAATTTTTTAAATTTTTAAAATGATTTTTGGTATTTTTAATGATTAAAAGAAAAGAAAACTAAATAAATGAAAATAAAAATAAAAGCAATTGAAAAGTATGCTGAATCAATGGTCCAAATGCGAAATTGATGAGATTAAAGGCCAGGATGAGAAGTCTGCTTGACTTGAGGTATGAAAGATCTAAGGCCCAGGTTTAAACATGAGATTCGCGCGCTATCCAAGGGTCCATATTTAATCTGACCTAATTAATTATAATTAAATTAATTAAGTGAAATTAAGTTTAAGTGAATTATCTGAGCCGTCCACGCGCTAACCCTAATCAAGATCTAAGGGACAGGATTCAAACTGGGCAAATAATTGTGATTAGCCCTAATTATTTTCAGGTGACCGGAGATGGGTGGGAAATGATCCTTAGGCTATGAGGAGTTAAATGGTGAAAGAAATTTTGGTTTTTTTTGGTTGGATTGTGAAATTCGATAGCATGAAGGTTTTGAGGAATTTTTCTCAATCTGAAGTTGTGTGTCCATTACAGCCATGAAGCTTGCATATTTATAGCCTAAAGGGTTCATGTAAGCCATACCATTGGTCAGGGAAGTTGGTGTGGCACTGTGTGATTGGTATGGGAGCTTTGTGCAAAAAGTCAAGTTTCTTTGTACTTGAGGTATGGGTTGGGATAGAGGTGATTTCTGAGCATGGATTTCCTCAGCTTGGATCATGGATGGCCCTTGGATTGATAGAATGCAGTTGTATTGCCTTGATCAAGAGTTTTCAATGTTTATGCATAATGGCAATTTTGTGAAGTTTGTGAAATCAAGCCATGAAATGCTTTGGTACAAGGCATAATTCTGGTCTAGACAAGTTGCACTAACATGTTATGTCACATTTGAGCACATTAGAGGTATTGTAGAAGCTTGAAATGCCAATATGCAAAAATCCCTCTTTGACATGAACATGAAATTTATGTGATTTTTGCCAACTTTGCAAGGCCATAACTTGAGTTCTAGGATGAATTAGAATGAGTTCTTGTACTTTTTGAAAATGGGAGGATCCAATCTACAACTTTCATGTTTGAAGATATTTCATTTGAAACCTTTTTGATCAAGAAAGAGGAAGTTGAAAATATTTCCCAAAATAGAAAGTTTACATTACAAGTCATTTCCATTTTTGGCAAGTTTTGGCTTTGCTAATTTTTCTTCAATTTTGTGAACTTCCAAGAATTCCAATGATCAAATAAAGACCATATGACTTCAAATTGATGATGATGACCCATTGGTACCCTTGTTGGGGGCCTCAGATGCCCAGAACCTGACTTTTCTTGCTCAGGAAGTTACCACTTGATCAGATGACTTCCACATTGAATTTTTCCATGAAATTTGATACATATGCTCCTTATATCATATATGGACCAATAGAATCAAGAATGGCCCAGCATTTTGAGTGTAAGGGCCTCAAACCTAAAACCCTAATTTTAGGTCATCTGTGTAGGAGCCCTGAGCCTGTCTGGACAACTGTGCAATCCTCTGAGATTTTGTGACTTCAAAACACCCTTGGAGGCATAATATGATCATAGAACACTCATGGACCCTCTTGGCATGCTTCATGGCCTCTGAGATAGCTCAAACCACTTCTAAAATTCATCTGATCACAAACCCTAGTTATGCAGTTATGCAGTGAAATAAAACTATGCAGTGTAAGATGTAATGCTTATGCAATGCAATATGAAGGATTACAAACCAAGGTATGAGAAAGAGAGAGGGAAAATTTGGGGTGTTTACAGCTGCCCCTATTCAAGCATGAGTTAGCTGTGTAGTATGTAAGCGCCTGGCTTAATAAACAAACAAGATAACTTGTGGTTGAATACCAAGACAGTCCAAAATTTGCACTCTTTATTATAAGAATAAATGGGATATAAATTGTAATAGACAGTATAAACTGAATATCAAATGATAGCGACGGAGGACGACCATCGAGTAGTGGACGACTGCTGGGGAGAGACATAGTGAAAAACGCACTGACGGGGACGGCCATCGTGTCGGGGAATAAAAAATCCACGACGGGGACAGCCATCGGGTAAAGAAAGGCGACTTTACTGGGGATTTAAAAGCACTAACAGGGACGACCGTCAGACTGGGGAATAAATAAACCGCGACGGGGACGGCCATCGGGTGAAGAATAAATAAATGATGAGGGACGGTCATCAAAAGGTGAAGGACGATTACCTAGCAGGGGACAGATGCTAAACGATATCACGACATAGGACGAATGTCAGATAAAAAGATCAACGATGGGTATGACCATCAGATGAATGATGAGGTATGGTCATCAAAAGGTGAAGGACGATCACCGAGCAGGGGACGACTGCTGAAAAGATCACGACATAGGACGAATGTCGGATAGAAAGATCAACGATTAGGACGACCATCGGGTAACATGATGAGGGACGGTCATCAAAAGGTGAAGAACGATCACATAGCAGGGGACGACTGCTCTGTTGGGGATTATCTTGACATAGGACGAATGTCGGATAGAAAGTTGTTTTGTTGGCGACTTCTGGGTATAGATAAACACGGACGAGTGTTTAAGCCCTAACAATAAGATGATATATAAGTGTTTCGACAGTGTGTATAGATTAAAGATACGGACGAGTATCTTTAGGACTACGATACAGACGAGTATCGATAGGAACAAGCAATGACGCGTGTTTAAGGAGTGATGATACAGACGAGTATCAACTGTTTTGAACAAGGAATACAGACGAGTGTTGATCTGCTGGGAATATGCATAAGATACGGAAGAGTATAAAAGAATTATGCATAAGTAGGATAGGAATTGTGTATAAGTGTGTACAAGTATTTGTATTGAGAATGCAAAAGGGTATTTTGGCTTTTATCTGCAGGGGATAAGTTTTGCGTATTGCTGGAGGAGTGATTTCGGTATTTGCAGGTGACTGGCTCGAACCTAGCTTATGATCATGCAAATGTTTGATTTTTGTCGTAATGCTCCGTATTAAATGGAATGCTACGCTCTGTTTGGGGTAGATGGTGTGAATGTTATGGTTATGCAAACGAGAGAAACCGATCCGAGATCTGAAATCTGTTGGGAGAACGGATCACTGGGCGATCTGTGGGGAGAAAGGATCACTACATGATCTTTCTGGAGAACTCTGGGGGAAGAACTTTGTGGGGATCCAATGCTGGGGGATGAGAAGATCCGACAACTCGCTGGAGAAAAGTGATTTAGGCATTTCTTTGAAGATCCTGCTTGGGGAGGAGAGAACTTCTGGGAAGTAATCTGTCGAAGAATCAGCTTTGTGGGGGATACTCTGAGGGGATAAAAAGCTCGGTGGAGGAATACTATGCCCCATGCTGTGAAAGGTTGTCCACCTTGAGTACCTTCAACCTGTCAAACAAAGGAAACACACAAGTTCCTTGAGGTATCCTCAACCGGATTCCGTCATAGGAGTTAGATTCACTTAAGAGTACATATTTCCTGCAAGCATTTATTGAAAATGGCTTATATGTTTTCATGCAAATGTTTTATTACAATCTTTTGACATTTTGCAAACAAAACAAAAAGGTACAAAACAAAGTGTGAATGAATATTTGACTTTATTGATTTGTGTGCCTTGAATAGGCGAGTATAGCGAGAAGCTAATCCCTGAAATGAGGAGATTGCTACAAAATTGAGAAAATAAAATTCCTATTTGGCAATGCTGAAGTTGACGCTCAAATCTTCCTTTGCTATGACCTGTATGACCTGAAAGCTCTTCTTATCTTGCTTTCTGAAGGAATTTGATTATGACCGACGCTTTTTCCTTTCGAAGCTTGCCATGTTGAGTGACACAGAAGAATTCAGAATGCAGTTGTTCGCTTATTCCCTAATTTTGCGTGGATCGCCCTTTCGGGTTTTCAATCCACCGGGATACCCTTTTTTCCCGAGTTGTCCGATGTGGCTTTTCAACTCAGTGGGTGTACATTTTTTTTCAATTTTCACCTTATGTTTTCCCGAGTCTTTTATTCTATTTTTGACTCGCCGAGATGCCCTATTTTTGCGTGGACTTACATTCTGTTTTTATGTCCAGCAGGTCATTTATGCGAAGTATTTTTTAACTGCATCTAAATTCACAGGAGATAGGAATTTTTCGCCATCCATGGTTGCGAGCATCAGTGCTCCGCCTGAGAAGAATTTAGTTATCACGTAAGGACCTTCATAATTTGGCGTCCACTTACCCATGTGGTATGTATGAGGAGGAATGAGTCTTTTCAGTACAAGCTCTCCCACTTGATATACCCGAGGTCTGACTTTTTGTTCGAAGGCTTTCTTCATCCGTTTCTGATATAACTGACTATGACAGATAGCTGCTAATCTCTTTTCTTCAATCAGGCTCAGTTGGTTATGACGAGATCGGACCCATTCTGCTTCGTCCAGCTTTACATCCATCATTACCCACAGGGAGGGTAATTCAACTTCAACAGGTAGGACTGCTTCCATACCGTACACAAGCTGATAAGGTGTTTCCCCAATAGATGTTTTAATGGAAGTTAGGTACCCATGCAAGGCGAATGGTAACATTTCATTACAGTCTTTGTATGTGACTACCATCTTTTGCACAATATTCTTAATGTTCTTGTTAGCCGCCTCAACAACGCCATTCATCTTTGGCCTGTGAGGAGAAGAGTTGTGATGTTAAATTTTGAAGTCTCGACACAGTTCTGCCATCATCTTATCATTAAGGTTTGAACCATTATCAGTAATGATTCACTTGGGAACTCCATATCGACAAATGATATCCCTTTTCAGAAATCGGGCTACCACTTGGCGAGTGACATTTGCATACGAAGCTGCTTCAACCCATTTGGTGAAGTAATCAATGGCTACCAGGATGAATCTGTGACCATTTGAAGTAGTTGGATCGATCTTTCCAATCATATCGATGCCCCACATGGCGAAGGTCCAGGGTGACGACAACACATTCAAAGGATTGGGAGGCACATGCACTTTGTCTGCGTAGATCTGGCATTTATGGCATTTTCTGGCATAGGTACAACAATATGCATCCATTGTGATACAATAGTAACCTGATCTTAAAAATTTATTTTCCATTGCATGTCCTCTGACATGGGTACCGAAAGAACCTTCATGTACTTCGTGCATTAGTAGGTCTGCTTCCTTCTTGTCAACACATCTGAGCAAGACCATGTTGAAGTTTCGCTTGTATAAGGAGCCATCAGTATTGAGGAAGAAACTATCGGCTAGCCTTCTCAATGTCTTGTTATCATTAGACGATGCCCCAGGTGGGTATTTATGAGTCTCCAAGAAGCATTTGATGTCGTGGAACCAAGGTTTGTTGTCAATGACAGTGTCCACAGAGAATACATACGTCGGTCGGTCGGTCTAGTATGGATACTAAAATGCGAGGCACATGGTTAGTAGTTTGTACTTTGATCATAGAAAAAATAGTGGCCAAGGCGTCTGCAAACGGGTTCTCATCTTGAGGGATGTATTCAAGCTTGACTATTGTGAAGAAAGTCAATAATCTCCTCGTATAGTCAAGGTAGGGAACCAGATGCTCTTGATGAGTATATTGCCATTAGTTTGGTTGATCACCAAAGCTGAATCTTCGAATACATTCAAGGTTTTGATCCTGAGGTCAATGGCTTCCTCAAGACCCATGATACAAGCTTCTTATTCTGCTTCATTGTTAGTACATGCAAAGGTAAGCCTTGCTGAGAAAGGCATATGTACTCATTTGGGTGTAATAAGCACTTCACCAACCCCACGACTGTTCTAATTAACTGCACCATCAAACATCATAGTCCATGCTTCTTCTGGATCAAGCCCGTCAGTGTGAATAGGATCTTCACAATATTTTGATTTTAAGCACATGATGTCTTCATCAGGGAAATCAAATCTCATAGGCTGGTAGTCATCAATGGGTTGCTCAGCCGGATAGTCAGACAATACACTGCCCTTAATGGCTTTTTTAGAGGTGTACTGAATATCATACTCTGTTAGAATCATTTTTCATCTTGCAACCCTTCCGTTAAGTGTTGGCTTCTCAAATATGTACTTGATTGGGTCCATCTTTAAGATCAACAAGGTAGTATGAGTCAACATATACTGTTTTAGTCGGCGAGCAGCCCACGCTAAAGCACAATAAGTTTTCTCGAGCAGTGAATAACATTGTTCACAGTTGGTAAACTTTTTGCTTAGGTAATATATTGCATACTCTTTTCGACCAGACTCGTCATGTTGGCCCAACACACACCCCATCGATTCATCTAATACTGTCAGGTACATTATTAGAGGTCTTCCTTCAACTGGAGGCATGAGAATTGGAGGTTCTTGCAGATATTCTTTGATATTGTCAAAAGCTTTCTGACAGTCATCGTTCCACCTTACTGTTTGTTCCTTTCTTAGCAATTTGAACAAGGGCTTGCAGGTTATAGTGAGATGAGATATGAACCTTGAAATGTAGTTCAATCTACCTAATAACCCTCAAACTTCTTTCTCAGTCTTAGGTGCAGGCATTTCCTGAATTGCTTTGACTTTGTCGGGATCAACCTCAATTCCTTTTCCATTAACAATAAAACCCAGCAACTTACCAGAACGCACCCCGAATGTGCACGTGTTGGGGTTCAACCTTAGCTGATACTTCCTCAGACGCTCAAACAATTTCAACAGATTTACCAAATGTTCTTCCTCTGTTTGGGACTTGGCAATCATGTCGTCCACGTAACACTCAATTTCTTTATGGATCATATCATGGAATAAAGTTACCATAGCCTGTTGATATGTTGCACCGACATTCTTCAGACCAAACAACATTACTTTGTAGCCGAACGTGCCCCAGGGTGTGATGAATGTGGTCTTCTCCATGTCTTCAAGTGACATCTTGATCTGATTGTATCTAGAAAATCCGTCCATGAAGGAAAATATCGAGAACTGAGCAGTGTTGTCTACCAATACATCAATGTGAGGTAATGGGAAATTATCTTTCGGGCTTGCTCTGTTCTGATCCCGGTAATCAACACACATACGCACCTTGCCATCCTTCTTAGGTACGGGTACAATGTTAGCAACCCACGGTGGGTAACTAGTTACAACAAGAAAACCAGCGTCCCACTGCTTTTGTACTTCCTCCTTGATTTTCATGGCCATGTCTGGGCGAGTACGGCGCAACTTCTGTTTAATTGGCGAGCAGTCTTCTTTCAATGGCAACTTGTGCATGACAATATCTGTATCCAAACCCGGCATATCTTGATAGGACCAAGCGAACACATCGACATATTCTCGCAGCATACTGATAAGTTGTTCTTTTACTGGAGCTTGCAGACTGGCTCCAATCTTCACCTCTTTCACATCTTCCTCGGTAAGATTGATAGTCTCAACCTCCTCCCAATGAGGAGCAATAACCTTTTCCTCTTGTCTCAATAACCTGGCTAACTCTTCAGGTAAATCGTAGTCTTCTTCAACCCCTTCATCTTCTTGATTAATCAGATTGTCGAAGTCATATGAGGTCATAGAAGTGTTGTTGTCAGTGCAATCTGGAGGGCTATCTCTGCAAGAGTTGAGATTTGGTTCATTTTAGTGATTGATTTTATCTTATTTAGAAAAAGTGAATGAAGTTATTTATTGAGAAAAAAAACATTGCCATTTATTGTTTTGTGCGAAAATAACAAAAATGAAAAGACAGTGAGCGAAAAAGATCGTTTGCAAAAAGATGTCCATTGTTCATTAATATTCAATTTGCACAAAATACATATGGCCCTATTACAAAATGAGTCCCAACATCTTGGGAAAGATGCAGGACTTTGATGCATGCTTAAAACAGGAAATAATAATTACTCTGCAGCAGTAACCCTTATAATTTCCTGGGAAGACCAGTTGAGGACTTGTTGGCCCGGGACTCTTGGACGGATCCAGCTTTCCAGGTTGTAGTCGCTCTCAGCCTCGTCTTCCAAAGTATTGACATCATTTGGGGTCAATATTCCCCCACTTATTAACTTGGGAGCTTTAGCAGCCTCCTCTAGAACTTGTCGGGATGGTCTGTAACCCAAACCGAATTTGTCTTCTTTCATCTCCACCTTCAGTAGCTTGCCCCAGCCTTGGGCATTCCCTTCTTCCACAACTTTCCGAGCCTGTTTGTAGGAAGCAATTGAGGTTCCCATCCTTTCCTCTTGGGATTCAGCAAACACCTCGGTGGTAGCTTCGTTGATGTTTAAAGCTTCGAAACCCTGACTCATGGTTTCATGGATCTCTCCATCCATCTCTATGTACTTGTATGTAGCCAGGTGACTGACAAAGATGTCTTCTTCTCCACAGATGGTGATAATTTGGCATTCCCACTCATATTTTAACTTATGGTGAAGGGTCGATGTTACTGCGCCAGCAGCATGAATCCAGGGTCGACCCAACAAATAGCTGTAGGCAGGCTGTATGTCCATCACACATAAGGTAGTTTTGAAAACTTGTGAGCCAATTACTACGGGTAGCTAAATCTCTCAGAGAACTGATCTCTTAGAACCATCAAAAGCTCTTACAACTAGGTTGCTCAGACGAAGTGCAAGACTATCATACTCTAGCTTGACTAAAGCTTTCTTTGGTAACACATTGAGTGATGATCCAGTATCAACAAGGACATGAGAAAGTACGACACCTTTACATTCCCAAGTGATATGCAAAGCCTTGTTGTGGTTAATCCCCTCCGTAGTCAAGTCAGCATCGGTGAAACCTAGTCCATGACTAGTATTAACATTTGCGACCATTGTTTCTAACTGATTGATCGTGATCTCTTCATGCACATAAGCTGCATACAAGACTTTGAATAATGCATTCCGGTGAGCCTCGGAACATATGAGCAGGGATAGTATGGAGATCTTGGAGGGTGTTTAGTGGAGCTTATCCACAACCTTGTAGTCACTTCTCTTGATAATCCTCATGAACTCGTCTACATCCTGATCAAAGGGTGTCTTCTGAGTTTCTTTTCCAGCTGGTTCTTCCGGCACCACACTTTTGCCTTTTGCTTTGGCAACAGCTTCTGCTTCATCATTGACTCTTGGAAATTGTGAAGCGAAGAGACGTCCGCTTCGAGTGAAGCCTCTGCCTCCCCCAACATTGTCAACTTGTGGTACAGGTATTGAGGAATCAAGAGTGATCTTCCTTCCTTGATAGTAAAGATCTGAACGATAATGCCAAGGCACAACATTGTTGTTATCATAAGGAACTGGTCCAGGCACCGTGATGGTCACCGGACTAATTGCAGCAGAAGAAGGAGTTGTGATAGTTTGTGGATCATAGTAGATGGTGACAGGAGGTCTGATTGAAGATGGTGCAGGTGTAGGAGGTTGTTGATGTTGGGGAGGGTGTTGTTGAATGTTGTTGTTGAAAGAATCCGGAACATGGATCATTGTTGGATCATAATAGATGGTAACCGTTGAGATGTCGTCATTGGTGTTTGTTGTTGTTGTAGAAGACTCTGTTGAGATAATGTTTGCTGGTGTTGTAGGAGAGATTTTTGTTGCAGTTGTAGAAGATGGAATTATTGATGTGATTTTCAAGATGCCTTCTCTGATAAGAGTGCTGATACCATTCTTCAGATTTGTACAACCATTGGTAGAAACCTCGTAAGCTTCACAACAGGCCTCACAACCCGGAAATACTTGACATTTCAACAGCCAAGCTTTTACTTCGGCCAACGGTGTTTGAATGTTTGCAATGTCATCAATCAGAATTGTCGGTTGGTCTTCCTCAATGGCATTAATCCTCGGCCCACCATGGTTCGGTTTTGGATTCTTTGTGACATTTGGTGGAGGTGCAAAATTCAAAGCTTTGGAGTCAATCAAATATTGAACTTTCATGTGCAGGGCCCTACACTTCTTTGTTGAATGACCAGGCTCATTGGAGTGAAAAGTACATCTGGCATTGACATCATAATTCCTTGGAAGATTCGAAGGATCTGGTGGAGCTAAAGTCCTTAGCTTAGTCAGGTTAAGCTTCAATAGTTGTGGGAGTAAGGCTGCATAGGGCATCGAGATGGGATTGATCACCCTGTTAACCTGAGAAGGCCTTTGTTGGAAAGGACGTTGTTGTTGGTTGTTATTGCTGTAAGATCTTTGTTGTTGTGGAGGATACCGTTGTTGTTGTTAAGGAAACTGTTGTTGAGGTGCTGGTGTAGGAATGGTGACAGCAGCCACTGATCTTTGCAAGTACTGGGGTCTACCTCTACCAACGTGCACTTCATTAGTTTCTCCTATCCTTCGAGGTCCTGAGAAGGGTTTCCTTGTGTTGCTGGAGCTAGCACCGTTGTCATTAATCTTACCCATCTTCAGCAAACTTTTAATTCTCTCTCCCGCTATGACCACGTCAGCAAAGCTAGTGGAAGAGAAAGCAGCAAGTCTATGAATATAGGTCCCTTGCAAGGTACTCATGAACATATCAACCATCTCCCTTTCATACATAGGTGGATAGATAGCGGCAGCAAGTTGTCTCCACCTTTGAGCGTACTCACGAAAACTTTCTCTCGAGGACTGAGACATACCCATCAAGAGAGTCATGTTGGGTGCCATATCTAGGTTGTACTGATATTGGCGTATAAAGGCCTCAACTAAATCTTTCCAGTTCCTGACAGTGGCCCTTGACAAGTGTGAGTACCATTCCTGGGATGCCCGGGTTAAACTGTCTTTAAAATAAAACATCCACAGCTTCTCATCCATGGTGTAGGCCTTCAGCCTTCCCAGAAAAGACTACAGATGGGTACGAGGATAGGAGGTACCATTATACTTTTCAAAACAGGGGGTTTGAACTTGTGAGGAATCCTCACCACTTCAACTAAGCCCATATCCATCACATTAAATCCCAAGGAGTTCTGGGATTCCAGGGATCTCAGCTTCTCAGATATCTCGTCCAGACGACGATCATAGGCTTCATTTGCCCCAGCACCCAGCACTGTAAACTTCTCATCCCCAAGGATATTAACTTCAGGATTGTTGTGAGGTCCAAACACTACCAGAGTTTTTTGCGGCTGATCACGTGCATTGTTACTTGTACCCCCAATGCCTGCATGGTTATCTTTCAGAGTTTGCCGCTCGACTAACTCCCTCAATCTTTCTTGGGTGTGTGTCAGTCCAGTCATCACAGCCATGAATTGATTCATCTGGGTCCTCACTTTTGTCCTTACATCAGTCATCTGAGTCCTTACATCTGCTAGTTCTTGTTGTAGCTGATCCATTTGTAGACTCGGAAGGTTGTGTCTGGTTGGATATCTGTGGATGTGATTAACGGGAAAGACCCTCCTGCGAGCAATATTTCCTGAAACAATCAATAAAGTGAGAAGACAACAACAAAACACCTGCAAAACAAGGGATATGAAGTTAGCATGCAATGCAATATGTCTATTTATCTTCAGAGGGTATCCGGTTTGGTTCTTAGTTTTGACCTTCCAGACCTCTCTTGAGAAGATAAAGATGTTTAAGCATAAGAAAATCAAATTCATAACCATACAAAATGCAAATGGCAATGCCAAAATACAAATAGTTCAAGAATTACAAACAAACTCCCATGGTGAATCAAAATACAATCAATTCAAGAGTACAACAAACAAAATCACCATGGTGAGATAAAAATACAAAAACTAGTACAAAGAGAAAATCAAACATCTAATCCATATGCATCCTCCCTAACTTCCTTTAGGAGAGCATCAATTACTGGTCCCACTGGGTGCTCTGTAATGGTTCTGATGAGAAGGTTTCTGGTTGCAATGGCATTTGTCACTTTCTGATATTTGTCCTGCTCTTTGGTTCTCTTTAACCCCGCCCGGAGTTTCAAATCTGAGATCTCCTTCTGAGCTGCTAATAGTGCTTCTTGGCTTCTTTTCTCACTAGATTCTAACTGCTCTACCTTGGCTTGTATCTTCTGGTCTTCTATCATACGAGCCTCAGTTATCCTGACCCATCTATCTTGGCTTTCTTCCAGATAATGTTCAACTCTTGCCTTTTGAATCTTTGCTTCCTTGCATGCATTCTTCAACACAAGTTCCCCTGCTCGGGCTTTCCTGATGTAGTCTTCAGTCTTCTCAATCTTGGTTACATGCTTGATGCGTAGCTTCTCTAACCTTTCAATATCCAGACGACCATCATTCCTTTCCCAAAGGGTCTTATTCAAAGCTTCAGCTAGCTGGGCATTTCTTTCTTTCAACTTATCAAATTCTTCCAGACTGACTATGGCTATAGGCTCAACTGCTGATGGCCCTGGTACATCTTCCAGGGTGAATGGCATACGGGTGATATGTCCTCTGATGCATAACCATTCAATGTACTGAGCGGAGGCTATGTTGTTGCACTTCCCCAAAATAACAGTTCCCTTAGTCTGTATATTGTCCCAAGCCCAGGATGCTTGTCGGACAATGACATGATTGTTCTGAAAAGTACAGTAAAGAGACTCTGCTAAGTCCTTCTCCCTAGGTGGATGTATCAAAGTATACCCTAAATGTCTCTTGAAAAGTAAAGGATTGTAATTGATGCAACCCTTTACTCTAATAAGTGGCACATTAGGGTATTGTCCACAACTTGTTATTATGTCTCGACCCTTGGTGTTCTGAGTACATCACCTGATATTTTCTGAAGTAAGGACAATCATCCTCTTAGCCCAATTCCTTGACTGATGTGGATTCAGGAAAGCTTTCGTCTTCGGCATATGCTTAATCAACCAACTGTAGAAAAGAGGTGCACAACACCTTACCAGTCTCCCTCTCTGTCGCTCCCGGGATTTTCATCCTAGTACAAACGCGAAAGTGGCGCGGAAAAGGTAGATTCGCCAGCCAGACATTTTTATCCCAAATGAATGGGAAAGGTAATGTTGCACAAACCTGAGGAAGAATGAAAGGAAAAGGTCCTGCGAACCAAAGATCTGAGTTCGGGAGTCGGTTACGACCTGGGAAGGTATTAGCACCCCAGATCGTCCGTCGTACCCGACGGGATCCACGCTTGTTTGTTTGTTTCAAAGGGTGAGAAATAAGATGCTGCTGAATAAAACCGCTAACTGGAATGGAAATGAGAAATGAGAAAGGGAACTGAAAAAAGAGAACAAAACTAAAGAATGGGGAAAATGTAGGGAAAATAAAGAATGTGCTCGAATGGGCCCTACCCCACTGCCTACGTACCTCATCGGGATAAATGAGGATCAGAGACGCCGTAGTTCGTCTAACTAAGGCGGGAACTATTTGTTTGTGTTTTTTACAGCTGGAACTGCGTATGTCTATGCTCAGGTGTTGCAGGCTCGTCTGGTACAAGTGCGTTTACCGTCTTGCATGTGTGACAAGTCGTCGCGAGTTCGCGTTGTGAGTGAATGAGATGAGAAAAGAAGTTCCCGCAGGATAGTCGCTTGTTATTTGTTTTTGTATTTTATGAGAAATGTTTTGAATTTGTTTGTGTTTATTGAATGTACAACACTAAAGACTATGACACAGGAGCGAATACTTTCCAAGATCGCCCCCAATGGAACGTTTGTAAAGCATCCTAGAAGAGTGAAGGAGACCTCCACTAGTCATTTCCCGTATAGCTTAAGGCTCGTGGCGCATTGTACACCTTTTCCTTTATTAAGTGTTTTTGATTTTCTTTTAAGATGAGAAGTGAGACTCAAGTTGAAAAAAGTACAAACTAAAGGGACTAAGACACAAACCTAAGTTAGTTGTTATGTACAAGAGAGGTCCTATGGTTAATGAGGTTTTCTAATCCTAATGAGAAAAGAGAAAAGAAGAAAAGAGAAACTTAGAAATCAACTTACTTCCTAAGGAAGGTAAGTTGTTTCTAAAGAAAGGGAACACCTATAAGCAAGCACCAAGTGCTAAGGAAAACACAACTATAATGCATAAGAGATAGGAACGAAGTGAGACTTACCTCAATCTTCCCCCCTACAAAACAAAAGTTAGCATGACAATGCATATTGAAAGTAAAATCAAAGCATGAAAGCGATTAAGTACCATAAACGTTCTAGAATGGAACTAGGGTTCAAAATAAGACCTAAGTCTAAAGGTGAAGGTACCTAAAGATTACATGACTTCTAAAGTCAGTAGCTACATGTTATAGGTCCCTAAGGATGCTAGGATACCTCACAAGATCAAACTATGTCAAACTATGTACAAAAAGTTCACCTAAGTTCACATAAATGCAAATTAGGGTTTATGGATGAAGTATGAATGCGTATAGCTTACAAGCATGAATTAGTACATTAAATGAACATCAAAGTCAGTAGTAAATGCTTATGAAGATGGATGAATGAATATACAATCATGGATGCAATGGATTAGGCATATGGAGCAATGAGAAGAAGATGTGAGAAGAAACGAACAAAAATCGCATAAGATCGCACATGATGAAAGTTAAGGAAGAATGGCATGTGAATATGAATGAAATGATTATGGGTCAGTAGCATACAAGGTATAAGATGCAATTAGAATGCATGAATATGCATTAATGATTTCCACATAATTCAAGTTATTATTTAGAGGAGAAGAGAAATGAATTTAGGTTGAAGTTAATTCACATAAGTATGCACTTTAAAGCACCAAAACAAACCAAATGAGTATGGTTCAAAAAATATGATCTATAACTGGAATTAAAGACATAAAAATGACTTATAATCAACTCCTAAAAGCTACCAAAAATCCCCTCAAGAAAATGGCATGAATGCCTTCTTAACATTTAGGTTATGCGACATATAAACACATGAATCAACCTAGGATCTAGGTGACATGGAAAAATAGCAAAAAGCCTTTAAAAATTATGAAATTAAATCCCTGGAATGATATAGTCATTATCTTACATTGTCCAAAAGGATTTCATAAAATTATGCACCAAAGTGCCAAAACAAATACTTGATTAGCAAGGTAGCAATGAATGATCATCGAAAAACAACTCCACAAAGTGGATCAAAAAGGGCATCTAAAATCATGGAAAAAATGCCTAATGAGCATCAAGATGTCACAAATTCCATTGGTTAATCACACACAAAAAATAGGTTTTACACCTATGGGGAAAATTGATTTTGGTCCCTTATGCCAAAACATTCCTTTTTGGGACAGCTTGTGATCTAAAATCCAAATAAAATATTGAAACCACCCAAATATGGAAACAAAAAATATGACAAATTACTTAAGAGGATGAGGATCACTCATGAATTTTTCCAGAATTTTATCTCACTTAAAACTATTTTTAATAATTGCGACGAAACGGGCAAAAAAGTGGATTTTAAAGGGAAGTGAAAGGAATCGATCCTAATGGTTCGTAACCTAATCCCTAAGTTCCGAAATCGACACAAACCAACAATAATCACATATATATCCAATGCCTCAGGTGGGAGGGCTCAATATGCACCTTAAATCATATGGTCCTAAGCCGCATACAACTAAAATGATGCTTAAAAGTGGATTGTCGAAACTACTTACTTGGATGAAATGCCGATTCTTCACATAAAAGAAATCCGAAAAAATCCCCAAGCAAGGTCTTGTAGTCTTCTATGAGCAAAATAAATGCTCATCTTCCATATTGGCTTTGTGAAGCTCACCCATAATTGAAATCGATCCATATCGATCAAAAAAAAAACATCATAAACATTTACATCCAAAATTGGTCTTAAACCATAATTAAAATTAGTGGAAAAATTCTAATTAAAAAAATGTCAAGAAACTAATAAAAAATGTTAATCATCAAAATTTAATTGGCAAGAAACTTAATTAACAATTTTTTTCTAAGAATAATGAATAAATTCTAAAAATAATAAAAAATAAGGGGTACATCAGAAATTCAATGGGCAGCAAATAGAAAATCCTGGCCCAAGGCCCATCTCACCCATAGCAAGACGCAGGAGGGGTGAGAATACTCAAAACACATGTGTGAAGAGGGATTCCATGGGCCTGAAGCTAGAACCCGATCCAAAGGCATCTTCAGCAAATAGAAATAACATAACTTGACCTAATCACCCTTCATCTTCTTGAAACCACAACGGCCTCTCCGTCGTCTTCCTTCTTCTTCACATTGTCAATACAAACCATTGTCGAAAACCACACAGAACCTTCGTTGAAGCCATGATTCTCTTTGCACGATACTACGCCTCTATCTCAAAATATCTTCCATCGTTTGCGTTCGTCTTCTCCATTAATCAACCTCTCCGGAAAAATACAATGGCTTCAACGAAGAATGATCGGTTCACCGCGCCAATTACAAAGTTGAGGGGAGTAATCAACTAATTTATAGATTCCGATGTAACTTGCAAAAGGAAAACAACCTAACTTCAATCTTCCCGACGATACCTCCTTGATCGCAGACGACGATGCAATGCTTCAAGGTAAGCCTCTTGTCAAAACATCGTCTTCTCTTCACTGTAGCCACACAACACCCGCCGCGAGACCATGTCCTCCGTGTTCAAGATCGCATCCTTTATTCAACATCATCGCGCGTAAATCGAATCAGCAAGACAACAACCAATCGGAAATCGTGAAATTACCCTTCGAAGAACATCCGATGCTTCTTTAGGTCGGCGAGGATGAATGACTTAGGTATGAGATCCTGTTCTCAACTTTAATTCTCCTTCTATTTAAGATTCCTCTTTGATGCGTTATTGTTGAGGTTACTAATGCAATCGTGGTTGCATATTCTTGAATGATTCTAAAACAAAATGAATTGTTGTTATTGTTTTTGTGTTGCAGAGTTAAAGAACTCCATCAATGATGATGATTTGAGGAACTTTGGAGGTGTTGATGAAGATTTATAAAGTCTGCGTTCTTGCTCTCAAACTGTAGAAGAAGTTGAAGAAGGTTGGTGGTTGATTCGATGAAGGTGAATTGAATGAGAAGCTCATGAAGGTTTCAAATGTGAGGTTGAGGAAAGGTTGAAGAAGGTCCTGAGGATTGAAGAGTGCTTGAAGTTTTGTGAGGATTCTGATTAATGAAGCATGATGCTAGTGCTCGAAGACTCAAGATCCAGAGAGGGTGCGATTGGAGAGAGTTTCAAAGATGCAGAGAGATTTTCTGGATTTTCCTTCAAGAGAGTGATGATGATTCTGAAGATGAGATATTGAAGATTGGTTCTGTGAAATTGAAAAGAAATAAGTGAAGATTGATGATGAAGGAAGAATATTGAAGTTGAGAGTTTCTTTTTGTTCTGAGTCCTGAAGGTGATAGTGATGCCAAAAGAAAAAATCCCGGCCCATTTCCTTTCTGTTTTCTCCTTTTCCATCCGAATCTCAATCAAGAACACCAACCGAATTCAAGAGAAATCGAACTAAACGGTATAACTAAAATCTTACTCTACTTCTGATTTTTTGAGATGTTGACAGTGTCCTGCTGATTTGTGAAATCGAATTACTGATGTTGAACTGTTATGCTTGCGTTCTTGATTTTCTGCAGATCGTTATTGTGCAATTCGAAGTCGATCAAAGATGACGTTGTTGAAGTGATTACGGATTGATGAATATGGTGGAGCTGCAGTTCTGAGTTTTTTTGATTGTTGGATCTGTGATGTCGAAGGTTGTATGAACTGAATTGAGGATTGAATCTGATAGAAGGTGGTGGTTGAAGAACGATGAAGATGAGGGTTCCTGATGATGATGGTGTGAGGTATCGATTCAAGGTTCTTGATGAATAATGGATGTCATGTTGATGAAGCTCTTGAAGATTCAAGATTCTTGGAGATCCAAGTTTGAAGAGGTAGTTAAGAGTTTTCTGAGTTTGAAATTGGGCTCTGTTTTTGTGAAGAGGCTTGATCAAGCAATGTTCACTGTTTTCGGTTATGTATATCAGCTGAGTTTTTTCTTCACTGTTTCTGTTATGCTGTTATGGAACTGTTATATCAGTTTTTGATCTTGATGAAGAAATGTTCACTGTTTTTTTCCCGTTATCTGTTGCTTTTTTAGTTCTGGTGTAACTCTCTTTTCCTAACTGAATTTTTCAGTTCCCTCTTTGTAACAGGACTTTGTCACGAAATTTATTATGAACTTTTTCTTGTAACTAATTATTCCCTGCTAAATTCTGCTATGCATGTATCAACTTCTAATAAATCCCATCTTTCTAATCCCCTTTTTTTTAATTCCTATTTTGTCATAATAAGAATAAAAAATGAAATAATAATAAAAAGTTAATGGGCCTGAAATATATTATTTGCACCCCATAACCACACTTTGCAATGATCTTGTCCTACCAATTTTTCAAATAACCATGACGACTGAAACTTGAAATTCTCAATTAACACGAAACAACCTCATGAATTTACAAATTAATGGAGCAAACATGTAGGCCATCTGAATTCCTTGAGCTAGATTTCGCATTCCATGAACTAGATTCTTAGAAGTGATCCAAAATCGATTTTAGGAAATGAAGTGAACCATGAATGAATCTCGACCTTCAAATCAATAAGTCATTATGAGCCTTACTATCATGATATACCAAAATATTTGCTATGAGCTTTCTTGAACATTATTTTAAACACATGACTATGCCTTAACACTTAGAGATCCAGATTCGAAATGTGAACACAAATGCAGATTGAGGCAAACTCATAATGGTTTGATCAAGATCCTGTCAACCTTCCATTCACGTTGAATTACATTTGAGTAACCACACTTGGTATGAAACCAATATCATTACCCTTGACAACCTTGTAGAGCTTTAATCACACTAAGAGAGAAACCAAACAAAGGAGCCTTGAATTGTTGAGGATGAACCAAACCATGATTCAGAGAAATTTAAACTGAACACTTGTTGATAGGCCAAATACACCAATGACTAGTCTTTGCAAGAACAATCCTTGAAGACCACTTAATCAAGGAAATAAGACCTTAACAAAGTGGAAAAAGCATATAAAGGGGTGTTATTAATGACCGCATAATCAAAACCTGGAATTTCTCTGATAACCATTCATAATGTATGAAAACATAGTGCAATAATCCATGAAACGATCTCCCATGAAGTAAGAATAACAAACCAATGGAATAAACTATTTTCTCATAGGGCATTAACCCCATGCCTTAGAAAACTCAATGAAATGCATGATTGCGAATGATATGACCTAGTGAAAAATGCAGATGAATGCGAAGCGATAAGCCAGTTGAGGTAAAAAGAAATAGGGCAAATTTTGAGGTATTACAGTTGCCCCTATTCAATCAACTGCAAACCTGAACGAATAATTGCAACAACTTTTAGACGTTCAAGGTATGGAGTGATTGAATACTCGAATAAAACCTGAAAATTTGCACACTGAGGGTAATGGAAATGCCACTTGCCCATTTATTTATTTATGTATTTTTTGATTTTGACCTCTGAATAGGTAACGGGGATATAACCAGGTGGAATAGAATCAATGCAATCAATGCGACTGCTGAGTGAATCAAAACCACCCCGGGGGTTCCTGTTGGCGAAACAGGGCTTAACGAAACCATTAGCGGAATGGAACTCAAATCAATATGACTACTGGGCAGGACCAAGCCATAAAGAGAACACACGTGACTGCTGGGCAGGACCAAGTCACGGAAGATGCCTGTTATCGGAACAGGACTTAACGCAACACCAACCGATTTGCGACTCAAATAAGATTAACTGATCTAACACTGAGATGGTATCAACCGATCCATTATCTTCGCATTGAAACGAGACCATTGTACTTAAATGGAGACTCGAAAGGAACGGGATCGTTGTACTTAAACGAGAGCCCATGACGCGACCGTTGTACTGAAACGGAGACGCGAAAAAATGAGATTGTTGTACTGAAACAAGACTCAGAGACGAGACCATTGTACTTAAATGGAGACTCGAAAAGAACGGGATCGTTGTAATTAAACGAGAGCCCAAGACGCGACCGTTGTACTGAAACGGAGACGCGAAAAAATGAGACTGTTGTACTGAAACAAGACTCAAAGACGAGGCCATTGTACTTAAATGGAGACTCGAAAGGAACAGGATCGCTGTACTTAAACGAGAGCCCAAGACGCGACCATTGTACTGAAACAGAGACGCGAAAAAATGAGACTGTTGTACTGAAACAAGACTCAAAGACGAGGCCATTGTACTTAAATGGAGACTCGAAAGGGACGGGATCGTTGTACTTAAACGAGAGCCCAAGACGCGACCATTGTACTGAAACGGAGACGCGAAAAAATGAGACTGTTGTACTGAAACAAGACTCAAAGACGAGGCCATTGTACTTAAATGGAGACTCGAAAGGGACGGGATCGTTGTACTTAAACGAGAGCCCAAGACGCGATCGTTGTACTAAAACGGAGACGCGAGAAAATGAGATTGTTGTACTGAAACAAGACTCAAAGACGGGGATAACAACAAGACGTGGTAGAAATAACCACCCTGGGAAACGAAGTTGCATTCTGTGGGTAACACTTCAATCTGATTGGAGGTGTAACGGGTCTTATGTAATATACCTCAAAATTGGCCCATGTTGGTATGCATATGTTTGAATTTATGGCGTAATGCTCCATGACGATGGAAATGCTACGCTTTGGAGGATGCAAATGTGATGATTATGCACATGTAAATGCAAAGAGATCTCCTGATAAGGAGACTGCAGGTATCCCAGATAACTTGGTTGGGGAGAAACGATGATCACTGCATTGATCTGGTTTGTCCTGATGAGGAGGAAACAACTCTGCGGGGAAAGCTGTTAATAATTCACTGGCTCTGAATGGCCGCCACTGCCAAAAATAAATTGGACTTTGATATTGGAGCGCCAAGACCCTGCTGGAGAGGGACCCTTCTTGAACTCTGGTGGGGAAGTGAGGACCCCCTGGCTTGGCTGGGAACCAAAGGCATGACACTACTGAGGAAACACCTTGTTGGAGAGGAAAGAACTCCTTGTACTGTTGAGAATTGCCCCTGTCTAAAGGGAAACTTCTGCTTGGGGACTACACCCACTCTCTGCTACCTTGCTGGGTGAAATTTCAACTTCCACTTTACATATAATGTCAATGATAAAGCTTCCCGCTGAAGGTAAGAGCTTAAGCTGCCACTTACTGGGGATAAGAGATAAATCCTCTCATGTTGGGAATGAGAGATGTAAGGCGTCTCATGTTGGGGATGAGAGACGATGATATCTTTTTGCTCAAGAAGTAACCTTCCATTTGCCGTACTACTGGAGAAGGAATTGTCTAATGAGACTTGCTAAGGAATTTTGATCAACAACTCTTGAAGTACTGTGCCGACAATGGCTTTGCCCCTAGCCCTGGGTTGATAGGTTACCAACTAATCACGAGTGAACGATGGTTCTTTGCAATTTCCAACTCGCCTCAAACTAAGGTCCATCAGAAGAAAATGTCTCAAGAGGATTTTACAGAAAACATGACATACGGAATGCCTCAGTGTCTTCAAACTCTTGGAGAGATTCGTCGGATCTCGAAATAACTGCCCCAAATTGCATAGACTGTGAAAGAATTTGTCTCGCGAGGATTCATGAAAAACTTCATATCATTGTGAGATATTCTGCCCCAGTATTATGAACCCTGGGCAGGTGCTTTGGATTTAACGTCTTCGGGAAAAAGTGACTTTTCATGCTCTTGTGGTGGCCTACCCGGTACAAGTCTTAAAGTGATCACCTCTGAATGACTGTGCTTTGAAGAAGACACCCAGATCGACTGTTCTTTGAGAGATTGGATCTCGAAGTAATTGCCCCAGTTTGGTTGAAATTTGAATGAATGCCTCAGACTAATGGCTCTTTGAGAGATTTGAATCTCGAAGTGATTGCCCCAGCTTGGCTGAATTTTGAAGAGATTGCTCGACATGATTGCCCCAGATTAGTTGGCTCTTACCAGGAATGTTGGGAAAGTCCCTACTCGATGGAGTTTTCTTAAAAAGTGCACCTCGACAGATTGTCCTTCGGAAGTTTCAGACTTCTCAACTTGGCAAGATTAAGCTTTTGAACTGAGATTTCATATGTGGACTTTTTATGATGCCAAACAGATGTATGCAAGCAGAAAATGTTTATTCTAAGAATGAAAATTATAATGCAACACACATGTTAATCTTGAAGTTTTACTGAAAAAGATGTCGCAAACCTTCGCGAGCGAGTCACTGGTTAAGATACGACATTAATAATTTTTTTTTGAATAATAGAAAGCATGCACATGCAACACCAACAAAGATCTTTCAACACCCCTCATAGGAGTCGGGAACGCGGTCTCGTGGTAGTACGCTCTCAAAAATAACCTTGTTTCAGTTAGGACTTTTGAGGGTTGTATCGTGGCCTGGTTCACGGTTATAGAAACAAAAGATATAGGCTCGAAATTTATTTGTGCCCACCCATCCTCGTGATGTTCTCCATTCCTATGTTCAGCTAGTTTTCACAAGCGCTCACCTCTCAAAAAGGGTTTTGTGATGGTTGAGGAACCAATTACGCTAACGGTTTAAGCACCAATTAGGTTGACATTTGGAGTCAGTCACCCCTCTTATCATTGGTGTCTGTGCCACACGACTTTGTTCTTGTTCAAGGATCTTTCTTGTAATCCTTTTCGTCTTTCGCTTTTGCATTATTTTGATTATCCCTAACTTTTGCCTGGACTGATTCTTGTGAATTTTTGATTGTGAAGTCCAGCGGGATGCCCTAATTTTTGCCTAAGTCGCTTGTTTTCAAGTTTTGACTTAGCGGGCTTTTTATTCATTTTTTTCTTTTTTCTTTTTTTTTTGAACAAATCGTGTGACACTGCTTATCTTGAATGCTTTGCGAGGGTCGTGACTGTCTCACTTCTTGGTTGTTGAGGGATAACCATTGTGGTTTCCGGTCTTTGGACCTCTTGATTGGTATAACCATTGTGGTTTCTGGTCATTGGACCTCTTGATTTGGTACAACGAAAGGTAATGGATCCTCAGATGTGCACTCCCTTTTGAAATTTGAATGATCGGTCCAACTAGCTGACACCTACCCTGCCCCTGGGTTAAATGCAAGGGTTTTTTCATGCAAAAATAAACTCCTACTTCAAGGCTCAAATGGGTTGGCGAGGGTCTATCTCCCTTATATCTCCGGTGTTTAGGGTTTGAAACAATGCCTATACATCGTCAACAGGGTCTTTTTCAAAAGCACACAGTTAGAGATTTTTGCGTTTTCATTTCGTCGTCCTCCCTGATAGAGTTTAATCACAACAGTTGGTATTGCAATGCACATACACAAAATCATGAGTGAATACGAATGGATTACTTCAAGAGAAACATGTGCATTTTATTATGGTTATCATTCAAAAACAAATAAGTTTCATGCATGCATACAAATGTTTAAACAAACAATATAAACTACAAATGAAAATGCAGTAAAGAAGCTGAACATTGCCATCATTGAGGAGACTTGACTCCGTCTGGACTTATTGCTTCTGAAGATGCCCTTGCAAACTAGGATGCCAATTTGATGAGGAGACTTCAATATGTGAGCAGACTTTCTGGCATGATGACCTTTGAGTCGATCAAATTCGGGACCTCGTCTTCACTTTTGCCTCTGAAAGACTTGCAATCTTCAATTAAAAGGCCAGGAGCCCCATAATGGTAATCATACTTGGCATCTAAACCCCAAAGGAAGCTTTGTTGCTGATGATCCTGATGCAATTAGCTCAACCACTCCGAATTTGCGTACATGAGGAAACTTGTTGCACGTACGACATCAAAATATGATCAAACTTCTTCTCAAGTTGTTCTGGACCTTACCCGTATTCTCTGCCCCTAGGATTCTCTTGGGAAGCTGAAATTGGATCCTGACAAACGACATCTGAAGGGAAGAGGTTGATAAATGAAGTTGATAAATAAGGTTGCTCGGAAAGATCTTGCACGATCTCCTGCCTACGTATCTCCATTGACCAATGGAGAATCAGAGCAGCGTAGTTCCCCTCAATAGGGATGAAAAATAGCTTCGTTTCTTTGACACCACATTCAGGATTTCTATAACCAAACTCATCTGAGTCTTCACCTAGTTGACTTCCTGTTTCAACAGTTTCTGGTTCTGAAATAAAGTTTATACCTCTGCTCTGAGTGGCCTCAGCTGGGTCTTCCTTCGATTACCTCCGCCCGAAGTTGCTTCAAATATATACCTTGATGACTATGATTCAAGTTGTACATTCTGATGAGAAATCAAGTCAGGAAAAGAATTTGTCTCTGAACACCTGTCAAGAATGCAAGGATGTATGCAAATGCCATGTTCAATTATTTCTGAGGAATCTAGCTGCTTTGATTCAAGTTTTGGCACAGAAAATTCCAACAACATGATTCAGATATGTGATCCTCGGAAATAACTGAACATGTGTGCAGAAATGCTATGATGTCATGTATGCAGCATGCATGTGATCAATGGTCTGATGTTGGTGTTGAGCAGTGAACCAACTGTCTGAATAGAACCATAATAGCAGCACCATCTCTGTACAGAACCCCATAACTGAGAACCCAATAACTGTAGAACTGGATCACATAATTTAACAGTCACTGATGGTGTTGAAGCTGAACAACAAGCCAAGTGTCTGTGGAGAGTCATAATAATAGTCATAATATCAGGGCCACCATGGTAATCACAGTAACAATCTCTCTGAATAGAAATCCTGAATCTCAGAATCAGAGAACCATAAAACACTGAACAATGCTGACAAAGTGGGTATGTTGAAGTTTAGGGTTCCTGCAAACCTGTAAACCCCTCCCAAATCTCACGGGTGTGCTACTACGAGTCAACATCACGGACTATCAAAGCCAAATAGCAATAATACTTTCACCATTTCCGAGAAATGGCTCATGACCAAATCAGGGAATCGGTTTGGCATTATGTACTACTCAGGGAGGCCTCAGCTGAATTCCGGAAAAACAAGCATCCTTCATAAGTTCCCGGCTTCAAGCACTGAATTCGAGAAACAATAGTACATTCATCCCGAAGGGTACAATACTACCGTCATACGACCAGTTGCTTTAACTAGGTTCCTACGAGAGAACAAGGTCATCCTATGCGATTTCCTAGTAGGCCCTCGGGTGCGAATGGGTTTTCCACGAAATGTGGTTTGCCACTGTCACCACTGGAGAGGGTTGTTTCCACTAAGGTCATCGATGATCGGTTCCCAGTGTTAGCAGCTCAGGTGGGAACATTCTATGGTCTGCCTAGGCAGTATAGAACATATCCCAAGAGAGCCTGATCTGGGTGTGGGACTCGTGAAAACTACACGTGCTCAAGACCACGCAAGCCACACGACTGCCCACTCTAAATCCTATGTGTATACTCAAGCCGGGTATTTGGCTTATCTCACAATAATCCCATCCCGCCAAGGAAAACCAGAACAGCCAGTACAGTATATGCCAGTATATGTGACAATAAAGTAAAATGCAGAGAGCTGTAAATAAAGCTATAAAGGAAAGCAATAAACTGTAAACAAAACAGTAAAGCTAAACTAAAGCATAACAGCAAACGAATAAACACCCAAAGAAAACAGAAACAGACAAGCGCTAGGATTGACTCTCAAAGGGGAAATTAGAATTTCTAAAATTCCCCAGCAGAGTCGCCAGCTGTCGCTCCCGGGATTTTCATCCTAATACAAACGCGAAAGTGGCGCGGAAAAGGTAGAGTCGCCAGCCAGACATTTTTATCCCAAATGAATGGGAAAGGTAATGTTGCACAAACCTGAGGAAGAAGGAAAGGACAAGGTCCTGCGAACCAAAGATCTGAGTTCGGGAGTCGGTTACGACCTGGGAAGGTATTAGCACCCCAGATCGTCCATCGTACCCGACGGGATCCACGCTTGCTTGTTTGTTTCAAAGGGTGAGAAATAAGATGCTGCTGAATAAAACCGCTAACTGGAATGGAAATGAGAAATGAGAAAGGGAACTGAAAAAAGAGAACAAAACTAAAGAATGGGGAAAATGTAGGGAAAATAAAGAATGTGCTCGAATGGGCCCTACCCCATTGCCTACGTACCTCATCGGGATAAATGAGGATCAGAGACGCCGTAGTTCGTCTAACTAAGGCGGGAACTATTTGTTTGTGTTTTTTACAGCTGGAACTGCGTATGTCTATGCTCAGGTGTTGCAGGCTCGTCTGGTACGAGTGCGTTTACCGTCTTGCATGTGTGACAAGTCGTCGCGAGTTCGCGTTGTGAGTGAATGAGATGAGAAAAGAAGTTCCCGCAGGATAGTCGCTTGTTATTTGTTTTTGTCTTTTATGAGAAATGTTTTGAATTTGTTTGTGTTTATTGAATGTACAACACTAAAGACTATGACACAGGAGCGAATACTTTCCAAGATCTCCCCCAATGGAACGTTTGTAAAGCATCCTAGAAGAGTGAAGGAGACCTCCACTAGTCATTTCCCGTATAGCTTAAGGCTCGTGGCGCATTGTACACCTTTTCCTTTATTAAGTGTTTTTGATTTTCTTTTAAGATGAGAAGTGAGACTCAAGTTGAAAAAAGGACAAACTAAAGGGACTAAGTGTTGCACCCCAAAATTTGCCCTCACAATACAAGACTTTGTGTGCTAAGAAGGTTCACAAGGTTCACAAGCTTCACAATGCTTTCAATACCTTTCATGAGGTTCATGAAGTCTACCATCTACTTTATTAAGTTCACAAGGTTCACAATACAAGACTTTGTGTGATAAGAAGGTTCACAAGGTTCACAAGTTCCACAATGTTTACATAACCTTTCATGAGGTTCATAAAGTCTACAAGTCACTTTATGAAGGTTCACAAGGTTCACAAGATTCACAATACTTTCAAGACCTTCCATGAGGCTCATGAAGTCTACAATTCACTTTATGAGGTTCACAAGGTTCACAAGGTTCACAATACCTCCCATGAGTATCACAAGACATTTTATGATGGTTCACAAGGTTCACAAAGTTCACAATTGGTCAGAAGAGTTGACAATTCCCTCAGACAATGCACCTCCTAAGCAGTGCATCCAAAACTAGGGTTTTGACTTTAATCAGGCTAAATGGACTTCCAAGACTTCAAGTGAGCTTCATAATATCTTATATGTGTGTAAGAACCCCCATGACAAGTTTCAAGACTTTTCTCAGGAGTTTGCTCAGTCAGATGATCAGATAAGTCAAAATCAGCCAATGCAGTTAAAAAGTCAAACTGAGGTCAACTGTGGTCAAACCAAAGTCAAACTTCATGATTTTTTTTCCAACATCAAATATATGAAGTAAAATTCATCATTTGATCAAGGGTTGATCATGATTCATCAAGGAGATTCCAGATCATCAAGAATCAGGAGTTTCTAAATTAGGGTTTCCTCAGTAAAAGTCAACTGAACTTTGACCAGCCATAACTTTCACATGCTTCATCACCAAGTCTCCAATCAAATCTCATTTTGAAGGAAATTGAATTCTCTACAACTTTGTGTCTCACAAGCCAAGCCCAAAAATGCTTCATTTGGAAGGTATGAGCTAAGACATTATAGGTCATTTCAAAAGTCAACAAAAAGTCAACAGCTTCAAAAGGGCATAACTTGAGATTGGTAAATGATATGGACATGAAACCAATGGGGTTGGTTAGAGGACTCTTCAAGCTTTCCAAAATGTCCAAGAACACCCTCATACCATTAAAATTGAGGGAGATGTGCCCTTGTAAAGTTAGGAAATTTTGTGATGGTTTATGATGAAAATGGAGGTCTAGAACCAATTCTTTCCAAATGGGCTGGCCAAATTGTGATCCAATCCATACAACAACAACATGCACGACCCAATGGCAAGAAATTCTGATTTTTATATTTTTATTTGATATTTTTTGAATTTTATTCATTTTAAATCAAATTAAATCAAAATAAAATCTAAAAATCAAAGTTTGGACATGATTCTTCTTCTAGAAATTAATCAATGCTGTTTAACATGATTTGATCCTGTACAAATTCGTGCTAGACCAAATTGGAAGGCAAATATTTGATTTTTTCACACTTTAAGATCATGACATTCCTTCACCATCAAGTCTTCCAAAAAGCCCATAAATCCATCATCTTTTGACCTAAATTGCATCTCATATAAGTATACAATAGAAACCAATCAAGAGGACGAATTCAGCAGCCTCAAAGGTAAGTTTCATAGCTCAAAAATTCAAGCCAAAACACCAATTCGGATTTTCAGATAGAGGCCATATCAGAAAGCTTTGAAGGTTGCAATGCACTCTATGATGCTTATTGAATGTATTTGGATCATTTTCATCATTCAAAACATCACATAGACCCTTAACTGAATCTTCATATGCCATTGAACTTTGATTTTTTGATTTATCATGATTATGCTTTCTAACTTGTTTTTGACTATTGATTATGGTTTAGAATGATTCTTAGATTGATTCTGGGTGCTTTATTGTGAGAATCGAAGCCGCAACCATCATGTGCCATAGTTAGGGTTCATAAGTTTGAAATTGGGGATATCGTATTACAGGCAATTTCATCTCAAATTAATGGGATAATTGGACTTTAGACGTTTCATATGATTGATTCTTGTTGTTGGAATAAATTTATTTCATGTTTTGAAGGGTTTTCAATTCGCAAGTTTTATAGTGACAGTCAAAATCCGTCACTAAAGCTTCTAGTGACGGACGAGCCGTAGGTAAAAGCTAAGACGACGGGAAGAGGAAGAAGAAGATCTTTGGCGCGTTTCTGAAATTCAAATATTATCTTATATTATATAGTTTTGTTTGTGGATAAGTTACAAACGTTGCAGGTGGTCTAGTGGTTAGTACGCGTGGGAATGAATCCAAGGACCAGGGTTCGAACCCGTCCTGCATTATTTTTTTGGTAAAAATTCTTTGATTTCGCAGGTTTAATATATAATAAACGTTGGTCATCATTATTTCACCAGTGGCACGCAGCTCAGTTGGTTATTGGTGATGGATGGAGGCTGGGAGACCTGGGTTCTACCCCAGGCTCCAGCAGGTGAGTCTTGTCATTTTTTTTTTTGTTTTCTTAACTTAATTATTTTTATAATTCTTTTATTTTCTTTTAATTAAATATTCCTAAAAGTAATAGAATAAAAATTATATAATTGAAATATGTATATTATAAGAATTAGATTTAATTTTTGTTATATGTAAAATTTAAGTTATTTTAATAAAACCTAATTTATTTTCTTCTAAATAGTATAAAAACTAATTTTATTTTATGATTTAAATTTATAATTTTTGTAAATATAATACTTAATATAAATTTTGTAAATATGATTAATTTTTGTGAATATGATATTTAAAACTTATTTTCTTCATATAATATGTAAATATCTTTTAATAAATAATTGTTAATATATGTTTAGAAATAATTAAATTTGTAATGATTAAAATTTATAATTATATTATGTTTAAAAAATTTTATGTTACAATAATTATTTAATTATTCTTATTTCTAAATAAATATTTATATATTAAAATTTAATTTCGTGCTTATTATTCTCATCATGTTATTATAATATTTTTATTAATTCTATTTATTTTAATTATTGTTATTATTACTAACCATATTATTATTTATTATTTTTTCACTAATCCTATATATTTTATTATTATTATTATTTCACTAACCTTATTTATTTTTTAATATTTTTACTAACTCTATTTTTAATTATTATTATTACTAACCCCTATTTATTTATTTGTTGCTTATTTATTATTTTTGCTTATTTATTTATATTTTGCTTATATATTTATTTTTGCTATTTATTTTAATTGCTTATAATTATTTTGTAATTGCTCCTTGGTGTAAAATTTGTAAATATTTCATTTATTTAATTTTCATGCTATGGTTAGTAACTTAGGGAGTGCAAAACATGTATTCTATTTAAAATAAATTTAGATCACTTTAATTGTAAGATAAATAATATTGAACACTCACACACATAAGTCGATTTTTTAATCGCCATCTCACCTTTCTAAGGTTATCCCTCATTGTTGCCTAATCATAAGGTCAAGTGGGGTGTATAAAGCAAGTCCCTTAAAAGAAAAATCATCAAGTCCCTAATGGTTGCCTTTAAAGATCAAGTCCCTTTCGAATAATGATGATAGTCCCTCCTAAATGCTTAATACACCTCACAGTTGCCTTCATAAAAACAGATGTCCCTCACATGTCCCTTACATCCAAGGTAATGACTACCTATTCCTTAATAATAGGGATAGTCTTACCACTTAAAGGATAAAGAACAGAAAGACTTAAACTTTAGGGTAGGTTCCTCTTATGTACTTGCTCACTTCATTCAAAACTTTTCAAACTTTTCACAATTTCAAACAAATTTTCAAACACAAGTTTTTACGCATCCGTACATGGATCATTATCAACTATTATGAAAATTTTTCTATTCACACACTACACTTTCAAAAACAATTTAAAGTGAGCTAAGTAACTAAGAGCCCATGGATAACCATGGATGTAAAGGGTGCTAACACCTTCCCTTTACATAACCTACCCCCCGGACCCAAAAATATCTCTTAAGGTCTTTCCTGTTCTTTTATACCCTTTCCTTTTGGATAAAATAAAAGTCGGTGGTGACTCTTGCTATCCGCAACATAACTAAAGTCAGTTCTCCCACCGTGTTACACTAAGACATAACCCTAAGTTAGTTGTTATGTACAAGAGAGGTCCTATGGTTAATGAGGTTTTCTAATCCTAATGAGAAAAGAGAAAAGAAGAAAAGAGAAACTTAGAAATCAACTTACTTCCTAAGGAAGGTAAGTTGTTTCTAAAGAAAGGGAACACCTATAAGCAAGCACCAAGTGCTAAGGAAAACACAACTATAATGCATAAGAGATAGGAACGAAGTGAGACTTACCTCAATCTTCCCCCCTACAAAACAAAAGTTAGCATGACAATGCATATTGAAAGTAAAATCAAAGCATGAAAGCGATTAAGTACCATAAACGTTCTAGAATGGAACTAGGGTTCAAAATAAGACCTAAGTCTAAAGGTGAAGGTACCTAAAGATTACATGACTTCTAAAGTCAGTAGCTACATGTTATAGGTCCCTAAGGATGCTAGGATACCTCACAAGATCAAACTATGTAAAACTATGTACAAAAAGTTCACCTAAGTTCACATAAATGCAAATTAGGGTTTATGGATGAAGTATGAATGCGTATGGCTTACAAGCATGAATTAGTACATTAAATGAACATCAAAGTCAGTAGTAAATGCTTATGAAGATGGATGGATGAATATACAATCATGGATGAAATGGATTAGGCATATGGAGCAATGAGAAGAAGATGTGAGAAGAAACGAACAAAAATCGCATAAGATCGCACATGATGAAAGTTAAGGAAGAATGGCATGTGAATATGAATGAAATGATTATGGGTCAGTAGCATACAAGGTATAAGATGAAATTAGAATGCATGAATAGGCATTAATGATTTCCACATAATTCAAGTTATTATTTAGAGGAGAAGAGAAATGAATTTAGGTTGAAGTTAATTCACATAAGTATGCACTTTAAAGCACCAAAACAAACCAAATGAGTATGGTTCAAAAAATATGATCTATAACTGGAATTAAAGACATACAAATGACTTATAATCAACTCCTAAAAGCTACCAAAAATCCCCTCAAGAAAATGGCATGAATGTCTTCTTAACATTTAGGTTATGCGACATATAAACACATGAATCAACCTAGGATCTAGGTGACATGGAAAAATAGCAAAAAGCCTTTAAAAATTATGAAATTAAATCCCTGGAATGATATAGTCATTATCTTACATTGTCCAAAAGGATTTCATAAAATTATGCACCAAAGTGCCAAAACAAATACTTGATTAGCAAGGTAGCAATGAATGATCATCGAAAAACAACTCCACAAAGTGGATCAAAAAGGGCATCTAAAATCATGGAAAAAATGCCTAATGAGCATCAAGATGTCACAAATTCCAGTGGTTAATCACACACAAAAAATAGGTTTTACACCTATGGGGAAAATTGATTTTGGTCCCTTATGCCAAAACATTCCTTTTTGGGACAGCTTGTGATCTAAAATCCAAATAAAATATTGAAACCACCCAAATCTGGAAACAAAAAATATGACAAATTACTTAAGAGGATGAGGATCACTCATGAATTTTTCCAGAATTTTATCTCACTTAAAACTATTTTTAATAATTGCGACGAAACGGGCAAAAAAGTGGATTTTAAAGGGAAGTGAAAGGAATCGATCCTAATGGTTCGTAACCTAATCCCTAAGTTCCGAAATCGACACAAACCAACAATAATCACATATATATCCAATGCCTCAGGTGGGAGGGCTCAATATGCACCTTAAATCATATGGTCCTAAGCCGCATACAACTAAAATGATGCTTAAAAGTGGATTGTCGAAACTACTTACTTGGATGAAATGCCGATTCTTCACATAAAAGAAATCCGAAAAAAATCCCCAAGCAAGGTCTTGTAGTCTTCTATGAGCAAAATAAATTCCCATCTTCCATATTGGCTTTGTGAAGCTCACCCATAATTGAAATCGATCCATATCGATCAAAAAAAAAACATCATAAACATTTACATCCAAAATTGGTCTTAAACCATAATTAAAATTAGTGGAAAAATTCTAATTAAAAAAATGTCAAGAAACTAATAAAAAATGTTAATCATCAAAATTTAATTGGCAAGAAACTTAATTAACAATTTTTTTCTAAGAATAATGAATAAATTCTAAAAATAATAAAAAATAAGGGGTACATCAGAAATTCAATGGGCAACAAATAGAAAATCCTGGCCCAAGGTCCATCTCTCCCATAGCAAGACGCAGGAGGGGTGCGAATACTCAAAACACATGTGTGAAGAGGGATTCCATGGGCCTGAAGCTAGAACCCGATCCAAAGGCATCTTCAGCAAATAGGAATAACATAACTTGACCTAATCACCCTTCATCTTCTTGAAACCACAACGGCCTCTCCGTCGTCTTCCTTCTTCTTCACATTGTCAATACAAACCATTGTCGAAAACCACACAGAACCTTCGTTGAAGCCATGATTCTCTTTGCACGATACTACGCCTCTGTCTCAAAATATCTTCCATCGTTTGCGTTCGTCTTCTCCATTAATCAACCTCTCCGGAAAAATACAATGGCTTCAACGAAGAATGATCGGTTCACCGCGCCAATTACAAAGTTGAGGGGAGTAATCAACTAATTTATAGATTCCGATGTAACTTGTAAAAGGAAAACAACCTAACTTCAATCTTCCCGACGATACCTCCTTGATCGCAGACGAGGATGCAATGCTTCAAGGTAAGCCTCTTGTCAAAACATCGTCTTCTCTTCACTGTAGCCACACAACACCCGCCGCGACACCATGTCCTCCGTGTTCAAGATCGCATCCTTTATTCAACATCATCGCGCGTAAATCGAATCAGCAAGACAACAACCAATCGGAAATCGTGAAATTACCCTTCGAAGAACATCCGATGCTTCTTTAGGTCGGCGAGGATGAATGACTTAGGTATGAGATCCTGTTCTCAACTTTAATTCTCCTTCTATTTAAGATTCCTCTTTGATGCGTTATTGTTGAGGTTACTAATGCAATCGTGGTTGCATATTCTTGAATGATTCTAAAACAAAATGAATTGTTGTTATTGTTTTTGTGTTGCAGAGTTAAAGAACTCCATCAATGATGATGATTTGAGGAACTTTGGAGGTGTTGATGAAGATTTATAAAGTCTGCGTTCTTGCTCTCAAACTGTAGAAGAAGTTGAAGAAGGTTGGTGGTTGATTCGATGAAGGTGAATTGAATGAGAAGCTCATGAAGGTTTCAAATGTGAGGTTGAGGAAAGGTTGAAGAAGGTCCTGAGGATTGAAGAGTGCTTGAAGTTTTGTGAGGATTCTGATTAATGAAGCATGATGCTAGTGCTCGAAGACTCAAGATCCAGAGAGGGTGCAATTGGAGAGAGTTTCAAAGATGCAGAGAGATTTTCTGGATTTTCCTTCAAGAGAGTGATGATGATTCTGAAGATGAGATATTGAAGATTGGTTCTGTGAAATTGAAAAGAAATAAGTGAAGATTGATGATGAAGGAAGAATATTGAAGTTGAGAGTTTCTTTTTGTTCTGAGTCCTGAAGGTGATAGTGATGCCAAAAGAAAAAATCCCGGCCCATTTCCTTTCTGTTTTCTCCTTTTCCATCCGAATCTCAATCAAGAACACCAACCGAATTCAAGAGAAATCGAACTAAACGGTATAACTAAAATCTTACTCTACTTCTGATTTTTTGAGATGTTGACAGTGTCCTGCTGATTTGTGAAATCGAATTACTGATGTTGAACTGTTATGCTTGCATTCTTGATTTTCTGCAGATCGTTATTGTGCAATTCGAAGTCGATCAAAGATGACGTTGTTGAAGTGATTACGGATTGATGAATATGGTGGAGCTGCAGTTCTGAGTTTTTTTGATTGTTGGATCTGTGATGTCGAAGGTTATATGAACTGAATTGAGGATTGAATCTGATAGAAGGTGGTGGTTGAAGAACGATGAAGATGAGGGTTCCTGATGATGATGGTGTGAGGTATCGATTCAAGGTTCTTGATGAATAATGGATGTCATGTTGATGAAGCTCTTGAAGATTCAAGATTCTTGGAGATCCAAGTTTGAAGAGGTAGTTAAGAGTTTTCTGAGTTTGAAATTGGGCTCTGTTTTTGTGAAGAGGCTTGATCAAACAATGTTCACTGTTTTCGGTTATGTATATCAGTTGAGTTTTTTCTTCACTGTTTCTGTTATGCTGTTATGGAACTGTTATATCAGTTTTTGATCTTGATGAAGAAATGTTCACTGTTTTTTTCCCCGTTATCTGTTGCTTTTTTAGTTCTGGTGTAACTCTCTTTTCCTAACTGAATTTTTCAGTTCCCTCTTTGTAACAGGACTTTGTCACGAAATTTATTATGAACTTTTTCTTGTAACTAATTATTCCCTGCTAAATTCTGCTATGCATGTATCAGCTTCTAATAAATCCCATCTTTCTAATCCTTTTTTTTTAATTCCTATTTTGTCATAATAAGAATAAAAAATGAAATAATAATAAAAAGTTAATGGGCCTGAAATATATTATTTGCACCCCATAACCACACTTTGCAATGATCTTGTCCTACCAATTTTTCAAACAACCATGACGACTGAAACTTGAAATTCTCAATTAACACGAAACAACCTCATGAATTTACAAATGAATGGAGCAAACACGTAGGCCATCTGAATTCCTTGAGCTAGATTTCGCATTCCATGAACTAGATTCTTAGAAGTGATCCAAAATCGATTTTAGGAAATGAAGTGAACCATGAATGAATCTCGACCTTCAAATCAATAAGTCATTATGAGCCTTACTATCATGATATACCAAAATATTTGCTATGAGCTTTCTTGAACATTATTTTAAACACATGACTATGCCTTAACACTTAGAGATCCAGATTCGAAATGTGAACACAAATGCAGATTGAGGCAAACTCATAATGGTTTGATCAAGATCCTGTCAACCTTCCATTCACGTTGAATTACATTTGAGTAACCACACTTGGTATGAAACCAATATCATTACCCTTGACAACCTTGTAGAGCTTTAAGCACACTAAGAGAGAAACCAAACAAAGGAGCCTTGAATTGTTGAGGATGAACCAAACCATGATTCAGAGAAATTTAAACTGAACACTTGTTGATAGGCCAAATACACCAATGACTAGTCTTTGCAAGAACAATCCTTGAAGACCACTTAATCAAGGAAATAAGACCTTAACAAAGTGGAAAAAGCATATAAAGGGGTGTTATTAATGACCGCATAATCAAAACCTGGAATTTCTCTGATAACCATTCATAATGTATGAAAACATAGTGCAATAATCCATGAAACGATCTCCCATGAAGTAAGAATAACAAACCAATGGAATAAACTATTTTCTCATAGGGCATTAACCCCATGCCTTAGAAAACTCAATGAAATGCATGATTGCGAATGATATGACCTAGTGAAAAATGCAGATGAATGCGAAGCGATAAGCCAGTTGAGGTAAAAAGAAATAGGGCAAATTTTGAGGTATTACACTCTCTACTTCTCATTCCTCTGATGAACTGAGTAGTAGAAGTCTCCTAACAAGGTGGGAACTGGGTTCTTTAGAATGAAGATGTGAATGGAATTTTTGCTTACAAACTTAGGCTCGTCTGCAAACAAGATGATACCATAAATACTGAGAGCCAGGAGAGCACACACGGCTTCCCAATTCCCTACTGCAGCTTTCTTTGTAGCCTGAGTGATCAAGAAATCCAGATGAAGGCCTGGGATTCCAGCCTTGGAAGTCATGTGCCCATCAATGATAGTCACTTCCAGATGTAATGCCTTGGCTATGTCTTCATTCCTTGGAGGGGTCATTTCAGGGTTGAAAGGGATTCCTCTTCTGATAGGGACACCCAATAACATAAAGTATTCCTCCAGTAAAAGACCAATCTGAAAATCTGGGAAAGTGAAGCAACGGAGAGGAGGGTCATAAAACTGAAGGCAGGTATGAATCATGCTCCTCTATAATGTTTCCAAATCCATGATCATGTCCAGGATCCCACCATAATGCTCTCTGAATAAGGGAACATGATCAGGGGTGATAAGAGCTTGTATCTGTCGGATGCCTGTTAGAGGATACTCAAAGAAGTGGTAGGTAATGTTTCTTTTCCTGGTTGAATCCATGTTGGAGATGTGTGCTGAAGGAGATAACTGAAGAAGTGTTGAAACAGATAAGCTGAGCAGAAGAACGGTCAAAACCAAACCAAGAAAAGATGGATACCCTGTAAAACAAATAGACAAATGTTAAATGATGCAAATATGATGTATGCTCATGATATGCAAGGGTTTGTGATCATGGTTCTAGATTAATAAGTTGCCTTTGGTAGGATCCATGAGTGTCTAGAGTTTCGGATGGAGGCCTGAGAACCAGTAACCAGGTGGGGGACTCAAATAAAGAGTCAACAACCCAGGGTTTCAAAGAACTAGTCCAAAATAGTACAACCTTAAGAACAAATTCCAGTAGCAAGGTATGTTGAGGTCAAGGCTTCCTGCAAACCTGTAAACAACCCAACCCACTCACAGGTATTGTTCTAGAACAAGGATCCTCATATTCGGATCTATTATGAGAATTGTAAACACTTCTAACCCGAAGGTACAGTGTTTACCCTAATCATAAAGAATCCTCCTCTAATTCACCTCAGATGCTGAAGGTCATCTAAAAAAGCCATCCAGACTTAGCAGACTTCCCAGATAGCCTTAGCAATACAAGAAATCCGTAGTACAAAGTTCTCAAAAGGAAACCCATGTTTGAACCGTGTTTTTATATTCCCGCACCAGACCGAAATGGAATGGGAAAGAATACAAAACCACTATAATCCTAGGTGTCACTCATGCCTTTGTGTTGAGCCTTTCTCACTGGAATACCCCTCCCACCAAGGTAAACAGAAATCTAACACAATGATATGACAATAATAAATGAAATGCAGAAAGCAGTAAATGAAAGCGGTAAAGTAAATGCAATAAATAAAGTTGTACAGGAAGCAATAAATAAAGCAAAAACATAAACACAAATAGCACATAACACCCCCAATAAACACAAATAAACAAGCGCTAGGAGAAACCCACAAGAGAACCAGAAGACCTGGTTGCAAAGATCCCCAGTAGAGTCGCCAAGCTATCGCTCCCCAGACTTTTGTCCCGGTGGAAATGTGAATCGTCGGTGATGTTGGAGGTTTGAGGTTGAATAGAGTTGCCAGCTAGGCATTTTTATCCCGAAGGAAAGGTAATGTTGCATAAACCTGGAAGGGTATGGATAAGACGGTTGCAAACCAGAGAAACTGAGTAAGGGGATTGGTTACGACCTGGGAAGGTATTAGCACCCAAATCGTCTGCCGTACTCAACGGGACCCACGCTTACTTGATTGTGTATAAAAGGGGATAGTGTATGTGCTAAACTGTGTATAAAAGAGATGGGTGATTGGATGTACAGAGTGTCAGTGCAAAGAAGAAAGTGAGTGCTCAAAATTGAGGCTAAGGAAAGAGAAGCTGGGAGGGGGAGACAAAGAGACTTTTATTCGATAACTGTTAAGTTATGCCTACGTATCCTCTCGTGCAATGAGGAAGTCAGAACACCGTAGTTCAACTCAAAGAGACTTAGATGATTTTTTTGTGAACTGCTTGCTTGTCTATGCTCAAGTGTGTGACTCGTCTGGCTCGAGTGCTAATTGTCTTGCATTAGACGGAAGAAGCAAGTTCTTGTTTTCAGAGTGAATGTGATGAGAAAAGAATCCCGGAGGAGACGTTTATTGTTTGTTTTTGTGTTTTCAGTTTTTTATTGTTTTTTGGTGTTTTCCATAGGATAATGAGCTTAAGCCTAAATCAAAGGTTAGTAAACTCATTATATCCTCCCTGATTAGGGATAATGAGCCTACTTAAGCATGAGATGAAGATCCCAACTTAATTACCATGATGATATAGGATTAAGATCATTAACCTACTTTGGTAATTATTAAGTGTTTTTGGGTTTTTGTTTAGTGTTAAGTAATGAGTTTAATCTCCAATCAAAGATTAGTGAACTCATTACACCATCCTAAGAGAAGGATGATAGATGAGAACACTTAAGCTGAGGAAGATACCTCAACTTAATCCATGGTTAGGGATTAAATTCATTATATAACAAGTGTCGTACCTCGAAAAATACGATCCTAAAACAAAACAACAGAGCCGCCACCTAATTCTATTTATTCTACAAGAGAAAAGGGAGATATAGATACAACCTAAAGGAAGGATAAGAAATGGTTTACGAAACCAAATTCTAAGTTCGGGAGTCGGTTACGCAAGGGGAAGGTATTAGCACCCCTCACGTCCGTTGTACTCAACGGGAACCTCTTAGCTAACTATGCGATTAAATGTTTGATCTTAAGTCTATGTCTTCTAAATGGTTATTAATATGTTTGCTCTAAAGTTCTAAATTATTATTATTAAGACGGAGAAAGGATTAAAAGTTTTTTTATTATGATTTAAACAGAGAAATAATTAAATTTTTTATTAGGGTGCTCGCGAAGGATTAAAATCCCCGTGCCTACGTATTCCCTTGTGCAATGGGAAAGTCAGAGCTTCGTAGTTCGTGCTACTACGGTTTGTGATTTTTATTGAACAGTTATTTGAAATGAATTCTACTGGTAAGCATTGGCTTTTACTCGCGGTGGAGGCTGAAGCGCTAGCTTGTTCGAGAGATAGAATGATTTAAACAATGTTCGTTTTAGAAGAAAGTGTTTGACTTTGTTAAGATGTTTTAAACGAAAGGGCGATTGAACACATCGCGTGGGGCTAGCCCATGTTACGGTTCAATCCAGAACGTGCGGAATGCTAGACTCCGGAATTCTGTCTTTCGATAATTAATTATAAAAATGATTTAAATTTGTTGGTATACGAATGATGATTGAACCATCGCGTGAGGCTAGCCCATATGCGGTTCAATCCAGAACGTGCGGAATGCTAGACTCCGGAGTTCCTTTTTCGTAATTTAATTTATTAAAGATTTATTATTTTGATATACGAATGGTGATTGAACCATCGCGTGAGGCTAGCCCGTTTGCGGTTCAATCCAGAACGTGCGGAATGCTAGACTTCGGAGTTCCTTTTTCGTAAATTTTTTATTTAATTTAAGATTTGAATATTTTGATATACGAATGGTGATTGAACCATCGCGTGAGGCTAGCCCATTTGCGGTTCAATCCAGAACGTGCGGAATGCTAGACTCCGGAGTTCCTTTTTCGTAATTTAATTTATTAAAGAATTGAATTATTTTTTTAGATGCTTTAGAACCGATGTGTAATTAATAATGAAGGATTGAACGAACAAAACGCGTGGGGATAGCCCAGTTGCCGTTCGTTCTAGAATATGCAGAATGCTAGACTCCGGAGTTCTATTCCTCGCTAAAATTATTAAGACGCGATAAATTATTTGGAAACGTTAGAATTTAATATTGTGTAAAAATGTAAGAATAAAATAAACAAAACTAAATATACTAAATAGAATAATCATGAAATAAGAATAAAGTAATCTTATGAAATAAATAAAATAAAAGATGGCCTCATATTGGTCGCGATTAGTCGGAAACGACTTATCGCAACTTTGTTATATCATTGGCCCGAAAAAAAATAAATAAATAAATGACAATTAAAACCAAATGAGTCACTATTTTTCAAACATTCTAGATTTTTCTAATATTAAGAAAATAAACACATTTCTTGGATTGTTAAATATTGTTACATATTATCTAACCATTTTGAATATATTTTTTTTTAGTGATTAATACTAATTTTCTTAGGTACTAAAACTAAGATGCTAAATCTCTAAACTAAAGTATTATTTGAATTATTATCTAAAAAGGGTGAGCAAGACATATTACCTACTGCTAATTAAAAAAAGTTAATACTAAGATAAATTTTTTTTTACTGATGTGATCCCAATAAATATCAAACCTAGACATGAAGCAATGAACCAATAAAAGGGCCTAAGGCTCGTAAACACAGTTGGACTCAAGAAAACCCAAGGTAGTATAATCAGAACCCAACAACAAAATAATAATAATAAATAAAATAACAAAATGAGAAAATCCAAATAAAATAAAGAAAGGGTTGCGTTGGCAGCTCAGGACTATAAAACAAAATAAAAATGTTTTTTTTTTGAATTTTAAATTAAAAGAAAACAGAATTTTTTAGAAATTTAACCAGCAAAAGGTTGTCTGATAAAACAAATAAAACACAAATTCACAAAATTCACGAGGGAGACCCACGGTGAGACGCGATTCGGAAGAAGCAACAAAGAAAATCTACCTCAGTCGATCTACATGGCGGTGGCGGCGGCTTTTGCTTGAACCTCACCCTCTCACTCCCAAAGGCGTTCTCTTCAGTTTCGCGCCTCGCACCGATACGGTTTCTCGACGGTGGGTTATTTGCTTAGTGTCCGCTTAGCCGGTTTGCGGATCTATGAGGGAGGTCGCGGTTGAGTAGGTGTTCTGCGATGATTCTGGGCTCGTTGGCGGTGAGCCAGTGGTGGCGGAGGGGGATGTGTGGAGGATAGTGAGTTAATGGTGGATGGAGATTAGTTTTAACTGTTGATGGTGGTTTAATCAAGCTTGTGGTGGTGACGGAACGAAATGGTGTTTCGGATTTTTCGATGTTTCCGATTTCGAGTCAGCTTTCTCATGATCGTCTCTCTCAACGAATCATGGTTCAGACCTCACTCAAGGTTTAAGTGCTCCAGATCCGGATTATATGGTGATGAAATTTTCGTGATGTTACCGTGTTGTTTCTGTTTGCAGGTTTTGTCAAGGTTTGACGAAGAGGTTGAGTTTTGGTGGTTGATGAAGAAGAGTGGTGGACAGTTCGTGGTTATGGTGAGTGAAGATGATGGCGGATGAGTTTCGGTGAAGGCGAGTTTCGCGAGTTGATGAGTGAAGGTGATGGCGGATGAGTTTCGGTGAAGGCGAGTTTGTTTTTTGCAGGAAAAGTTCTGAAGAGTTCTGTGTTGTTAGTTAGTTAGCCTATGGAAAGAAGAAGGTATAATGGAGGTTAGAGATTGGTTTGGAAGTGAAGTGATGAGGGTGGTGTTGAAATGGAAGGCGGAAGAAAGTCGAAAAATAGTAAATGGATGTTAATGTTATTGTTTGAGATTTGTTTGAAGAAGAAGAGGTAAGGGCGGTATTGGTTTGATGATTCGAGGCGGAGTGTGATTGTTGTTCGAAGTGGCGGAAAGAGTTTAAGGTTTCTCAGATTGTTGAGGTGGTTGGTGTGTTTCTGCAATTTGGTGATGGACGGTGAGGTTGGAGGTCTGAGAAAAGAAAGGAAAAAAAGTGTTTGTGATGATCGTTGCTGGGTTCTCAAATGCAGGTGGTGGTTTTTCCTTTCGTTATGGAAGACAACCCCATTTCTAAGTTCATGGAGCTGTCTGTTTGTCACCCCTTTTGCGTTGGTTTGAAAACAGTTTTTTAGCCCCCGTTTCTTCTTTCCGAGCCTTGTCTGTTGTTCTGTATTTTTTCTTTTTCTAAGAACATCCTTTTCTCCCCTTGTTAAAGGTTGATGCTCTCTTTTTGAAGAAGAGTTGCCGGTTTTTTTGAAATTTTTTGATTGTCAAGTCCCTTTCTTTTGCAGGTCCTTCCCTCTGTTCTCTGCTATTGGTCAACCTGATAAAAGGTTTATGTTGATGCCAATCTGAGATATGAAAATGATGGCTCAGTTTTTTTTGGGTGTTTTTCGTGAGGTCCCCTCTTTACTAGCAGGTTGGTGTTGCCAAAATGGTGAAAAGTGTATAGTATGCAGTTACAGGCTGTGTGTGGAGTTGTATTTGGATTTGGACCATAAACTTGAAAACTAACTTAAACAATTGTATATCAACTTAATAAAATAAAAAAACTAAAAATAATCTAATAACAAATAAAATAATAAAATAAAATAATAATAATAATAATAATGATACTAGAATAAAGGAAAATAATAAATAATATAAATAAACTGCTATAAATTATTTAAGTGAGAGAAATAAAAGACAAATAATTAAGATGTAAATTAAATAAATAAATAAATAATTAAATTAAATTAAAATTAAATTAAATTAAAATTAAATTAAAGTGAAATTAAAACTAAATCTAAATAGTCTAAATTAAAAAGTAAAGATTAGTAAGATTAATAAACTAATTAAAATACTTAAACTAAACTCTAATTGATTTTGTTTTTTTTTTTTAAAATAAATTAAAAGGTAAACTTAAATTATAGTAAATAAATAAAGGAAATGATTTAAAAGGAAAAGAAAATCTAACTAAATTCTAAAATTAATTTAAATCCTCCGAAATCAAGGAAAAAATAAAAATACAATCAAAAGTGTAGAAATGACTGACTATTGATACTGTGATAAAAATGTCAGATGATGAAAATTTCGAAAAAGGTTTCGGTCAAAATTTAGGGTGTGACAACAAGCCTTTATTAAGTGGATTTTAATTAAAGGTTGGATGAAGAAGTGTTTTTTATGTTTGCAAGACTTTAGCATGAGGGGGACTTGTCCATTGAACATTAGGGTTAGTCCCTCTGAACCACCAGGCAGAGATGTAACCCTAATATAAGGCCCAAGTTACAAGCTTAAGTATTTAATGATTATTAGATATTTTGATTGAAGGTGAAAACAACTTAAAGGTTTAGCACTAAGGATCAAAGTTATACACTCCATCCTAAGATAAGGATACAGGTCTAACCCTAATTCAGAGTCCCAAAACTTTAACTGTTTAGCCTTGATTATGAGATGAGAGAGAGTGACTCAAAAGGTAAAAACTATTGGGGACTATGTACAACCCTAAAGTTATCATGCTTGGATGTTCCTATGGTTTGTGAGGCATCAAGAGAAGTCTTCAGATGGCCACCAAGGAAGAGAAGTAGATGAAAAGAGAGAGAGAGAGAGAGAGAGAGAGAGAGAGAGAGAAGGATTAGGTTACTTACTTCATGAAGAAGTTAAGTAACCTAAGAACAAGAGATAACATAAGTGAATGAGATTCACTTCAAACACAAACAAAGTGCATAAAAATAAAGAGAGAAAGAGAGGTTGGATGTGGATGCACATCCACATCCTGATTAACTTACCAAATGCACCTGAAATGGTTAGTTTGAAAGCAAGATATGTACAAATTCAAAAGCATAAACAAATCAAGAGATAAAAATTCAAAATGAATCCAAGGGGACCCTAAGCACTCATGAAATCACCATCCAAAGGGGGAGTTCTAAAGGTTTACCAAGTTCAAGTTATGGTTATCCTAAAATTTGCTAGAGTTTTGGATACTTCTCAAAGGGAAAATGCACATTAATTTGAAAACTCAATATAAAAATGTGACAAAAATATATTTAGAAATTATAGGTCAAGTGTGAAATATTGCAAAAAGAATCAAATGCAAACTCATCTTGGTTTGAAAGTTATGAATTTTTGAAGTTAGGGTTGAAGTTATGAATTTTTGAAGTTAGGGTTGATGTTATGAATTTTTGAAAATGTAGTTATTGAAAATGACTCGAGTATCGTATCGTGAAGATTCTTATATTGTTATTAATCAATTAGAAAAGCAGTTTATGGGGGGTTTTGATTTTCTATTTCAAGAAAAAGTAATTAAAACAAAAAGTGATTAAAAATCAAGTGATTATAAAATAAGTTAATATGTTGATTCGATTCCTACCTATCATCGATTATTATAACTTCACTGCCCTAAGCGGATATTATTCATGTTCGAACACAACAACATTCAACAAGCGAGAACAATATTATAAGAATTATGTTTCTTGTTTACCGAATTAAGCAAACGGTTAAGGATAAACAAATTAATGGATTAAGCAAACGGTAACTCGCGAATAAATTTGTGAAACATAAATCAATCGAACCAAAAAAAACTACTCTATATTAAATCATATTAAGCAGATGATGAATACATAATATAATTGAAAGGAATAGGAATTAAATTGCAAAGTTATAATAATCTCAAGTATCGGAACCTGAATACAACAGATCAACAAAGGTGATTAGTTCTCCATGATCGTACAAAGCATTCCAAACTTTTTTTTTGTAATTCGTGAATAATGTGTAGTGTGAATAGTGTCGCGGCTGCTAGGTAATATGGGAAAACCCAAAAACCTGTTTACAACCCAACTGGGTCAAATACATAACCCATGCCCAATTCTAAATGACCCGAAATTAAATAAAACTAATGCAACAGCTTCAAACGAAATTATGGAAAATATGACTCCGTATTTGACTTCGGTTCCAACACGAAAGTTGTATCTCTCTCTCTCTTAGCTTTCCATCGACTGGTAGAACGCCTCAATCAGATTCATGGAACTCCGGTTATGATCGTAAAAGCTGTTAAAACTGAAAATTAAGTATGAAAATCAAATTAAGCCAAAAATAAAATAAATTAGAAAAACAAATTATAATATTAAAATAAACAAAGAAAACTAAAGAAATGCTTAAGTGCAAAAATGTAGGAATGTGCACCAAAATGCACTGATCAATGACCAAAGATTTTACAACAAATTCCTTGAAGAAACCTTAAAGATGAATATGAAACCAAAACAATAAGTGCGCCCAAGAAAACCTTTGTCATGAATCCCTAATCTCATGGTCTTCAATGAAGCTCTAATATCCTTGAGGTTCCTTGATGAGAATGACATTGAGTAAAGAAGAAAGCTTTAGATATTGAGAAGGAACCAAACCCTAGTGTAAACACCCCAAATTTGCCCTCACCCATTCACCATGGCTTGTGATCACTCTCATATGCATAAACACAATCATATCATCTCACATCTCATTTTTGATTCACTGCATAGATTCTAAGTCATCTGCACCTAGGGTTTGTGATCTGAGCAATCTCAGGGCATCTTGAGCCACTCCAAAGGCAACCAATCAATTAAAAGGGGTCTACATGTGTTCAAGCATCATAGTACACCCTCTCAAAGTCAAAAATGAAAAAGAATCACAAGAACTAGGGTTTGAGTGGATGCAGAGCCATGTTTGACTACACAGTTGACCTAAAATTAGGGTTTTGGTTTCAGAGGCCATAACTCCAAATTTTTTGGTCATTCTTGTTTCCATTGGTCTCTATATGGTATAGGGAGTATGCATATCAATTTTCATGAAGAAATTCCATGGGGAAGTCATCTGATCAAGGGTTGACTTTTCAGACAAGTCAGTGTAAAATCAGGGCATCTGAGGCCCCCAAAGACCCAACCAATGGTTGATCTTCATCATTTTGAGTGTATATGATCTTTATTTGATCATGGAAGAAGGTTGAAGTTCATAAAAATCAAGAATTTAGGGTTTTTGCAAATGTTGACTTTTTGGGCATAGTTGACTTTTCAAGAATGCTTCATTTTAGGTCATTTTTCAAGCCTTGATTCTTGGTCCAAAAATGCTTCAAATGAAAAAACTTTGGTCATGAAAGTTGTAGATCTCATCTTTCCCTTTTCAAAAAGTACAAGAACATGATCAAACTCTTGTTGGATCAAAAGTTATGGTGTGACAAAGTTGGCCAAAATCATTGATTTTCAAGGCATGCCTCAAATGGGAATTTTGCAAAACCATGAACCAAAGCCAATTGCAACTTCTAGTTCATTTCAAACCAGTATGCAAACATTCTATAAGTCATAAAAATCAGAATTGAACCAAGAATGCCCATGAATTATGGCTTGTGGGATTAGGGAATCACATGTGAACCAAAAAGCCAACAACTTGCAAAATCATCATTGTGCCTCTACCACTTGATGCATTGGATGCTGCACTTTGCTAGCCCTCTCACATCATCTTGCTGCACCAGAACCAGCCCATGTACTAGCTATAGATCAAGCCATACTTGCCTTACACAAAATTTGACTTTTTGCAAAAGGTGACTTACCAATCAATAAAGCACATGTCCAATCATCTGACCAATGAGAGAGGTTTATGTGGACAAAGAGCAAGCCATTTCATACATCTAGCAAGGCTGAAACCATTCATAACAACACACACACCAAAAACACCCCAGCTGCAAATTGCTTCGAATCTCTCTGCCCAGCCACAAAACACTCAAACCATCTTCACCATTCAATTCACCATGCTTCATTGACCCTAAACCCAAAAGAACCAGGCCTGAAACAAGCCATAACTCCATTTCACCATTTTCACTCCATAAAGCAAAAGCTTTCGAATCTGCTTCTACAAGCCAAGAACACTCAAACAAACTTCACACATCAACTCACCTTGCTCCCCTGACCAGAAACCACCCACTACTTTGGCCAGAAACCCTCCATAACTCAAATACGATTTTCACATTCCCTTGGTCAGAGCTTCTGCAAACTCACTCAAGAGGCTGTTTAAACTCCAACCAAGTGTGCAAAGCTTCAAAGGGGGATCAGTGGGACCTGTTTGAGCTAAAGAACCATCCAGAAAGCTCTTGAATCAAAAGCTCCATCTCAGGTGACTCCATGAACCTTTTTTCCAGAACTCCATTTTCTTGTTAGAATCTTGTTTTGTATGTTGCACTGATCATTGGGATCTATTTACTTTTTGAAATGAGCAAGAAATGAGTATGTTATGGTGTTCTGAAAGTTTGACCTAGAAATTTCTTTGCTTCGATTCTTGTTTGTGTGTGAGTTTAAATGTGATTTGATGCTGGATTCGTGCTTAGGGTAGTTGGTAGATGGTTTCTGGAGGTTTAGAGCTTCTAAAATGGCCTGGGGAGAGAGATAGCATTTTGAGGTGAACGGAGAAGATGACCGGAACACTGTTCCGGTCATCTGAGAGTGATTAACGGCAGGGTTAGGGTTTAAGCATTGATTAGCGAAATTTGAATCTGAGCCGTGAGATGTGGCGCGCAGTCAACTCCCGCGCGTGTGAGTTTGAATCTCCACCTTAGGATCTGATTACTTCTCATTAATTCATTAAAAATTCATTTTAATTTCTTTTCTTTTCATTTAACTTGCATAATTATTTAAAAATAGTAAAAAATTCCTAAAAATTATGAAACTTTTTCTTGGAAGTTTTATTAATTTTTATGACCCAAAAATATTTTTATTTTATTTTTTATCATTAAAAAAGTATTTTTAAATATTTAAAAGATTATTTTTAATTGGTTAATGGAAATTAATTAATTAAAAATACTTTTAGGTATTTAAAAATCACCAAAAAATTCATGAAATGTTCTAAGATATTTAGAAACATTGTCCAACCTTCAAACCAAATTTCTTTTTTGATCTTGATGCATTTTGGGAATTTTCCATTGAATTAAATCATTTTTGGTGCTTTATTTTGATCATAAGTTCAAAAATTCATTTCTGCCTATCTAAGAGGAGTTGGACATTGGTTCTTCTTGCATTGTTTTGTGTTTAGCATGTAGTTTCTAGGATTAAATGGCCATGACTTGTTTCCTCATTTTCAATTTGTTTGGCATTTCTTTTGTTTAGGAACCCTAAAAACCCTAATAACTTAGAAAAATCATAACTTGAGATTGGTTAAGAGTTGAGACCTCCCCTTTGGACTTTGGTTTAGTATAGGTTTAGGGTTTCTTTGGGTGGCGTTTTCCATTTTTTATCTTAGGGTTTGCTTCTGTTTTTGGTTTTTGTTTGATGTTTGATTCATAAACCCTAATTTGGGCTTTCATTTGCATCCTTCTTGCATTCTCTTGCATAACATGACTTGCCATAACATTTCAAGCATTCTTGTGATTCATTTGACATCTTAAGACACATAGGAAGCATGTTTGATCATTGCATCACATATTTGCTATGTCATTTGCCTTGTATGCTTCATAACTTTCCATGCTTGTTCATGCTCCTTAACTTGCATCATTTGCATCCATGATCTTGTATGAACATCTCCATGCCTTGCCTCATGTTTGCAACACCTCATAGCATCATTATCATCACCAACATGTTTCTGGTTTTGTTCTTCTTCATGTCATTTCACCTCATTTGGCATTGCATTACATTTCTTTTCTAACATTTCAGGTGGTAAGTGAGGTTGAGAAGTGAATTTGCCTTCACTTCTCATAACTTTTCTTTTCATCTCTCTTGCATCCATTGCTGCATTTTTGTTTGTGTTTGAGTTTGAGCTTGCTCATTCTTGTTCTTCTTTCTTTCTTTCTTCAAGTGACTTGACTTCTTGAATGAAGCAAGTCACTTTGCTTTTCTTGATCCTGTTCATCTGCTTCCTGGTGGTCCCATTGAAGATTTCTCTTGTTAACCTCACAAACCTTAGGAACAACCAAGCATGACAATGATTAGGGTTTTGATTAGTCCCCCCATAGTTTTACCTTTGTGTCTCTTTGTGTCTTCACTCCTCATCTCATAATCAGGGACTAAACCCTAAAGGCTTTAAGGCTTTGTGATTAAGTTTATGCCTGCATCCTTCTCTTAGGATGGAGTGTATAACTTTAATCCTAAGTGTTAAACCCTTAATGTGTTTAAATCTCTTAATCAATTCACTTAATAAATCATCAAGACATCACACTTGTAACTTGGGCCTTGCATTAGGGTTCTAATTCTTCCTTAATTGGTTAAGAAGGACTAACCCTAGTGTTAATGGACAAGTCCCCCTCAAGTTGTCTTACAAACCCTAAAAATCACTTCATCATCATACCATTAAATAAAATCCATCCAATAAAGGCTTGTTTTGTCATGGGTTTAATCCCTAATCATGGATTAAGTTGAGGAGCTTTCCTCAGCTTAAACATTCTCATCTATTATCCTTCTATTAGGATGGTGTAATGAGTCTGTTTAATCCCTGATTATGGCTTAACCTCATTACTCAACACTAAACAAAAACACCAAAAACATCTAAATAATCACAAGTAGGTTAATGATCTTAATCCTACACCACAGGTGATTAAGTGTGAGAATCTGACTTCACACTTAAGGTATTCTCATTACCCCTGATCAGAGGGAAGATGTGATGAGTTTACTAAATCCATTGGTTTAGGCTTAAGCTCATTAACTTATGACAAACTTTCAAAAGCAATAAAAGACTGAAAACACAAAAAACAAACAATAATCGTCTCCTTCGGGATTCTTTTCTCATCACATTCACTCACAAACGGGAACTTGCTTCTTCCGTCTAATGCAAGACAGTTTGCACCTGAGCCAGACAGGTCATACACTTGAGCATAAGCAAGTAAGCAGTTCACAAGTCAATTCATCTTTCAGTCTCTTTGGGTCGAACTACGGTGTTCTGACTTCCTCATTGCACGAGAGGATACGTAGGCATAACTTAACAGTTATCGAACAAAAGTCTCTGTATATTCCCCCTCCTTTCAGTTTCATTCTCTTAAGCCTCATGATCTTGAGCACACTCTTTCCTTACACTGACACTTCACTTATATACTTCACATTCCTTTTACACTAACACCTGTACATCTTTCTCCAACTCTTTTACACACAAATTGCACTGACACTACCCCTTTATAACACAAATCTTTTAAGCGTGGATCCCGTCGAGTACGACGGACAATCTGGGTGCTAATACCTTCCCAGGTTGTAACCAACCCCCTTTCTCAGTCTCTCTGGTTCGCGACCGTCTTATCCATCTCTTTCTAGGCCTATGCAGCATTGCCTTTCCTCCGGGATAAAAATGCCTAGCTGGCGACTCTTTTCATCTCCAGTGAGTTCACGGCTGTGTGTTCTCATTGTTCTTTTCGCCGACCGTTCGCGCTTGTACCGGGATGCAAATCTATCGGGAGCGACAGCTTGGCGACTCTGCTGGGGAGTAGTAAACTGCAACCAGGGCTTCTGGTTCTTTTTGTGGGTTCCTCCTAGCGCTTGTTTGATTTGTGTTTACTGGGGTGTTATGTGCTTATTTGTGTTTGTATATTTGTAGTTATTTTTGCTTTATATACAGTTTGCTTTACTGCTTTCTTTACTGCTTTTGCATTATATCATACTGTCATTGTTGCTGGCTGGATTTGTTGTTTGCTTTGGTGGGTGGGTGATTCATTGAGAGTTAAGGCCCTATACCTGGGACCTGAGTGACACCTAGGCTAGAGTGAATCATATTCTTTCCTATTCCATTTCGGTCTGGTGCGGGAATATGAAACACGGTTCAGATGTGGGTTTCTTCTTGAGAACTCTGTGTTGCAGATTTCCTGCAATGCTAGGGCTATCTGGGAAGCCTGCTAAGTCTGGATGACCTTTTAGTATTGACCTTCAGAAACTGAGGTGAATTAGAGGAGGAATTGTTATGGTTATTGTAAACACTGTACCTCCGGGTTAGAAGTGTTTACACTTCTCATAACTGATCCAAGTCTGAGGATCCTTGTTTTAGAACACCACCTGTGAGGGGGTTGGGCTGTTTACAGGTTTGCAGGTACCTCGACCTCAGAATACCCTATTACTTTGACTTTGTTAAGAATACTCCATGTTGGACAGTTCTTGTGATTCTAAACCCTGGACTTGTGGCTCTTTATTTGAGTCCCCCACCCTGGTTACTGGATTTATAGACCTCCATCTGGATTTCTTACACACATGGACTTATATCAGAGCATTTTGATCAGATCCAGCTCAGTCACAAACCCTTGCATATCATTTGCATACATAATCATTGCATCATATTAACATTTGCTTATTTGTGTTTCAGGGTATCCACCTTCATCTGGTTTTGGTTTTAACCCCATCTTCAGTATTGACCTGCCTCCATCAGCACTTGTTACCAGCTATCTACTCCAGCCAATCAGTGGCCCTTTCTCTTCAGTATCTTCATCAACACTTGTCATCATGGCTCCAAAGAAAAGCAACATCACTTACCACTTCTTCCAGCCAGACTTATCTGACATCAGGAGGGTTCAAACCCTGATCACTCCAGATCATGTACCATTGTTCAGGGAACACCATGGAGATATACTTGACATGGTTATGGATCTGGACCCCTCACAGAGAAGCCTCATCCACACTTGCCTTCAGTTTTATGATCCCCCACTAAGATGTTTTACTTTCCAGGATTTTCAAATGGGGCCCTTATTGGAAGAATACTCATCATTGGTTGGTATACCTATCAGGAGAGAAATCCCTTTCAATCCTGAGATGGCTTTCCCAAGCAATGAGGAGATAGCCAAAGCATTGCATCTGGAACCAGTCTTGGTTGGGCAACACATGACATCTAAAGCTGGAATCTCTGGTTTTCATCTGGATTTCTTAATTTCTCAAGCTAGTCTGAAGGCCTCCCTGGGGGAGTGGAAAGCTGTCTGTGCTTTGTTGGCCCTGAGTATATATGGGATTGTATTGTTTGCAGATGAGCCTCGATTCATTAGTAAGAACGCAATCCATTTGTTCATCCTGAAGAACCCAGTGCCAACTTTATTGGGTGATCTCTACTACTCAGTGCATCAGAGGAATGAGAAGCAGAGGGGAAGGCTGGTGAGGTGTTGTGCTCCATTATTCCATACTTGGCTCCTCAGGCATCTACCCAGGACGGATGCATTTTTGAATCCTCATCAGCAGAAGAACTGGGCTGGAAGGCTTACTACTCTCACTTCAGCTGACATCAGGTGGTGCACCCAAAGCACAAAAGGCAGGGATATCATCACCAGCTGTGGGCATTTTCCCAATGTACCCCTAGTAGGAGTTAAGGGTAGTATTAACTACAATCCTCTGCTGTTCAGAAGGCAACTGGGCTATGCACTGGTCCACACTCCTAGGGCACAAGACTTGGTTGAGACCCTCTATTGTGAGAACAAGATTAGTTTGGCTGTTGTTAGGCAGGCTGCCTGGGCTTGGGATAATGTTCAAACCAAGGGAGTCACCATTTTGGGGAAGTGTAATAATGTGGCATCAGCACAATATTATGAGTGGTCCCGTGCCAGGGCCCAATTCTCTGGGATGCCCTTTACCATAGAAGACATGCCTGAGTCATCTTCAGCACCACCCCCTGCCACTGTCAGTTTGGAGGAGTTTGAGGGCTTGAAAGAAAGGAATGAGAAGCTAACCCAAGCTTTGCAGAAGACCCTCCGGGAGAGGAGTGAAGGTATGAGGGAGATTGAGAGATTGGAGAAGTTGAAAGTGGAACATCTGACTAAGATTGAGAAGTCTGGGGATTACATTAAAAAGTCAAAGGCTGGAGAGCAAATTCTGAAGAATGCTTGCAAAGAAGCCCAGTTCCAGAGAGCAAGGACAGACTTGTATCTGAAGGAGAGTCAAGCCCGGTGGGTCAGGATCACCGAGGCTCGTACCCTGGAGGACAAGAGAGTTCAAGACAAGATGGAGCAACTGGAGGCAAGTGCAAAAGAACAACAAGAAGCCCTGGCAGCAGCCCAGAGGGAGATATCAGAACTGAAGATCAGAGCAGGGGTGAAGAGGTCCAAGGACCAAACTCAGCACAAGAAGCTAGCAGCAGCTGTTACAACCCGGAATCTCCTCATCAGGAATCTCACGGAGCGTCCGGCTGATCCTGTGACCGAAGCACTTCTCAAGGAAGTTCGTGAGGATGAGTTTGGTCTTGGTGTTTGACCATTTGTTTGTTGTTGCTTTCTTTCCATGTACTTTTACTTTCTTGTACTGTATTTTGACCCCTTAGGGGGCTTGTGTTGTAAAATGAACAAGTTGTTTTATTTCACCTTCTGTAATATATTTGTGTTAGTTTGTTCCATCTGAGTTCGCTTTGAAAGCAGCATCAACAATATCTTCAAGGGTCTGGAAGGGTCAAAACTGAATGCCAAACCGGATACCTTGAGAGCAAATAAGCATAACTGCATTGCATGCTAACCCTTTGTTTGTTTTGTAGGTTTTGTTTTATTGTTGCTAACCTCTGTTGTGATGCCTCAGGAACTATTGCTAGGCGCCGGGTATTTCCCCTCAACCGTCCGCACCGTTATCCAACCCGAAACAACCTTCCGGGAATTCAAATGGATCAGATGCAGCAGGACCTTACCGAGGTCAGAAATCAAATGGCAAATGAAAGGCTAGAGATGAGGAATCAAATGACTCAGTTTATGGAAGTTATGAACAACATGGCTCAGAGCCAGGAAAGATTGAGAGCCATGGTGGAAAGGCAGAATCAAGAAGATCCGCATGTAGGGACTGCCGGTACCAGTAACAATGAAAGGGTACAACCTCATGTCAACCCTCCGGTATTTGGACCACACCTCCACCCTGAGGTCAATATTCCAGCAAATGTTCAAGGGACTGCCACCGCAGCCAGGGTACTACAAGAAGATCCTCAGGAGGACCAATTCACAGTAATGGGTGCTGGGGAGGAAGCTTATGATAGGAGATTGGATGAGATAGCCGAGAAGTTGAGGTCCTTAGAATCTCAAAACTCTTTGAGCTTCGATGTCATGGACATGGGCTTGGTAGACGGGGTCAGGATCCCCCATAAGTTCAAGCCTCCTTGCTTTGAAAAATACAACGGGACTTCATGTCCCCGGACTCATTTACAATCATTTCTGGGGAGGCTGAAGGCCTATACAATGGATGAGAAGCTCTGGATGTTCTATTTCGAGGATAGCTTAACTGGAGCATCAAGAGAATGGTACTCTCACTTGACAAGGGCAACTATTAGATGCTGGAAGGACCTAGCAGAGGCCTTCATCAGACAGTATCAGTATAACTTAGATATGGCACCCAACAGGACCCTCCTAATGGGAATGTCACAGTCGTCAAGGGAAAGTTTCCGAGAATATGCCCAGAGATGGAGGCAATTGGCTGCTGCTGTTCAGCCACCTATGTCTGAAAGGGAAATGGCAGATATGTTCATGAACACCCTTCAGGGAACCTATATTGATAGGCTAGCTGCCTTTTCATCCACCAGCTTTGCAGATGTTGTCATAGCCGGGGAGAGAATTGAAAGCCTATTGAAGATGGGTAAGATCTCAGACAACGGTGCAAGCTCGTCCAGTGGTACAAGAAAGCCTTTTGCAGGCCCAAGAAGAACTGGCGAGACCAATGCCATCCACACCAACAGGGGCAGGCCCCAATATGTTCAAAGGTCAATAGCAGCAGTCACCATTCCTGCTCCAGCTCATCCTCAACCTGTCTATCAACCTCCGCAGCAAAACTATCAGCCGCAACCTCAGTACCATCAGCAAAATCAGTATCCTCCAAGAAATTACAACAACAGCAACACCAACAACAACAGTCAGCAAAGGCCATTCCAACAGAGGTCATCTCAAGCTAATAGGGTGATCGATCCGATCCCTATGCCATATGCTACCCTGCTGCCACAACTCCTGAAACTCAACCTAGTTGAGCTAAGGACGCTGGCACCTCCAGATCCCAACAGTCTACCCAGGAACTATGACTCCAATGCTAGGTGTGCTTTTCATTCAAACGCACCTGGCCACAGTACAGAAAAGTGCAGAGCCCTGCATATGAAGGTACAAGACCTGGTAGACTCGAAAGCTCTGAATTTCGCACCACCACCCAATGTAAATAAGAATCCAATGCCAAACCACGGTGGTCCTAGAATTAACGCTATTGAAGAAGACAAACCGTCTTATTTAATAACCAGTGTGGGCCAGATCAGGACACCGTTGGTAGAAATCAAGGCTCAACTCCTGGAATGTCAAATGTTCCCAGGGTGTGAGTTGGGTTGTGCTTACTGCAATATCTCGGTAAATGGGTGCGATAATTTGAGAAATGGCATAGATGGCCTTATTCAGAGTGGCCAACTTCAGATCACCACATCATTTCCAACAAATCCAGCAATCTCATCAGCAACGGTTTCAGAACCTCCTACAACTGCAGCAACCATTGTTCCTGACAATTCTTCGGCTTCATCAACAAGTACTTCATCTGTCTTCTCAACTGATCAGTTTTCAACAGTTTCTCCTGCTACAACTTCAGCTTCATTCCATTTTGAATCTCCTACAACGACAACATCCATTCTTCCACCATTGTCTCCTACAACACCAGCAACAAATCATGAAGATGTCTCAACTGTCACCATATTCTACGATCCTGAAAGCAACTCTGCCTACAACTCAGAAGGTGCTGCTCCCACCAGGGCACCAGTTACAATTTATTACGATCCGCAGACTATCACAATTCCTTCAACAGCTGCAATCAGTCCAGTCACCATCACGGTGCCTGGACCCGTATCTTATGAAAGCAGTAATGCCATCCCCTGGCATTACGGCTCTGACTTGTACTGTGAAGGACAAAGAATTACTTTTGAATCATCAACTCCTGCACTACAAGTAGACAATGTGGGCGGAGGCGGAGGCTTCACTCGAAGCGGACGTCTTTTCGCTCCACAAATTCAGAGACCCACAGCCGAAGCAGAAGCTGCTGCCAAGGCAAAAGGGAAGAGCCCTGTGCAGGAAGATCAAGCTGTTAAAGAAGCCTTGAGGACACCATTCGACCAAGAGGTTGATGAGTTCATGCGAATCATCAAAAAGAGTGATTTTAAAGTAGTGGATCAGCTTCATCAGACGCCTTCCAAGATCTCAATCCTATCATTGCTTATGTGCTCCGAAGCCCATCGGAATGCACTACTCAAGGTCCTGCACGCAGCTTACGTGCCTGAAGAGATCACTGTCAATCAGCTGGAAGCAGTAGTTGGAAATGTTAATGCTAGTCACGGACTAGGGTTCACCAATACTGATTTGACAACGGAAGGCCGCAACCACAACAAAGCCTTGCACATAACCATGGAATGCAAAGGTGCTGTCCTTTCCCATGTGCTGGTAGACACGGGGTCATCCCTCAATGTCTTACCCAAGAAGGCCCTGGTGAAGCTAGAATATGACGGATTGGCATTAAGACCCAGCAACCTGGTGGTAAGAGCTTTTGATGGCTCAAAGAGATCGGTTCTGGGAGAGATTGAGCTGCCCGTAACGATCGGCCTGCAGACCTTCAAAACTATTTTCTACGTGATGGATATACAGCCTGCCTACAGCTGTTTATTGGGTAGGCCATGGATTCACGCCGCTGGCGCCGTGACCTCCACCCTTCACCAGAAGTTAAAATACGAGTGGGAGGGTCAAATCGTTACAATCTGCGGAGAGGAGGACATTTTTGTCAGCCACCTGGCAACCTATAAGTACATTGAGATGGATGGGGAGATACATGAAACAATGAGCCAAGGATTTGAAGCCTTGAATGTGAATGAAGCATCTGCTGTATCTGGGATCTCCATGTCATCTTACCAACAAGCCCGGAAGGTTGTTGAGGAAGGAACGGCCCAAGGCTGGGGCAAGGTTTTAGCTGTGGAGGAGAAGAAAGACAAATTTGGGTTGGGTTACAGACCAACTCAACATCAAGCAAAGGCTGCTGGAGAGCCTGGTTTTGTCAGTGGGGGGATGCTTACCCCCGATGCTATCAACTGTCTGGAAGACGAGCTGGAAGAAGAACGCAACCTGGAAAGCTGGATTCGTCCAAAGATCCCGGGGAGCAGTGTCTCGAACTGGTCTTCCCAGGAAATTATAAGAGTTACTCGATCAGAGTAATTATTATTTCCTGTATTTTCATAAGCATGCATCAAAGTCTTGCATCTTGCCCAAGATGACAAGACTCATTTTGTAATCGGGCCATCTGTACTTTTTGTGCAAACAAGATCAATTAATGAAATATCAGACATCTTTTTGCAAACGCGTCTTTTTTTCTTTTCGTTCACTGTTTTTCCATTTTTCTTTTTTGTACAAAAAATAAAATGGCAGTGTTTTCAAAATGACGACTTCATTTCACTTTTCTAAATAAGACTAAAATCAGATCACTAAAATGAACAACTTAACCCTTGCAGAGAGTGCCTTCCTGACAGCACCGACAACAGCACGACTATGACATCGTATGATTTTGACAATCCGATCAATCAAGCTGATGAAGGGGTTGAAGAAGAATATGAGCTTCCTGAAGAGCTGGCCAGGTTGTTAAGACAAGAGGAAAAGGTTATTACCCCTCACCAGGAGGAGGTTGAAGTGATTAATCTTGGTACAGAGGAAGACGTGAAAGAGGTTAAAATCGGGGCCTGCCTGCAAGACTCAGTGAAGAAGCAACTGGTTGATCTACTTCAAGAGTATGTGGATGTGTTTGCTTGGTCGTATCAAGACATGCCAGGGTTGGATACCGACATTGTTGTGCACAAGCTGCCTTTGAAAGAAGAATGCCCTCCAGTCAAACAGAAGCTGCGCCGTACTCGTCCAGACATGGCTATGAAAATCAAGGAAGAGGTACAAAAGCAATGGGACGCCGGGTTCCTTGCTGTAACTAGCTACCCGCCGTGGGTTGCTAATATAGTACCTGTGCCTAAGAAGGACGGCAAAGTAAGAATGTGTGTTGATTACCGGGATCTGAACAGAGCCAGCCCGAAGGATGATTTCCCTCTACCTCACATTGATGTATTGGTTGATAACACAGCTCAGTTCTCGGTATTCTCCTTCATGGATGGATTTTCAGGATACAACCAGATTAAAATGTCACCTGAAGACATGGAGAAGACAACATTCATCACACCCTGGGGCATGTTCTGCTACAAGGTAATGCCATTTGGGCTCAAGAATGCCGGTGCAACGTATCAACGGGCTATGGTAACATTATTCCACGATATGATCCACAAAGAAATAGAATGTTATGTGGATGATATGATTGCCAAGTCCCTTACTGAAGAAGATCATCTGGTGAATCTGCTCAAGTTGTTCAAGCGTCTGAGAAAGTATCAACTGAAGTTGAACCCCAACAAATGCACATTCGGGGTAAGGTCCGGTAAGCTGCTGGGATTTATTGTAAGCGAGAAAGGGATTGAAGTTGACCCTGATAAAGTCAAAGCCATCCAAGAGATGCCTACACCGAAAACAGAGAAAGAAGTTCGAGGTTTCTTAGGTCGATTGAACTACATCTCAAGGTTCATATCTCACCTCACAGCAACCTGTGAACCCCTGTTCAAACTGCTAAGGAAAGAGCAAACGGTCAGGTGGAACGAAGATTGCCAGAAGGCTTTTGACAAGATCAAGGAGTATCTGCAAGAACCTCCAATCCTTATGCCTCCAGTCGAAGGAAGACCTCTGATAATGTACTTGACAGTATTAGAAGAGTCAATGGGGTGTGTGTTGGGCCAGCATGACGAGTCTGGTCGAAAAGAGTATGCAATATACTACCTAAGCAAAAAGTTTACCGACTGTGAACAGCGTTATTCACTGCTCGAGAAAACTTGCTGTGCTTTAGCGTGGGCTGCTCGCCGACTAAGACAGTATATGTTGACCCACACTACTTTGTTGATCTCAAAGATGGACCCAGTTAAGTACATTTTCGAGAAGCCAGCACTTACCGGACGGGTTGCAAGATGGCAGATGATTCTCACAGAATACGACATACAGTACACATCTCAGAAAGCCATCAAGGGCAGTGTATTGTCTGAATATCTTGCTGAGCAACCCATTGATGATTACCAGCCTATGAGATTTGACTTCCCTGATGAAGACATCCTGTTCATTAAAGCAAAAGATCATGAAGAGCCTATTCACACTGAAGGGCCCGACCCGGAAGAAGAATGGACTATGATGTTTGATGGGGCTGTTAACATGAATGGCCGTGGTATTGGTGCAGTACTCATTACACCTAAAGGAGTTCACATGCCATTCTCGGCAAAACTCGCTTTCAACTGCACTAACAACGAAGCTGAATACGAAGCTTGCATTATGGGTCTTGAGGAAGCCATTAACCTCAGGATCAAGACATTGACCGTATTCGGAGATTCGGCTTTGGTAATCAATCAAACCAACGGAAAATGGTACACCCACCAGGATCACCTGATACCTTACAGGGATTATACGAGGAGGTTATTGACTTTCTTCACAACAGTCAGGCTTGAGTATATCCCTCGGGATGAGAATCAGTTTGCAGATGCTCTTGCTACCATTTCATCCATGATCAAAGTTCAAGTTGCTAACTTTGTACCTCAGATTTCAGTGTCCAGACTTGATAGACCAGCATATGTGTTCGCAGCAGAAGTTGTCAAAGATGATAAGCCTTGGTTCCATGACATTAAATGCTTCTTGGAGGATCAAACATACCCACCTGGGGCATCTTCCAATGATAAGAAGACTTTGAGAAGGCTTGCTGGTAGTTTCTTTCTGAACACTGATGGATCTTTATACAAAAGGAACTTTGATATGGTACTCCTCAGATGTGTTGACAAGACGGAAGCAGATTTGTTGATGCATGAAGTGCACGAAGGATCGTTTGGTACCCATGCCGGAGGACATGCCATGGCTAAAAAGTTGTTAAGATCAGGTTACTACTGGATCACAATGGATGCAGACTGTTGTGCCTACGCCAGAAAATGCCATAAATGCCAGATCTACGCGGATAAGGTGCATGTGCCTCCCAATCCTCTGAACATCATGTCTTCACCGTGGCCCTTTGCTATGTGGGGCATTGATATGATTGGCAAAATTGAGCCGACTGCTTCAAACGGCCACAGATTCATCCTGGTTGCCATTGACTATTTCACCAAGTGGGTTGAAGCAGCTTCCTATGCCAACGTTACAAGACAAGTGGTAGCCAGATTTCTGAAAAGGGATATCATCTGTCGATATGGAGTGCCCGAGCGGATCATTACTGATAATGGTTCCAACTTAAACAACAAAATGATGGCAGAGCTATGCCGGGACTTCAAGATTCAACATCACAATTCTTCTCCTTACAGGCCAAAGATGAATGGCGCTGTTGAGGCAGCAAATAAGAATATCAAGAAGATTGTGCAGAAGATGGTAGTCACGTACAAAGATTGGCATGAAATGCTACCGTTTGCCTTGCATGGGTACCGCACGTCAATCAGGACATCCACTGGGGCAACACCGTATCAGCTTGTGTATGGTATGGAAGCAGTCCTACCTGTTGAAGTTGAATTACCCTCTCTACGAGTATTGATGGATGTTAAGCTGAGCGAAGCAGAATGGGTCAGGACCCGTTACGAGCAACTGAGTCTGATCGAAGAGAAAAGATTGGCTGCAATCTGTCATGGGCAGTTGTATCAGAAAAGAATGAAGAAAGCCTTCGATCAGAAAGTCAGGCACCGCGAGTACCAAGTGGGAGATCTTGTGCTGAAAAGAATCCTCCCTCCTCATACAGACCACAGGGGCAAATGGACTCCAAACTATGAAGGACCATTCGTGGTAAAGAAAGTTTTCTCTGGTGGAGCACTGATGCTCAGCACCATGGATGGTGAAGATTTCCCATCCCCTGTGAATTCAGATGCAGTTAAAAAATACTTCGCATAAAATGACCCGCTGGACACAAAAACAGAATGTAAGTCCAGGCAAAAACAGGGCATCCCGGCGAGTCAAAAACAGAATAAGAGACTCGGGCAAAAATAAGGGAAAATAAATAAAAAAAATTGTACACCCGCTGAATTGAAAAGCCGCATTGGACAGCTCAGGCAAAAATGGGTATCCCGATGGATTGAAAACCCGAAAGGGCGATCCATGCAAAATAAGGGAATAAGCGAACAACTGCATTCTGAATTCGTCTGTATCACTCACAACTTGGAAAGCTTCAATAGAGTCAAGCTTCAATCAGAATCAGCCTTTTCAGAAAGCAAGACGAGAAGAAAGTCAAAAGTCATACGAGTCATAGCGGGAGAGGAAGCTCCTTAAAGCGTCATCAACACTGCCAGCACTTTGTTTCTCAATTTGTAACAATCTCCTCATTTCAGGAGATATGTTTCTTTGACTGTATCTTGCCAATTCAGGGCACATGAATTAATAAAATCAGATTTTAGTCATGTTTCGCTTTGTACATTTTTATTTTGCAAAGGATGTCTGATGTCTCTAAAAATCAATTGCATAAGTACAGATGCTTTTCTCCCAAAAATAATAATAATGAAACATGCCTGCAGGAAATATACTTACTCTCAGAAGTATCCTAACTCCTATGACGGAATCCAGTAAGGGATACCTCGGGATTATCTTGTGCGTTTTTCTATCTTTTTCAGGATTGCAGGTATCCAGAACGCAACTTGGGGCATGAAAGCTTCACCCTCAGCAAGCTGGCAGATCATTATCAACTCGGTCTATCTTTCCATGTGGCACTGGAAGGTGCCCATTTCCCCAGCGAAGTTGCCAAATCAACATACACTCAATCTCAGCATCTGAAATGCTCTATCCCCAGCTGAGTTGCCTCTCATTACTCTCCCCAGCTGAGTGGCCAACTACTCTCCCAGCCGTAATACCAATCATTCCTCCTCAGCAGAATGCGAGAATCAGGGAATCATCTCCCCACGAGACCCTCAGCCTCTATCCAGAAGAGCAACACACGAAGAAGTCACAACAGAGTACAGAAGGCTTCTGCAAACCCCAGCTGGGTCCCGTATTACAAGGATATGTCAATCAGTGGCATATGTCCCCAAGTGGATACATCTCTCCAAGTCTATCAATGATCTCATCCCCAGCTGGGAGGTCCATTTCAAACAGATCAGCCAGAGATCTTCGCAGCAACGGGATCCGAATCCCGGCCTGATCTTTGCATAATCATGGCATTTGCATCATATTATCCCCTCAGAGCGTAGCATTCCGTCTAATACGGAGCATTACGGCAAAAATCAAACGCATAGCATAATCATAAGCCGTGTTCTGAATTAACACTTGTGAATAATAACCGTTCATCATCATTGTACAGAAATCCCCGCCAGAGTCCCCAGCAAAGCAGTTGCCTCACAATTCCCAAACACCAGTATATACACCCTTTGACACCCGTCCGTGTCATCACTTCCCCAAACAGGTCGCCTGAACACTCTTTACAAACAAGATCACCCGTACTACAGATACTTCCTGACACTCGTCCGTGTCAAATCACCAGCAGAAAGCCAAAGGCATCCTCTTTGCACTCACATATACTTATATATACATTTTCTTGACACCCGTCCGTGTCATTTCCCCAGCGCAGTCGCTTACACTCTTGCAACCCATATACTTGTTGATGTCACACTTTTCTCCTTCTGACACTCGTCCGTGTCACTCTCCCCAACAGATAAACACTCATCTGTATATACTCACTACTCATGATACACTTATACAGATACTCGTCCGTATCTTGTATACACCACTCATATCCCCACAGATTCAACAGTAGTCCTTGTTCTTTGTTAACCAGTTGGTACTCGTTCGTATCATCATCTCAGAACATTGCGTCTAATGTCTGTTTCTACATGATACTCGTCCGTATCATAGTCTTAAGGATGCTCGTCCGCATCTTTAATCCATACACTGTGTCAAACACTTATGTCTTCTTGAATATAGACACTCGTCCGTGTCTACTATTCCCCAGAAGAGTCTTTTCAGATACGACACTCGTCCGTGTTCTCTGTTAACCAGTTGATACTCGTCCGTATCATCATCTTAGAACATGCGTCAAGCGTTTGTTTCTACCCGATACTCGTCCGTATCGTAGTCTTAAGGATGCTCGTCCGCATCTTTAATCTATACACAAACGTCTAAACACTTATACTTTCTTTTCTTGGTTGTAAACGCTCGTCCGTGTTCACTCTCCCCAGCAGATCACCAACACAACAATTTTTTCTGGCACTCGTCCTGTGTCATGATAAACCTTGAGAGCAGCCGTGCCCTGCTGAGTGGTCGTCCTCCACTTCTTGATGGTCGTCCTCCATCATGCTCATCCGATGGCCGTCCCCATCGTTGATTTTAGCAGCCGTCCCCTGCTAGGTGGTCGTCCTCCACCTCTTGATGATCGTCCTTCATCACTTTATCCAATGGCCGTCCCCATTGTTGATTTTGGTTATCTGACATTCGTCCTGTGTCATGATAAACCTTGAGAGCAGCCGTACCCTGCTGAGTGGTCGTCCTCCACTTCTTGATGGTCGTCCTCCATCATGCTCGTCCGATGGCCGTCCCCATCGTTAACCTTTTCTATCCGGCATTCGTCCTATGTCGCGACATTTTCGGCAGCCGTACCCTGCCAGGTGGTCGTCCTCCACCTTTGATGGCCGTCCCCATCATATTTCTTTTATTCCCAACAGAGCAGCCGTCCCCTGCTAGGTGATCGTCCTTCACCTTTGATGGCCGTACCCCATCATCTGTTTATTTCATTTATTCTTTAACCCGATGGTCGTCCCCGTCGTGGTCCCTTTTCCTTTTCTTTTAGCCCGATGGCCGTCCCCATCGTTGTTTACTTTACCTTTATGAACTTGATGGCCGTCCCCGTCATGTTTCATTAACTCCCAGAAATTTTACAGCTTTATCTTGATGGCCGCCCCCATCATGATTTTATTTCCCCAGCTAGTCGGCCGTCCCCGTCTTGGCTTTACCTTTTATCCCCAGCATGTCGGCCGTCCCCGTCATTGTTATTTATCCAGCAGTCATCCTCTGCTCGACGGTCGTCCTCCGTCGCCCACACCTTACAATATACTTTATTTTCCTTTACAATCTATATCCCTTTTCTTCTTCATTTCTGTGAGTGCAAATTTTGGACTGTCTTTGGTATTCAACCACAAGTTATCTTGTTTGCCTGTTAAGCCGTCGCTTACATCCTGCACAGCTAACTCATGTTTGAATAGGGGCAGCTGTAAACACCCCAAATTTGCCCTCACCCATTCACCATGGCTTGTGATCACTCTCATATGCATAAACACAATCATATCATCTCACATCTCATTTTTGATTCACTGCATAGATTCTAAGTCATCTGCACCTAGGGTTTGTGATCTGAGCAATCTCAGGGCATCTTGAGCCACTCCAAAGGCAACCAATCAATTAAAAGGGGTCTACATGTGTTCAAGCATCATAGTACACCCTCTCAAAGTCAAAAATGCAAAAGAATCACAAGAACTAGGGTTTGAGTGGATGCAGAGCCATGTTTGACTGCACAGTTGACCTAAAATTAGGGTTTTGGTTTCAGAGGCCATAACTCCAAATTTTTTGGTCATTCTTGTTTCCATTGGTCTCTATATGGTATAGGGAGTATGCATATCAATTTTCATGAAGAAATTCCATGGGGAAGTCATCTGATCAAGGGTTGACTTTTCAGACAAGTCAGTGTAAAATCAGGGCATCTGAGGCCCCCAATGACCCAACCAATGGTTGATCTTCATCATTTTGAGTGTATATGATCTTTATTTGATCATGGAAGAAGGTTGAAGTTCATAAAAATCAAGAATTTAGGGTTTTTGCAAATGTTGACTTTTTGGGCATAGTTGACTTTTCAAGAATGCTTCATTTTAGGTCATTTTTCAAGCCTTGATTCTTGGTCCAAAAATGCTTCAAATGAAAAAACTTTGGTCATGAAAGTTGTAGATCTCATCTTTCCCTTTTCAAAAAGTACAAGAACATGATCAAACTCTTGTTGGATCAAAAGTTATGGTGTGACAAAGTTGGCCAAAATCATTGATTTTCAAGGCATGCCTCAAATGGGAATTTTGCAAAACCATGAACCAAAGCCAATTGCAACTTCTAGTTCATTTCAAACCAGTATGCAAACATTCTATAAGTCATAAAAATCAGAATTGAACCAAGAATGCCCATGAATTATGGCTTGTGGGATTAGGGAATCACATGTGAACCAAAAAGCCAACAACTTGCAAAATCATCATTGTGCCTCTACCACTTGATGCATTGGATGCTGCACTTTGCTAGCCCTCTCACATCATCTTGCTGCACCAGAACCAGCCCATGTACTAGCTATAGATCAAGCCATACTTGCCTTACACAAAATTTGACTTTTTGCAAAAGGTGACTTACCAATCAATAAAGCACATGTCCAATCATCTGACCAATGAGAGAGGTTTATGTGGACAAAGAGCAAGCCATTTCATACATCTAGCAAGGCTGAAACCATTCATAACAACACACACACCAAAAACACCCCAGCTGCAAATTGCTTCGAATCTCTCTGCCCAGCCACAAAACACTCAAACCATCTTCACCATTCAATTCACCATGCTTCATTGACCCTAAACCCAAAAGAACCAGGCCTGAAACAAGCCATAACTCCATTTCACCATTTTCACTCCATAAAGCAAAAGCTTTCGAATCTGCTTCTACAAGCCAAGAACACTCAAACAAACTTCACACATCAACTCACCTTGCTCCCCTGACCAGAAACCACCCACTACTTTGGCCAGAAACCCTCCATAACTCAAATACGATTTTCACATTCCCTTGGTCAGAGCTTCTGCAAACTCACTCAAGAGGCTGTTTAAACTCCAACCAAGTGTGCAAAGCTTCAAAGGGGGATCAGTGGGACCTGTTTGAGCTAAAGAACCATCCAGAAAGCTCTTGAATCAAAAGCTCCATCTCAGGTGACTCCATGAACCTTTTTTCCAGAACTCCATTTTCTTGTTAGAATCTTGTTTTGTATGTTGCACTGATCATTGGGATCTATTTACTTTTTGAAATGAGCAAGAAATGAGTATGTTATGGTGTTCTGAAAGTTTGACCTAGAAATTTCTTTGCTTCGATTCTTGTTTGTGTGTGAGTTTAAATGTGATTTGATGCTGGATTCGTGCTTAGGGTAGTTGGTAGATGGTTTCTGGAGGTTTAGAGCTTCTAAAATGGCCTGGGGAGAGAGATAGCATTTTGAGGTGAACGGAGAAGATGACCGGAACACTGTTCCGGTCATCTGAGAGTGATTAACGGCAGGGTTAGGGTTTAAGCATTAATTAGCGAAATTTGAATCTGAGCCGTGAGATGTGGCGCGCAGTCAACTCCCGCGCGTGTGAGTTTGAATCTCCACCTTAGGATCTGATTACTTCTCATTAATTCATTAAAAATTCATTTTAATTTCTTTTCTTTTCATTTAACTTGCATAATTATTTAAAAATAGTAAAAAATTCCTAAAAATTATGAAACTTTTTCTTGGAAGTTTTATTAATTTTTATGACCCAAAAATATTTTTATTTTATTTTTTATCATTAAAAAAGTATTTTTAAATATTTAAAAGATTATTTTTAATTGGTTAATGGAAATTAATTAATTAAAAATACTTTTAGGTATTTAAAAATCACCAAAAAATTCATGAAATGTTCTAAGATATTTAGAAACATTGTCCAACCTTCAAACCAAATTTCTTTTTTGATCTTGATGCATTTTGGGAATTTTCCATTGAATTAAATCATTTTTGGTGCTTTATTTTGATCATAAGTTCAAAAATTCATTTCTGCCTATCTAAGAGGAGTTGGACATTGGTTCTTCTTGCATTGTTTTGTGTTTAGCATGTAGTTTCTAGGATTAAATGGCCATGACTTGTTTCCTCATTTTCAATTTGTTTGGCATTTCTTTTGTTTAGGAACCCTAAAAACCCTAATAACTTAGAAAAATCATAACTTGAGATTGGTTAAGAGTTGAGACCTCCCCTTTGGACTTTGGTTTAGTATAGGTTTAGGGTTTCTTTGGGTGGCATTTTCCATTTTTTATCTTAGGGTTTGCTTCTGTTTTTGGTTTTTGTTTGATGTTTGATTCATAAACCCTAATTTGGGCTTTCATTTGCATCCTTCTTGCATTCTCTTGCATAACATGACTTGCCATAACATTTCAAGCATTCTTGTGATTCATTTGACATCTTAAGACACATAGGAAGCATGTTTGATCATTGCATCACATATTTGCTATGTCATTTGCCTTGTATGCTTCATAACTTTCCATGCTTGTTCATGCTCCTTAACTTGCATCATTTGCATCCATGATCTTGTATGAACATCTCCATGCCTTGCCTCATGTTTGCAACACCTCATAGCATCATTATCATCACCAACATGTTTCTGGTTTTGTTCTTCTTCATGTCATTTCACCTCATTTGGCATTGCATTACATTTCTTTTCTAACATTTCAGGTGGTAAGTGAGGTTGAGAAGTGAATTTGCCTTCACTTCTCATAACTTTTCTTTTCATCTCTCTTGCATCCATTGCTGCATTTTTGTTTGTGTTTTAGTTTGAGCTTGCTCATTCTTGTTCTTCTTTCTTTCTTTCTTCAAGTGACTTGACTTCTTGAATGAAGCAAGTCACTTTGCTTTTCTTGATCCTGTTCATCTGCTTCCTGGTGGTCCCATTGAAGATTTCTCTTGTTAACCTCACAAACCTTAGGAACAACCAAGCATGACAATGATTAGGGTTTTGATTAGTCCCCCCATAGTTTTACCTTTGTGTCTCTTTGTGTCTTCACTCCTCATCTCATAATCAGGGACTAAACCCTAAAGGCTTTAAGGCTTTGTGATTAAGTTTATGCCTGCATCCTTCTCTTAGGATGGAGTGTATAACTTTAATCCTAAGTGTTAAACCCTTAATGTGTTTAAATCTCTTAATCAATTCACTTAATAAATCATCAAGACATCACACTTGTAACTTGGGCCTTGCATTAGGGTTCTAATTCTTCCTTAATTGGTTAAGAAGGACTAACCCTAGTGTTAATGGACAAGTCCCCCTCAAGTTGTCTTACAAACCCTAAAAATCACTTCATCATCATACCATTAAATAAAATCCATCCAATAAAGGCTTGTTTTGTCATGGGTTTAATCCCTAATCATGGATTAAGTTGAGGAGCTTTCCTCAGCTTAAACATTCTCATCTATTATCCTTCTATTAGGATGGTGTAATGAGTCTGTTTAATCCCTGATTATGGCTTAACCTCATTACTCAACACTAAACAAAAACACCAAAAACATCTAAATAATCACAAGTAGGTTAATGATCTTAATCCTACACCATAGGTGATTAAGTGTGAGAATCTGACTTCACACTTAAGGTATTCTCATTACCCCTGATCAGAGGGAAGATGTGATGAGTTTACTAAATCCATTGGTTTAGGCTTAAGCTCATTAACTTATGACAAACTTTCAAAAGCAATAAAAGACTGAAAACACAAAAAACAAACAATAATCGTCTCCTTCGGGATTCTTTTCTCATCACATTCACTCACAAACGGGAACTTGCTTCTTCCGTCTAATGCAAGACAGTTTGCACCTGAGCCAGACAGGTCATACACTTGAGCATAGGCAAGTAAGCAGTTCACAAGTCAATTCATCTTTCAGTCTCTTTGGGTCGAACTACGGTGTTCTGACTTCCTCATTGCACGAGAGGATACGTAGGCATAACTTAACAGTTATCGAACAAAAGTCTCTGTATATTCCCCCTCCTTTCAGTTTCATTCTCTTAAGCCTCATGATCTTGAGCACACTCTTTCCTTACACTGACACTTCACTTATATACTTCACATTCCTTTTACACTAACACCTGTACATCTTTCTCCAACTCTTTTACACACAAATTGCACTGACACTACCCCTTTATAACACAAATCTTTTAAGCGTGGATCCCGTCGAGTACGACGGACAATCTGGGTGCTAATACCTTCCCAGGTTGTAACCAACCCCCTTTCTCAGTCTCTCTGGTTCGCGACCGTCTTATCCATCTCTTTCTAGGCCTATGCAGCATTGCCTTTCCTCCGGGATAAAAATGCCTAGCTGGCGACTCTTTTCATCTCCAGTGAGTTCACGGCTGTGTGTTCTCATTGTTCTTTTCGCCGACCGTTCGCGCTTGTACCGGGATGCAAATCTATCGGGAGCGACACCTAGTCCATGGAAAATCTCAGTTATAACCTTGACAACTTGTAACTTGAGAAGATGCCCATGACAGTAAGAGTTCAACCTTAGTGTCGACCTTGAGTGCAATGGTAAGATAAAATACCTATGAATAGGACCATTCAAATCATAAGAGAGTGATTCGATCCCATGTCTTTGGAGTTCAATGATAATGCGTGATTGTGATGTTACGACCTAATGCAGATGCATATGAATGAAGCATAAGCCAGTTAGATGGTAATAAATAAGAGGGAAAATTTTAGGGTGTTACAGCTGCCCCTATTCAATCAACTGTAGACCTGAATGGATGATAGCAATGGCTTTCAGACATTCGAGGTATAGAGGGGTTGAATACCCGAATAAACCGGAAAATTTGCACTTTGTGGGAAATAAAATATCCCAACTTTCAAATGGAGCAATGATATGAGGCCAAGCCGAAGGTGGACTCGGAAAAGTAAGACCAAGCCGAGGGTGGACTTAAAAAGCATGATGCTAAGCCAAAGGTAGACTCAAACAACGATACGAAACCAAGTCGAAGATAGAGTCATAAACCTAAGGCTAAGCAAAAGGTAGTGTCATAAACCTAAGGCTAAGCCGAAGGTAGGCTTACGATGAGATTCGAGAACAAGCCGAAGGTGAACACGAAAAAGTAAGACCAAGTCGAAGGTGGACTTACAAAGAATAATAATAAGCCGAATGTAGACTAAAACAAGGATATGAGACCAAGCCGAACATGGAGTCGTAAACGTAAGGCTAAGCCGAAGGTAGACTTACGATAAGATTCATGGACAAGCCAAAGGTGAACTAAAAAAAGTAAGACCAAGCCGAAGGTGGACTTACAAAGAATGAGAATAAGCCGAAGTTAAACTCAAACAAGGATACGAGACCAAGCTGAAGGTGGAGTCGTAAACGTAAGGTTAAGCCGAAGGTAGACTTATGATAAGATTCGAGAACAAGCCAAAGGTGAACTCGAAAAAAGTAAGACCAAGCCGAAGGTGGACTTACAAAGAATGTCATAAAATATGACTCTATAGGGGACAACAAGTATCTGAGGGCAAGATTAACAAATCCATGATCCTTTGATTATACTCAAAATTTTGTCCAGGAATGTATTAGGTATTCTTTGTGGGGATACTTCGATCTGATTGAAGAAACCACGTTCGGGATTTTGTATCAGGTACCCAAAACTAGCTTATTCTTCGTATGCGTATGTTTGAATTTTTCCATGGCGTAATACTCCATAATGATGGAAATGCTATGCTTTTTGAGAATGAAAATGTAATAATGATTACTAAATGCAAATGCAGAGGCGATCTCTTGATTAGGAGATAACAGGCATCTCTGGAAACTTTACTGGGGACGAAATAATCACTGCATTGATGTAATGAATCCCTGTGGGGAAAAGCAACTTTGTGGGGGATGGTGTTAATGATACACTGGCTCTGAACTGCCACCCATGCCAAAAATAAATTGGACTTTGAGATAATTGAGTAATGAAGACCTTGTTGGGGAAAGTCTCAACTGGAAATAATCTGATTGGGAGGTACGCCACCCATAGAACTCCGTTGGGGAAGTAATAACCTTCTGACATGGTTAATGAGAGGATTTGTTGATATTTTGCTGAGGAAAAATTATGCTGGGTGTAAACACCCCAAATTTTCCCTCACTCATATCACACCATGGCTTGTGATCTTTCATCTTTGCATAAGCATAAGCATACCACCTCATTGCATATTTGTTTCATCTGCATAGTTCAAGTTCATCTGCATCTAGGGTTTGTGATCTGAGAAATCCAAGAATCCATTTGAGCCATCCTAAAGGCATCAAAGCTTTCCAAGAGGATCCATGTGTGTTATATCATCATATTATATCCCTCAAAGTTCATGGAAGTCAAGAAATCACAAGAACTGGCAAGGCATGGAAGCAGAGCTAGGGTTTTCACTACACAGATGGCCCAAATTAGGGTTTTGGTTTCAGAGGCCTTAACTCCAAAGTTTTGGGCCATTCTTGTTTCTAATGTTCTTAAGATGTTATAAGGATCATATGTACCAAGTTTGATGAAGAAACTCATTGTGGAAGTCATTTGTTCACTGGGTAACTTCCTGAGCAAGTTAAGTCAAAATCAGGGCATCTGAGGCCCCCAACAATGGAACCAAAGAGGTATTTTCATCAAATTGAAGTTCTATGATCTTTATTTGATCTTATAAGAGGTTATAAGTTCACAAGATTGAAGAATTTTGAGCCATTTGCAAACTTGCCAAAAATGGAAATGACTTGTAATGGAAACTTTCCGTTTTGGGAAAGTTTTTCAACCTCCTCTTTCTCAACCAAAAATGCTTCAAATGAAACGTTCTTGGTCATGAAAGTTGTAGATTAGGTCTTTCCCTTTTCAAAAAGTACAAGAACATGTCTTGATTCATCCTAAAACTCAAGATATGGCCTTTCAAAGTTGGCAAAAATCCTAAAATTTCAAGTTTCATGTCAAAGAGGGATTTTGCAAAATGGCATGTTCAAACATTCTAATGACCTCTAATCAACTTCTACACTTCATAACATGCCTATGTGACTTCTAAACATCAGAATTGGCCCAACAATTTGGCCTTTCCATGACTTGATTCACAAGAAATTTCAAAGAGGGAAATTTGCAAAACCATTTCAATCTCACCATTCAATCATCACAGCTCGTGTAATTTGATCCAAGGGACCTCCACAAAGCCAGCTGAGGCCAGACATGCCTTGGAACCACTCTTGCCATGACCCATGCCCATGGTACAACCAATGTTGACTTTTTGCATTTCACACCATACCAATCAAGCTGTGCCATTACCAACTTTCTGACCAATCACAACACATTATACAAACCAAAAGCAACAAAAAACACATAACATTGAGGCTTGAATCTTGCTCATGCTCAGATTACACAAAATCACCATAGAACTTTCCCTCTTCGATTCTCATCACTCATCCACTAAAAATCAAAACTTCTTTCACCATTCATCTCAAAATCATCCATAGAACACAAAACACCCTTCACCATGACCTAAAAGCCACTCAAACCAAAACACGAATTCTGCCAAACCAGAACTGAATCTTCCAAACCAAGCCATTTAAACTTCATTCAAACCTTCCAGAAGCACAAGGGGATCAAGTGGAGTGGATTAGCATCAAGAAAAGGGCCAGAAAGCACCAAACTGTAAAGCTTCATCTCAGGTAGCTTCTTCAAACAATTTTTCCAGAACTTGTATTTTAAGTTACAATATGATTCTTTATGTTCCCCTGATCACACTGATATGATTTGTTTCAAAAATGAGTGAGAAATGAGCTTGTATCGTGCTTCTGAAATTTTTGACCTAAATGATGTTTGATTTGATTCATGCTATTCTTGAAATATAAATGAGTTTTGTTGTTTGATTCGTGTTTAGTGATGTTCAATGTTTGATTATGGAGAGTTTAGTGAGTTTTTGTGGTGTTTTGAGGGAGATGGGGTGAGGAACCCACCGGAGAAGACGACCGGAGCTCGTCTCCGGCCGCCTGAGAGTAGTTAACCCTAATCTTCATTAATTAGCCATTTTTGAATATGGACCCTTGGATCTGTGCTTGGCGCGTGTTTGGACGGCCAAGATGAGTCATTAAACCCTAAATCTTAATTAATTAGTTTAATATATTTAATTAAGTCAAATTAAAACGTGGCCTTTGAATTTCATTTAAATATTAGGTTTGAATGTGGGCCTTCAGATCATCATACCACAAGTCCACGTGACTTTGCATCCTGACCACCCATCCATCCAACTTGCAATCTCAGCCTCTCATTCAGCATACTTTTGTTTTTATTTTATTTTTCTTTGTATTTTATTTCACGAATTTATTTAAAATAGTTAAAAGTTTCAAAAAATATTTCCTTTTTCATTTTTGTTTCAAATATTTTTCTTAATCAGAAAATGATTTTTATTTTATTTTTTGCATTAAAAAAGCATTTTTAAAATATTTAAATGTTATTTTTAATTAATTAAAGTCTTTTAATTAATTAAAAATACATTTAGGTTTCTAAAAATCACCAAAAAACTCATGAATCATCCCTTTACATTTAGAAACATTTTCAAACTCTTCACACAAATTTCGTTTAGGTTTGATCATAACTTGAGAATTTTCTTTGAATTAAGGGTCATTTAAACCATATTTTTGAACCCTAACTTGAAAAACTCTTTTCTGCCTAACCAAGAAGAGTTTGAAGATGATTCTTTCTGCATTGTTTTGTGCATATCATGTAGTTTATAGGTCATTTATCTCATGAATTTATATTGCATTTTTGAATTGATTTGCAATTTTCCCCTTTGAACCATCCAAAAACTCTAGAAACTTAGGAAAATCATAACTTTTGAGTGGTAAGGCTTCTGACCTTCTCCTTTGGGGTGTGACCTAGCATGGGATTAAGGTTTGTTTGAGTGTTATTTCAAATTTTTATCATGTCATATGTTTCTTTTTTGTTCATTTGCATCTCATACTTCCATATAACCCTAATTTCTCATGTTCATTTGCATTCATCTTGCACATGCATCCATACATGAACTTGCCATGACATTTCTTGCATTCATAAGTCATCTTAGACACCTTAGGACATGTTAGAACCTTTCCCAATCATTTCTTCATCCATTTGCCATGATTTACATTCATTTCATTTCATTAACTTTCATGAACTTTCAAACTTCAAAGCATGCTTCCATTTGCATCTCATCTTTGTATGATCATATATATGCATTTTGTATGCCTTTGCATCATCTCACATGACATTAAAATTTCATAAACACTTCTGATTTTGGTCATTTCATCTCATTACACCTCATTTCATTTCATTTCTTTATGCCTTGAACTTTATGCATTCATGCTAACACTTTCAGGTGGTAAGTCATTTTGGGAGGTGAATTTGCCTTCACCTCTCACTTCTTTTCATCCCTTTCATATGCATTTTAATTGTCTCTTAAGTGAACTTGTTCACTTGTGTTCATCTCTCACTTTCTTTCTTTAAGTTCCTCCCTAGCTTTTTCCTTTGAGTATCCTTGAGTATCTCTCCTCATCTTCATAATCAGAGAATAAACTCTTAAAGTTTTAGGACTTTGGAATTAGGGTTATGCCTGCATCCTTCTCTTAGGATGGAGTGTATAACTTTAATCCTAAGTGTTAAACCTTTAATTTGTTTAAATCTCTTAATCAAATCATCTTAATAATCACTAAGACTTCATCTTGTAACTTGGGCCTTACATTAGGGTTCTATTTCTTCCTTTATGGTTAAGAATGACTAACCCTAGTGTTTAATGGACAAGTCCCCCTCAAGTTATCTACAAACCATAAAATTCATTTCTTAATCTCATCCTTAATTAAAATCCATTTAATAAAGGTTTGTTATATAATGAATTTAATCCCTAACCATGGATTAAGTTGAGGTATCTTCCTCAACTTAAGTGTGCTCATCTATTATCCTTCTATTAGGATGGTGTAATGAATTCACTAATCTGTGATTAGAGATTAAACCCATTACTTAACACTAAACAAAAAAACCAAAAACATCTAAATAATCACAAGTAGGTTAATGATCTTAATCCTACATCATCATGGTAATTAAGTTGAGATGCTTATCTCATACTTAAGTATGCTCATTATCCCTAATCAGGGAGGATATAATGAGTTTACAACCCTTGATTTAGGCTTAAGCTCATTAACTTAGGCAAAACATCAAAAAATAATAAAAAACGAAAAACACAAAAACAAACAATAATCTTCTCCTTCGGGATTCTTTTCTCATCACACTCATTCATAAATGAGAACTTGCTTCTTCCGTCTAATGCAAGACAGTTAGCACTCCAGCCAGACGAGTCATACACTTGAGCATAGATAAGAAAGCAGTTCACAGTCAATTTATCTTTCAGTCTCTTTGAGTCGAACTACGGTGTTCTGACTTCCTCATTGCACGAGAGGATACGTAGGCATAACTTAACTGTTATCGAACAAAAGTCTCTTTGTCTCCCCCCTCCTTCAGCATTCTTTAAAAGCCTCAGTTCCTGAGTATTCACCTTTTTCCACTGACACTTGTATATTCTCTTCCAGCTTTTGCACGCAAATAGCACATACACTTACCCCTTTAAACATAATCTTTTAAGCGTGGATCCCGTCGAGTACGACGGACAATCTGGGTGCTAATACCTTCCCAGGTTGTAACCAACCCCCTTTCTCAGTTTCTCTGGTTCGCAACCATCTTATCCATATTTTTCTAGGTTTATGCAACATTACCTTTCCTTCGGGATAAAAATGCCTAGCTGGCGACTCTATTCATCATCACTTCATTTTATTTCTTCGCCGACCGTTCGCGTCTGTACCCTATTTGACCCGGTGTCTTTTCAGGGGAGCGACACTGGGGGAATCTCTTGGATACAAAATCCTCTGTTTGGGGAAGAGATGCCAGTGAATATTGGACTTTATTTGGCGACTTCACTAGGGAAAACTATGAATAATGTTGTGCAAGAAGGAAAACCATTTGACTTCGTGTTATCCTTACCACTACTCGGGAATAATGAATATTTATGTATTGTTGTGGATAAGAAGATTCTGGCGGGGAAAACTTCTCTGTTGAAGGAAGACTCTCTGCTTGGGGAGAACTCCAAGCTTTTGTTGCCTTGCTGGGGAAGATTTCAACTTCCAGCTTTACTGGGGATGATGGAGAACATCAATGAGAATGCTTCCTGCCGAAGATAAAAGTTTTAGTCATCTCTCGCTGGGGATGAGAGGTATGAAGTGTCTCATGCTAGGGATGAGAGATAATGATACCCTTTGCTCGAGTAGTACCAACCCTCTACTGGTTGCTCTGCTGGAGAAAAGATAGTCCAATGAGACTTGTTGAGGAATCATGCTCAATGAAGCCTGCTGAAAAAGAAACTCCCAATGTCTTGTACTAGTAATGGCTTTGTCTCCAATCTCTATATCTGCATGTTAATGGACATAACTGATAGTTCCTGCAAAAGAGAAAGTTAGTATAGCCTGCGTGCCCTAGGCTCATGGCCTGAATCGACTACCCCTGTTACTCAACAATTAAGATACATGTCAAGTGTTTTACTCTTAAGCATGCATTATAAAGCACCAATGGATTCACAATGCAATATTTACCACAATTATTGGATGTTTTTGCAATCAATCAATGGTAGACTAAAAAACACACATGAGAACTAATTTGAATGAAATTGCACTTTATTGATTAAGAAGTGGCCGTGAATAGGCATTGCACCATAAGCAATCCCTAAAAAGAGGAAATTCCACAAAAGGAAAATAAACTATCATAATGGCAATATGAAAATTGGATCTCATCAAGTTCCAACCCGGCTATGACCCGCATGTCCTCGAGATTCTCCGCATGCTTCACTTTTGAGGAAGACGATTGGACTGATTCTTAACCCTTAGATTATCCTTGATTGTAGATGACGAATCATAGATCTCGCAGATCGCAGTGTTCGTTTCAATCCCTCTTTTGCATGGATCTCCTTTTCAGGTTTCCAATCCACCAGGATACCCTTTTTTGCCTGAGTTGTCCAATGTAGCTTTTCAACTCAGCGGGTGTACATTTTTTTCGTTTTTTCCCTAACTTTTTCCCGAGCCTTTTATTCTGTTTTTGGATCGTTGGGATGCCCTTTTTTTCCTGGATTTTCATTATGTTTTTTTGTCCAGCGTGTCTCTTTTATACGAAGTATTTTTTAACTGCGTCTGCGTTGACAGTGGATAAAAAGTCCTCTCCATCCATGGTTGTTAACGTTAAGGCTCTGTCCAAGAAAACCTTTTTGACCACGAATGGACCTTCATAGTTGGGTGTCCACTTGCCCCTGTGATCTGTTTGAGGAGGAAGGATCATTTTCAGTACCAAATTGCCTGGTATGTAGTGTCGAGGCCGCACCTTCTGGTCGAACGCCCGCTTCATTCTCTGATCAAACAACAACATCTCATGCCAATATTTATATGTCACAACCATATTTTTCATTATCTTCTTGATGTTTTTGTTGGCCGCCTCGACAACGCCATTCATTTTCGGGCGGTACGGAGAAGAGTTTTGATGTTCAATTTTGAAATTCCGACATAGATATGCCATCATCTTGTTATTGAGATTAGAACCATTATCAATAATGATTCTTTAGGGTATTCCATATTGGCAAATGATATCCCTCTTTATGAATCGAGCTACAACCTGCTTGGTAACATTAGCATAAAACGCCGCTTCCACCCACTTGGTGAAGTAGTCAATGACAACCAAGATGAAGCGATGACCATTAGAAGAGGTATGTTCGATCTTTCCAATCATATTGATGCCCCACATGGCGAAGGCCAAGGTGAAGATATGACACACGACGGATTAGGAGGCACATGCACCTTATTAGCATAAATTTGACACTTATGGCATTTGCGGGAGTACTTGCAGCAACCGGATTCCATGGTTATCCAATAATACCCTGATCTCAAAAGTTTCTTTGCCATGGCATGTCCTCCAGCATGGATCTGAAGGATCCCTCGTGAACTTCCTGCATTAACATGTTTGTTTCGTGTCTATCCACGCATATGAGCAATACCATGTCGAAGTTCCTTTTGTAAAGCACCTCATCCTGATTTAAGAAGAACCCGCCTGCCAACCTCCTTAAGGTCTTCTTGTCTTTACTGGATGCCCCTGTAGGGTATTCCTGAAACTTCAGAAATCGTTTGATATCGTAATACCATGGCTTGTCATCATTAACACCATCAACTGCAAACACATATGCAGGCCTTTCCATACGAGACACCATGATTTTGGGCACATAGTTCTCTTGTTGGACTTTAATCATAGAGGATAAAGTTGCTAGAGCATCAGCAAATTGATTCTCGTTACGAGGTACATAATGCAGCTTCACCTACGTGAAAAATGTCAACAACCTCCTAGTGTAGTCCCTGTAAAGAATCAAATGTGGTTGATGAATACGCCACTTTCCGTTAACTTGATTTATAAACAAAGTTGAATCATCGAAGATCTCGATGGTCTTAATTCGCAAACCAATCGCCTCCTCGATCCCCATTATACAAGCTTCGTATTCTGCCTCATTGTTGGTGCATTCAAATGTCAATCAGGCAGTGAATGGCATATGAACTCCTTCCGGTGAGATAATAACGACATCGACTCTGCTGCCGTTCATGTTAACAGCCTCATCGAACATCAAACTCCATTTGGATTCAGGGTCTGGCCCCTCCTCCGGGAGTGGTTCTTCACAATCTTTCAATTTAAGGAACATGATGTCTTCATCAGGGAATTCAAACTTCATTGGCTGATAGTCATCAATCGGTTGTTGGGCCAGATAATCTGACAATACACTTCCTTTGATAGCTTTCTAAAAAGTATACTGGATGTCGTATTCAGTCAAGATCATTTGTCAATGGGCTACCCTTCCGTTCAAAGCTGGCTTTTCAAAGATGTACTTGACGGGGTCCATCTTGGATATCAGTAGGGTGGTATGAGTCAACATGTATTGCCTTAGTCGACGAGCAGCCCATGCCAAAGCACATCAAGTTTTCTCGAGCGGTGAGTATCTTGTCTCACAGTCGGTAAATGTTTTGCTAAGGTAGTATATTGCATTCTCTTTTCGACCAGACTCGTCATGTTGATCCCTCAAGCACTGTAAGGTACATAATCATAGGCCTCCCAGAACTAGAGGTATGAGAATTGGAGGTTCTTGTAGATACTCTTTGATTCGGTCGAAAGTCAATTGACAATCATCATTCCACTTAATGGGTTCGCACCTAGCTGTTAGGTGAGATATGAACCGTGCAATGTAGTTCAATCTTCCTAAGAAGCCACACACTTCTTTCTCAGTTCTAGGCTCAAGCATTTCTTGAATTGCCTTCACCTTTGCTGGATCGACCTCAATCCCCTTTTCACTAACGATGAAGCCTAATAATTTTCTAAAGCGTACTCCGAAGGTACACTTATTCGGGTTCAATCTCAATCTGAACTTCTGTAGCCTGTCGAACAGCTTGTCCAAGTTGACTAAGTTCTCTTCTTCCGTTTGCGACTTCGCGATCATGTCATCCACGTAGAACTCGATCTCGTGATGAATCATGTCATGGAAGAGAGTCACCATTTCCCATTGGTAAGTTGCCCCGGCATTCTTCAAACCGAATGACATCACTTTGTAGCAAAAAGTTCCCCAAGGGGTAATGAAAGAAGTTTTCTCCATGTCATCTGGCGACATCTTAATTTGATTGTAGCCCGAAAAGCCATCCATGAAGGAAAACACAGAAAATTGGGATGTATTGTCAACTAGCACATCAATATGTGGCAATGGGAAGTCATCATTGGGACTCGCTCGATTCAAGTCTCGATAGTCCACACACATTCGAACCTTGCCATCTTTTTTCGGAACTGGAACGATGTTGGCAACCCACGATGGATAACTCGTAACAGCCAAGAATCCAGCATCAAACTGTTTTTGAACCTCTTTCTTGATTTTTATTGCCATGTCGGGTCGAGTTCTTATCAGATTTTGTTTCACTGGCGGGTAATCTTCTCAGAGTGACAACTTGTGTATTACAATATCAGTGTCCATCCATAGAATGTCCTGGTAAGACCAGGAAAAAATGTCGACAAATTCACGGAGCATGTCAATCAACCGACTCTTTACAGATTCTTCCAAAGCGGCTTCGATCTTGACTTCTTTCTTATCATCTTCGGTTCCCAAGTTCACCATCTCAATAGCCTCTGCATGTGGCTGAATTACTTTTTCCTCTTGCTTTAACAATTTAGCTAATTCCTTGAGCAGTTCACAATCATCTTCACCTTCCTCGTCGGCTAGGTAAATCGGATTGTCGAAGTCATAGAAAGCCATAGCAGGATTGTCATCGATGAGACCCGATGGGGTGCATCTGCATGAATGATAATTCATGCTAGATTTTAGAAGGAGCGGAAAAGACATGAAAAAACATACATTGCCATTTATTGTATAAAAAAATGAAAGACAAGGAACACCATGAATGAATGCCAAAACGTCCATTTTATTAATGATTTGATATTGCATATTGACACAATGAAAAAGCCCTTATAATGAGCTAGTATGCCTCGGGCAAGACATAGAGCTTTCATACAAAGAATAAAATCACAAAATAATTACTCTTTGTGCTGGGTAACAGTGATGATTGCTTCAGACGACCAACTATTGAGTTCCATTCTTGGGACACATGGCTTGATCCTCTCATCCATTTTGCAATCACTATCAATTGCCTCCTCTTGAACAACACAGATATTGCCATGATCAACCCAAATGGGGACCTCGACCATATTGCCCCAACCTTTATTAACCCCTGACTCCACAAATTTCAAAGCCTGCTTGTAAGATGCGATAAACACACCCTTTTTCTTTTCTTCTGCAGGGGAAGCCGATGACGACGTAGCCTCAGTTCTGACCGGATCAAAAGCCTGGCAAGGAGTCTCATATATTTCACCATCCATCTCCACATATTTTAAAGAAGATAAATGGCTAATGAAAATGTCTTCCTCCCTACATACTGTGACAATTTGCCCTTCCCATACAAACTTTAGCTTTAGATGGAGAGTTGAGGATACAACCCCGTCTGCATGGATCCAAGGACGCCCGAGTAGACAGTTGTATGCAGGCTGGATGTCCATGACATAAAAGGTCATGTTGAATACCTATGGTCTTACCTTGATTGGTAATTCCACTTCTCTGAAAACTGACCTTTTGGAGCCATCAAACGCCCTGACCACCAAGTCACTTGGCATGAGCACCACTACGTCATAATCCAACTTGATTAAAGCCTTCTTTGGCAGCACATTTAGGGAGGACCCTGCATCAACAAGCACATAGGAGAGTACAGCCCCTTTGCATTCCATCGAAATGTGAAGAGCTCTGTTGTGACTGCGCCCCTCAGCAGTTAGATCTAGATCTGTAAACCCTAATATGTGGCTAGCGTTCACGCTAGAAACAACCGTCTCGAGTTGGTTTACCAATATTTCTTGTGCTACATAAGCATTGTTCAGGATTCTCAGCAAAGCGTTCCTATTGTATTAAGAACACATCAATAGTGACAAGATCGAGATCTTGGAGGGTGTCTATTGCAAATGGTCGATTATCTTGTAGTCGCTCTTCTTTATGATCCTCAAGAATTCCTCGACCTCTTTGTCAAAGGTAATGTTCGGAGCTGGCACAAGAACATAATTTGTCACAACTCGCTTGCCCTTGGCCTTAGAATGGGCCCCTGCATCATCATTTAGTGGCACTGCGTCGTTCCTCAAGGTCTGAGGCGCGAATAATCGTCCACTCCTCGTGAATCCACCGACTCCCACATTTTCGATATGTTGTGGAGCTGCGCTGGAAGTGGTTAAATTTTGTTTTTAGTCGTTACAATAAACTTCTGCCCTATAATACCATGGGACAACTTTCTCACTTTGATACGGCATAGGACATGCAGTGGTGAACGTGACTGGTGTTGCCCTGGCTAGCGCCAGAATTTCGACAGGGGTATAGTAGATAGTTACCGTAGAAACTTCATCTCCTTTCACAACCCGGTCAAACTGGATGCTTCCTTCATTAATCATCTTCTGAATTCCTAACTTCAACCTGCCACATCCATCAACTAATTCTGCACATTTTGGGCAAACTTCCCCACAGCCTGGGAATATACCTTTCTTTACCAAACATCCCTTTACTGCTAGTAGTGGAGTCTTCAAGGAATTAACATCATAAACCAAATTCAAGCTATCACCGTCATCTATGGCTCCCACGGTTCTTCCATGCGAAGGCATGGGAATTTGCAGGACATTCAGTGCAGGAGCAAAGTTGATCGCCTTCGAGTCTAGTAATTATTGCACCTTATGCTTAAGGGCCTTACAATTTTCCGAAGTATGACTTGGGGCTCCGGAGTGGAATTCGCAATAGGCATTGGCATCATACCCCTCAGGAATTTGCCATGGTCTTGGAGGTTGTAAAGTTATGAGCTAAATCATCTGCAACTGAAGTAGATTCTGTAAGAGTTGAGAGTGAGACGTCGGTGGAACCTCAAAATATCTTTCATCCATCTTGGGCATTGGCTGGTACCCTTGTCGGGCCCCCCTTTGTTGTTGTTGAGGTTGTTGTAGCTGTTATTGATTGGAAGCAGCAGGGATGGTGACAAAAGCTGCTTCGTAGTAGGAATTTCGGTTTCCTCTTTTCCTTTGAGCGTACACTGCCCCAGTTTCCCCTTCTTTTATCTTTGCAAATGGTTCCTTGATCCCAGAAGTAGAAGCTCCATTATTCTGGATCTTACCCTGTTTCATCCAATTTTCAACCCTTTCACCGGTCAGCATAATATCGGAAAAACCACTGGAAGAACAACCTGCTAGATGTTCCATGAAGTTATCTGGGAGAGTATCCATGAATAAATCCACCATTTATCTTTCAAGTAGGGGTGGTTGCACCCTTGCTACCAGCTCGCGTCACCTTTGCACGTACTCTTTGAAGCTCTAAGAGTTTTTCTGGGATAAGCTCTATAGATGAGTCCTACTCGGGGCCATGTCGATATTATATTGATATTAATTGAGGAACGCTTCTCCGAGTTCCTTCCAGTTGCGCACAACAGTTCTCTCTAACTCCATGTACCACTCAAGAGAGCCTCCATACAGGTTGTCTTGGAAAAAATACATCTAGAGTTTCTCATCTCTGGTATAAGCAGCTATCTTGCGATAGTAAGCCTGAAGATGAGTTTTGGGGCAAGAACTCCCATTGTATTTATCAAATGCAGGGGCCTTGAACTTCGGAGGAATGATCAATCCTTACACCAATCCCATATCAGAAACATCAATACCCAGTGTATCTCTGCACTCAAGAGCTCTGACTTTTTCTGCTTGCATCAGAAAGTCCTGAAGATTACCTCCCATACCGAATCCCATGTCCTCGTTCCACAAAGAGAACTGGTATTCCTGACGATCTTCCACATTATGAATCAAAATATGAATACCATATGGAGTGGGAGGCCTATTACCCCTTGTTGTGATATCAGTGGCATTAACTGGGTTGCTTTGTGCATCAAAAGTCGCTCCAACAACCGGAGGCTCCACCTGCAACGGATCCAACCTTTGGAAAACAACCCTCAACTCTTGTTGCCTTTGGGCCATTCCCTGCATCATATTCATGAATTCACACATCCACATACGGAGCTCAGTCAGTTCAGCTTAAACGGTGTCCATGACGTTTCTTTTATTGCGACGGATGGCGTACCGGTGAAGACGATGCTTTGCAATCCTGTCTGAATAAACATATATGGTAAGAAACCCAGATAACCTGCAAAAGAAAAATGCAAAGATGATATGAATGCATGCAAATGTTGTGTTCTTTCTCAAGGTTATCCGTGCCCCGGTTCTGGTATCTAAGAAAACAATCCATATGACTTTTGGAAACTGATATTTGATAAGGATTCTTTGCAGGGTATTCAGATTTTGATGACTTTGAACGACAAGGTTTTAATGCATTCAGAAAGATAAGGAACTAAACAAAATCTTCATAGCATAAAACAACCTTTAAGACAAGAATAACAAAATTCCCCGTAGGGATACAAGTCTTACAAATCAGAAGAGAAAAAATGCAGAAATAAAGACAAATATTCCGACAACATGTCTGTAGGTAATCTGAATACATAAGAAGAAAGCAAACTAAAACCTGAAGCTGCGCGTCAATGCTCTCCACTGGGTCCTGGCTCAGACCTAATCTTCTGGACTCCATCCATAAATTTGAGATTTGTTATCTCCTTAAGCGCTTCTTCTAGTGTTTCTGGCTTTGCTCCAACTGCTGGGAATTCTTTCGAAGACTTTTGTGAGTTGACTCTAACTCCTCTTTCTAGTATTTAATCCACAACTCGTAATACTTCTCTTGTTCTTTATGCTTCTTTTGACTTTGATCCCATTTGTCATGCATAAGGTGATAGCTTGGTTAGCTTCCCTTAGAGACTTTCTAGTCTTCTTACGTTCATCTTCCCTTCTGATATCCATCAAGCCTCTTCTTCTGAAATAAGTTTCCCTACCAACAAATTCCTTCTCTTTGAATTCTCTCTCTTGCTGCATCTTCTGCACCTTCTCTTCTAAGACCTGGTTAGCATGAGCCATTGATAACGAGAAATCGTATCAATTATTTAACACATTTTATGTCTGTTTTGATTGCATTTTGATATAATTAACTCCCAACTTTTCTGAGTTTTTCGCATTTGTTACAGGTATAGTGTTTGTCAAGCCAAAAATATGAAAAATGAAGAAATGAAACAAATAAACATTAGACAGACCAAAGAGCCAAGCCAAAAACAAGATTCTGCATAATTTGCAGCAGTGACGGTCGTCAAAGGTCCATTACGATCGTCACACAGCTTGTAGCGTATGACGACCGTCACACACATGTTACAACCGTAACGCGCTAAAAAGAGGCCAAGACGCTCGTCATAGCCCATGATGCTCAACACTATGTTATAACTTGTTTTATGCAGAACATGCAAAGTGAAATAGAAGCAGAACAAAGTCACATCACTTTCCTTATTTTTCTCAACCTAAATTTATACGAAGCAAGCTTAGTCCTCCTATTTTCCCTCAAAGAGTGGGCTTCTAAAAGACCTACTATATCACCAACTGATATATTTCATTGCCTATAAATAGAAGGAGGAACATAATAAAAAGGGGGAGAGTTTTGTTGCACCAATCGTTACCGAAGCTCTGCCGAATTTATTCTTGTTTTTTCATTGTTTTCATTCCTTTGTTTTCAGTTATTTCAATTTCGTTTCAATTCAACTACCTGTAAGTAATAGTTTCCAACATTAGGAAACTATTACATTAGATTAGGATATTTATTTTCTAGCCTCAAAATTCGTATTTAATTTCCGAGAAGATCCAAGCTTCCCGCCATTTGTGGAAGAGGGATCTATGAGGAAAAGTTCTTTAGTATCATGTTTTAATATATTGAATTTTAATTTTATTTGTTTAATTGGTATTTATTAATTATGTTTGCATTCTATTTAATTAATCATTATTGTTTTTCCGCTTTAATTAATATGTCTAGCTAATCTAATAGTGTCGGTATGTAATGACGGTAACCGAGCAGATTGAATTAATGCTAAGCTAAAAGTTATAATTAACTTAATCTATGGCTGAGACTTTTTATAATTAAAATTAAGCTTTTTGTTACGAGAGTAAAAAGAGTAGAAAAATGTTAGGATCGAGACCACGAGAGTGTGAGGTTTTAACCGGATAGCTAAAGTTAGGCATTTGATTTAAATACAGCAAGAGCGCTTTAAACTGAATTAGATTCTATTAAGTTTCCAAAGAGTAATTTCTAAACACTTATGGGCTAGCGAGAGCAGGCATAGGGCTTTAGGAATATAATCAAATACAAGACCACGAGAGTGTGAGTTGAGGGTTTTTAAACTGATAATTTCTACAGAAGCAATTAAGTGAAGTATTCCTCTACACTTAGTCTTGGTTTAATCCGCATAGGTCTACTAAGTTACATATCGACCGCCTAAATCATATAATCTTAATTCTAGTAATTTTCCATTTAGTTACCTTTAGAAACCAAATTCGTGACAATCTTCGCCTTAGCTAACATAGCAACATTTATATCACTAGAGTGATAACTTAATCCCTATGGGTTTGACATCTTTTTATTACTACGTGGTAGGCTGTGCACTTGCAGTTAAGATACCGTTAGATGTTAGGTCAATCGCACATCATCCATACGATGATACAAGTTGGTGACTTCAGAATTCTCCACTCCTACCTCATGCAACTGGGCTTCCAACTTCTTGTAATCTTCAAGAGGAACGATAGTTTGTGGCAGCACTTCCTTTGGATACAAAGGAAGCTCCATGGAGAATGGGAGAAGTAGAACTTCTACACAACTTCTCAACTATGTAGCAAAAGGATCATACATCTTCGAGTCCACTCTTCCAAACTCCTTTTTTCCTTTCTTCATCCTCAATTCCTAAGCCTGGGATGCCTGAATAACCAACTTCTCATTTCCTTCTGTCGGGAAATACAATGACTCATCTATCTCTTTAGTAGATGGTGGGTTCTTCAAAGGATAACCAAATTGCTTTCTAGCTAGCACATGATTGTAATTTGTCCCTCCCTTCCTTCCGAGCAAAGGCACATTAGGAAAACCACCACAACTAGTAATGATATCCTTTCCCACTAAATTTTTGTTGCATCCCCAAGCTATGTTATCAGAAGTTAAGCCCATCAGTCTTCTAGACCACTTCCACTCTTGCTTCAACTCTTAGAAATACCCCGACTTTGGAAGTTTCCTAGCAAACCAATCAGCAAATAAGGGAGCACAACAGTTCACATACCCCTTCCTCTTCTCGTTCCTGTAATGAACATCGTGGTAGAATTCTCCTAACAAAGTAGGCATTGGGTTTCCCTTGATGAAGATGGCAATGGCTTCCATGCTGATCAACCCTTTCTCTCCTGGGAACAAACTTACCCCATATACCATCAGGGCTAGCAATGCACTGAACTCTACCCACTTGTTTCCTAATGCAAAAATATGAGCTTTTGTGACAAGAAAATTGAAGTAAATCCCTTTAACCTTGCTGGATTCTAGACCCATCTTGACTCTAAGCATACTCAAGTGACAATCACTAGCTATGTCTTCATATGGAGGAACCCTCTTTGAAGCAGAATAAGTAATACCATCTCTGATAGGAACTTTTAGGATGCTGGGAACCTCTTCTAAGGTGGGAGCCATAATATAATCTGGAAACACAAAAACTTGCAGCTGAGGATCATAGAACTGCAGTAAGGAATGAAGGTTATTTCTCTGGTCAACAATAGGCTTCACATAATTCATAATCTTCCCATACTCTTCCCCGAAGTCATCTAAAACTTTGTCATTCATCAAACTAATCAGTTTCTGAATACTCTCGGCTTCTGGTTGCAGAAAGATGTAGTGAACATTCTTTTTTCTGGGAGCTTCTCTGATTTCTGCCATCTAGACGAGGATAACCACAAGCAAATACCGGAACTGGGTGCAAGATGCAAGTAATAACCTGAGAAAATGAAAACACAAATAGTTAATGCTAGTATGATGCAATGCAAGGCATGTGATCAGCGACATGTCTGTGTTGGTGTTGATCAGATAATCAAGTGTCTATGAAGAGTCATAATAACAATATCTCTGTGTAGAAACCCTATAATTCGGAACCAAAGGACCATATATAACCAAATCATATCCAAAAATAACACTGGAAAAATGGGTATGTTGAAAGTTTATGGTTCCTGCAAACCTATAAATATCCCTCCCATCTCACGGGTGTGCTCTGGGTCGACATCACGGACTCTAAGATCCAAATAACGATAATACATTTATCATCTCTGAGAAATGTATCATGACCAAATCAGGGAGTCGATTTAGCATTATACACTACTCAGGGAGATATCAGTTGAGTCTGGAAAAAACAAGCATCCCTTATAAGTCCCTAACTTTGAGCGCTCAAATCCAGAAACAATAGTACATTCAGCCCGTGGGATACTGTACTATCGTCATACGACCAGACTCTTTGACTGAGTTCCTATAAGAGAACCAGGCCATCCTATGCGATTTCCCAGTGGGCCCTCGGGTGAGAATGGGTTTGCCACAGAATGTGGTCTTCCACTGTCACCACTGGAGGGGGATATTTCCACAAAAGTCCTCAATGATCGGTCCCCTGATGCACATAACTATCGAGGTCGTGTAATGATCCAAGAAAGATTCTTGTATTAATACATTTCTAAGACAGTCGAAGTCTAGGTGTGGAACTCACTACTACCAACATAGCAAGATGCCATGAAGCCAAAGTGACTGACCACACTAAGTACTAGGGTGCACTCGAGCCCCGGTTACGAGTTCATCTCACAGTAACCCCCAACCCGCCAAAAGAAAACCAGTACAGCCAGACAGTCCAGTATATACATATGATGCATGAAAACAAAATACTGAAAGCAATAAATAAAGCTGTAAATAAAACTATAAATAAAACAGTAAAATAAACACACATCAATAAATATCGAACACCCAAAGAAACAGAAACTAACAAGCGCTAGGAGAGACTCTCAAAGGGGAAACCAGAGATTCTGAGAAATCCCCAGCAGAGTCGTCAACTATCGCTCCCAGGATTTTCATCCTAGTACAAACGCGAAAGTGGCGTGGAAAAGGGTAGAGTCGCCAGCCAGATATTTTTATCCCGAAGGAACGGGAATGGTAATGTTGCACAAATCAGAGAAAAGAAAGGAAGGAAAAAGGTCCTGCGAATCAAAGAATTGGGTTCGGGAGTCGGTTACGACCTGGGAAGGTATTAGCACCCCAGATCGTCCACTGTACCCGACGGAATCTACGCTTAAAAAGAAATTGTTTCAAAGGGTAAGGAATAAAACTACTGCTGAATAAAACCGCTACTGGAACTGGAATGAGAAGAAAGAATAGGGAAAATGTAGGGAAAATAAAGAATGTGCTCGAATGGGCCCTACCCTACTGCCTACGTATCTCATGGGAAATGAGAATCAGAGTCGACGTAGTTCGCCTAACTAAGGCGAAAATTTGTTTGTGTTTTTTATGAATTGAACTGCTTATACCTATGCTCAGGTCTTACAGGCTCGTCTGGTACGAGTGTGTTACCATATTGCTAGGAGACAAGTCGTAGAAATTTCTCGTTTAGAGTGAATGAGGTGAGAAGAGAATTCCCGCAGGATAGCCGTTTGTTGTTTGTTTACTGTCTTTTAAAGAAGTGTTTTTTTGTTTGTGAAAATAGTACATGATCATACTTATACATCATGCTATACAAGCTTGTACTATCCTAAGATGGTATGAATACAAGTTCCCCATGGAATAAGTCTCTGCATCTAAGACTACTTCAATCTTTATTAAAGTGTTTTTTAGTTTATTCTTTGGGATGAGAAAGAAGGACTCAAGTCGAAAAAGGAAAAAAACTAAGGGAACTAAGACTCACCCTAAGTTATTGTATCATGGTGGTCCTATGGTTAATTTGGTTTTCTAATCCTAATTAAGAAGAATAAAAGAAGAGGAAACTAGAAAGAAACTTACTTCTCTAAAGAAGTTAAGCTGTTTCTAAAGAGGGAAAGAATGAAGTTATACAAACAAAGCACAAAGTACTAAGACGACCACAATTTGAAAGTATAAAGAGATGAAGGAAGAAGTTGTATGTGGTATACCCTCCTGCATACATGACTTGCCTTAACCCCGTATAAAACAAAGGTTAGATACACAATTCATATTGAAAGCATAAGCCAATACAAAAGCTAAACAAGTCATGAAATAGAACTAAAGGTTCCCCAAGGCTAAGTCCTAAAGGAGAAGGATCCTAAATGATAAAAGGATTCTAAAGTCAGTAGCTAAACAATATTAATGTGTTCTAAGGTTATAAGATCAAACACTAACAAACTATGCCCTAACTAGGCACTAAACACCTAAGAAGTTTAAGGTGAAGTTAGATGAAGAAGATTGAATGAAAATGCAAGGTAAACATGTATAAAACCATGGTTGAATATTAAAATCAGAACCTAACATCAATTAAAAGTGTCTTAAAAATTAAATGAAAGTGTACACAAAGCATGAGAAGGATTACTCAAGTGTAAGAGATTAGATGGAGAAGAATTAAGGAGAAATGAATAAGTTGTTTTATAAGAAAAATATTTACTTGGAACACAAGTCAAACATGAACAAGCAAAGATGAATTTTCCATACAAAAGTAAGAAGCTATATGGGATATTAACATGAAGATTATAGGCACCAATCAACCAAAAATGAGCAAGCATTCTCCATTTTAGGGTCAGGGAAGAAAGAAGTAAGAAGGAAAAAGCTACTTGAAAAGAAAGGCACCAAACAAATAACAATGATCATGAAAAAATAGCCAATTAAGTCCCTAAAGTCACCAACCAGAAGACAACATTGTATTAAAATATCTCCCAAAAATTCACAATTAAACTCCACCAAATGGTCACTCAAAGTTACCTAATGATGACTTGCAAACTTGCACAAACAAGGCTTCCAAAACTATGGAGAAAATGAGTTCAAAAATCTGACAAAAATATTTTTAGTTTCCTTTCTAAGTCTTTTAAAAGATGTAAAAAGAATGGTGTGAAAATTTTACTTGAGGTGGAAGAACTAAATTGGACAAACTGAGGTGTTAATGTGGAAATCCAATGAAAAAGAAATCAAATGAAAAATCAAAATAAAAATGAAAAATCAATGAAATCAGAAAATAAAATCACACAAAAAATTTGGAATGAGTTGAGATATTTGTGTAATTTTTGGGGGATTTTATAATGATTTTTAGTATTTTCCATGAATTAAAATCGAAAGTACGTAAAAAAGTAAATAAGAAACACAAGGAAATCAAGGGGGTGCGACAAGAGCAATTATGAAGCTGAAAAATAGGAATGGACTGAAGAGGGGGTGTATGGTTCTTACAGTGGGGAGTCATGCGTGTGAATGTCATTCGGTGGTGTTGCACCCCAAAATTTGCCCTCACCAAGACAAGACATTGTGTACTAAGGTGTCCCAAGAGGTTCACAAGGTTCACAAGGTTCACAGGGTATCTCAAGAGGTTCACAATTAGTCAGAAAGTTTGACAATTCCCTCAGACAATGCATCCTCCTAAGCAAGGCATCCTAAACTAAGGTTTTGACTTTCATCAGGCTAAATGGACTTCCAAGGCTTCAAGTGAGCTTCATAGCATCCTATATGTGTTCAAGAATCCCCATGTCAAGTTTCAAGGCTTTCCCAAAAGGTTTGCTCAGTCAGATGATCAGATAGGCTAAAATCAGTCAAAGCAGTCAAAGCAGTCAAAAAGTCAAACTGAGGTCAATTGTGGTCAAACCAAAGTCAAACTTCATGATTTTTTCCAACATCAAGTATATGAAGTAAAATTCATAATTTGATCAAGGGTTGATCATGATTCATCAAGGAGATTTCAGATCATCAAGAATCAGGATTTCTAAATTAGGGTTTTCATAGGAAAAGTCAACTGAACTTTGACCAGCCATAACTTTCACATGCTTCATCAAAATTTTTCCATCCAAAGCTCATTTTGAAGGAAATTGAATTCTCTACAACTTTGTGTCTCATAAGACAAGCCCAAAAATGCTTCATTTGGAAGGTATGAGCTAAGACATTATAGGTCATTTTAAAAGTCAACAAAGAGTCAACAACTTCCAAAGAGCATAACTTGAGAATGGTAAATGATATGGACATGAGACCAAAGAGGTTGGTTAGGGGACTCTTTAAGATTTCCAAAATGTCTAAGAACACATTCATAGCATTAAAATTGAGGGATTTGTGTCTTTGCAAAGTTGGGAAATTTTTGAGAGGTTTATGAAGCAAATGGGACCTTAGAACCAAATTTCTCCAAATGGGCTTGCATTTTTATGATCCAAACACTTCCATGACATCATGCACGAATTAAAAATTATTTATTCAAATATTTATTCATTTTATTTTATTTATTATGATTTTTTACATTAAAAATCATTTTAAATCAAAATAAAATATAAAAGTGTGAATATTTGGTGAGATCTTTGTTCTAGAAAGTCTTAATGGTCATTTAGAAGTGATTGAAATTATAAAAAAAACCAGATCATTCAAAAATAGCAAGGATATATCAAAAAATTTCAATATTTGAAGGCATATCTTTTTCAATCTCTAACTATCCAAAAGTCCAAAATATGATGTGGTTTTTTAACCTAATTTTGTTCTACTACATATATAGAACTCATACAAACACAAGAGAGACGAATTTGGCAGCCAAGAGTACAAAATCAGTTTCAAAAATTCAAGAGAAAACTCAAATTCGGATTTTCGAATTCTATTGCTTTGCAAGTGTTCTAAAGGTTGCAATTCACTCTATGATGGTTACTGAACATGTCTAAACCATTTACATCATCAAAAACAAATTCATATGATTAAACCGAAACTCTTTTTCTCTCAATTTTCATTTTTTTTATTCCGTCAATTCTTGTATGTTTTGTTGTTTTTTATGAGCTAACAATGTTTGTTTGAATGTATGGAGTGTTTCTGGGCAAAAAGTTTGGAGTATCACGACCTAAAATGCAATCAGCCATTGCTAGGGTTTATGCTCTCAATTTGGGGCTTTCTAAAATACCAAATATAAATGAATAATGAAGACATAAATGAGTTGTACGTGTTGTAAAGATCATGTTGGCATGGTCAATCAGATGAAATTTCACGTGTTTTATGTAGTTTGAATTTCGCAGGTGTTCATGCGCAAGATTCGCAGGAAAAAAGGTAAGGAATTTCGCAGGAAAACCTGCGAATCCTAAGGTTGGGGATGACTGAGTTTGGCGCGAATCTGATTATTTGAATGGGTGTTTATTTTATATATTATTATATGTAATATTTTTAATAGAGGGCGTGGCCAGCCTGGTGGCAAGGACATAGAGGATTGCAACCAAGAGACCTGGGTTCGATCCCCAGGTTTTGCGTTTTTTTCAATTTTTTTAATGATATTTTGTAGGTTATCTATATTATTTATTCTTGCCATGATTTTTCAAGAAACACGCGCGCAACTCAGTTGGTCAAGTGGCGTACTTGGGAGGTAAGGGACCTGGGTTCAATTCCCAGGTCCTTACTTTTTGATTGTTTTTCTCCTATTTTCTTATTTTAGGTAATTTCTCTTAAAATTATTTAATTCTTTAAATTAATTTAATAAAACTAAATCATTTTCTAATTAAATGACCATTAATCAATAAATTTATTTTTTAATAACCTCTACATTTTTTCTATCCTTATTTATAGTATTTTTTGTAAATAAAAATTTATTAAAAAACTCTAATTATTTTAATATGGTATGTAATTGTTTTTTTTTTTACTAATTTTCTTTATAAATTTATTTACCATTTTTTTTTAATTAAATCAAAACCCTAATTAACCCCATTTTTTATTAACTTTAACATTTAATTTAATTAATCTTTGTTCTAATGTATAATTAAATAATTAATAATTTTTTTTGTAAATAATTATTATATTGTTTATTATTATTATAATTATTCTATTTTCTTTTAAAAATTCTTTAGAATTGTTTATTTAGCTTAACAAAAAAATATTCTCTTAAAATTTTATATTCTTTATATTGTTGCTAACCCCTTTTCTTATGATTATTATTATTGCTAACCCTTTAAATTATTATTTATTTATTTATATATTTATCATTAAATGTTTCTATTATTATGTAATTGCGAAAGTCGTGTAATAGTCGTAGGTTTATTTTTGTCTCTATTTTATTTTTTGTAAACATTATTATTGCCATGGTTAGTAATCTTAGGGTGTGTATAACTATGTGTAATTAAAATAATTTAGAAAACTAATTTAAACAAGATACATACATGAATACAAACACTCACACACGTAAGTCGATCTTTGATCGCCATCTCACACTTTCTAGGGTTACTCCTCATGTTGCATACTTCTAAGGTCAAGTAAGGTGTCTTAAAGCAAAGTCCCTCCATTAATATCATCAAGTCTCTTTAAGTTTATAAGATCAAGTCCCTTCGAGGTTGCCTACGGTAAATGATCTTGTCCCTTCGAATAAAAGATGATAAGTCCCTACGAATTGCTAAAGACACCTTACAGTTGCCTAAATACAGATGTCCCTTCACATGTCCCTTATCATGTCCTAGGTAATGACTACTTATTCCTTAATAATAGGGATAGTCTTACCATTGAAAGAACATATAAGAACATTAAAGATTTAACATAGGGTGGGTTCCTCTTAATTACTTGCTCACCTTTTCAAATACTTCATTACACTTCACATTTCAAACAAATTTTCAAAACAAAGTCTTTATATACATCCATACGAGGATCATTATAAAGTACTTAGAAAATTCTTAATCACACACTACACCTTTCTCAAAACAATTTAAAGTGAGCTAAGTAACTAAGAGCCCATGGATAACCATGGATACAAAGGGTGCTAACACCTTCCCTTTGTATAACCTACCCCCCGAACTCAAAATCTTTTTAAGGTCTTTCCTGTTCTTTTATGCCCTTTCCTTTTGGATAAAATAAAAGTCGGTGGCGACTCTTGCTATCCGCAACATTTATAGAAAAGTCAGTTCTCCTACCGTGTTACAGAACTGGCGACTCTGCTGGGGATTAATAAAATAGGGGTACCCTTAGGAATTAGATCACTTTAAACTTGTTTGCTTTGTTTGCTTTACTTTACTTGTTGGGTGCTCTTATGTGTGAAAGATCCTAACTCGGATCTAGTGTACCTTAGGTAAATGGCAATAGACCAAGGAAACTGTACGGTATATACCGATATGGTTGATCTGGTGGCCATAGATAATGTGACTTCTTGGTTGGTGCTTATGTTCCTTAAGTAAAGTTGAGGATAATATGAGGCTGCCATATGTTGTCAATACACTAACTGACTTTTAGAACCCTAGTCATCCAATCTTGGCCTTTAGAAAGTAGTGAAATAATTGGCTTTGATGAAGACTGAAGTTGGTTGATACTCGATACTACACTCATTGAGATTCTAAACTTGGAGGGTTTTGGTTGGCAAGTAAGTTGCCTACTGAACAACCACCCTTGTGAAGGATCAGTGATATTGAGATCCCTTAGAACCTGGTTACTTTATAGGACAGGATGAACCAACTAAACTTCAGGGGAGGGTACTTACCTTTAAACCTCATGCAAGCCTTAAAACCTAGGACTATTGTGTGACTTGTTTGTGTGTGCCACATGTTTGTGATTGAGCATAACATCATAGCATCATCATGCATCATAAGCATAACATTTTCACTAACCATTTCAAGGACCAAAGGATTTATCTTTGTTCTTTGTTGCAGGTCATGGCTTCTGCTCGTAGGAATACTATCCGGATCAAATTTGTAGGAATACCTCCTAAGCTTAAGGAATTGGTCTCTCAAGTCTCTAAAATATCCCAATTCATCAAGAGGCATGGTCACCTACTGGATCTAGTCACTTCAGGGTTCAATGAAGACATGATGAGTGTCCTGTTTCAGTTCTTTGACCCTAAACATCATTGCTTCACATTCCCAGACTACTAGTTGGTTCCTACAATGGAAGAGTTCTCCAAGCTATTGGGTATACCTATCCTTGATTAGAAACCATTCACAGGCTTGGAAAAAGAGCCTAAACCTGAAGTCATTGCTGCAGCCCTACATCTGAAGAAATCAGACATTGTCCTAGAAACGAGAAGTGGAGTTAAGGGTATTCTTGCTAAGGTATTGATGGAGAAAGCTCTAGTATTTCTGAAGGCTATGAGTTATGATGCTTTTGAGGAGATCTTATCCCTATTGATCTATGGCTTAGTATTGTTCCCCAATACAGACCAGTACATAGATGTACACGCTATCAACATATTTCTGACTCATAATCCAGTGCCTACATTACTTGGAGACATCTAACATTCTCTCCATACCCGTACTATGAAGGCACGAGGAACTTTGATGTGTTGCATACCTCTATTGTCCAGGTGGTTTATTTCTCACCTTCCTCGATCAGTGATGAAGAATGAACAAGGGTCAGGTGGTCCAAGAGGATTATGTCACTTTCTCATTCAGATATTCATTGGTGTTCTAGATCTATGGAGAATGTTACTATCATTGACCGTTGTGGGAAGTTCCCTAATGTGCCACTCCTTGGCATAAGAGGGGGCATTACCTACAATCCTTCCTTAGCTCTACGTCAGTTTGGTTATGCTCAGAGTGATGGTCCTCATGACATGCTTATTTAGGGTATTGTGTTCGACTACGACAACGATTTGCAAGGTTACTGTCAAAGGTTTATACGAGCATGGGGTAAAGTGAACAAGGTTGATATCAAGACTCTGGAACCCAAGTACACCATTCCTATGGAACCTTATCTCAGATGGGTGCGATCTCGTGCTCAGACTCTTATGATGCCATATCCTGCCATCCTTCTAGTTACCATGGAGCCTATTGCTGAAGGAGATACTTCCTATATCATTCTTCATCCAGACAAGCCCACTGACATGGAGAAGTTACAGAGGTCCTGGATCTAGTTGAAGGAGCAAAGAGATACTTTTAAGACTCATTACAAAGCTAGTCAAGAAAGAATCCTGGAGCTAACAAAACAACTTCACGAGGATCGGAATCTCAACTCATACCTCAACACAAAGAGGAAACGTCCATGGGAGAATTAAAACCCCATCTTTGTATTCATTTCATTTTTGTTGTAAGCCCAAAAGGCAAACAAGTTTATTGGTTACTAATAAAAGTTTACTTTTTGGTTGTTTAAACAAATTTAAATCCTGCAGTCCTTGAAAACATTGCATACGCATTTACATACCATATCATTGCATCACAAGTTTCTTATGTACAGGTATCTTATATTCTCGTTGTTTATTTAAGCAGAAATGGCTCTTGAACAGACTGTCAAAGATCTCCAGGCTCAGAATGCACAATTCCAAGAGTTGATTCTGAACTTGTCCAAGGGACAAGATGAGTTGAAGACACTGCTGGCTAAGAAGAAGAAGAAGACTAGAAGATCAGGAGGCCTTATCAATCTGGGAAGAAGATTTAGAGGTCCTATCAAGACAAAGGAACAAATTGAGGATTCTGAGTCTGAAAATTCTGAGAAAGAGGGAGGTAGTCTTCATGATACTGTGGGAGATTCTGATTCTAAGGCAAACTATTATCATGATCTTGCTAATGAAGATAAATACAAGATGCTGGTAGATAGAATGAACGCTATAGAGCTACAAAAATCTTCTGGGCTTGATTTTGAAGATCTGAGTTTAGTGTCTGGAGTGGTTATACCTATTGGCTTCAAGGTTCCTGCTTTTGTGGTATATGATGGTGTTTCATGTCCTAAACTGCATCTAAGATCCTATGTCCGGAGGATTCAACCACATACTGCTGATAAGAAGTTATGGATTCATTTCTTCCAAGAGAGCTTGTCTGGAGCCCAATTGGAATGGTATTACCAATTGGAGAGTGTTAATATTTGTGATTGGAATGATCTTGCTGAGGCCTTCTACAGACAATACCAATATAATGTTGATTTAGCACCTACCCGCATGCAGCTCCAAAGCATGTCAATGGGTGCTAAGGAGAATTTCAAGGAGTATGCCCAGAAATGGAGAGATCTGGCTGGCAGAGTTCAACCTCCTCTGACTGACAGGGAGCTGGTAGATATGTTCATGAGTACGTTGAGTGGTCCTTTCTATAGTCACCTTATTGGAAGCTCATCATCTAGTTTCACCGAGCTAATAATGACTGGAGAACATGTGGAGAGTGGTATAAGAAGTGGTAAGATACAGGTGGGTGCCTCTTCATCAAGCACTGCTAAGAAGCCCCCTAGTGGAAAGAAGGAGTCTAATGTTGTGTATGGCCAACATAGTCGTAACAGGAGTCACCAATCTGTGGGAGCAGTCCACATATCTAATCCTACTCCTGCAGCACCAGAGCTACCACAAAACAATCAGCAAAAGCCTAGAAGACAATTCACCAAGATCAACATGTCACTGGCACAAGCCTTGCAACACATGTTGAAAGGGGAACTCATTACTTTGAAGGACCCTCCTCAGAATCCTAACACTTCCTCTCCTCGATACAATCCTAATGCACGATGTGCCTATCATTCTAATTGTCTGGGACATGACACCAACAACTGCTGGGTATTGAAAAACAAGATTCAAGATATGATTGAAGCTGGGGAGATTGAATTTGACCCTCCTGGGACTCCAAATGTGATCACTGCTCCCATGCCCAATCATGAGAAGACTGTTAATGTTGTTGATGAGGTTTCCTATGTTTCCTCAGTAGCAGATGTAACCAATCCCTTATCCATTATCAAGAAGAAGCTGGTGCAAGCTGGGTTCTTTCCAGGTTGCAACGAAGACTGTTTTTATTGTGCCTACAAACCTGATAGCTGCTGGAAGTTGAAAGATGGTATTCAACGCCTCATGGACAATTACACTATATTGTTTGAGAGGACACCTTCTGTGGAAATTATGTGTGAACATCTAACTCGAGGTACGAAGGTTGAAGATGTAGCTATGGTTGATAAAGTACCAGTGAAGATTACCTCCAAGGGCCCTGTCAGGATCACCTCTAAGGGTACTGTCAGGATTACTGCTGAAGGCCCTGTGAAGATTGTTGCTGAAGCTAGAGTGGCTCACATGATTATTACCACTCCTGGCCCTGTTCCTTATACTTCTGATAGAGCTATACCCTGGAATTACGGTTCTGATGTTTACATCCATGGTGTCAAGCAAGAACCTCTGACTGATACACCTGTTACTGATGATAATCTTGATGTTGATAATATTGCTGGATCTAGTAAGATCACCAGAAGTGGAAAAATTTTCTCTCCTCCGGCTACCTCAAAAAGTGCAGATACTCCAACTACTACCTCCACTTCTAAACCAAGTACTGATGATCGGGGCAAAGGTCATGTGGTTGAACCTGTGCAAGCTGAGGAACCGACTGCTGAAAATCTTTCTAAACAGATGGAAGAAGTGCTGAAGATTATTCGCAAGAGTGATTATGATATTGTTGACCAGTTGGGGTATACTCCCTCCAAAATCTCCATGTTATCTTTGCTGTTGTGTTCTGAGGCTCATGTCAAGGCCTTAATCAAGTTCTTGAAGACTGCTCATGTGCCAAATGAGATTTCTGTGGATCAATTTGAGAATTGTGTTGCACATCTGACTTATGATAATGGGTTAGGCTTTTCTGATGCTGACTTGACTCCTGCCAAGAGAAACCATAACAGAGCTTTGCATATCTCCATTGAATATAGGGGCACCACCTTGTCTCATGTGCTGGTGGACAATGGTTCTTCATTGAATGTACTTCCCAAAGAGGTTCTGAACAAGCTCAGTCCTGAAGATGTCGTGTTAAGACCAAGTAATGTAGTGGTGAGGGCCTTTGATGGCTCAAGAAGAGTGGTACATGGAGAAGTGGATCTCCCGATCAAATTAGGCTCTCAAGTCTTCGACTCTAATTTCTATGTAATGGATATTCGTCCTGCGTATTCTTGTTTGCTTGGGCGCCCCTGGATCCATGGGGCAGGTGCTGTGACCTCCACTCTACATCAGAAGTTGAAATATCCGGTGAAAGGAAAGATCGTCACTGTTTATGGTGAGGAAGAATATATGGTCAGTCATGTGAATACTTTTAAGTATGTTGAGGTGGAAGGTGAATATGTTGAGACTCCTTGCCAGACATTTGAAGTAGTTCCTTGGGTCGTTCCTGCTACTGAAGCTCCCCCTGTTGTTAAAAGAGTTCCTGTGGTTACCAAAGTACCTCCTACAATGGCCTCCCTCAAAGATGCTAGAGTTGTAGTTGAAGAAGGTGGTTGTACTATTTGGGGTCAGCTTCCTAATATCCCTTACAAGTCTGACAAGTTTGGTTTGGGTTTCACTGCAGAGTCCCAGAAGGCTGTTCGTCGTGCTCGTGCTGTTCGTATCACCAATCAAGGGTTCATGAGAGATCAAATCAATGATGTGGGTGACTATAGTGAAGACTACAACCTGGATGATTGGATTTTTCCTACTGTGGGTGATGGGCTCAACAACTGGAAGACCGAAGACGTTATTCCTATCTCCTTTAGTCAGGAGTAAATACTATTACTGTGTTTTTATTTTAAGTTTGTAATTTTAAACAATTGAACTTTTAAGCCTTGTGCCTTTCCCGGGGCACAATGGTATGCTTGTTACGGGATGTCATTTCATTTGCATACTTCATTCAATAAAAATCAATGGACGTTTCGTTTCGTAAATATTGTGCTCCTTGTCTTTCTTTTATTTTTATTTTTGTTTATCAACTATGTGTTCTTACACACACCTATTCTGGATCCTGTTGATAACAGTTCTACTATTGCCAATTATAATTTCGAGAATCCGATCTATCAAGCTAAAGATGGAAAGGAGGAAGATTGTGAAGTACCTGTAGAGCTTGCTATGTTATTACAACAAGAAGAGAAAACGATACAGCCACATGAAGAGCCAATCGAAGTTGTGAATCTGGGAACTGAAGAAAACAGGAAAGAGGTCAAGATAGGGGCTGAATTAGAAGAAGGTGTTAAGAGCAGACTAATTCAGATGTTACGTGATTATGTGGAGATCTTTGCTTGGTCCTATGAAGATATTCCATGGTTGGATACGGACATTGTGGTTCACCGTTTACCGGTAAAAGAAGATTTTTCGTCCAAAGAAGCAGAAGGTTCGTCGCATGCGTCCTGAAATGTCAGAAAAGACTAAAGCAGAGGTGATGAAACAATTTGATGCAGGGTTCTTAGCTGTGACTTCTTATCCTCAATGGGTTGCAAATGTGGTACCGGTACCTAAGAAAGATGGTAAGGTACGTATATGTGTAGATTACAGGGATTTGAACAAGGCCAGCCCTAAAGATGACTTTCCACTTCCTCATATTGATGTTTTGGTAGACAACACTGCTCAGCATAAGGTATTCTCTTTCATGGATGGTTTCTCTGGTTACAATCAAATCAAGATGGCACCTGAAGATATGGAGAAGACTACATTTGTTACACAGTGGGGCACCTTTTGCTATAAAGTGATGCCATTCGGTTTGGAGAATGTCGGGGAAACATATCAACGTGCTATGGTGGCTTTGTTTCACGATATGATTCATCATGAGATAGAGGTATATGTGAATGATATGATAGCCAGGTCCCAGAATGAAGAACAACATCTTGATCATCTGCATAAACTGTTTGAAAGGTTGAAGAAATACAAGCTGAGATTGAACCCAAACAAGTGTACTTTTGGAGTTAGGTCTGGTAAACTCCTGGGTTTCGTTGTCAGTGGAAAAAGTATTGAAGTAGACCCTGCAAAAGTGAAAGCTATACAAGAGATGCCAACTCCCCGTACTGAAAAGGAAGTTAGGGGTTTCTTGGGACGACTGAATTACATTGCAAGATTTATTTCCCAGTTAACTGCTACCTGTGAACCAATCTTCAAGTTATTGAAGAAAGATCAGGTGATGGAATGGAATGACGAGTGCCAGACAACCTTTGATAAAATCAAGAGATATCTTCTAGAACCTCCAGTCTTGATGCCACCAGTTGATGGAAGACCCTTGATTATGTACTTAACAGTGTTAGACAACTCAATGAGGTGTGTGTTGGGGGAACATGACGAGTCTGGTCGAAAAGAGCAGGCAATATACTACCTTAGCAAAAAGTTTACCGTGTGTGAAACAAGATACTCACTGCTCGAGAAAACTTGTTGCGCTTTGGCATGGGCTGCTCGCCGACTAAGACAGTATATGTTGACTCATACTACCTTGTTGATTTCAAAGATGGATCCAATCAAGTACATATTCGAGAAACCTTCTCTCTCTGGACGAATAGCAAGATGGCAAATGATCTTAACAGAATATGATATACAGTACACTACTCAGAAGGCCATTAAAGGAAGTGTTGTAGCTGATCATTTGGCTCATCAAGCAGTGGATGATTATCAATCAATGAGTTTTGAGTTCCTTGATGAAGACATTATGATTATTACCAAAGAGCCTGGACAATATGACAGACCTGAACAAGGATCCCGATGGACTATGGTTTTTGATGGAGCTTCTAATGCACTTGGTAATGGTGTTGGTGTTGTGATCATTTCCCCTGAAGGTTGCCATACCCCGATTACTGCAAGACTTTGTTTCTATTGTACCAATAACATGGCTGAGTATGAGGCATGTATCCTGGGTATCAAAGCTGCCATTGATATAAAGATTCAGTTCCTGGACGTATACGGAGATTCAACCCTGGTAGTGAGTCAGATTAAAGGAGATTGGGATACCAAGCATGAAAATCTTATTCCTTACAGAGAGCATGTGTTGTCTTTGATCCCTTATTTTGAAGAGGTTACCTTTGGACATATTCCACAAAGAGAGAATCAATTGGCAGATGCATTAGCCAACATGGCATCTATGTTTGAGATTAGCTGGGATGATGAAGCTCCCAAGATTACTATTGGAAGATTTGAGAAGCCTGCATACTGCAATGAGATTGATACTGAAGATGGAGAGGAGAAGCCTTGGTTCTATGAAGTGAAAAGATATCTTGAAACTCAGGAGTTCCCTGAAGGAGCATCTGTCAAAGATAAGAAGTTTCTGAGGAGGTTTTCTGCTAAGTTCTTCTTGAGTAATGGAATTTTGTACAAGCGCAATCATGATTCAACTTTGCTTCGTTGTGTGGATAAGAAGGAAGCAACAGAGATTATGGAAGACATGCATGATGGGATCTTTGGCACTCATTCTAGTGGTCATGCCATGGCAAAGAAGATATTGAGAGCAGGTTACTATTGGTCTACCATGGAAGTTGACTGCTATCAACATTCCAGAACATGTCACAAGTGTCAAATCTATGCTGATAAAGTGCATATACCTCCAGCTCCATTGAATGTGTTGACTTTTCCTTGGCCCTTTGCCATGTGGGGCATTGATATGATTGGTGAGATCAAGCCTACTGCTTCTAATGGGCATCGTTTCATCCTGGTTGCTATTGATTACTTTACAAAATGGGTGGAGGCAGCTTCATTTGCATCTGTTACTAAGAATGTGGTGGCTCGATTCATTATGAATAATCTCATATGTAGATATGGCATCCCTGAAAGGATTATCACAGATAATGGCTCTAATCTGAACAACACCATGATTACCGATCTCTACACACAGTTCAAGATTAAGCATCATAACTCTTCTTTGTATCGTCCAAAGATGAATGGGGCAGTAGAAGCTGCTAATAAGAACATTAAGAAGATTCTACAGAAGATGACTGTTACTTATAAAGATTGGCACGAGATGTTACCATTTGCTCTTCATGGTTATCGCACTACAATACGTACTTCAACAGGGGCAACCCCATTCTCCTTAGTCTATGGTATGGAAGCAGTTCTGCCCATTGAAGTTCAAATCCCCTCCTTGAGAATCATGAAGGATGCAGGCTTGGATGAAGATGAGTGGATTAAGACTCGACTTGACCAGATAAATTTGATTGATGAGAAAAGGCTGGCAGCTGTTTGTCATGGCCAGATGTACCAGAAACGGATGATCAAAGCTTTTAATAAGAAGGTTAAGCAAAAGGTATATCAGGATGGTGACTTGGTAATCAAGCGTATCATATTACCACAGGGTGATCCTAGGGGCAAGTGGACTCCTACGTATGAAGGACCGTTTGTAGTCAAGAGGGTATTTTCAGGAGGTGCCATGATGCTTACTACTATGGATGGTGAAGACTTCCCACAACCCGTAAACGCAGACATAGTTAAAAAATACGACGCATAAAAAGAGACCCGCTAGGTTGACTGGACTAGGCAAAAATAAGGGTATTCCGGCGAACCAAAGGGTTCGGGAAAAAGTTAGGGATATATATATATATATATATATATATATATATATATATATATATATATATATATATATATATATATAAGTGTACACCCGGCAAGTCGAAAACCTGAAAAGGCGGCTTGGGAAAAAAAGGGTATCCCGGTGGATTGAAAACCTGAAAGGGCAATCCAGGAAAAAGTTAGGGATTAAAGCGTATGACTATGTCTCATTTGGATCACTCATGTAACTTCAACTGATGGTGCTACCTAACTCAAGTTCGAACAGATTAAAACCCAATCCAATCGTTTCCATCTCAATAGTAGAAGACGAGATACTTGAAGATAATGGCAATAGTAGAATTGAAACTCAAAAGGATTATTTCTCACATAGTTGTTTTCTTTGTTTTGTAAAAATTTTATGACGAATTCCTCTTACTAGGATTTCTGTCTCCTTGTACAAACTTGCCTGTGTATAGGTCACTTTGTAATATAAATAAAATTTCATCTTTGAATCCATATTTACTTTTACCCTATTTACATAAGCGAAAACGTCCATTGGTTGTGTTTGAATGTATGTATGCTTTTGAATATGATTGATGTTTACCATAAATGCATAAAATGCAGTAATAGTATTTACTAAGGATGAACGAAGGTAGGAATTCAACGAAGCTTCGCCGGTTCATCCCACAAGACAACTACAAATCCCCAGTAGAGCAAATTTATCTTTATAGATACTTCGAGTTACATCTCCCCTTGAATTTATGTCCATCTCTTTTATCCTCAGTCGGGATACTCAGGAACTTATTCCTTCAATAGGAGTACGACGAACGAAAACGGGAGGTTATAAATACTATACTATCAAACAAGATAGGAACGAGGTCCTCATATTCTTCAGCAACGAATCGGGATTTATTTTCCCTAGCTAGCAGTTGATATACAAAGATATCCAGACGCTTCAGGCTGCATGATTCATACATACATCATTTATATCATACCATAACATATCCATAAATGAATAATACATTTACTTAAGTATATCATGCCATACATGCATACATATTGCATAAACTAATCTTTTCCTTGCAGGATGGTTATATACAGGTAAAACACTATCAACAATTCACAACAGGTCAGAGACGATCTATACGAAGGTCTAGTGCTGATACTTAATTCAGGTTGTCCTTGGATAATAGGAAAACGGTCTATACGAAGATCTATTCCCTAATCCAGGATATTCTCAAGGGATGTAATCGTCACGAAGATTTAATCCTGATATTCTTTTATCCTTGGATAGTAGGCAAACGATCTATACGAAGATCTATTCCCTAATCTAGGATATTCTCAAGGGATGTAATCGTCACGAAGATTTAATCTTGATATTATTTTGTCCTTGGATAGTAGGCAAACGGTCTATACGAAGATCTATTCCCTAATCCAAGATATTTTCAAGGGATATAATCATCACGAAGATTTAATCCTGATATTCTTTTGTCCTTGGATAGTAGGCAAACAATCTATACGAAGATCTATTCCCTAATCCAGGATATTTCCAGAAGAGATAATCGTCACGAAGATTTGTTTCTACTGGTCTATTCAACAATTCAAAACAGTTCAGAGACGATCTATACGAAGATCTAGTGTTGATACTTAATTCAGAAAGAAATCGCCACGAAGATTTGGTTCTGACACTTAAATTAAAGTATGTTCTTAGATATGGTTCAGAGACGATCTATACGAAGATCTAAGCCCTGATACTTAATGAAGGATATTCTTTTTCCCAGAGATAATGCAGAGACGATCTATACAAAGATCTAGTACTAGCATTCAATTCAAACCATGTTGTATAAACGATTCAGAGACGGCCTATACGAAGAACTAGTACTGATATCCAGTATCAACATCAAGATATTATCACCTTCTGATATCATGGATGGCATCTATAAGCCCATCCCCAGTTCTTCCGGGTGGCATCTTCAAGCCCACTTAAGCATATACAACTAATAATCAGTGTTACTTTACGCACCGGCGAGTGCAAATTTTTGGGCTTTTGTGTTCAATCCCCTTCAACCTTCCAGGTCACGAATGGCACATATACCAATCTAACCCCCTCAGGTTTCAGAAAATTGAACAGGGGCAGCTGTTGCACCCCAAATTTTGCCCTCACCAAGACAATACATTGTGTACTAAGGTTTCCCAAGAGGTTCACAAGGTTCACAGGGTATCTCAAGAGGTTCACAATTAGTCAGAAAGTTTGACAATTCCCTCAGACAATGCATCCTCCTAAGCAAGGCATCCTAAACTAGGGTTTTGACTTTCATCAGGGTAAATGGACTTCCAAGGATTCAAGTGAGCTTCATAGCATCCTATATGTGTTCAAGAATCCCCATGTCAAGTTTCAAGGCTTTCCCAAAAGGTTTGCTCAGTCAGATGATCAGATAGGCTAAAATCAGTCAAAGTAGTCAAAAAGTCAAACTGAGGTCAACTGTGGTAAAACCAAAGTCAAACTTCATGATTTTTTGCCAACGTCAAGTATATGAATTAAAATTCATCATTTGATCAAGGGTTGATCATGATTCATCAAGGAGATTTCAGATAATCAAGAATCAGGAGTTTCTAAATTAGGGTTTTCACAGGAAAAGTCAACTGAACTTTGACCGGCCATAACTTTCACATGCTTCATCAAAAAATTTCCATCCAAAGCTCATTTTGAAGGAAATTGAATTCTCTACAACTTTTTGTCTTACAAGCCAAGCCCAAAAATGCTTCATTTGGAAGGTATGAGCTAAGACATTATAGGTCATTTTAAAAGTCAACAAAGAGTCAACAACTTCCAAAGAGCATAACTTGAGAATGGTAAAAGATATGGACATGAGACCAAAGAGGTTGGTTAAGGGACTCTTTAAGATTTCCAAAATGTCCAAGAACACCTTCATAGCATTAAAATTGAGGGATTTGTGTCTTTGCAAAGTTGGGAAATATTTGAGAGGTTTATGAAGCAAATGGGACCTTAGAACCAAATTTCTCCAAATGGGCTTGCATTTTTATGATCCAAACACTTCCATGACATTATGCACGAATTAAAAATTATTTCTTCAAATTTTTATTCATTTTATTTTATTTATTATGATTTTTTACATTAAAAATCATTTTAAATCAAAATAAAATATAAAAGTGTAAATATTTGGTGAGATCTTTGTTCTAGAAAGTCTTAATGGTCATTTAGAAGTGATTAAAATTATAAAAAAATCAGATCATTCAAAAATAGCAAGGATATATAAAAAAAATTCAATATTTGAAGGCATATCTTTTTCAATCTCTAACTATCCAAAATTCCAAAATATGATGTGGTTTTTTAACCTAATTTTGTTCTATTACATATATAGAACTCATACAAACACAAGAGGGACGAATTTGGCAGCCAAGAGTACAAAATCAGTTTCAAAAATTCAAGAGAAAACTCAAATTCGGATTTTCGAATTCTATTGCTTTGCAAGTGTTCTAAAGGTTGCAATTCACTCTATGATGGTTACTGAACATGTCTAGACCATTTACATCATCAAAAACAAATTCATATGATCAAACCGAAACTCTTTTTCTCTCAATTTTTCGTTTTTTTGATTCCGTCAATTCTTGTATGTTTTGTTGTTTTTTATGAGCTAACAATGTTTGTTTGAATGTATGGAGTGTTTCTGGGCAAGAATTTTGGAGTATCACGACCTAAAATGCAATCGGCCATTGCTAGTGTTTATGCTCTCAATTTGGGGCTTTCTAAAATACCAAATATAAATGAATAATGAAGAAATAAATGAGTTGTATGTGTTGTAAAGATCATGTTGGCATGGTCAATCGGATGAAATTTCACGTGTTTTATGTAGTTTGAATTTCGCAGGTGTTCATGCGCAAGAAGATTCGCAGGAAAAAAGGTAAGGAATTTCGCAGGAAAACCTGCGAATCCTAAGGTTGGGGATGACTGAGTTTGGCGCGAATCAAATTTTTTGAATGGGTGTTTATTTTATATATTATTATTTGTAATATTTTTAACAGAGGGCGTGGTCAGCCTGGTGGCAAGGACATAGAGGATTGCAACCAAGAGACCTGGGTTCGATCCCCAGGTTTTGCGTTTCTTTCAATTTTTTTTATGATATTTTGTAGGTTATCTATATTATTCATTCTTGCCATGATTTTTCAAGAAACACGCACGCAGCTCAGTTGGTCAAGTGGCGTACTTGGGAGGTAAGGGACTTGGGTTCAATTCCCAGGTCCTTACTTTTTGATTGTTTTTCTCCTATTTTCTTATTTTGGGTAATTTCTCTTAAAATTATTTAATTCTTTAAATTAATTTAATAAAACTAAATCATTTTCTAATTAGAGGACCATTAATCAATAAATTTATTTTTAATAACCTCTACATTTTTTCTATCCTTATTTATAGTATTTTTGTAAATAAAAATTTATTAAAAAACTCTAATTATTTTAATATGGTATGTAATTGTTTTTTTTTACTAATTTTCTTTATAAATTTATTTACCATTTTTTTTTAAATTAAATCAAAACCCTAATTAACCCTATTTTTTTATTAACTTTAACATTTAATTTAATTAATCTTTGTTCTAATGTATAATTAAATAATTAATCTTTTTTTTTGTAAATAATTATTATATTGTTTATTATTATTATAATTATTCTATTTTCTTTTAAAAATTCTTTAGAATTGTTTATTTAGCTTAACAAAAAAATATTCTCTTAAAATTTTATATTCTTTATATTGTTGCTAACCCCTTTTCTTATGATTATTATTATTGCTAACCCTTTAAATTATTGTTTATTTATTTATATATTTATCATTAATTGTTTCTATTATTATGTAATTGCGAAAGTCGTGTAATAGTCGTAGGTTTATTTTTGTCTCTATTTTATTTTTTGTAAATATTATTATTGTCATGGTTAGTAATCTTAGGGTGTGTATAACTATGTGTAATTAAAATAATTTAGAAAACTAATTTAAACAAGATAAATACATGAATACAAACACTCACACACGTAAGTCGATCTTTGATCGCCATCTCACACTTTCTAGGGTTACTCCTCATGTTGCATACTTCTAAGGTCAAGTAAGGTGTCTTAAAGCAAAGTCCCTCCATTAATATCATCAAGTCCCTTTAAGTTTATAAGATCAAGTCCCTTCGAGGTTGCCTACGGTAAATGATCTTGTCCCTTCGAATAAAAGATGATAAGTCCCTACGAATTGCTAAAGACACCTTACAGTTGCCTAAATACAGATGTCCCTTCACATGTCCCTTATCATATCCAAGGTAATGACTACCTATTCCTTAATAATAGGGATAGTCTTACCATTGAAAGAACATATAAGAACAGTAAAGATTTAACATAGGGTGGGTTCCTCTTAATTACTTGCTCACCTTTTCAAATACTTCATTACACTTCAAATTTCAAACAAATTTTCAAAACAAAGTCTTTATATACATCCATACGAGGATCATTATAAAGTACTTAGAAAATTCTTAATCACACACTACACCTTTCTCAAAACAATTTAAAGTGAGCTAAGTAACTAAGAGCCCATGGATAACCATGGATACAAAGGGTGCTAACACCTTCCCTTTGTATAACCTACCCCCCGAACTCAAAATCTTTTTAAGGTCTTTCCTGTTCTTTTATGCCCTTTCCTTTTGGATAAAATAAAAGTCAGTGGCGACTCTTGCTATCCGCAACATTTATAGAAAAGTCAGTTCTCCCACCGTGTTACAGGTGGTCCTACCGGACGGTGACACTTGTCACTGCCAGAATGGACCACAAAGAAAGAATTTTATCCCTAATTTGAAAATTGACAGTGGGATTAAGGTTTCAAGATTTTTATTAATGCTTTTATGAGCTTTTAATCATGTAACGGTGGCAATTAAATGTGGTTTATGAGTTTTATTCCCTTAATCCAAAATCCAAATTAACTCATAAAATCAAATCATAACTTAAACACAAATCATGAACTCAACCCAAAACGTCTATCTCTCATGCGTGTTCTCCCTTCCCTCTCAGCCATGTTCATCCTCTTCAAACTAACCCTAGCACCGCCTTACGGCCAAGAATACCATCGGAGAAAGCCAAAACTCCGGTGAAACCTCATCCTTTCTCTACGATCTCAACATAACCCTAACCTAAACCATCATTTATATCCCAATCCGAAATAGATCCTTCTACACATCTCTCATACTCTCAAATTCTCAAATCGGTATATTTGAAACCTAAATCACAAAAATCACAACCTAAACCAACACGCCAGAACACAGAAAACAAATATCATGCAAGAACAACGTAAGAGCGATTCGTACCTTGCGATTTAGTTGACGACGAAGACACGGATCAGATACTTCGACTTGTTGAAAGGGAAGCTTTGATGATGAACATGATTCAGAGACTGATGGATAATGAGGATGCGAAGGTGAAGCCTCCATTGTTTCAATGTTGTCGCGATGCGAAATTCCATTCAGGTACGCGTTTAATTTCACCTCCTCTTGTTATCTGAAATTTGTTCCTCCACAAATTTGTGCTAAGAATTCTCCGTATCAAATTGTTGTTATAGGTGGAAATGTGATGAAGCCCTCGAAGTTGAGGAAGAGCTGATGAAGATGCAACAAATCTGTTATGGTTTGTTGAAATCGTTGAAGATTTTTGAGAGGTTAATGTGTGCACAAATCTGGTTTTGCAGAGAGATTCGTCAATGGATAATGATGACCATTGATGAAGGTTCAAGGATGAAGAGAATGGGAGAAATGGAAGAGGTTAATGAAGAGAGTGATTGAAATTGATGAAGATTCAGTTCTGAAAACTCAGAGTCAGAGAGACGTTTGAAGGTGGTGGATCAATGAAAAAGGGAGAATGAAGAAGAGACCTTCAATCTGTAGCAAAAACTTTTCTAATAGGTGATGAATTGAAGGCTATTTTTGGTAATTCCTCAGGAATGCAGTTAGAAAGTTAGTTAGGGATTGTTATTGTTAGTTTCTTTTGATTTTAATTCAGTTTTCTTCTTGTAGAGATTGAAGAGTGAGGTGATGAAGAATGGACAAAGGAAGAGCGAGATTCACCTATAATGGAAAAAAGTGATCCTGTTAGTTTGTTAGGGCTTGTAAATCTGAATTTTTTTCATTCAACTTCTTATGTTATCATCTTTTTCTCAACTGATGCATTGAATCTCGATTATATTAGTCATTGTGTAAAAGATTGATTGTTGTAAATTTCTGAACTGATTTTTATATTTTCGGTTTACATACCCTTGCTAGCAAATTTCTTTTCTCAGTTTTTTGGTATTTTTTCTGTTATAAATCTGCTATATCAGTTTGGGTAATTTCCTTTTAGAAATTTGTGATGATTCCTACTTTGAATTTAAAACCAATTGCCCCCTTTGCAGCAACCTCTCTTATGTAAATAGATTAGTACAATTATGATGAAATTGAGTGAACCCTCCCAAAACAGAATCCAACATGGGTTAACATAAAACATGATGCTTAGGATCTGAGTCTTCATACTCGTTTTTTTCTTCAACTCAAATGCCATAGGTATCTTCCATTAGGTCTAACATCTTGGTTACACTTTATGATTGGCCATTCGTGGATATGCGGGTATGTGATTTGAATTGAACATGGATATTTGTAATGAATGAATCTAGGTTTATGAGTGGATGAAAAAAAATATTTAATGTGGATTTTTTTTAATTCAAATTGGGTAGCATAATATGTTTTTTTAAATTCAATTTGAATAATACTTTGAAACCAAGATGGGTTTGGAGTTGAAAGGAAATTTGGAAGTAATGGTTTAAACCGAACAAGAAAGGGGTTAAGGTTAATAAAAAAATGAATTGGAGACTTAGTCTTAAAATGAGATTGGAGATAATGAATGGTACTTGAAATTTGAAATTTGAACTTTAATGAATTATTAGGTATCGTTTTTTTTTCCTTTTTGGTGCATAAGTCACATGAAATTAACCATGAATGGGCCTTCTAATCTTGTATACCCAAAATGAACCTTAACCTCATTTGAATCCATGAATCCAAATTAACTTGAAAGTGAAACAAACCATTCTCATTTGAACGACAAACGATCTTTGTGAAAGCAATCCTTGACCAAAATAATTCCATCTGGAAGTACGTCTTGCTTCACAAAATATATCCTAACTTGATGACTAATGATTTTATAACAAATGCCTTTAAGAAACCTTGAAGATGAATATGAAACCAAAACAATAAGTGCGCCTAAGAAAACCTTTGTCATGAATCCCTGATCTCATGGCCTTCAATGAAGCTCTAATATCCTTGAGGTGCCTTGATGAGAATGACCTTGAGTAAAGAAGAAAGCTTTAGATATTTTGAAAGAACCAAACCCTAGTCCGTGGAAAATCTCAGTTATAACCTTGACAACTTGTAACTTGAGAAGATGCCCATGACAGTAAGAGTTCAACCTTAGTATCGACCTTGAGTGCAATGGTTAGATAAAATACCTATGAATAGGACCATTCAAATCACAAGAGAATACTTTGATCCCATGTCTTCAGAGTTTAATGAAAATTCATGATTGTGATGTTACGACCTAATGCAGATGCATATGAATGAAGCATAAGCCAGTTAGATGGTAATAAATAAGAGGGCAAGTTTTAGGGTGTTACAGCTGCCCCTATTCAATCAACTGTAGACATGAATGGATGATAAAAATGGCTTTCAGACGTTTGAGGTGTGGAGGGATTGAATACCTGAATAAATCAGAAAATTTGTTCTCTGTGGGAAATAAAATGTCCCAAATTTCAAAGGGAGCAATGATATGAGGCCAAGCCGAAGGTGGACTCACAAAAGTAAGACCAAGTCGATGGTGGACTTACAAATCATGATGCTAAGCCAAAGGTAGACTCAAAAAACGATACGAAACCAAGCAGAAGGTGGAGTCGTAAACCTAAGGCTAAGCCGAAGGTAGAGTCTTAAATCTAAGGCTAAGCCGAAGGTAAACTTACGATGAGATTCGAGAACAAGCCAAAGGTGAATTCGAAAAAGTAAGACCAAGCCGAAGGTGGACTTACAAATAATGAGAATAAGCCGAAGGGAGACTCAAACAAGGATACGAGACCAAGCCGAAGGTGGAGTCATAAACGTAAGGATAATCCAAAGGTAGATTTAAGATAAGATTCGAGGACAAGCCAAAGGTGAACTCAAAAAAGTAAGACCAAGTCGAAGGTGGACTTACAAAGAATGAGAATAAGCCGAAGGTAGACTCAAACAAGGATACGAGACCATGTCGAATGTGGAGTCGTAAACGTAAGGCTAAGCCGAAGGTAGACTTACGATAAGATTCGAGAACAAGCCAAAGGTGAACTCGAAAAAGTAAGACCAAGCCGAAGGTGGACTTACAAAGAATGTCATAAAAGATGGCTTTGTATGGGACAACACGTATCTGAGGGCAAGATTAACAAATCCATGATCCTTTAATTATACTCAAAATTCTATCCATGAATGTATTAGGTATTATCTGTGGGGATACTTCGATCTGATTGAAGAAACCAAGTTCGAGCTTTTGTATTAGGTACCCAAAACTAGCTTATGCTTCGTACACGTATGTTTGAATTTTTCCATGGCGTAATGCTCCATAATGATGGAAATACTACGCTTTTTGAGAATGAAAATGTAATGATGATTACTAAATGCAAATGCAGAGGCAATCTCCTGACGAGGAGATAACAGGCATCTCTGGAAACTTTACTGGGGACGAAATAATCAATGCATTGATGCAATGAATCCCTGTGGGGAAATGCAACTATGCGGGGGATAATGTTAATGATACACTGGCTTTGAACTGCCACCCATGCCAAAAATAAATTGGGATTTGAGATAGTTGAGTAATGAAGACCCTGTTGGGGAAAGTCTCAACTAGCAATAATCTGATTGGGAGGTACGCCACCCGTAGAACTCCGTTGGGGAAGTAATAACCTTCTGACCTGGTTAAGGAGAGGATTTCTTGATATTCTGATGAGGAAAAATTTTGTTGGGGGAATCTCTTAGATACAAAATCCTCTGTTTGGGGAAGAGATGCCAATGAAGATTGGACTTTATTTGGCGACTTCATTGGGGAAAATTGCGAACAATGTTGTGTAAAAAGGAAAACCATCTGACTTCTCGCTATCCTCACCACTGCTCGGGAATAATGAATCTTCATGTACTACTGGGGATAAGAAGACTCTGGCAGGGAATACTTCTCCATTGAAGGAAGACTCTCTGCTTGGGGAGAACGCCAACCTTCTGTTGCCTTGCTGGGGAAGATTTCAACTTCCAACTTTACTGGGGATGATGGAGACCATCAATGAGAGTGCTTCCCGCTGAAGGTAAAAATTTTAGTCATCTCTCTCTAGGGATGAGAGGTATGAAGCGTATCATGCTGGGGTTGAAAGACAATGATATCATTTGCTCGAGGAGTACCAACCCTCTTCTAGTTTCTCTGCTGGAGATAAGATAGTCCAATGAGACTTGCTGAGGAAACATGCTCAATGAAGCCTGCTGAAAAAGAAACTCCTGATGTCTTGTACTAGTAATGGATTTGTCTCCAACCTCTATACATGCATGTTAATGGACATAACTGACAGTTCCTGCAAAAGAGAAAGTTAGTCTAGCCTGCATGCCCCAGGATCATGGCCTGAATCGACCACCCATGTTACTCAACAATTAAGATACATGTCAAGTGTTTTACTCTTAAGCATGCATTATAACGCACCAATGGGTTCGTAATGTAACATTTACCACAATTTTTGGACGTTTTTGCAATCAATCAATGGTAGACGAAAAACAAAAACACATGAGAACTAATTTGAATGAAATTGCACTTTATTGATTGAAAAGTGGTCGTGAATAGGAATTACACCAGAAGAAATCCCTAAAAATAGGAAATTGCATAAAAGGAAAATAAAATATCCTAATGGCAATAGGAAAATTGGATCTCATAAAGTTCCAACCTGGCTATGACCCGTATGCCCTCGATATTCTCCGCATGCTTCCCTTTTGAGGAAGACGATTGGACTGATTCTTAACCGTCAGATTATCCTTGATTGTAGATTACGAATCACAGATCTCGCAGATCACAGTTGTTCGTTTCAATCCCTATTTTGCGTGGATCTCCATTTCAGGTTTTCAATCCACCGAGATACGATTTTTGCCTGAGCTGTCCAATGTGGCTTTTCAACTCAGCGGATGTAAATGTTTTCCGTTTTTTCCCTAACTTTTTCCCGAGCCTTTTATTCTGTTTTTGTCTCGTCGGGATGTCCTTTTTTGCCTGGATTTTCATTCTGTTTTTTTTTTGTCCAGCGGGTCTCTTTTATACGAAGTAGTTTTTAATTGCGCCTACGTTGACAGGGGATAAAAATTCCTCTCCATCCATGGTTGTTAACATTAAGGCTCCGCCCGAGAAAACCTTTTTGACCACGAATGAACCTTCATAGTTAGGTGTCCACTTGCCCCTGTGATCTGTTTGAGGATGAAGGATCATTTTTAGTACCAAATCGACTGGTATGTAGCGTCGAGACCGCACCTTCTGGTCGAACGCCCGCTTCATTCTTTGTTGATACAACTGTCCATGGCATACAACTACCAAACATTTCTCTTTGATGAGGCTCAACTGATTGAACCTGGACTGGAGCCATTCAGCTTCATCAAGCTTAACATCCATCATTATCCTCAAAGAAGGCATCTCAACTTCAACTGGTAGGACTGCCTCCATACCATACACAAGTGAGAATGGGGTTGCCCCTGTTTTGGTGCGCACAGATGTCCGATACCCGTGCAATGCGAACGACAACATCGCATGGCAATCTTTATATGTCACAACCATCTTTTGCACTATCTTCTTTATGTTTTTGTTGGCCGCCTCGACGGCGCCATTCATTTTCGGGTGGTACAGAGAAGAGTTGTGATGTTCAATTTTGAAATCCCGACATAGATCTGCCATCATCTTGTTATTGAGATTGGAACCATTATCAATAATGATTCTTTCAGGTATTTGTAATGAATAAATATAGGTTTATGAGGGGATAAAAATAAAAAATAAAAAAGATTTAATGTGGTTTTTTTTAATTCAAATTGGGTAACATAATATGTTTTTTTAACTTTAATTTGAACAATAATTTGAAAGCAAGATGGGTTTGGAGTTGAAAGGAAATTTTGAAGTAATGGTTTAAACCGAACAAGAAAGGGGTTAAGGTTAATAAAAAAATGAATTGGAGACTTGGTCTTAAAATGAGATTGGAGACAATGAATGGTACTTGAAATTTGAAATTTGAAATTTAATGAATTATGAGGTATTGTTTTTTCCTTTTTGGTTCATAAATCACACGAAATTAACCATGAATGGGCCTTCTAATCTTGTATACGCAAAATGAACCTTAACCTTATTTGAATGCACGAATCCAAACTAACTTGCAAGTGAAACAAACCATTCTCATTTGAACGATAAATAATCTTTGTGAAAGCAATCCTTGACCAAAATAATTCCATCAGGAAGAACGTCTTGCTTCACAAAATATATCCTAACTTGATGACCAATGATTTTACAACAAATGCCTTGAAGAAACCTTGAAGATGAATATGAAACCAAAACAATAGGTGCACCCAAGAAAACCTTTGTCATGAATCCCTAATCTCATGGCCTTCAATGAAGCTCTAATATCCTTGAAGTGCCTTGATGAGAATGACCTTGAGTAAAGAAGAAAGCTTTCAATATTGAAAAGGAATAAAACCCTAGTCCGTGGAAAATCTCAGTTATAACCTTGACAAATTGTAACTTGAGAAGATGCCCATGACAGTAAGAGTTCAACCTTAGTATCGACCTTGAGTGCAATGGTCAAATAAAATACCTCTGAATAGGACCATTCAAATCACAAGAGAATGCTTTGATCCCATGTCTTTGGAGTTCAATGAAAATGCATGATTGTGATGTTACGACCTAATGCAGATGCATATGAATGAAGCATAAGCCAGTTAGATGGTAATAAATAAGAGAGCAAATTTTAGGGTGTTACATAGCGGTGGAAGGGTGGATTTGATTTTCCCATCAAATTCATTTACTTTCACTGCTTTTCAAGTGTCGAGATGTATAACGATGAGCGAATCCAAATGGAAACTGAGAATCTATCCAGCGGCTCTGCATCTTCTCCTGTTTATTCTGAGGAGAGCTCATCTACGGGGAGGAGTTCAACTTCTCTTAGCGATTCAAAAGAAACAACCTCGAATAAAGTTGACCCTGACGATGCCGAAGAGGATGAGGACAAGGATGTGCCCGTGAATGAATGGGTCACGGAAGAACCTGTGACTATTGCCTCTCTCTATACTCAGGATTTGGAGGGGCCACTTCCTGTGGTCGGGGACCCAGAAGACTGGACGGTGAAGTATCCGGGCTCGGATGACCGCATCTATTGGGCATTTGGCTAGGACATATTTCCTTTGTACAACATCCTGTTCAGGGAGATGAAGTTTAGGCTACCCTTCTCCGACTTCCAACAGAGCATGTTCGTTCACCTGGAGCTCGTGCCTTCCCAGCGGCATCCCAAATAGTTTACCTTCATTTGGGCTTTCGAGATGACGTGTGATTATTTGAAGATAGGGGCGAAGCTACCCTTGTTCTTTTACGTCTTCCATCTCCAACATCAGGCCATCAACGAGAAATTTGACTGGGTTTCCTTGAAGCAGAAAAAGAAGATCTTCAAGGCGTATTCTGAGTCGATCCGGGACTTCAAGGATCGTTTTTATTTGGTCGAGCCGATCTCGGAACACGCTCTAAACTCCTGCAAGTTTTAGGGAGTAGATACAGACGACCAAGGGAAAATTCTGTTGGACGAGGAAGGAGATAAGGTCCCTCGCTTGCTCCTGAAGTTTCATTTTTCATGGTCACGCGACCATTTCCTGCGCGGGACTGAAGAATTCCTCGAGATCTCCTCTGTTTTGAGTGACGGTGACCAGGCCAGCTACGAGGCCTTTATGGGTTATGTCTCGAGGATTACTGTGACTATGCATGTTGACAAGCATGATCATGTAGTCATAGATAAGGACGGGGGTGCCAAGGTGACCCCCAAGTTTATAGAAGTATCTAAGCTTCTAGTTTGTGAGAGGGACGAGGATGTCCACCAGTACTTTGGTATTTTGTTGTTTATTCACTCGTGTTTTTTCAGATTCAATTGTGAATGTTCAAGACAAGCTAATGACCAACCACGACAAGAGACGAGCACCGAAAAAGCTGACGCAGACAAGATTGAGTGACAAGCTAGTGACGGGCTCAGGCACCTCTTTGCACGCTCTACATGGTTCTCCCAATGGGACTTCCAAGGCGGAGAAGAGGTCTAGGCCCGACAACATGGTGAACCTAGACAAAGCCTCTACAAAACCTTCTCATGAGCTTCCCCATGCTTCCTGAAACTGAACTACTTCAAGGAGCATTCCCTCCCGATCCCTCAGGCATAGTCACTTCAATTTGAGGGGACGGGCATGCCAAATAGACGCGTATGGTTGGCTAGGGGACTGTCACACAAGAGCAGGAGATAAATCAACTGAGGGCCAAGTTGTCAGCCTCCGAGGAGCTAGATAGAGGGCGAGAGAAGTCTTTGAAGGATGCTGCCAAGAAGGTGAAGAAACTATAAGACATAGTGGCGTCTAATAAGAAGTCAGCTATGGAGGAAGTCGCCCGTATAAAGGTTGCTCTGGCTCCGGCTGAAGACGAGCCCAGGAGGTAAGGTCATTGAAGTCCCGAGCGGAGCTTAAGGAAAAAATTGAGGAGGGGTATGCTGACCTTGAACAGATGGCGGTGGACGAGGCCGAGGACGACAAATCCATGTCCCTGACTACCTCAAGGAGCCTACGCAAGGCAGCGTGATGGAGGAGGACCTTAGCAACCCAGTTGATGGTTAACCCGACGCCAACGTTGATGCTTGAAGACTTGTGTTCGTACTTTTTTGGTCGACCTGTGTAACATCCCATTTCTACCCGACTTTATAAATTAAATAAGAGTTATAAAATTTCGTCAACAAACATGGGATATCACATTTTCCAACTTTAAAACCAAATAACAACTTCATTAATATAATTACTTTGAAAAACAACGCAGCGGATCAACAAGTTTCAACTTTAATTCAACTTCAAATAAACCAACATCAAAATAATCTTAACTTGGTTTTTCAACATAAAACAACTTAAAACTAGTTCATAAACTTAAACAAAATCACAAAGATAAAACATGCGTTCACCCCCCCCCCCCCCCCAAAGTGCTACGTATCAGAGTGACAAACACCAACTCGAAGCTACTAGGTACTAGACTCTTCGTTACCTGCACATTACCAACAGAGGGAAACATTCAAACAGAAGGGGTGAGATATCGAATAACATAAACAGGATACGATAATCAATATGTAAACAAGATAATCATATAATCACACCACTTCAAACAACAAGCAACGTCCATATACAACTTACATCCGACAAACATCATAAATATTATGCAACTCAATGCGAATCAACTTATATGCATGTGGTACCATTTGGATTAAACTCCCAATTTAAAACATTGTCAGGTTATCGGGGCATCATCAACTTATTTTCTAATCCAGGCCAACTTGAATCGAGCATACGCTCCAACTTGAAATATGCATATGTATATAACTATGGATGGCATACAGCAATAACAACATAATCAACAACTTATCAACATAACAACTTGAACAACTCAGCAACATGAATCAACATTGGTCATAGGACCTAGAACATATTAATCTTCCACAAAGTCGGGACAACACAACATATAACAACTTCAACGCGAAAATGAAAAAATCACGACTTAATCGATTAGATTACTAAATTATCATTTTTAAATATTCCAATCTAATATAATTAACTTATTTCATCTCTACTTTAAGTCTAAGATCAATCCAACTCGAAACGAATGCGAAAACAGGTCGAATCGTCAAAAACTGCATTTTTCTGCAAATGCCTTGCCCATACGCATATGGCCATCTTGTACGCGTATGGGACTTGAATGTTACGCGTATGGCCTGCGTATAAGGGTCTTGTTAAACGTATTGCCCTGCTTGGTACATGTAACACCAGATCTGTTACGCAAATGACCAAAATGCTTCTAATTCCAACTCTGCTATGATTTCTCACAATTTCATCATTATGTTCAATCTTAATTGGGTTTCTACATCGATTTTACTCTAAAAAACTTATATATATATATATATATATATATATATTCATCTATCAAATCCTATGATTGATTTTACGAACCCTAACTTCTCTTACACTAATTCTGCAACAAGAGTCCAACAACAGCACAAACACATACACAACAACGATTATATCAGCAATACAATAAGAATAACATGTTCCTTCAACAAATATCAACAAGAAATCGATAACAGACCTCATATCAAAACACAACAATTAAATTACATGAAAATCCCAACCTACATGCGATCATCTAGTCACAGTTATAGAATTTGAACCCCACCCTTACCTTGGATTGAAGACAGCTCGAATTCACTGCAAAATTCCCGCGAAAATCTTCAACCTAGCCTCTTCTTGATCTCCCTCTAAGACTTGTTCTTCCTCCTCTTACAATTTCTGGTTATTCTATCTAATTAGGTTTTTAGTTTATGTTTACTAAACTCTCACTAATTAACTTAATTACTAATGGGTCCAACTTAGCACCCCTAACTTACTACTCTCACACCATATACTAGTCCAACTTAATATTATACTAATAATACTTATTTTATTCATTCGACTTATTTTAATTAATTAAACCACCCAAACACAACTTAACCCGCAACGTAAAATCGACTTAACAACGTTTATCAACTTATCAACATATACAACACAATATACCAACTCAAACAACTTAACGACACAAACGACTAAACAAAACTTAACACCTATAATCGGGAAACATACACAATAATATTTAATTAAATTAATTAATTATATACAGGCATTACAACGCTCCCCCACTTAGAACATTTTCAACCTCAAAAATCTTACCTTGCTCAAACAACTCAGGATATGATTCTTGCATCTTGCTTTCCAACTCCCAAGTTATACTTTCTCTGGCAGCTCCCATCCAAACAACTTTGACTAAAGCAATCTCTTTGCCTCTCAAGGTTTTCATTTCACGACCCTCAATTCGTACCATTATAGTCTCTACCGTGAGATTATCTCGTACTTGCACGTCATCCATGATAATCACATGAGAGGGATCTGAAATATACTTTCAGAGTTGCGACACGTGGAACACATCATACAAATTCGAAAAGTTTGGCGGTAGATCCACTCTATAAGCAACATTTCCAACTCTATCCGAAATATGATACAGACCAATAAAATGAGGAGTAAGCTTCTTAGATTTCAACGCTCGCCCAACACATGTCACAGGCGTAACTCTAAAAAATACATGATCACCAGCTTGAAATTCTAACTCTTTCCTTTGCTTATCATGATAACTTTTATGCCGACTTTGAGAAGCCTTCATTTTCTCTCGAATCAACTTTACCTTCTCGGTAGTCTCTTGAACTATATCTGGTCCAGGCACTACACTCTCTCCAGATTCATACTAACACATCGGAGTCCTACATCTCCGACCATACAATGCCTCGAAAGGTGCCATTCCAATACTAGAATGATAACTGTTATTATACGTGAACTCGGATAATGGAAGATAAGTATCCCACCAACCTCCCTACTCAAGTACACAAACTCTTAACAAATCCTCCAACGATTGAATCGTCCTCTCAGTTTGACCATTTGTCTGAGGATGATACACTGAACTCAACCTCAACTTAGAACCCAACGCCTCTTGCAAACTCTTCCAAAATTTCGACGTAAATCTCGGATCTCTATCCCACACAATACACAAAGGAATACCATGCAAATTTACAATTACTCTAACATAAATCTCAACCAACTTCGATACTGAAAAACTGATGTTAATAGGAATAAAATGAGCCGACTTAGTAAGCCTATCAACAATCACACAAATTGAATCATGTCCTCTTGGAGTATTAGGCAATCCCGTTACAAAGTCCATAGAAATTTCATCACATTTTCATTCTGGAATTTCCGACGGTTGCATCAGACCAACAACTTTCTGATGATCAACTTCCGACTTCTGACAAACCAAACAAGCATACACAAAACGTGCTACATCATTCTTCATCCCAGACCACCAAAACAACTTCTTCAAGTCCTGATACATCTTAGTTGCTCCTGGATGAATACTCAAATTACTTATATGACTTTCCTCAAGAATCATCTTCTTCATATCTTCATTGTCAAGAATACAAATCCGATCATGAAATCTCAAAACACCATGCACATCCAACTTAAAACCATTCTTCTTAGATTCACCAGAATCAACTATTATATCTACTAGTTTCACATCCAATTTATGAGCTTCTCTAATATTGTCCAGAAAATCATTATTAATCTTCAGCATACCCAACATAACACTCTTCGGCGTTACTTTGCAAACTAAAATCATATCTCGAAACTGCTCAATCAACTCTAACTCCTTAACCATCATCACCAACATATGCAACATCTTCCGACTCAAGGCATCTGCCACAACATTAGCTTTACCCGGATGGTAATTCAAACTGAAATTATAATCTTTCAACAATTCCAACCATCTTCTCTGCCTCATATTCAACTCTTTCTGATCAAATAGATACTTTAAACTCGTATGGTCACTAAACACTTCAAATCTAGAACCATAAAGATAATTTCTCCAGATCTTCAATACAAAAATAACTACCGCAAGTTCCAAATCATGTGTAGGATAGTTCTTTTCATGAACCCTCAACTGTCTTGACGCATACGCAATTAGCTTACCATTCTACATAAGAACACCTCCTAAACCCATCAATGAAGCATCACAATACACCACAAATGGTTCCTCTGAAATTGGTAGTGTCAAAACCGGACCCGACATCAATTTCTTCTTCAATTCTGCAAAACTTTCTTCACACTGGACATCCCACACGACATTTTTACTCTTACAAGTTAATCGAGTCAGTGGAAGTGCCAACTTAGAAAATCCTTCAATGAACCTTCGGTAATAACCGGCCAATCTCAAGAAACTTCAAATCTCAGTAGCTGACTTTAGAGTTTCCCACTGCAACACAACATGTATTTTATAAGGACCCACAACAATACCACTACCTGAAATCACATGGCCAAGAAAACTGACTTCCTTCAACCAAAATTCACACTTGGACAACTTCACATACAACTTCTTCTCCTTTAAAACTTCCAACACTGTTCTCAAATGTTCTGCATGTTCCTCTTCCAACTTAGAATAAACCAGAATATCATCTATAAAAGCAACCACAAAACGATCCAGATAAGTATGAAAAATATGATTCATGTACTCCATGAATACTCCCGGCGCATTAGTCACACCGAAAGGTATCACCAAATACTTGTAATGTCCATGCCGTGTTTTGAATGTCGTCTTCTGAATATCCTCATCTTTCACCTTAATCTGATGATAGCTCGATCTCAAATTGATCTTGCTAAACACACAAACACCCACCAAATGATCCATCAAATCATCTATTCTTGGTAACAAATACTTATTCTTAATTGTCACTTTATTCAACTGTCTATAATCCATGCAAAGCCTCATACTTTTATCTTTCTTCTTAACTAGCAACACTGGAGCTCCCCACGGTGATACACCTGGTCTCATAAACTTTTTCTAAAGCAACTCTTCCAACTGCTTCTTTAATTCAACCAACTCATATGTGGTCATCATGTACGGTGCCAAAGAAACATGTCTAGTACCAGGTACAAGATCAATCGCAAACTCAACTTCTCTTTCAGGCGGCACATCAAGAATTACATAAGGGAAAACTTCAGGAAATTCCTTCACTACTTGAAACTCTTCAATCTTAGATTTACTTTCTACAGACAATGTCGCCATTAATGAAAACACCTGAGCTTCCTCAATCATTAACTTCTGCAAATCTCTAAACGACAACAACCTAACTCCCTCCTCTTCTGGAGTAGAAAACCTCACTGACTAACAAAAACAATTAATATGAACATATTTATACTTTAACCAGTTCATACCTAGGATTACATCTATCCCATTCAATGACAAACACACTAGATCAACATAAAAGTCTCTATCAAAGATAGACAACGTACAACTCAAACACACAAGAGAAGTAGTCACCGATCCCTTAGCCGGAATATCTATGACCGTTTCTCCTTTCATCTCATACAACTTAAGACCCAACTTCTTAACACAATCAGCAACAATAAAACAATGAGTAGCACCCATGTCAATAATAGTAACTAAAGGAATACTATTAATGAAACACATACCTCTCACAAGCTTGTCCTCATTAGTTGTCTGAGTCCCAGCCAAAGCAAACACTTTTCCTCATTACTTTGCTTTCTTCAGCTTCTGGCATTGGCTACCAATATTCCTTTCTTCACCGCAGTTAAAACAAATCATCTCTTTATGCGTGCAATCAGATATCGCATTCCCAACTTTTCCACAACGGAAACAACACTTCACTTTATCAATGCACACATTATTCTTGTGTCCAGCTTGTCCACACTAAAAATAAACAATACCAGCAGGAGCATCTCCCCCATTAATTCTCTGACCCGAAGCAACTTTCTACTTACCCTTACCAGCTGGAGTATCATACGGCTTGCCACGGTTTTGTTGGTTCTTGCCCCTCTAATCAGTAACAATCTTGTAGTGAGCATTGTTATCTTCCTTGAAGATTCTGCAACTATCCACCAGATCAGCAAAAACACAAATCTTCTGATACCCCACAACCTTCTTAATCTCAGAGTGCAACCCATTCTCAAACTTGATACACTTTGAAAAGTCAGCAATTGCTGCATCATGGTGAGTATAAAACTTTGACAACTCCATGAACTCCGTAGCATAATCTGTCACCGACATATTTCCTTGCTCCAGCGCAAGAAATTCAATCTCTTTCTTACCATGCACATCTTTAGGGTAATACTTCCTCATAAACTCCCTACGGAAAACATCCCAAGTGATCTCTTCACTTGTAGCTTCCAACCTCTCTCTGGTTTCCAACCACCAGTCATCAGCTTCAACTGCCAACATGTGAGTTCCATAACGAACCTTCTGTGTTGGAGTGCAATCCATCACACAAAAGATCCTCTCAATTTCTTTCAACCAAACCGACACAACATCAGGGTCATACTTGCTCTTGAAGGTAGGCGGCTTATCGCTCTGAAAAGTCGCGAAAGTACGAGACTCATCATTCCCACTAGCATTTGGCAAGTTCTGCACAACTTGAGCCATTGCTTGCATTGCAGCAGCCATCACAACATCGTTCCTTCTAGCCATCTCAAATTAACACCACAACACAACAAAAGTTTGAACCATATAACAATACTCGATTTTTAGACAACTACGACTTAACACTTGGTCAGACAGACCGACCTGCTCTGATACCACTAATGTAACACCCCATTTCTACCTGACTTTATAAATTAAATCAGAGTTATAAAATTTCGTCAACAAACATGGGATATCACATTTTCCAACTTTAAAACCAAATAACAACTTCATTAATATAATTACTTTGAAAAACAATGCAGCGGATCAACAAGTTTCAATTTTAATTCAACTTCAAATAAACCAACCTCAAAATAATCTTAACTTGGTTTTTCAACATAAACAACTTAAAACTAGTTCATAAACTTAAACAAAATCACAAAGATAAAACATGCATTCATTCCCCCCCCCCCCCCCCCCGAAGTGCTACGTATCAGAGCGACAAACACCAACTCGAAACTACTAGGTACTGGACTCTTTGTTAACTGCACGTTACCAACAAAGGGCAACATTCAAACAAAAGGGGTGAGATATCAAATAACATAAACAGGATACGATAATCAATATGTAAACAAGATAATCATATAATCACACAACTTTAAACAACAAGCAACGTCCACATACAACTTACATCCGACAAACAACATAAATATTATGCAACTCAATGCAACTCAACTTATATGCATGTGGTACCATTTGGAGTAAACTCCCAACTTAAAGCATTGCAAGGTTATCGAGGCATCATCAACTGATTTTCCAATCTAGGCCAACTTGAATCGAGCATACGCTCCAACTTGAAATATGCACATGTATGCAACTATGGATGGCATACAACAACAACATAATCAATAACTTATCAACATAACAACTTTAACAACTCAGGAACATGAATCAATATTGGTCATAATACCTACAACATATTAATCTTCCACAAAGTCGGGACAACACAATGTATAACAACTTCAACGCGAAAACAAAAAAATCACGGCTAAATCGATTAGATTACTAAATTATCATTTTTAAATCTTCCAATCTAATATAATTAACTTATTTCATCTCTACTTTAAGTCTAAGATCAATCCAACTCGAAACGGATGCGAAAACAGATCGAATCGCCAAAAACTGCATTTTCTACACATGCCCTGCCCATACGCGTATGGCCCTCTTGATACATGTATTGGCCTTGAATGTTACACGTATGGCCTGTGTATAAGGGTTTGGTTACGCGTATTGCCATACTTGGTACGCGTAACACCATATCTATTACAAATAACCAGATTGCTTCTAATTCCAACTATGCTACGATTTCTCACAATTTCATCATTCTGTTCAATCTTAATTGGGTTTCTACATCGATTTTACTCTCAAAAACTTCTATATTTATTCATCTATCAAATCCTATGATTGATTTTACGATCCTTAACTTCTCCTACACGAATTCTGCAACAACAGTCCAACAATAGCACAAACACATATACAACAACGATTATATCAGCAATACAACAAGAACAACATGTTCCTTTAACCAATATCAACACTAAATCGATAACACACCTCATATCAAAACACAACAATGAAATTACACGAAAATCCCAACCTACATACGATCATCTAGTCCCAGTTACGGAATTCGAACTCCACCCTTACCTTGGATTGAAGGCAGCTCGAATTCACCGCAAAATTCTTGCAAAAATCTTCAACCTAGCCTTTTCTTGATCTCCCTCTAAGACTTGTTCTTCCTCCTCTTACAATTTCTGATTATTCTATCTAATTAGGTTTTTAGTTTGTTTTTAGTAAACTCTCACTAATTAACCTAATTACTAATGGGTCCAATTAGCACCCCCAACTTACTACTCTCACACCATAAACTAGCGCAACTTAATATTATACTAATAATACTTATTTTATTCATCCGACTTATTTTAATTAATTAAACCACCCAAACACAACTTAACCCGCAACGTAAAATCGACTTAACAACTTTTATCAACTTATCAACATAAACGACACAATATACCAACTCAAACGACTTAACGACACAAGCGACTAAACGACACATAACACCTATAATTGGGAAACATATGCAATAATATTTAATTAAATTAATTAATTAAATACGGGATTTACATCCTGCATGCCATGGCCTTTCTTTAATGGTGGGGGAGTGTGTTCCCCCTTTTGTGTAACATAAAAACAAGTCGATCTTTATGGCCGCATCTTTTTAATTTTTAATTTTCCCGACCTTGGTTGTCGTTTTCTCACTAGTTTTTGTGTATGAGGTATGTCCGTCGGAGGACATTCTACATTTATTATTTCTATTAAGTGTTTATAGATTCGGGAATGATGCTCGATTTACGTGTCTGTCGGTTTGGGGAACCGGGCATAATGCCATCTTGAGGTTGCCTGGAAAACGACGCTCATAACATGTTAATGATCCGTGCTTCGTGGCGTGAACGTCCCTTCACGGGTTGGGATCGTTTGAAGACCCAATCGTGTTATGATGATCCTCCTCGTTCTTGAGGGGGATCTCACAGAAGTAGATGTTTGATATGTGATACTTGTACCTAGGTACACATGTTAGGCCGGTGTTGGTGTCGACCAATGCCTTAACTGTAATACTATTTGAGTTTTTCGGTGTTCCAAGGACGAGTAAGTTCTTCCCCATTTAAATTTTCTAGGTAGTATGCCCCGTTGTCCGTTTTTGCTCGAACTCAGTAGGGCCCTTCCCAATTCGCGACCAACTTTCCTTCTCTAGAATCCTTATGGTTTCTTCCGACAACGAGATTACCGACCGTGAATGTTCGTTTTATAACTTTGGAGTCGTGTCTTAAAGCAATTTTTTTCTTAAGGGATGCTTCGCGTAGGGCAGCCCCTGATCTGACTTCCTCGACTAGGTCGACCTCCTTGCATAGTATCTCTGAATTGGTATCCTCGTCCATTGGTGCTTGTGTTCGCCTGTACTAGATATGCATCTCTAATGGGAATAACGACCTTTGTCCCATACGCGAGTCGAAAAGGGGTTTCCCCAGTAATTGAGTGAGGGGTAGTTCGGTGCGCCCACAAGACGCTGTGTAGCTCCTCAATCCATCGTTTCTTGATCTCGTCCAATATTAGCTTGAGTCCTCAGAGAATAACCTTATTCACTGCTTCTGCCTACCCGTTGGTTTGCGGATGCTCGACATATGCGAAATGTTATTTAGTTCTGACGTTGGCGACAAACTCTTGGAAGTTCTTATCTGTGAATTGAGTGTCGTTGTCGGTAACGATGGCCTGGGGTATTTCGAAACGGGCGAGGATGTTAAGTTTGAAGAAGCACAATATGCTGAGGGTTGTGATCTTGGAAAGAGGTTCAGCCTCGATCCATTTTGTAAAGTAATCGACCCCGACTATTAGGTATTTTTTTTGGTTTGAACCGAAGACAAAAGGACCAAGGATATCCAGGCCCCACCATGCGAATGGCCACAAGGACGACATTGTGTTAATCTTGTTGGGTGGAGCGAGGTGCATGTCCCCGTGTCGTTGGCATTTATCACATTCTTTTACATGCTCCTTCGTGTGATTCTGCATCGTAGGCTAGTAGTATCCTGCTCAGAGAGATTTTCTTGCGAGGGATCTTCCACCCAGTTGTTGAGCGTTGACGCATTCATGAACTTCGCGCAAGATTTGTGGAATTAATTCCTCCTCAACACATTTGAGGAGGGGAATGGATAATCCTCGGCGATATAGCTTTCCTTCGACCAAAATGTACAAGCAGGCGCGTCGTTTAACAATGCTGGCCTCCTTCGGGTCCTCAGGAAACTCATCGCTGGTGAGGTATTTGTACACTGGGGTCATCCAGCAGTTGGCATCGCTGATGGTGTTGATATCTATCATCGGGATTGATTTTTCGATACTGGGCAGAGGAAGTATTTCCTGAATGACAGATTTATTTCCTCCTTTTTTCTTTGTACTCAGGAGTTTCGAGAGTATATCTGCTCGGATGTTATTTTCGCGGGGCACATGTTTGACTTCCATAGACGTAAATTTTGCGATCTTCTCCTTGAATAAGGCCAAGTAATCAGAAAAGTTGTCATTCTTGACCTGGTATTCACCTTTGGCTTGCATAGCCACGAGTTGGGAGTCAGTGCAGATAGTTATCTCCTCTTCTCCGAGGTCGTCAGTGAGTCTTAATCCCATGAGGAATGCTCCATATTTCGCCTAGTTATTAGATGTGGGAAACGATAGGGTGAGGGATACCTCAATTAGGATTCCCTCCTCATTTTCCAAAATGATTCCTGCACCGCTTCCCATAGGGCTCGAGGCTCCGTCGACGAAGATGGTCCACCTTTTTGTGTGTAGACTTGGTCCTCTGATGCGGTCATTTCGGCCAAGAAGTCGGTGAGGGCCTAAGCTTTGACAGCTGCCCTGCCCTCGTAAAGGATGTCGAACTCGAATAATTCCAGGGACCATTCGAGCATTCTTCCGACCATATCAGGTTGACCGAGGAGTTGTCTAATGGGCTGATCGGTGTGCACCACAATTGTGTGTGCAAGGAAATAATGTTTAAGTCTCCTAGCGACGTGGAGGAGTGCCAGGGCAACTTTTTCGATTTGTTGATGCCTAAGTTTGGGCTCATGTAGGGTTTTACTTGTAAAATAGATCGGTTTTTGCCCCTCGGGCTTTTTTTGTACGAGGGTGACGCTTATGTCCTCGTTAGCGATGGCAAGGTAGAGGAATAGGGTTTTCCCTGCCTCTGGTCGGGAGAGGACCGAGGGTTCTAACAAAGCCTACTTAAGGTGTGTCAGGGCTCATTCGCACTCCTCCATCCATTCAAAAGCGACTTCCTTGCGGAGGAGTTTGAAGAAGGGGAGCGCGTGTTGAGCAGATTTTGCTACGAAGTGTGACAATGATGTGAACACCCCATTTAGTGATTGAATGAATTTTTTAGAAGTCAGCATGAGAGTTTCGGCGAATTCTTGACATTTATCGGGATTGGCTTCTATTCCTATTTCGGTTAGATAGAAACCGAGGAATTTTCCTGCTCATACCCCAAACGTGCACTTTTCAGCGTTGAATGGCATTTTGCACTTGCGTCCTTGATCGAAAATTTTCTTTAGGTGGAGAGCATAATCGGTCTCCTCGTGGGATTTTACGATCATGTCGTCCATGTAGACCTCGAGCATGTTCCCGATCTCCACTTGGAAGACTTTGTTCATCATTTGTTGGTAAGTAGCGCCTGCATTTTTCAAGCCGGAGGGCATTACATTGTAGTAATAGTTACCCGATTCCGTCATGAAAGCGGTGTACTTTTTGTCGGTCACGACCATGGGTATTTGATTGTACCCGGAATAGGCATCGAGGAACGAAAAAAGCTTAAAATCTACAGAATTATCTACCAACTTATCAATGTTGGGCAAAGGATAAACGTCTTTCGGGCAAGCCTGGTTAAGATCAGTGTAGTCAACGCACATGCACCATTTTCCATTATTCTTTTTAACGAGTACAACGTTTGAGAGCTAGGTGGTATACTTGGCCTCGGTTACAAAATGTGCCTCTATGAGGTCTTTTACAACCTTCTTAGTTGCTTCCACCTTTTCCTGCGATTGCTTCCTCCTTCGTTGTGCAACTGCTCGGATGGAAGGGTATATGGAGAGACGGTGGCACACTGTTTCTAGATCCATGCCTAGCATTTATGCAGATCTTCACGCGAATAGGTCAGCGTTTTCCCTGAAGCAGGCTTTGAGCTACTTTCTTGCTAGGTCGATGAGATCTGCTCCAATCTTTACCCCTTTTGTGGGATCCTTCTCTAGTGCCACTAGCTCGAAATCCCCGTCAGGGACGAGTCTGGCGGATGAAGAAAGCTTCGCAACCAACTGCGCCCATTCTTCTTCATCATTGAATACTGTCGAGGACTATGGATTCTACACGAGGGAGCACATTCGATTCTTCATAAGTGCACGGGAGGCTGGCCTTGGTCGGTTTGGGTTTGGCAGCAATGGCGTTGAGACCTTTGGATACAGCCTCGTAGCATCTGCGGTCAGCTTCTATGTCTCTGTGGAGGGTGGCTACCTACCCAGACGAAGTGTAGTACTTCATTTTCAGGTGAACCATAGAAGGGACCGCGATGAGCTCGGCCAGAGTAGGTCGTCCCAGGATGCACTGGTACAAGGACAGACAGTCTATCACAAGGAATTGCACCTTAACGAACCTCGCAGTTTCCTCTGCCCCAAAGGTAACGATCAGATCATCGTAACCCTAAGGCCTAGAAATCCTCCCGTTGAACCCTTGGAGATCTGAGCCTACATAGGGCGTTAAGTGTGTTCATTCAGCTGGAGGGTTGTGAACAACTGGGAGTACATAATGTCGACCGAGCTTCCTTGATCGACTAGGATCCTGCGGATGTCGAAATTCTCCATTTTTGCATGAACCAGTAAAAGGATGCTATCATTAGGTGCCCCTCCGAGGAGATCCTCCTTATAGAACAAAATGGGGGCGGATCCTCCGCGAGGGGGATCGAGGGTCGAGCTTTGATTAGAGCTAGTGTTGATCAGCTGGTCAAATCGCCTCTTCATGGAACCCACTGTCACCTTGTTGGGTCCTCCCCCGGATATGACCGTTGCTTCTGGGAAGGATTCCCACGGGTTGTACGCAGCGAAGTACGTGGGGACCTGTATATGGTGCGGGATGTAAAAATCCTCTGGCTGTGTGATGTTGAGGGCGACCTGAAGGTTTGTTTCTATGGCCAGTGTCGTTACGTCCTCAGCTTTTCGGGTCTCCTGCACTTCCTGTCGAGGAGCATCCTTACTCTTAGTGAACTACTTAAGATGGCCATCTCAAATGAGTATCTCAATGGATTCCTTCAAGTGGATGCAATCTTCGGTGTTATACCCATGCGATTTGTGGAAACGACAGTATTTTTTCTTGTTAGTATTTGGTTTATTCTGTAACTGTTTTAGAAATATGACTCTTGTCTTATGGAATTCAGAGTTTGCACATTCAGACATGATCTTTTCACTGGTCATTGTAAGAGGTATGTAGTCGTGGAACCTCCCGACAGGACCTTTGTGCTCCTGCGGTTCACGGGGGCGATCTTCCTTTCTTTTGTCACCTCCCCGACAAGATGTCGAAGAATCATCATGCTTGGAGGGTTTGGCTTCTCCATTACGTCGGGTGTCACGGGCATTGCCCGCCGCTTCCTTTTCCTCATACTGGATATATGTCTGTGCTTTAAGGAGGAAAGAGTTAAGCGTGGTCGGTGTTTCGATCCCTAGGGCCCTCCTGAAGTCACTATGGGGGCAGAGTCCCCGTTCCAAAAGATATTTTTTCATGTCGTCCGTGGTGGACACCTGGACGACTTCTTTGTTAAATTTTTTAATATATGCTCGGAGGGGCTCCTCCTTCCCCTTAATGATTGCTTCTAGAGATGCCTCGGTTTGGGGATGGCTTCGCGATGCTGTGAAGTGTCGAGAGAATATTCTGCCCAACTGCCTCCACGAGGTGATGGATTCGTGGGGCAGGACTTTATACCAAGCCATTGCTCCCTTTCTCAAGGTCGTGGGGAAGAGGCGGCATTTGATGGCTCCTCGGACCCCCCTATAATCCAGCAGGCGTCGATATTTTCATTATGTTCGTCCGGATTTGTGGTCCTATCATATGTTCCCAGTGGTGGAGGTTTCTCAAGTTCTTTTGGAAGTTTGATAGACATGATTTCCTCGGAGAGTGGACCACGGGGATCGTCCTCATCGTTGGAGAACAGGTAGACGGAGCGAGAACGATCTTCCTGTGTCTGCGTGGAGGGGACTTTGAGCGATTTCTTATTCCATCTGGCGAAGGTCGTGCTCCCGGTTGGAGTGTTTTTTGGGTCTTCTTTGTTCGGGGGGACTTATTTCGTCGAGGAGATGAATGAGTCCTCTTATTAATGGATCCTGAAGCCTCAGGCTGATGGTTATCTTTCCTCCGTCTGGGTGACCATGACCGGGAACAAAGATGTCTCCTTGCTGGAGTAAGGGATCTCACCCGCCTTGCATATTCAAGAACCTTAAGCCTTTCTCCTTGGCGGAGTAGGAGGAGGTTGATGGTGTTGGTCGCTTTGACCAGAGCTGCTAGTGTTTGATTTTTCACTTCAGGGGGGAATCAGTGGAAGATCGGCAAGAGCGACCTCGGGTTGTTGGGAAGGTTCGGGTGACAGGGAGATTGTTTACCTGTCGAGGAAACGATCTTGATTACCGACGGGGGTGGGGGGTTGTTACTGTTACTCTCCCGCTGCTTGATAGGAATGCCGATGGTGAGGCGAGCAATGGCGGAATCTTCTTGGTGAGCCATTGAGAGGGAGATCAAAAAATGATGTTTTTGTTTTTATGAATGGAAGTTGAGAAAATGGGGTAACAAGTGTGTCCCCACAGTCGGTACCACTGATCGTACCTGAGATCAGAATCTCCAATGGCTGCTGACGTGGATTCCAAGGTATGCTTGAATGCTAAGGAGAACGGGGGGTTGTACCTGCAAGGTACTCCGATGCCTAAGTCATAACGGGCAAGAGAGATAACAAGTACAAGTAAGAGTGTTAGGGATGAATATTTGATACCTGACCCCCTCAAATGAGAGGGTTTATATAAGGATTCCCCAACGCGTGACCAACGGTTCTTATTTTTGGGCCTGGATCACGGATCCCCAAAAATTGGTAACTTCCAGGAATTGGTCGTCGAACGGGTGTCATGGTTAGAGGGTTGACATGTTGGGCACAAGATCCTCCGAGCAGGAACTATTCAGTCTGATCATGGGTGGTCTCTGGCGTTGCCTTGCAGAGGCCAACAACGAGGAGAGTGCAACGATCACTAAATCAATGGATCCCCTGGGCCATGGGTCATTGGGCCATTTCAGGGGCCAGAAAGGATTGGTACATGCCTAGTAGTTGGTCCAGTCTAGAACAATATCCAAAATATATTTTTGTCAAAAAAGGAAGTTTCAGTGAGGAATGCATGGTGTACATGAAATTTTTCAAGAGATGCATATCTCTGGAATAAATTTTGGAAAAAAAATATGGGGTGAAACTCGGTTGAGACGTGTTTCAGTGAGACAAATGGTGTTAAAAGATGCATTTCAGGAATCAAATGGGGCAATTTCAGATTTTTTTTATATGGTGTTTTTCCACCACTTAAGATAGTATTAGCAATTCCCATTAAAATTTGACGGCAAAATCATCAATATGGCCATGCTGGTGTTGAAATGGAGGAAATTGGTTTACAATTGTGTAGGAAAAACAAAATAGAAATCATGGATAACTCAGGAAAAAATATCTCATCAAAAATAAAATCACAGAATTGCTTCGAGTTAACGAAAAATATATGATTTTTTACTTTGGATCGAACACGAGTTTGGGGCTAGAAATCATGTACATTCAACTAAATCATGTTTTCAACTATCCAAACAACAATTTTTTATAGTGTGGAAGAAATGACGCTTAACTCTGAGACACACATTTGTGGTTAGAAAACGTGGAACCAAAGAAGTAATATATCATTTATTAAGTTCAAATACATTTATTATTCAATAAATTTAATTTTTTTTCATATAATACGAATTAAAGAAGTATTATTTAATCAAGAGGATTTTTAAATCTTTTTTGGGTACACCAGTGGTTTGGGTATTATAAAAATTCATTTGGAAAAATGAGTATTAAACACCTCTTTCTCTCTCTCTCTCTCTCTCTCTCTCTCTCTCTCACACACACACACACACACACACATACACTCATGTTGATAATACACACACACACACACACACACACACACACATATATATATATATATATATATATATATATATATATATAATTTGTCTTCACTACTGCCTTTTATCTGGGGACTGATGTCGAACCTCTTGTTTTGGACATGTAGCCCCCCACTTTCTGTTCAGATATTTCAAGCAATTGGTGAACTTTTTACCAAGAAGATCTATATATATATCATCTGACAAGTTCTCTTATTTATCACCTAGTCTCTCTTCGGTGTTGGAAACAAATTTTATACCTTTGTTCTTCTTTTCAGATATTTCATTGATGGACATCTCAAAGATTTGTAGGGAACTAATGAGTAAATCAACCTTACAATTGCTCAAGTCCTGATCTCCATTTATAACAGTTACTTTCATATCAAACCTCTTAGGTAATAATTTGAACAATTTTCTAGGAAGTTTTTCTTTAGACATCTTTTCACCTAAGGCAACTGGAGTGTTATCAATATCACACAACCTAATGTGGAATTAACTGATATATTCATCTTTATTCATCCTCAAATTTTTAAACTTAGTGGTAAGTAGCTACAACCTTGACACACAAATTTTGGATGTTCCCTCATGTGCAATTTTGAGAATCTCACATGCTTCATTAGCTTTTGAACATGTTTTGATCAACCTGAACGTGTTCTTGTCCACGCCATTAAAGATATAATTTAAAGCCTTGAAGTTTCTAAGAGCTTTCTCATCTTCAACACCAGTCTATTCGGCTTATGGTTTTAAGCTTGTAGTTTTATCTTCAAAAGTAACCATTGGATATTTCCACCCTTTTATCATAGCTTTCCTTGCTTTGTTGCCCATGTATTTGAGAAAGACCGCCATCATATCCTTCCAATAATCATAATTGGTGCCATAAAAAATAGGTGGTTTATTGATTTATTCTCCATCTTTAATTGTGTCCATTTAAGCAAAATTTATCTTCCTTGGAGCTCACCAAAATATGCTAGGGTACCTTCTCTGATGCTAATTGAAATCATGTTCCTCACAAAATAGATGTTGAACATGATGTCTTAAACAAATGGTTCGACAAGATAACTAGAAACCACCATAAATAAACATATTCAATTATACAAGATAATGGAGCAGAAAAGCTATAAAGAACACAATAATTGGTAACCTAATTCAATGAAGTAACACCTACATCTAGAGGGTTGACTTCTAACCCAACAAAGGAAATTCATTATTAGTAGCTTAGAGGGTTGACTATGTCACTATTCCTTATTGGTACAAGTGAAAACAAGCCATATGTTGTTCAATGCCTCTTCCTAACACTACCCAATGACTTTCTATTCAGGTCTCCCCATAAATATGAGAAATCATCTCACTTTCTTCTAAATCACACAGCCCATGATTGGAGATTATAAATCAATAGTCAATGTTGAATATTACAACTCAATTATACAAACCTACAATTATCCTAAGTTACTAAAATATAGTATCGTGTACATATAACAATAACAAGGACTAAAAAATAAACCCCAACACTATAAAGATATCCATTATATTGCCTACTTTCTAATGTAGGTTTTGAGCTCCTTATATAAAAAAATTATTATGGGATTTTCTCCTTGGATATTTGATTTAATTTCGTCTAAAATATTTGCACAATTTGTTGGATTGTCCAACAAATCATATAATCATATTACTAAATAAAATCAATAAAATCTAATTGAATCTTCAACAAGAAAATTCGTTCCAAAATGTAGCAATCTTGCATGTTGAGCAAGCCTATATGTCGTACCAACATGTTGCGACATCGTGGCCAGCATATGTCCCTTCGACACCAGAAAAACATCTTGAAGCATCTTGGAAAACTGAAACACTGTTGCACGTTTTTTTTGTTGCAAAATGCAACCAATCTGAAAGGAACAACAATGATTGCAAACATCGCCTCACTCCATGCGCTATGTTTCAAACCATGCCCACTATTCAAGAGGGAAAACATGTCATACCTGGTATTTAGTTCATCTCACTTTCAAATCACTTTTTATTCTCTTATTGACTTGACCATCAAAATGTTAACTTCCAGGTCAACATTTTTTGCACCGTACCGAAAACTTAAGTCCACTGTAGCAAGCTTTACTCATCATTCATCGAATAATTATTGTTCCAATAAGGAATAGTGACATAGTCGATGTAAATAAAAATTTGATTCTCGTGTACTTTTTCATATCTTATCTTATCCAAAGATCAAAATCTCACATTTACCTTCTTAGTTTCTAAGATTAGCCATTTCATATCTTAACTTTTCATTACTATTTTCTAAAGCTCAATGTAGTATTTAAAATCTATGTTGCGCTTTTAAAATCTTATCATTCTATTAAATTAACTTAGCATTTAATTTCAAAAGTTGCTTGTATGATAGAGTTGTTACCTCAAAATCATATTATTTGTGAGAAGCTCTCAAGAAAACTTGTCCATCTTCTTTGTTGGAAGAAGATTATTCAAAGATTGTACCCAATGTTAATTTGTTGATATATCTCTTTGATGTTGAGTCTCTAGATATATTCTTCATTGAGATTTCTTTCTAATTTTTTATTTCGACGGTTCCACTAGATGCAACTTTTTTCTTCATATTTCTTGAAGAAGTTTTTTCGTTGAACGTTGAATCTTTCAACGATCATTTATTCACCAAGACTGTTCTTTTGAAGGAGACTACATGAGTTAATTATTCTTCTTCTTTTTCGAAATATTTATTTGATAAAGTTGCTAGAGATTCTTATAGGTTTGAGCTCATTCCTTCATCTTTTAACATTTGAATCAAATAATTCAATTTCTCAATGATTTATTCCTTCTAGAATTTTTCTTGAAAATTTCAAACATTTCCATCTCTCGATTTAAGGATTGAATCAGGTTTCTAATTCCAATTCTTCATCCTTAAATATTTGTTAGCGACACAAGTTCTACCATGGAATCCAAGGTTGAAAAATATTTGTGAAAGAAACAATTACATTCATCTTCTTCGCCTTGTGGGTTCACCCCATCTTGTTCAATAATTGGAGAAACATCATATACCATTTCATGATTGTTCCACATTTGACGGAATTATAGTTTAGTACATAAAGAAATTTATTTTCATATAAAGAGATATAAAAAAAATTAGTTTTAAAATGTCTCTTTTCCTCTTCCCACAGTTCAAGATCAAAACTTTGAATGAATATTTTAAATCTAGCATTCTACAATTCAAAACTATCACCATTAAGTGGTGGAAGTGTGTTTAGGAAAGTCTTCTTGTTAAAATAAGTGTTGGAAGTCATCTTTCTTCTAAAACAATTAGTCTTTAAATAAAATTTAGGCTCTGATGCCACTTGTGAGACATATGACTCCATACACAAAAAGGGGGAATGGGTGAATTGTGGAGGTTTGAAAAAAAAGATGATTAAAAATAAAATCATTTGGAAAATCAAAGTTTAAAACCATTTTAAAACAAGTTGATAAAATATGCAATGGAAATTCAAAGTAAAGAAAATAATTGGAATATAAAAGAGATAAAGGAAGAGAAATAACACCAAAAAATTATACATATGTTCAACCAATAAGACCTAACCTTGACCCCAAGAATTATTATTGAGAATATCCATTATGCTTGCAAACATTTAGAAGGTTATGCTTATGGACCCTCTTATACAAGAAAGTTAAATTCCAAGCTAAATTCTAACTAAATAGATAACATGACTTAAAGTTGTTAGTCTTCAAGGAAGAGTTTTGAGTTGGATATCCTTAGAACCAAATCTAGTTTTACACAAGCTTACCACGAAACAAACCGAGATTTTTACCGGGATGATCTTGAACATAATAATGATATTTTACACCAGGATGAACTCAAAAACCAAGAGATATTTTACACTGGGATGATCTCAAACCGATAGAGTTTTTAACCGGGCTAAGCTCAAGAACCGTTGTGGAGATTTTTACTTGACGATATACACAAACTTAAAATATTATTTTTCAATGGCGGAGCTCACGAACCAAACAGAGAAAAGGACAATTCCCCAAATACAAATCTCAACCAAATCTCAACTTCTTATGGAAAACTATTTACTTAAGAGAAAAACTACTCTTGGTAAATTTAAATTCTTTTCCCTCACCCAGAACAATATTTTCAATAGACTCAAGAGCTATTTCAAAGTACTATGGCTAAAATATGTGAGAAAATATGAAAGATTTATAGAGGCGGTGAAAGAAATGAAAAAGTGAGGATTTTCAAATCTAAGGTGTCTTTATCGTAAAATATCTGCATGAGGTCCTAAGTAAATTACTAAGGGGAAATAAAACCTAGATTTGATTCTGTCAAATCAAAGAAATTCCTAAAATAAAATTGGATTAGGGTTTAAATATAGTAGATCACATGATAAATGCTTTAATAGCAAGAAATTGAAACGCCTTATTTATAAAAGCTCCTATTCTTATAAGGTTGGACGCCTAGAGGCATTTTTCTATGATAAGTTAAGAAGGTCTAAAGGTAGTAACCCTGGATCTCTCATAACTATCAATGCACCAGGATTCAAAAAGATTTGGGTACCAAAGGTGAAAACCTAGTTTGTTTTGTAGGGACACTTTGCAATTTTAAATGAAGCCTTAGTGCATTTTAAATGAGCTTGTGCAAAGAAAGATGTATATCGTTAGGTATACAAGATATGTCTGATGGTGTTTAATGATGTTGATGATTGTGATAAAAAATGTGTGGTTGGTGTTGTATTTCAACGGACATGGTCAAAGCTCTTTTTGTTGAGGATGATTCTCAATTCTTATGATCTTTGATGATCAATTAACCTCTTAGTAGGTTGAAAATATTAATATGTAATTGGTTTATCTGTCTCATTGTGTTTAAACCATCCTTCGTATACAATGATTCACATAGAAGGATTTACAACATTTTTTTTTTCGTTCCCTCGAAAAGGGGAGATTTTATCAAGGTAACTTGATATTTAAGGTAATACACTTTTTAGAGGTCGAATAATCGAAAAAATTTGATTGAACTTCTTAATAAATGGTTTATTATTTCCTTATTAATTAAAATTATTATTTATAACAAAATGTATGAGTTTCTAGCATTTTTGAAGGGCTGCAAATATGATGATGTAAAAAGCAATGTGCCAAAGCCAAATTTCAACCCAAGGCCCAAAAGAACAACGAGGTTGAAACCAATGAAAATAATCGATTAAATGATCTTTGCATTTCAAATTTCAAATAAAATCACATTGTATCTTTGCCTCCATGCAAATCAAATCAGAGCATTGATGAAGAACGTGTGAAATCTTTAAAATCATCATTACATAATCGATTAGGCCTTTAAAATAAAATATTAGATGGCATGTTTTGGAAAGTTTTGGTTCAGATATTTGTTGGGTCAAATCTTTAAGGATTTTGTGGAGTTTTTACATGCCTAAACATTCAAAATAAACACTATAAATAGGTAATCATATCACCTCTTTTTTTTTGCATCATTCTTTTCTCTCTTCTTCTTGTGTTTTATATGAGTTTCACTCGATAAGTATCATCATCTATGACTCCAACATGAAGCTGCCACTCTGGAATTTCTATTTCAAGAAGATTATGCTTGGAAGGTTCAACCTCAAGAAATCATAAAGGAATGAAATGTTAAATCTTAAGGTACTACAACATGTTGCTATGGAGGTTAAATTTCTCAATAACTTCAAAATGTATGTTTACATCTACCGATGGTTATTAAAAGAATTCTTCATAAAAGTATCAGATTGAGTGTTCATAAATATTAGAAGAGAGTTATACTCCAACCTAAAGTTTGATGATCTATCCATGAAGTCATATGTAAAAGGAATATATATTGATATTCATAGAGATCCATTTGAAAGAATGTTTGGACTGCCCTTCCGTGGGGTATCCTGTACCTACGGTGGCAAATAAAATTCAAAAAATTCAAATTTTCCACTACAATAATCTCTTTTGTCATAAACCCCATGGATGTTAGGAAGCATTCTATCAAAGCAATCTACTCGAAGGAAAATATTCAAATGGCTTACTATTTGATCAAATGGATACTCCTTATGAGGCAAGATAGTCTTGAAATGGTTGTTAGAGAGGATGTAGTCCCTTTATTGTTACTAACCCAACAATTTCAAACAAATTGGGTTGATGAAATGCTTATCCATATGATTTATTGCAAGTGTAACAGTTACGCAAGATTAACATATAAAGCTTTAATCTCCATGATATTAGTTGTTGTTGAAGTCGACAATATAGGTGAATCAATGGATCTGATCCAATCTAAGATCAAATACTCCTTGCTTAGTATAATGAGGGTTAATATATTTTAAGGGGAACTAAAGAACAAATTAATGGATAAATACAAATTTATAATCCAACTAGGCGCAACAAATGATGCAATCTTCAATACACTTCTTGAAATCTCTCAACAAAATGCTTTGGCCATTCAGAACTTGCAAAGGACATGTGTACCATCAAGAGAAACACCTCAAAATATGATGATATTAATGGTAATGAGTAATCTCACTTATGTGTTTTTAGCTTTTGAGTTTGTTTAAATTCCCGTTTTCCCACTTTCTAGAATCATTTCAATTCCCGCATTTTCCTTCATTCTATAATTTGAATTATAGTATTTGAATTAACGAAGTAATTATTTTCCCTTCCTTAGTAAAATATGTCTGACCTATGTGAACTATGTGCTTTAATATTTAAATTATTGTCTAGCATCTTTAACCGCCCATTTTAATAGGACGAAGGAGGAGAAATATACTCTTGAGAGGAGTAGTGTGTACTCTTTACTCATGTAAGGAATATTTAACCACTCCAAATTTTATCTATCTATTTTCTCTATTACCACATCCGTGAGATATGTCTTGTGATTATCAAAAGGGGGGGGGGAATGTGGATCTATGTGATTTCAAGTATAATCAATAAGTGATATGATCCAATATGGTAAATCTTATGGATAACAAGGATGCAAGTCAACTAGTAGCTGCTTAGTTTTGATGAAGACAATAATTGAAGTCAAGTAACTAAGGAATATTACTCAATCGGTCAAAGATGCACATGATGTTTGATCAAGCTATCCTCCCAAATCAAGCTAATTTTTTTAAAGTCAACATTGTGGTCCAACGACTCTCAAGTGAAGACTTATGTTTCAAGGATAACTGGTGGTTTAACCTTTCAAACTCTCAAATGATGGTAAACAACATGGAGATATCTCAAGCATCATCAATAAGACTTAAGGTTCTTGTGTAATGCTTAAATCAAAGATAATGATGCCAAGACTTGAACCTTCAAAGTGAGAAAGAGAGGAATTATGAAAGCTCGGTTGGTCATGTTTGTTAAAGTGACAAATATCTTGTAAAGACAAAAGGGCATTTTCGGAAACATTATTATAAATTATAAACACACTTAAAAACATTGAAAACTCTCTTAATTTTTAAATAAAATCACCAAAAAAATGTTATTGGGAGACTAGTAAATTAATTAGGGGAGTGTTCAATTGATTATAAGTCTTTTTGCAACTATCTAATCAATTAGATTTTTTTCTTAATTGATTAGATGATGCATAATCGAGTATAAAATCTATTGTGACGATTTCTTAATGATTTCTAATGGCTTTATATTAAAACCTTCCTTTTTGTGCCATAATAATCAATTATTTGAGATGCCTAACCAATTAGGTTAATTAGTTTGCCCAAGGTCTATTTCAAAATTTATGCCACACCTTGACTTATAAATAGAGAGCTTCTTCATCACATTTTTACATCTAGAAAATGTGAAAAACCTCATTTTTCATTTCTCTCACCACATCTCTAAATAATTTATATTTTGTCACATATTTTATACATAGTGCTTTGAGAGGGATCCCGAGCCTTTTGAGAAAAATTATTCCGGGTGAGAAAAAATTATTAATTTATCAAGAGTAAATTATTCCCTTGAGTAAATAACTCTTCCATAGGAAGTTGATATTTTGGTTAGTTATTATACCATTTAAGAAGATGTTGTTCGTATTAGGGAAATTTCTTAGTCTCCATTTTTTCCGTAAGCTTCATCATTGAAAAAACTTTTTTTTTGGTTCATGAGCTCCGCCATTAAAAAAAATCTTTTAGTTCCTAAAGATTAGTAAGTAAAAGTATCAATAATGGTTCTTGAGCTTAGCCCGGTTAAAAATCCTATGAGTTTGATATCAACTTGGTATAAAATATCTCTTGGTTTATGAGTTCAGTCTGGTGTAAAATTAAGTAGGTAAGAAACCAACCCAGTAAAAATCTCGATATGGTTCATGGTTAGCCTGTGTAAAACACTCGTTCGATTAGGAGGATAACCAACTCAAAATTCCTTATTGTTTGAGATCAATCTTTCAAAAATCTATGTTTGATGTGAAGACTAATCACTTTTAGTAATATTTCTTGTTTGATTAGAAGTTAGTCTGAAACTTCATTTCCTTTATAAAGGGATTCATAGGCATAACTTTTTAAAAACTCTAAAGTATAGTTGATACTCTCAAGAATAATTCTGAGATGATTAAGTCTTCTTGACTGAACCTGTATAATTCTCAGGTGTTACTTCTCTTCCTGTATTTCTTTTATTTTTTCAAGAATTTTCTTTACTTTGAATTTCCGCTGCATATTTTATCAACTAGTTTTAAAATGGTTTTAAACTCTGATTTTCCAAATAATTTTATTTTAAATCATTTTTTTTCAAATTTGAGACATTTCAAAACTTTCATTCCTCGGTCCGACTAGTGGGGAAACCTCAAGCATATCTACACATTCATTTATCCCTCATAATCAACCGTACACCAGAACATCTGCTAGCCTAAGTGTCGATCTCCCTTCCTTAGGTCTAGTCAAAAAATTCGCAGGTGTCTCTTTCTTCACAGATAATTCGGTCAGGCAAAATATATCAAATAAGACATCCCTAACAATGTCATGTCAGTATTTGAAGCATATAAGCTCCCTGCAATGAATAACGTGTTTTCTAAATGTATCCAAACATGTCTTGCGGAAAAGAGAACAATCCTCATCAATAGAAAATAGGAAAATCATTAGTTGATATTTAAGGATAGTAAGATACTCAGAGACATATGTAGGCCTAGTCCATCAATAGGAAAAGTAAGGAGAAAATACTAGGCATGTGCTACTTGCAAACAACCAAAAATTACTTTCTGTCTTGTGGTCAGGTCAAACTTTACATCTATGTCCTGAACACTTTGACTAAAAAGGACACTTGCCAAAATATGTTATGCATTAAAAAAGACGTTGTTCCTGCTCGTAAAATTGTTAATATCAAAATCTAGAACCGCGACACTAAAATCATCCAAAAATTTATCAAAATCAAAGTTCATACCATATACTCCGCTGTCTCTCAATATATGATTCTGTAACATCCAAGATTTGGTCCTAAAAGTCACAAAAGCGTAAGAGACAACCTCTATTGTCGAGTACGAACTCAATTTCTCGACTCTAATAAGTAAATAAACCACCATTCATTGAAGGTCCCGAAGAAGAAAAAAAACCACAACCAACTACGATGTCTCCAACCGTCTTTCGCAACTATTTATAAATCACATCACATCAAATTATAAATCATAAGTAATGTAAGTTTTTTCAACAATTGTTTCCCCATAAGTTGAACTGGTTCAAACTACTAATAAATGAGCATAATATGGTTGATAACTTGATATCATTTTTATAGTCTTTTTCCGTAGACCATTAAATTTCCACCATGAAACTACATTATCTTAAACTTAAGGCATTCAAGAGTATATAATTTGAACGTTCTTGACTTGTTCTCTGGTTTGTTTTGTTTGTTTGTTGACTTTTCTATTTGTCCACCCTTCTTTTTTATTTATTTGTTCCTATATTTATTTATTTAAAATAATGTTTGTTTTTTTTGTCGATGCCCGACAACTAGTTGTATTGTTGTTAATTAAAACTCACTTTCAAGTTCAAACTTTGATGCATTATTGGTGTTTTAATAGCTTAATTAAGACCAGCATAATGTTTTTCTCAGTATGTTCACATACATATACACCTTTCAATTTCCATGTAGTTTCTTATACTTATCATACAATTGCTTTGAAGTTTGGTATGTATTGTATTTTAGTGGTGACAAGTTATGATTTTCCAATAATGTTTTGGAATAACTTGTGTTGTGTCACATTGTGTGTGGATATTGCATGCAAATATGTGAGTCCAGATTAGGTGTATCCTAGGAAGATCACATCGATTGGTTCTTGTCATTTTCAAATGCATGCTTCTCTTGCAATTGCATCTCCCCTTCTATACATAGTTTGTATGTATGCAAAGGCTTATCCAATTATCATTCATGGTTTAATATTCAATAGCCTATCGATTTGATCCGAATATTAACTCTGGTACCATTCGCTAAATAATATGTGGAAGTCGAGAGCAACAAAGAATCCATATTTCTAGATTGTAGAAGGGAGACATTATATCTCTACCAAAATTTATAAACTATAAAAATGATGTTTCATCTTCACAAAAAATATTAAATATTTTATCTATTCATAACCAATGTAAAAATATGGATAAATAAACCCTAATAAATATCGATAAAATTTAGTCCTTAAAGTATATAAATAAACTTATTAGGTAATCTTTAAAAGTAAAATTGTACTTATAAAAGTGCAATAATAACAATTTTACTAGTGAAGAGCATATGAGTTTTCTTGCTAATTGTGTGTGTTTTCGTTCCTCTTGGGCTTTCTCCTTATATAATAGCTCTGACTTCTCTTATACGAAAGCCCATCAAAGATAATTTAATGTGATTACTTCTTATTGATATGATTTTCTAATGGTGATTGAAAATGAAACTTGATTGTTCCAAATCACGAATTATGATACCGTAAATACACTCAATGAATTAGACTTTCATTGACATAACCACTCTAGGAAGACCAGGTCAATTGGCTCTTGTCATTTTCCAATGCATGCTTGTCTTGCAATTGTATCTCCCCTTCTATAGTTTGTATGCCAAGACTTATCAAATAGCCATTCATGGTTTAATATATGTAAGTCGAGAGCAACAACAGATCAATATTCCTAAGCTATAAAAAGGGAGAATACGCATCTGGTTAAAACTTTTAATATTTTATCTGTTCATATTTGATGTAGAAAACCCTTTGTAACTTACCTAGAATTTGAACTTTAAAGTATATAAATATAGTCCATCTTATTAAAATGTTAGAAACCAACCTAATCAATTATATATATTTTAGAAATTAAATCGAATTTTGTATATCTTAATGCTGACCAACCCAATAAATCTAAAGCGGGATTTAAAATCAGAAGTTTCTAATAAATTTTCTCAACCATGACATGTTTTTTATGGCCTTATAAGGATAAGTGAGTAAATTTGCCTTATGAATCAATTGTTCGAATGTTGAACTATCGAATTCGAGTGCAAACTTTGATTATATTTTTTATGTGGTCAAACTTATTTTAAAATTATAATTATTTATTGTAAAATTTAAAAATAAATATTAAAGGCATACCCATTGATTACTTTTTATTTACTAATTAATAGAAAAATTAGTAAGAGAAATTACTAATATTCTCTTAATTAAGAGGTGTTTTTTCATTTAATAAAAAAAAAGAATTAAGAGGTGTGAATCAAAATGATATTGGTTATTGTTCCATATTCATTTCACACGTGGCTAAATATGATGCAAGGTTTACTTTTCAAAACAAAAAGTGGGAATATTCTCTCACTAGTCTATGACAAAATATTTTTCTTTCACGATCTTGCTTACTGTCACATCATGCTTTTCATATGTATGCATTATTTTACATATATAGATATAGATAGTGATGCCACACATCAAATGTATTTTTTTTCAGAAACAAACCACACATCAAATATTGAAGCTAGCAAAAATAATAGGTGTATCTATTTTTGCAAATTAATTTTATTTAGATCATAGGAGTAGTTTGCATGAGAGGTAGTTTATAAGGGAATTAATTCTCTACATTATTTTCTCTCGTCCTCTTTTCATGTTTTTGAAATATCACACTTAAACTTCTTTTCCTCTTTCACTTTTTATACTAATAATAAAACAACCTCTATTTTTTTTTTTTACTCAGTTTAAATTTTACTATTCTCTCATGATAACTGATGTAATTCATTAGGTAAAAATTGAAATTTCATCAATATATTTTCCGAACATATAAAATGTTAGGAAGATATAATAATAATAATAATAATAATAATAATAATAATAATAATAATAATAATAATAATAATAATAGAAAAGTTTGAAATTAGGTGTGTGGAAAATGAATTATTGAAATTGACATTTGAGATGAGAGAATCTAGACCTGGTTTAGGACACAACTCTTGGTTATAAATTTGTTTTTGTGTATAGTTGCACCATTGCTACATATTCATAAAAAATAAGAACCAAAACCTTACAGAGAAAAAAAAAGCCTCTGGTTTTTGAGAACATAAAATGTACAAGACATCAAATTTGAGTTCTGTGTTTAGTCCAAATTCTTTGCAGCCTAGGATGTTAGTGAACAGGTAAAAACAAATTTTGAAAATGTTAGCTTAACACAATCAAAATATATCATCCTTTGTTTATGACTTGTGTGCGCTAATGATAATTACAGGTTTTCATGCACATTGAAGAATCAAAATGTCAGAATTGGTATGCACAGTTTTTGTATAGATTTATTTTCTTCATTTTTCTTAGTCTTAGACTTATTATTATGACTGTTATAATGTTCAGGTCACTGCACAAAGGTGCCTAGGAATGTAAACATGGAGAAACTGCAACATGGTTATTTATTTCCTGAGGTACTCTTCAATAACATTCTGTTATCAAATATTGTTTTTCTTTCTCAGCTGAACATTGTTATCATGAAAAACTTAATATTTTGAGAAGCAATACAATATTCATTCTGTCATATGACACATGTTAGAATTTTATGATATATCTATTATATGACTTTGCATCAGATTGAAAGACATGAGCTTCTTCACCTAAAGAAGTATCCAAATGCAAATGTGATAGACCTTGGAATTGGTGACACTACAGAACCTTTACCAACACTTGTAACATCAAGCATGGTTGATGTAAGTTATGAAGATTCTTTCTGTTGAAAATACACATAAACTATCATGCTTCATACACAGAAAATTCTATCATGCTTGTTTAACAACTATCCTCTACCAGAAACGGATAAAGGTAAACTTACAAGAATAACAGAATATTTTTCCTTTTTATACTATGTTCTGCAGTTTGTTCGCGGCCTTTCAACAGCTGAGGGCTATAAGGGATATGGACCTGAGCAAGGCGAAAAGGTATGATCAATACAACTTTTCTCATTAAGACTTGAAAAATAAAACTTCACAGAAAAACAGAGAGCATTTTCTGTTCTGATGCATGTTCTGCAACAAAAAAAAAACTACATTTGCAGGCTCTGAGAAAAGCAATTGCTCATAGAGTTTACAAAGATCTAGGGATAAAACCTTCTGAAGTTTTTGTTTCGGACGGTGCACAATGTGATATTTCTCGTCTTCAGGTATTCAACAGATACTATTTTATAATCATATTTGTCTCATTGTATTCTTCTTCTTCTTCTTCTTCCTTGTCACATGTGACATTGATCTGTCTCAACGCATGCAGCTGCTAATGGGTCCCAATTTGAAGATAGCTGTACAGGATCCATCCTTCCCGGTATTTTCAATATTCAATAATCTATTTTCAACCACAAAATATTGAATAATCTATTATCTAGATGTCAACAACTACTTTGGACTAAGTCCTCTACACTATTAAGGAATTGATGTCATGAGAAAATGGTTTAAATTTCCTTTTAATCCCTACAAATATATCATGTTTTTGCTTTAAGTCCCAGTAAAATTTGTTTATATTAAGATTTGTCATTGTAATATTCATTTAAGTCTATTTTGAGAGACTTAAAGTCTAAAAAAATATTCTACATATTACAATAACTAAATTCAATATGAATAAATTTTGCAGAGACTAAAACAAAGTAACAATGACCAAGCATAATAAATAGTATATTTGCAGGGACTAAAAGTCTAAAATCAAATATTCTATACATTAGAAAGCCAAATTCAATATGAATAATTTTTAGATGAACTAAAACACAATAATGATCAGAAGAAAAATATAATATATTTACAAGAGTTAAAAATAAAACATATATTTACAAGTTAAAAAAAAAAATATTCAAGACTGTATCTATCTTTTCACTGTAATATTGTATTGTTTCAATGTATTCTAAGACTGCATGCATGTTTGCAGAAGTGTTTTTAATCACAGAAAATTCTAATGAAACAGGCTTACATAGACTCTAGTGTCATAATTGGTCATGCTGGCAAGTTTGTAGATAGAATTGGCAAATATGAAAACATAGAATACATGACATGTGGACCTCAAACTGACTTCTTCCCGGATCTGCATAGAACTTCAAGGTCACAGCTTATTTTCTTCTGTTCTCCAAACAATCCTACTGGTCATGCAGCAACGAGGAAACAATTGCAGCAACTTGTAGATTTCGCTAAAGTTAATGGATCAATCATTATTTATGACTCTGCATATTCTGCTTATATCACTGATGGTAGTCCTAAATCAATCTTTGAAATTCCTGGAGCCAAAGAGGTATGATTTTGCATGGCATTTGTTTTATTTCTAGCATATGCACTGTTCTCAATATAGCCACCTTAATCTTCTTAGTTTCATGCTTTCAGGTTGCAATTGAAGTGTCATCCTTCTCGAAATTTGCTGGCTTTACAGGTGTCCGACTTGGTTGGACAGTAGTCCCCGAAGAACTGTTATATTCAAACGGCTTCCCTGTTTTGCATGATTTCAACCGCATCGTGTGTACCTGTTTCAATGGAGCATCCAGCATATCTCAGGCAGGGGGACTAGCATGCCTTTCACCAGAGGGTCTTAAAGTAAGATTCCAGTTCCCTAAGAACCTGTATAACTTGTCAGCATTCCTATTTCTGCTTCATTTCAAGTTCAATTACAGGACTAATGCAAAATATTGTATCTTAATTACCTACCTTGAACTCTATGAAACCGTTCTGTTACTGTGATTGTTTCCAAATAAATAATGTTTTGGAAAATTTCTCAGGCTGTGAAGTCCCTAATTGACTACTACATGGAGAATGCAAGAATACTGGTCAATGCTTTGACCTCTCTTGGTTTGACAGTTTATGGAGGTAAAAATGCACCCTATGTTTGGGTCCGTTTTCCTGGCTTAAAATCTTGGGATGTCTTTGGTGAAATTCTTGAGAATACACACATAATTACAGTTCCAGGCAGTGGTTTTGGTCCAGGTGGTGAAGGGTATATAAGAATTAGTGCTTTTGGCCAGAGAGAGTCCATCATCGAAGCCTCGGAGAGACTCAAATACCTTCTCTACTAGGAGGATTTCTAACGCTTTTACTCCTGTCAGTTTTATAATCTATTCGCAAAATAAAGCAATATGACAAATATGAGCCTTACCTACTTCTATGAACTGCAGTTTCAACTTCTATTCATAATATATTGTGTATTTGTAGTGCAATGAGTATGTGAACTCAATCCTTCATTGTTAAATAGGAAGTTACAGAACAAATGTCAGGGTGAGCAGTAATCTAGGGAGATTGATATTTGAGCTAGCTAATGTTAGTTGAGGAAGGGACTCTCTTTTCTGTTCCTCTCATATTCTTCTCTTTCCTTACAAATACTTGCAGTTACTGAAATGACTCTACTGATCACATTTTCTGTCAAGGCATACTATTAAACAGATGATCCTATTATCCAGTGCCTAAAATATCAAATTGCACAACATTCTCAAAATTACTGAATGCTTTGACAAAAACATAAGTGAGTGGTAATTTATGAAATATCTACCAGACATGGTTGGTGAGAGTGTAGAGTAGGCTTGTTTCATTCAACAACTTTACCTTCTCTGTAAAAAGATAACAAAAAAGTACAAGTTGGAAGAAATAACAATATTCAAAGGCATGCAGTGTATAAGGGAGAAAATGAGCAAATTAAACAGATAACATAACATAATATAATAAATTGAAAATCCATTCAATAAAGATAGTTTCTGCTACATTGGTGCAAAAGTAACAAGACAAAACGTAATCCTATAAAGATATACACAATGTAAAATGTAAGAAATGTTTCGAAAAACATTCATATTTGATGTACATTTTGATATACTTAATTTGTAAAATTTTGAATTTTCTGTGTATGAGCTAATGTGAAATTACATCTTATGGATCAATGATGCAGTGAGATTGGACCACTCACCACTTACAATTAAAATTGCTGTTAACATTGTGGGTTGTCCGCAATGATAGCAGCTACTACAGGCATAATGATCAAGGAACCACGAGGATTTCAGCTCTGAAAATTTAAACTTTAAGGGATTGACAGCTAACTAGCTCAGCAGATCTATCACTCCTAGAAGCAAAAACCCTCCAAAGTTCTGTCTCTGATTCTGCCGATGATTCAGCAAGTTCACCGAATGAGGTATCAGATGACGACGCCATTGAATGAGAGGAAGCTAAATGATTTTGTATGCCAGCTTGCAAGACTGCAATGTTGTGATTGGCATCTTTTGTAATCACATGGAGTTTTCCAAGTAAACTAGCTAAAAGATAAGGAGATTCTGAATCAGCAAAATCATGAATTGGAACATCTCCCGCAACAACTTTCCAAGTATCACCTTCTTCATCATACACCTTTATCTTTGCAGAGTTAAGAGAACTTGAAGGATCTAATGCATACAAATCATTATTGACAATAACACTCAATTTTGTTCCGGCTTGCCTTGCAGGCCAACCATCACCCATGCCAACCGGCATATCAAGCCAAGAATTTATATCCGGATCATAAACTTCTCCCCCAACATCAACAAAAAACGGCCAACAATACAAACTCTGAGGAACAAACAACCTTCCCCTGTATGAAGTCATTCCCGTGGCAATAGGCTTGAGCAACTCAGCCAGAAAAGCTGTCGGTAGCACCTGAGCTTTCGTAAAAGGCATGCTTGGTAATTGGGACCACATACCAGTGTTCGGATCATAAACTTCTGCAGATTGAAGGGGATTCAATCCACCACGACCCCTAGTAACCCCTCCAACAACATAAAGCTTATCGTTCAATATACCCGTCTTGCTGTAGGCTCTGCCAACCGACATTGGACTCATCTCAGTCCAAGCATTCTTAACAGGATCATATCTCCAAACAGAGTTCATAGCCGAAGCTTTCGAAAATCCTCCTAAAGCATAGATACAACCACCAACAGCCCCAACAGAGCAACCACAGAATGGCATCCGATCCAAAGCATCTCTCCTTCTAAGCCAGTTCATGAAAACATCAGCAATTCTAATACTCGAACCAAACATACTCCACATCCGACGAGGAAGCCCCGCCAAACCCTTTTTCGCTTCATCTTCAACGAAAACATTAGGCATTGGAGGTAACCTTTGCCATATTCCCGAAATTGGGTCTAAGGCATACCATAAAAGCTTCTCATCATTTGCTTTCGTTAACACATACAACCATTCCTCCGTTGTTCCAAGTTCTTTTCTCAAACAAAACACATCCGAACTCGCGAGAGCCGTCTTCCAAGCACGAGAAACCGCCTTGAGATTCAAGTAACAAACGCGAGGAACCCTAGCCAGAATCTGAACCGAAATCTCATCGGGAAGTGAAGGAATCAGTCCAGAGTAACCCTCATCAGAAGTTGACAATAATCTCTGTCTCTTGCAAGCCTCACCCGGCAAAACCTCGCTCGGTGAAACACTTCCTCTAGCCTTGATATTGTTCGGACTGAGTACATTCCCCATAAAATCACGTCGAATTCAAAATCAACACCGAGAGCATCAAGCTTCTGAGATAAACCTGTTAAAAAAAGCGATTATTAAGCATAAACAGTTAATTAAGCAGAGTATAAGCGATTAATGCATTAAGAAATGGATTCTGAGAGCGTGGGTTAGCGAAACATGAAAAAACGAAGAATAAAAAGAAGAAAAAGGGAATCATAGATAGAGAATGAAAATGAAGAGAGAAATTGATGAGAACCTTGAAGAGAAAAGAGAAAGGGGTTTCGATATTAGGGTGTTGAAAATGTGAATGATGGAGGAAGAAAGAGTTGCGCCCAGAAAATGGGATTACGAGGTGAGGAGTAGCAGAAGCTTATTCTGTGGAGAAAGCATCTTGTCCGTTTGTTTCATATCATTCGGATCATATTTTTGTTACAGCCACCGGATATAATCAAATCATTTTAAATGCAAGCCTTTTTTTTCTTACCTGAATTAAGGCATTTTATTCTATTCAATGAATATTCTATTTTTTATTGGAAAAAAAAGTTAAAGAGATTAATTGTTATGGACTCTCTGTGTAAATTCTTTTACACAGTTAGTGCATTACAATAATTCAAAAAAATTATTTTTTAAATAATTAAAATCAAAGTCAAATTATAATTAAAATTTAACGGTCACGATTAACTGACAGTGTAAAACTGTTTTACACAGTGTATACCAATTAAATTCAAAATTAAATTGTCTACTATTTCTTTTTAAAAAAAATTATTTATTTATTTCATAACAAATATTTTAAGATTTTTATTACAAAGTGTTTTAAGATTTTAATGAAGTCGGGTTTTAATGAAGCCAAATTCGGGGCATGTGTCAGCTATTCTAGTGTTTGTGTGTATGATTTCTAAGATTTTGGATGTGTATTAGTAGTGTGTGTTGACAAACCTGACCGATAACTAATCATTTTACTTATGTATATGTATGATTGATTGTGTGTTTGGCTATGTAACACCTCGAAAATCTAAATTTTATTAAATTACATATTTATTTAATTGATTTAGAAAGGACTAGAGGTTTTGGGCGAATTTGGAGGATTTTAGGAGGAAAAGAATATTTTTATAATATAAATAAGTAGTATTTTATTATGCCCTTATTATTACTATTATTATGAAATATTAAGAAAGAGTAAGGTGGTAATAAGAGGAAAAAGTAAGGATATGTTGGGAAACTCATAAACTGGAATAATGTATCCAAAGAGGGAATACGATTAGTTTTCTAACATTATCGTGTTTTGGTAGAAAAGTGCTCTGAAGAAAAAGAGGAGAGAAAGCTCAGAGTCAGGAAGTTACAAAGAATCTTGGAGAAGAGTATCGATCTTTGGATTTCTCTAAGGTATGGGGAGTTTTTATAATCTATTATAAATGTGTAGGAATTGGATTATGAATAGTCTAGGATTGTATGAGTTTTATGAGTTTTGGGGGTTTTGAGTTAGCTTGAGTTTATGAGAAAAATCTTGATGAATTAGAGTGGTAAAAGCGAGTTGAATCACATAATTGATTGTATAATTGTTATCATGATGTTGTTGGTGTTTGGTTGATGTTTTTGAGTGATTTTTGGGTGATTTGAGGTGGAACCCGTAATGGGATTTGGGGATTTTGAGGTTATAAAGCAGACTGCATTTGAGTAGCAGAAAACTGCTGTAAAACATGTGTTAACCGGTTAACGCTTTTGGTTAACCGGTTAACCATTGAAGATTTTGGGTTATTTCTGAAGTTGCGCAGGCGTTAACCGGTTAACGCTTTTGGTTAACCGGTTAACACTGTTTGGATGCCGAATTTTAATTCTTGAAAAATCCGTAACTTTCAAACCGTAAATCCGATTCACATTTCGTTTGAAGCGTTGGAAAGGTTATAAACTGAACTTTATTTTGATGAATAAAAATGAGAAAAATTGCAATAATTTAATAAATGAATTTGTGAAATAACCTTGTAATTGTCTCATAATTTACCGGGTACGGGTCAATTCTTGATGTGTCAGAGTGATTATAGAACCAGTGTTTTGGGTGTAATGTCATGATGATATATATGATTATTTGATGATTGGTTTGCTGATGTGAAATGAATGATGCGAATTATTTTGATGAATTTTACGATGTAGCGCATCATTGCATTTCATAACATTCACGATGGGGCTTCGGCCTATTTAATTGCTTCAATCCCATTGTGTGGATTGAAGTGTCTCAATGATTTACGATGTGCTCCTTTGTGGAGGGTTGATGGTCATGTATCCATCTCACGATGAAAATGGTACCACATGCATATTGCATATCAGGATGTTAGAATTGCATAATTTAGATGAATTCATGATGGTGTTGTTGTTAATGATGAATTGTGTTGATGATGATGTTATGTTGTGTCGTCCTAATTTTATTTATATCCGGTATTCTTGTATATTTATGATATATTATGATTACTCACCCTGCCTGCTTGGAATGTTACCTCCTTCGTGGGTAACTTGTAGATGACGAAGAATAGTCTTGCAGTGCAATAGGAGTTTTTCATGAGTCTCGGAGCGTGCTTTAGTGTTCCTTAGAAGCGGTTCTGGTCTATGTGTCCTGCTCTGTGTCATGTAACACTGGGATGGGTTTTTTGCTAAACTGTTTTCAGTTATGATATTATTTTGGATAAATGTTTTCCCATTTTATGATGTTAATATCCGGATGGAGAAAATTATGTTTATGAAGTAAACTAATGAAGTTTTGAATTATGAAGTTTAAATTTCGCTGCGAAATGTTATATGTTATTCTTGGTTTAACTAACCCGTGTTACGGGACAGGATATTGTTTGTTTGAATTATGATGAAATGTGATACCCTTCTCGATGATTACTCTGATATTACTTAAATATTTTGTTTTGGGGTAGAAGGGTGTTACATTAGTGGTATCAGAGCAGGTCGGTATGTCCGGCCAAGTCTTGTTGTTGTCAGTCTGTTGTCAGGTCGTTATTTAATTAACGATTATTCTCTTCTGATGTGGTAAGTGTTGTGCAGAATGGATGGAAACAACATGCGTGCTCTCGCTGACGTTATTGCAGCTCTTGCTCAGACTACTGCTCGTAACAATGCGCATGATGAGCTTCGTGCCTTGGAGAAATTCCAGAGGAATAATCCACCTGTGTTTGAAGGAACTCATGACCCTACTAGCGCACAGAAGTGGCTCAAGGCAATTGAGAAGATTTTCAGAGTGATGGCATGTGCTGACGCGCAGAAAGTTCAATTCGGGACTCATATGTTGTCTGAGGAAGATGAAGACTGGTGGGATAATACTCGTCAGCGTCTAAAGGATGAGGTTGTTGTGGTGACTTGGATTGTGTTTAAGGCGGAGTTCCTTAAGAAGTATTTTCCTGAAGATGCTCGTGGTAAGTTGGAGGTAGAATTCCTTGAACTGAAGCAAGGAAACATGACAGTGGCAGAGTATGCTGCCAAATTTGAAAGGCTGGTGAAGTTTTGTCCTCACTACAACAGGGCAGATGCTAAACTTTCCAAGTGCCTTAAGTTTGAGAATGGGCTGAGACCTGAAATTAAGCAGGGAATTGGATGCCAACAAATTCGCAGATATGCAGAGTTGGTCGATAAGAGCCGTATTTATGACGAGGACAGCCGAGCTCGGTCAGCTCACTATAAACAGCTGAGCGAGAAGAAAGACAAGAGTAAGTATAGAGGGAAACCTTATGTGACTACTGGTGATAAAGGGAAGCAGAAGGCATCTGATGAGAAGAAGCAAAGTAGGGGAGCTTCTAATGTACCTATTAAGTGTTACAAGTGTGGAGAGGCAGGTCATAAGGCCGATGTGTGTACCACCAGAGTTATGAAATGTTATCGTTGTGGCAAGCTTGGGCATAAGATGAGTGATTGTCCTAATGAGGGCCCAACCTGTTACAATTATGGTGAACAGGGGCATATCAGCGCCCAATGCCAGAAACCAAAGAAGAATGCTGCTACTGCTCAGAATGCTGGGAGAGTTTTTGCGTTAGCTGGTTCAGAAGCTCCAAAGAAGGACAACTTGATCAGAGGTACCTGTTTTATTAATAATACTTAGTTGATTGCTATTATTGACACTAGAGCTACACATTCATTTATTTCTCTTGAGTGTGCTAATAGATTGGGTTTAAAGTTGTCTAATATGAACGGTAATATGATAATAGAGACTCCTGCTAATGGTTCTGTGACTACCATGCTTGTTTGTTTGAAGTGTCCTTTGATAATTTTTGAGAAGAATTTCGTGATGGATTTGGTGTGCCTACCATTACACCAAATCGATGTTATCCTTGATATGAACTGGTTGGAATTCAATTATGTTCATATTAACTGTTATAGTAAGACAGTGGAGTTCCCTGAATTGAACGAGAATGGTGAGTTTATGTTTTTATCTGCTAAGCAAGTGGATGAACTTGTAGGGGATGAAGCTTTGATGTTTGCAGTGTCTGCATCATTGCAAGTTGATGATAAGACTGTCAGTGCAGAGTTGCTTGTGGTTTGTGAATTTCAAGATGTGTTTCCTGGTGATATAAGTGATTTACCACCGGAACATGAAATTGATTTTTCTGTGGACTTAGTGCCGGGTACGAGTCCTGTCTCGATGGCTCCTTATAGAATGTCGGCTTCAGAGTTAAATGAGTTGAAGAAACAATTAGAAGAATTGTTAGAGAAGAGGTTCATTAGACCCAGTGTTTCTCCTTGGGGTGCTCTGGTGTTGCTCGTTAAGAAGAAGGATGGTAGTATGAGATTGTGTGTCGATTACCGACAGTTGAATAAAGTGACTATCAAGAATAAGTACCCACTTCCGAGGATCGATGATTTGATGGATCAGCTAGTAGGTGCTTGTGTCTTTAGTAAAATTGATCTGAGGTCTGGTTATCATCAGATTCGAGTTAAAGCTGATGATATTCCGAAGACAGCTTTCAGGACGAGATATGGGCATTACGAGTATACGGTGATGCCGTTTGGGGTTTCTAATGCGCCTGGTGTGTTTATGGAATATATGAATAGGATCTTTCATGAGTATCTTGATAAATTCATGGTGGTTTTCATAGATGATATCTTGGTATATTCTAAATCAGAAGAGGAACATGCCGAGCATTTGAGGGTTGTGTTGCAAGTGTTGAAAGAAAAGAAATTGTTTGCTAAATTATCTAAGTGTGAGTTTTGGTTAAAGGAAGTGAGTTTCCTCGACCATGTAATTTCAAGTGGTGGAATTTTGGTGGATCCTTCAAATATTGATGCGGTATTGCAGTGGGAGACTCTGAAGTCAGCTACAGAAATTCGTAGTTTTCTTGGGTTGGCTGGTTACTATCGTAAGTTCATTGAAGGTTTTTCTAAGATAGCTTTACCGTTGACGCAATTGACTAGGAAGGGTGAAGCGTATGTGTGGGATGTTTCTTGTGAAGAGAGTTTCATAGAACTGAAGAAAAGATTAACGATTGCGCCAGTATTGGTCTTACCGAATCCAGATGAGTCCTTTGTAGTTTATTGTGATACTTCCAAGATGGGTCTTGGTGGAGTTTTGATGCAGGATAATAAGGTGGTTGCTTATGCTTCTAGACAATTAAGAGTTCATGAGAGGAACTATCCTACTCACGACTTAGAGTTAGCAGTTGTGGTGTTTATGCTTAAGATTTGGAGGCACTACTTGTTTGGTTCGAAATTTGAAGTATTCAGTGATCACAAAAGTTTAAGGTACTTGTTTGATCAGAAAGAGTTAAATATGAGACAGAGGTGGTGGCTTGAATTAATAAAAGATTTTGATTTTGATTTGAATTACCATCCTGGTAAGGCAAATGTTGTGGCTGATGCTTTGAGTAGGAAGTCGTTGCATATTTCGATGCTTATGGTGAAAGAATTGGAAATGATCAAGCAATTCAGAGACATGAGCTTTTTGTGTGAAACTACTACTGATAGTGTGAAATTGGGAATGTTAAAGTTGACCAGTGAGATTTTGGAAGAGATTCGTAAGGGTCAGAAATCTGATTTGAAATTAGTTGATCAATTGATGTTGGTTGATCAAGGTAATGCATGTGACTTTCGAGTTGATGAAGATGGAGTTTTGAGATTCCGAGATAGAGTATATGTTCCAGATATTATAGGAATTAAAAAGAGTATTTTAGAAGAGGGGCACAAGAGTCGACTGAGTATTCATCCTGGTGCTACGAAGATGTATCAGGATTTACGTAGGTTTTTTTGGTGGCCGGGTATGAAAAGAGACATTGCTGAATTTGTATATGCTTGTTTGACATGTCAGAAGTCAAAGATAGAACATCAGAGACCTTCAGGTATGCTGCAACCATTGAATGTTCCTGAGTGGAAATGGGATAGTATTTCCATGGATTCCGTGACTGGGTTACCTAAGACTGCTAGAGGTAATGATTCAATTTGGGTAATTATTGACCGGTTAACTAAGTCGGCACACTTCTTGCCGATGACGATTAACCATTCCATGCAAAGGTTAGATGAGATTTATATTGAGGAAATTGTGAATTTGCATGGTGTACCTTCAAGTATTGTATCAGATAGAGATCTGCGGTTTACGTCGAGGTTTTGGAAGAGTTTGCAGGATGCCTTGGGTACTAAGTTGAGGATGAGTTCTGCTTATCACCCGCAAACGGATGGCCAGACGGAAAGAACAATCCAATCTTTAGAAGATTTGCTGAGAGCTTGTGTATTAGATCAATGAGGGTCTTGGGATAGTCATTTGTCGTTGGTCGAGTTTACGTACAATAACAGTTTTCATGCTAGTATCGGGATGGCTCCATATGAGGCATTATATGGTAGACGTTGTCGTACTCCATTATGTTGGTATGAGTCAGGAGAGAGTTTAGTGCTTGGGACAGAGATTGTCCAAGAAACAACTGAAAAGATAAAAATGATTCAGGAAAGGATGAAAACGTCGCAGGTCGTCAAAAGAGTTATCACGATAAGAGAAGGAAAGCACTTGAGTTCCAAGAGAGAGATCACGTGTTCTTAAGAGTTACTCATATGTCTGGTGTGGGAAGATCTTTGAAGTCTAGAAAGCTAACTCCACGTTTTGTCGGTCCGTATCAGATTATGCAGAGGATAGGGGAAGTGGCCTATCGAGTGGCTTTACCTCCCTCTCTTGCGAATTTACATGATGTATTCCATGTATCATAGTTGAGGAAGTACATTCCGGACCCGTCGCATGTAATTCAAATAGATGATGCTCAGGTGAGAGATAATCTGACGATTGAAGCTTTACCAGTGAGGATTGATGGTAGGGAATTGAAGCAACTACGAGGCAAGGAAATTGCTTTAGTGAAGGTATTGTGGGGAGGACCAGCTGGAGAAAGTTGGACTTGGGAGCGGGAAGATCAGATGAGGGAGTCGTATCCGACTCTATTTACTTCAGGTAATTTTCGAGGACGAAAATTCTTTAAGTAGGGGAGAGTTGTAACGCCCCGAAAATCTAAATTTTATTAAATTACATATTTATTTAATTGATTTAGAAAGGACTGGAGGTTTTGGGCGAATTTGGAGGATTTTAGGAGGAAAAGAATATTTTTATAATATAAATAAGTAGTATTTTACTATGCCCTTATTATTATTATTATGAAATATTAAGAAAGAGTAAGGTGGTAATAAGAGGAAAAAGTAAGGATATGTTGGTAAACTCATAAACTGGGATAATGTATCCAAAGAGGGAATACGATTAGTTTTCTAACATTATCGTGTTTTGGTAGAAGAAGTGCTCTGAAGAAAAAGATGAGAGAAAGCTCAGAGTCAGGAAGTTACAAAGAATCTTGGAGAAGAGTATCGATCTTTAGATTTCTCTAAGGTATGGGGAGTTTTTATAATCTATTATAAATGTGTAGGAATTGGATTATGAATAGTTTAGGATTGTATGAGTTTTATGAGTTTTGGGGTTTTTGAGTTAGCTTGAGTTTATGAGAAAAATCTTGATGAATTAGAGTGGTAAAAGTGAGTTGAATCACATAATTGATTGTATAATTGTTATCATGATGTTGTTGGTGTTTGATTGATGTTTCTGAGTGATTTTTGGGTGATTTGAGGTTGAACCCGTAATGGGATTTGGGGATTTTGAGGTTATAAAGTAGACTGCATTTGAGTAGCAGAAAACTGATGTAAAACGTGCGTTAACCGGTTAACGCTTTTGGTTAACCGGTTAACCATTGAAAATTTTGGGTTATTTCTGAAGTTGCGCAGGCGTTAACTGGTTAACGCTTTTGGTTAACCGGTTAACACTGTTTGGATGCCGAATTTTAATTCTTGAAAAATCCGTAACTTTCAAACCGTAAATCTGATTCGCATTCCGTTTGAAGCGTTGGAAAGGTTATAAACTGAACTTTATTTTGATGAATAAAAATGAGAAAAATTACAATAATTTAATAAATGAATTTATGAAATAACCTTGTAATTGTCTCATAATTTACCGGGTACGGGTCAATTCTTGATGTGTCAGAGTGGTTATAGAACCAGTGTTTTGGGTGTAATGTCATGATGATATATATGATTATTTGATGATTGGTTTGCTGATGTGAAATGAATGATGCGAATTATTTTGATGAATTTTACGATGTAGCGCATCATTGCATTTCATAACATTCACGATGGGGCTTCGGCCTATTTAATTGCTTCAATCCCATTGTGTGGATTGAAGTGTCTCGATGATTTACGATGTGCTCCTTTGTGGAGGGTTGATGGTCATGTATCCATCTCACGATGAAAATGGTACCACATGCATATTGCATATCAGGATGTTATAATTGCATAATTTAGATGAATTCATGATGGTGTTGTTGTTAATGATGAATTGTGTTGATGATGATGTTATGTTGCGTCGTCCTAATTTTTTTTATATCCTGTATTCTTGTATATTTATGATATATTATGATTACTCACCCTGCCTGCTTGGAATGTTACCTCCTTCGTGGGTAACTTGCAGATGAAGAAGAATAGTCTTGCAGTGCAATAGGAGTTTTTCATGAGTCTTGGAGCGTGCTTTAGTGTTCCTTAGAAGTGGTTCTGGTCTATGTGTCCTGCTCTGTGTCATGTAACACCGGGATGGGGTTTTTGCTAAACTGTTTTCAGTTATGATATTATTTTGGATAAATGTTTTCCCATTTTATGATGTTAATTTTCGGATGGAGAAAATTATGTTTATGAAGTAAACTAATGAAGTTTTGAATTATGAAGTTTAAATTCCGCTGCGAAATGGTATATGTTATTCTTGGTTTAACTAACCCGTGTTACGGGACAGGATACTGTTTGTTTGAATTATGATGAAATGTGATACCCTTCTCGATGATACCTTGGTCGACCAGAATGCGTCAAATGTCAAAATGTTCCATCTTTGCCCTTATCAGTAAGGGAATACTAGAGTTGGATGAACTTCCCGGTAACTCCTCGAGGAAAAAGGATATAGGATTGGATTTTCCCCGAGATTTGGTCAGCATTGCCAGCTGATCAGGAGTGGTCAGTAGGAGTTCGTCAAACTTCCGCTTGACAGAGATGGCGATGTTCATGTTGTTTATCCCACCTCTAGAGATGACCAAGGATGTTAGGAAGTCTTCCCACGGGTTGTGAGTAGTAACTTGTCCTCCCATGTGGACATCGGGGAGATGAAAATCTTCAGGGAGAGATATGCAGAGGGCTACTTGAAAAGGGGAGCTGTCACCCGAAGAGTCTTCGCGATTTCTTTTCGTGGACAATTCCTCGTGCCGGGGAGTCTCATGTTTTTTGGTGTATTGTTTGAGGTGGCCCTCTTTGATCAAGATCTTGATAGCGTCCTTCAGGTGGACGCAATCTTCAGTTACGTGTCAGTGGCTTATGTGGAAGCGACGATACTTGGAATTATCAATGTGGGGCTTAGGTGTTGTAGGTTTGGGGAACCTCACCATGCCCTGTTTGAATTCAGAGTTGACGCATTCGGCGAGGATGCGCTCCCAGGGAGCGGTCATCAACGTATACTCGGAGAAACTCCCCGGTTGTCCTCTCCCTTCGCGGACCTCGCGAGGTTTGTCATTTCTTCGCCTTTCCCGCTGCGGCAAAGAGCAACGTAGTCTTCGTGCTTGGAATTATTGGTGTCATCTTGACCTCGGTTGCTTCAGACATTATGAGAGACTTGCTTCTCCTCGTATCTGATATATGTTTGAGCTTTGTGCAGGAGCTCATTGAGGGAGCGAGGTGGCTTGATCGCGGCAGCTCTGCTGAGTTCGCTTCCGGGGAGGAGCCCTTTCTCGAGGAGATACTTTTTCATGTAATTGGTTGTATCTACCTCGACAACTTCTTGGTTGAATCGCTCAATGAATGACCGCATCGTTTCATTTTTCCCTTGTACGATGACTTCAAGGGTTGCTTCAGTCTTTGGGTGGCGTCGAGAGGCTGTGAAGTGCCTCATGAACGCTAACCTCATGCTCCTCCAGGATGTGATAGATTCGGGGGCCAGGATTTTATACCATGCAATGACTCCTTTCCCGATGGTTTTCGAGAATAATTTGCACTTGACATTTTCGCTGATGTCATTGCGGCAGTCGAGCATAGCGTTAATGTTGTCGACGTGGTCGTCGGGGTCAGTTGTCCCATCGTAGTTCTCCAGATTTTGGGGCTTCTCCATGCTTGCTGGGAGTGAAGTTTCCATGATGGCTCGCGAAAGCGGGCATCGAGGGTCCTCTTCATCGCTCCTCAAAGGAGAGTAGTCCTCGTTCCTGGGATTCTGAGCACGTCGAGGGGAAGTCATCGGCTGGTCATTCAGTCGCTCGGGATGCCTCCTGGATTTGTTTTTTTTTTGTTCGGGGGAGCGTTGTCCACGACGAGGAGGTGAGCGTCATCACTTCTTGGCTACCTCTGGCTGGCGTTTCTTAGGTTGAGATCCGCGTCCATGTCGAGGAGGATTAGTCTGGAGCTCTATCTCCAGTGCCATGATCCTCTCCTGTTGTTGAAAGAGCATGAGGTTGGTCTAGTTGAGTGCGTTCACCATGGCTATCATGGTGGGGATCCCCTTCGACTGGTACCGGCATGGGCTGAAAGGCAGCTGTTGGTTGAGGTTGAGGAACACCATTGTCCTCAGGCTCAAGCGACGGGGTGGAAGGTTGTCCGTCCCGTGGATCAGATTCGTGAATGACGTGTTGATCGTCTTCTGCCCCATTGTAGTCGACGAGGCCAAGGGTATGGTTGTCGCCGTGTTCGCTGGTCATGCTGGGAGTGTGAAAGGAATTGAAGTTTTGATCTTCTGATATGGAAAATGGGGAGAACTTAGGTTCCTACAGACGGCGCCACTGATCTGACCTGATCAGAAGGTACCTTCCAAGCGTTGAGCAACAATTACGGTGTTGGACTGAAGGGGGTGTACCTGCAAGGCACTCCGATGCTAAAGTGAGAATGAGGTACAAAAGAGGTAAAAAGAATAGTGGTTTCAGAATACCTGACCCTCTAGTGAGAGAGGATATTTATAGTGTGCCCCCAGCGCTGGGCCAAGGTCCTTACTTGGACTGGGTCAACGAGGCCCAAGGAAGAACTGTCAAGGAATGCGCAGGAACAAGTAAGATCTAGCACGTGATCTTACCATTGGTCCAATTGTCCCTATATTTAAGGAGATAATGGAGGACAGTTGGGTGACGTGGCGCACGTGGGGGAGACGCTGTCTCCCCATGTCCGGGTTAGTGGATTACGGAACGTGCCCGACAATTTAGACCTCTGCCCAACTAGTTGGACTTATGTCCGACGCTGACTTAGAGACCCAATCCAGAACAACTATAAATTTTAAAAATATTTACCACCCATTAAAAATTTTAGGCAAAATCCACGACTATTTTCATTCATCAACTTACATAATAGTGTTGTAAATATTAGATTGTAATAATAATATTTATAATTATTTTCTTAATGTGAGGTCCGTTAAATAAGTCCGCTATTTAAACTTATCTCCTATTATGAAATATATTAAAATATATTTTGTACAAAACCGTTAATGATCTACCATGATGATCTCATATCAATCCTCACAAGTAGTTGTAGGTGTTGAACTTTGGTTGGGGCTATACACAAAGTAGTTGCATGTCTTGCATAAATTATTCATTACTAGAAGTTGACATGTGGTTTCATGTGCTCATGATGTGATTAAGATGTTCAAAAACATTAAATATAGGTGAACATACTAAAAATGGTGAATCACACCTAAGCTCTAAAATATTGTTTGTTTATAATATCCATTTCCATTTTAGAAATTCATTAAATATAACTCAAACCAATCATAGAGTATATATATATAATTCACAAAAGAATATTCATATTAACTTCCACACCATATAATATAATAAAATCAACATAAAAAATACATATTTTCCCTTATGACTTTCTACATGACATCAATTGAAATTAGATATAAATGAGTATCAAACAAAAACTAAGGAAAACAAATCTACATGCCCTTTCATTCTTCCTAAGAGCTTCATTAACACATTCACACACCCTTTTTCTTTATATCTGAATTTAAAACACTTCAATTTTGGAATAGTTCTCATGTTGTTCAAGAATCTACACCCTTTGGACCAAAAGTTGCAACAGCATCACCTACTGTTAGAAATATCTTATCTTCCCCAATTAAGCCTGATAACTCTGATGCATGGAACTTCTCAATTACAATCGGTCCCGGATTCGCCACAAGAAGCTGTCGAAAAGATCACAAACATGAGAATTTATTTATTTAGTACAAGTTGATGAAATTGTTTTATACATTATAATAGTATCATTATTATAGATACATTTCTTGGCACACAAGCAATTCACCGATTTAAGCTATGCTTTAACAATTCAAGGACTAAGTTGAATTTTGTGATTGGTTAGTACCTGAACATCTTTTTTCTTGAGGCTCTTGAGTAAATCTTCTAAGGCGTGAATGCCACTAGTGTCAATATCAGTAACAGCTGCAACAATATGGTTGCATAATTAGTAACTTCGATTATCGAAATCGATCATGAAAAGAGTATTTCATTGATGGCCTTACGTGACATTTCAACTATGAGATACTGTATACTGGCAAATTCACTTGCTGTCCTTTGAGCCTCTTCGTCGGTGAGCCACTTCAAAATTCTGCAAAATATGTTTCACTCATTCATTAGCCTCAATTGCATCGAAAGCGAAAGTTTTACATATGTTTTTTCGTCCGTGTAAATATTCGACTCTTTTGGTTATACCTGTCCTTGATGTAGTTGGAATTTGAGAAATAGATTGCAGAATCAACCCTGACGATGAGCATGCCCGGAATCTGAGCTGCTTTTGGATATTGCAGGATGTTCCGATAAACAGTTGTCCCTGGAAGCTTCCCGAGCACCACGGTCTTTGGCCTCGTCACTTGTATGAGAATTTTGGCAAAAGATATTGCCACCTGCATAAATAAAAACGGTTTTAAGTCGCAGTTGCAATAACATCGCGTAACTCAATATTGTAAAAAAAAAACTATGGTTACCGCGATAAGAAGACCAATCTCAACACTTTTGAAGATGACACCAAAGAAGGCTCCCATGCAAGCTAAAAAGTCGAATTTGTCAACCTTCCAAAGAAGAATAGCCGCTTTAATGTCGATAAGGCTCATCACAGCTGCTATGATAATTGCGGCCAACACTGCATTCGGAGTGTACTTGAATAGCGGTGTAATCACCAGCAGAGTTAACAACAAAACTATGGACATAACTATGTTCGATACAGCAGTTCTACAACCAGACATATAGTTCACAGCCGACCGCGAAAATGATCCTGCAAAATATCAGAAACAAACACTCATTAAGATATGATGATTTACAAGATTCTCAATAGAAACTAAAACAGGATTCATTGAATTAGTCCTCTTTTTATACCTGTGGCTACATAACAAGATGTGAATGAACCAATCACATTCATTGTTCCTAGTGCCACCATTTCTCTATTACCATCCAATGAATAGTCTTTCATAGCTGCAAATGTTCTTCCAATAGCCACTGCTTCCTATAATTGTTTTTAAAGAAAATTGGCTGAAATTTCCTATAAATGCTTATGATTTATAAAACAAAAGAGATAAGAAAAGTTTCTATAAATTCACGTACCGTGAGTGCTACCATACCAGAAATCAGACCAATCCTAATACCAGCAGAAAGATATTTTCCACTGAAGAATATTTCACTGATTGACAATGGATTCACACCATCTTCAATATGTTTCACCTGAAACACAATAATGTTTTTTGAGTCTTAAAAAGTGCTTCATTTTGTTTGAAACTATTCAAGAAATGAATTCATTTTTGTTACTTACAATTGCTACTCCTTTCTTGTCTGCCCTTGTAATGTAAACCGAAAAAGTAGAGACAATAACACATATCATAGGAGAAATTGCAGCAACCCAAAAGAGATTCTTTTTCTTCTTAGCCTATTCATTACAACATAATCATAGTTATAGATAAAGGTTCAATATATGGAAATGAAGAAAGAAAGAGAAATTGTTGGCATTCTTACAATAAATTTTGTTGTAAGAAGAAAAGCCAAGAATGATGCTCCAATTAATATTGTCTCCCAATTCCACTGTAACCAAAGATTAAAACAACTTAGTTAAGTACTTATAACATGAACTCTTAAATAATTGCTTGCGTAATAAGTTATCATAAGTTCTTCCATATAGATGTCTCACAAGTACTTATATACCAGAGCTGAAATAAGTCAATTTGAAAAGAAAAAGAAAGCTTACGCCGTGGTGGGCTGAACTAAAAACCGATCTCATGACAGAAATAATATCAGTTTTCTTAGTGAAATCTTTTATGCCAAGGAAACCTTTAAGCTGTTGGAGTGCAATAGTAACAGCCGCTCCCGCCATGAATCCCACGATGGCAGCATGAGATAGGAAATCAATCAAGAAACCGAGCCTGCGAAATTCACCTCATATAGATTATAACATAAACAACGCGAAGACATGAATCGTTTTACTACCAATCGAAATATCCAATAACAGTACCTTAATAATCCAAGTGCCATTTGAGTGATTCCTGCAAAGAAAGTCGCAGTAAATGCGAGACGAAGATATTCATGACTTTTGAAGTTAGGGATTTCATCAGTTAGCAAGGTGCCAAGCAAGAGAGACACAACAGCTACTGGTCCTATTGCAATATCTCTTGAACTTCCCATGAAAGCATACACAAGAGGACAAACAAAACTTGTATCTACAACAACGAACCAAGTCATCATCATATAACTGAAGCAACATGTTAAAATTAATTATAGAAAAAACCAAGATGCTTACATAGTGCATACTGTGGTTCCAAATTTGCAAGCTTTGCATATGCAATATCCTGTTATATGCAATCACATTTCATAGGGTGATGATCATTCAAAATCACAATGAATAAAAACCAGAAACAAATTTGTAGTATTATATTATATTATACTAACCTGAGGAATGCAAAGACTTGCAATGGTGAGTCCAGCAATCAAATCACCCTTGAAACTCTTAAAATTGTATCCTCTTCCCCACTCGAAAATCGGGAAAACAGACTCGAGTCCAAGAACAAACCTTCTTGATCCTTTTTGATTCTTAAACTTGCCAAAAGGGTCATCTGAGAAGAAAGTTTCATTGAAATTATGCTTGAAATCTTGGAAAAGTGTTTGCCTAGGAGGAGATGCAACTTTGTGCCTATGAGGAAGAATATTTTCAGCATGTCTACGTGAAGAAGGATTGCTATTTATTTCCTCAGTGGCTCTTGCCACAACTCCATCACTAAAAACTTGACTCATTTTAATCAATCACCTGCAATAGAAAATTCATACACTGATTAATCATCATGCAGAAAACACAAAGAAAGTAGCTTTTGTAACGTATAGTAGCAAACTCTTTTTTGTTTTTATGCCAAGTCAACTGATTAGAAAAGTATAGGTAGTTGCATAAGCACATTTTCTCATATGAAGTTTAGCTTAAAATAATGAATCATTTTGAAATATAATTGAATCCAAAATGTGAAAGTACCAAAGCAAGTGATGTTACTAGACAAGAGTTGATATATGACATTTGAAGTAAGACAGTGCTATATATAGAGTTTCGAATGGGAAAGGTTTTAAATAAATATTCTTATAATTCTGTTAATTCATCCAAGTGTGTCCAATTTTTTTTCCAGAGTCAACCATTAAATTTATAGTCAAGTTGTTTTGAGAAACTAGTTTTTCCTTTACCATTCATTCTAATTTTTAGACTTATTCTTGTTTGTGTTGTTGTTCTAATATTAATCTTTTAAGAGTTAGCTTTTTGATATTGGTAGTTTTAGAGTGAAAATCTATATATATATATATATATATATATATATATATATGAAAACACAAATCACAAAAGATAAAGTAGCTGTGTTAGAAGTTATAAATATAAGAAGAGTTCTTAACAAGTGGTCACACTTACATGCATGTCTTTGATAAATATGCATCAATATGAAAATTAATAATTTTTTTTGTTTCTCTGTCAAATATGTTTCAAAATATAATTACATTAATAAGAGCTTTACCAATATAATTTTAATGATATTATTTATTTTTCTATAATATTTAAAAAATACTTTAATAATTATATTAATTAATTCTTCTTTTGCTTGAAGAATAAACGTTTAAACATAATATTAATTATTAATAAATTTAATATCACAATTAATTTTTTAATTATCATAATTTATTTAAAATATTTAGTATTTTAATATTATGTAATAATTAAATCCTATTGAGAACTATTAAAGTTAACTTAAACATTCTCCAAAAAAAAGTTAAATTAATATATATATATATATATATATATATATATATATATATATATATATATATATATATATATATATATATATATGTGTATGTATATATATTGATCCCACAATCTACATCAAGATTCAAGAACAGCTAGGAATCAAAACCAGATGCAAACTATTGAAAAATATAAACAACAATTAATAGTAATTAATTAACAGAGATATTATTATAAGAAAAAAAAATCAGATGAAGAGAGCCTTAATTGCGTCTAAGTTCATTGAGGTTCAAAAGGGTTGAATTTGTAGGATAGGTGGAGTGTTATTAATTGAAAGCTAATTTATAATCTTTGAAAAGCACGTCAGAAGATATTAAGGAACAAAAAAAAGCTGGTTTTGCTTGATAATTGATTATGCTATACTATATTGCTATTCATTTAAGTTGACTGTAGACATGGTTGGGTGTAGTGGAGCAATTTGAATGGGAAGCTATCTTATGAAAATGATGATTTAGTACCATGTAGTTGAGAATGGGTTATTATATATTTTATGGTTTTATTTTTATATTAAATGTTTAACATTATTGCATGTAGTAACTATTTAACTATATATATAGTGTACTTCACTATTTGAAATAGTCATTAGAATTTTTGTTTGTCAATATCTACGGCTGTGAAACGATAGAATCGTGAGAGAATGATTTCACATTCGAAATTATGTTCTTGTTTATATAATTACATTCATACGAAGAATTTTTGTTTGGTGTTACTGTAGTTTTTCAAAACGGACTAATTAAATGGACTACTAAGCTTAATCTATTCAAGATTGGGGTAATTATGAACTCTAAGATAATGCTACTTCAAAAACAATAATTAAATGGACTATTAACGTACTTATGTTTTAAGGTTTTTTTCTTCTTTTAAATGTCATATCCATAGCGATACCTGCATCAAACGCTATACACACATCTATAAATCATAGATTATGAAAGATATTAAAGTTGTTTTCGAAGGAATTCTTATTTAACGCTTTAAGATTGAAAGGATCCAGACTGGAATCATGTACGAAATACTTTTCTTATAGTATTTCAAGTACTATCGATTTGTCTTAGAGTTTCGATGCAGAAATACTCAAGATAATTCAACCTTATCAAATTTGCACAAGACAGATGAAAATTCGAATGTAGCGAAAAGTGTTGGAATTGTAAATATTTTTATGTGTTGATTTCTAAATTCTAATATACGCCAATTGGTACAGTTTCACAAGGTGACGACCCTTCGTGAAACAATTCTATTTAACAAAAGTTGTCATGTTTGGCCAACAACAACCTTCCCAGAGTTGCATGTTTTCATATTGCAACATTTCATGAAGAGTTGCAATTTCCGAATTCACAAATCAAAGCAAAATAATTTTACAACGAGTCGGCCACCGGCCGCCGCCTCATTAACACCACGAATAGCCCGATGCGACGTGCTCCAGTGCCACCTCTAGTGCCTCTACGCCCACGCCCTTGGACCCGGTCCCGGTGTCGCCACCGAGAGGTGGTATGGAAGAGACAAATGACATAATGCTTGGGACCACCACACTTGTACTTTGTCTTCTTTGGTATTTTGGTGAGTTAATGATATTAACACTTTATAAATGTTTTTAAAGTGTGCTCCACTTTCTATGTGAGACTATTTCACAAGTATTTAATATCATTTACTCACTTGTCCACTTATTGTCATTTTTAATCATCTCTAAAGTAATTAATCTTATTATTTACAATAATCCCCCACTTGTTCTAATAATGACAAGCCCAATTCCAGAAAGAGAGAAAAGAATATTAGTACAATTAAGTATATTTCAATTTGAACTAAACCTTAGTAAGGATAGCACAAAGTTTAATCGTAATGTTAGGTAGCTATGCTTTGAACCATTATCCACTGTGATTATACCGGTGTTACCTCACACATATTCTTTGAGGTTCTTCGCCTACTTATCTCACCTATCACTATTTATGGCCATGTGCTTTTCCTGTTTTCATGAATTTTTCATGAGAGAAACTCCAACTCTCACTTTGAGACGACACCATCTCGAAATTCACATAGGTGAAGTTCATTTTGTATCCATTTCCTTGGAACGCATATCCTTGATATGGAACTTCATTAAAAGTTTCAAAACTCAACCCTCGATATATAATAGTTAACATTATCGCAAAATGTTATACAATAATCCAAATCAATGACTTGTTATTACCCATTGAATCTTAGGTTAAGATTTATTAACTTCAGATTGGGTTGATATCATTGTTGGAACCCTTATTCAAGGAGTTTCAACCTCATTCCTCTTGAGGTAGTCTTTACTAAGTCTCTGGCCAGTGGCTTAGTAAATGGATCTGCTAAGTTATAGCTAGTTTGAATATATGTTAGTGAAATGATTCCATCCTTAATTAATTTTCTTACGAGAGAGTGTCTTAGACCTATGTGTCTAGACTTTCCATTGTATACTTCACTAAATGCTCTAGCTAGGGTGGCTTGACTATCATAGTGTATCAACACTTTTGAAATGTTGTCCTTAGCTAATGGTACTTCCAACAAAAGGTCCATCAACCATTCTGCTTCTTGTCCAGCGGAAGCGAGAGCCACAAACTCTGATTCTATGGTTGAGAGGTTTATACATGTTTGCTTCTTGCTTTTCCAAGAAATTTCCCCTCCGGCTAATGTAAATATCCACCCAATTGTAGATTTGTAATCTCCAACACTCGATATCCAACTTGCATCAGTATATCTTTCTAATATGACAGGGAACCTACCATAATGAAGGCCAAGATTTTTGGTCTTTAAGAGATAACCGAAAATCCTAGTTATGGCCTTCCAATGTTCATCACTTGGATTGCTAGTAAATTTACTCATTTTGCTATCTGCAAATGCTATGTCAGGTCTGGTGCATTGCATTAAGTACATTAGACATCCAATTGCACTTGCATATTCCAATTGGGTCACAGTTTTTCCCGTATTCTTTTGAAGTTTAACACTAGGATCAAATGGAGTGCTTACTTCTTTGAAGTTTAGGTGTTTAAACTTATCCAACATTTTCTCAACATAATGTGTTTGATTAAGTTCATAACCCCCACTATTTATTTTTACTTTGATTCCTAATATGGTGTCAACTAGCCCAAGATCTTTCATCTTGAAAGTGGAAGTTAGAAATTTCTTTGTTTCTCAGATCTCTTTCATTTCATTGCTAATGATTAGCATATCATCAACGTATAAGCATAAATATGTTACCATGTTTCCACGTACCTTTGTGTACAAGCATTTGTCACAAGAATTTGGAATAAACCCATGTGAAAGTATGATAGAGTCAAACTTTTGATGCCATTGCTTTGGTGCCTGTTTCAAACCGTATAAGGATTTAATAAGTTTGCATACCTTTTGTTCGTTTCCAGGAGGCATGTAGCCTTCTGTTTGTTTCATGTAGATTTCCTCATCTAGATCTCCATTTAAGAATGTCGTTTTAACATCCATTTAGTGAACAATAAGGTTATTCAAGGAAGCTAGTGCAAACAATATTCTAATTGTTGTAGTTCTTGCTAATGGAGCATATGTGTCAAAGTAATTGACACCTTCCTTTTGTCTAAATCCTTTTGCTTCTAACTTAACCTTATAGGTGTCTAATGTACCATTACTATGATACTTCTTTCTAAACACCCACTTGCATCCGATGGGTCTTGATCCTTTAGGAAGGTCGACAAGTTCCCAAGTGTGATTTGAGATAATTGAATCCATTTCATCTTGGATAGCATCCTTCCAAATGGAAGCATCCTTTGAAGTTATTGCTTCTTTATAGGTTTTAGGATCATCCTCTATTTGAAGAATAATAGGAATTTTATGAACATCATTCTTGCTATTTCCTTCAACTAGATAAAAGAAAATAAGTTGAGAATCGATTTCATTAGGTCCTAAAGCCTTAGATTTTCGTGCTCTTTTGCTTATTCCAGGCTCAGGTTGTGTTTCAACCATCCATGGAGATTCTTCGTTACCAGATTCGTTATTCGTGGGATTCTCAGGTTCTTTATCCTTTGTGATAAGATTTTCAAATAATTCCACATCTCTTGATTCAACAATTACATTAGACTCTAGATTTAAAAGTCTATATTCCTCACTATTTGAAGCATATCCTATGAAAGCACACCTGATCCCTCGAGGACCTAGTTTAGTTCATTTGGGGTCCATATTTTTGTAGTATGCTACACAACCCCATACTATAAAATAACCAATATTTGGTGATCTTCCTTTCCATATTTTGTATAGAGAAATTCCTGTTGTTTTCAAAGGAATTATGTTCATTATGTGACATGCGGACAACAATGATTCACCTCACAAATTAAATGGAAATTGAGAATGAATTATCATAGAATTTATCATTTCCTGATAAGTTTGATTTTTTCTTTCGGCCAATCCATTTTGTTGTGGTGTAAAAGGTGTTGAACATTCATGTATAATGCCATATTCTTCACAATATGCAGTAAATTCAGTAGAAAAGTACTCACCGCCTCTATCGCTTCTAAGTACTTTTATTATTTTATTTAATTGATTTTCCACTTCCTCTTTATAGACCTTAAAATCATTAAATGCATCACCTTTTTGCTTTAAAAGGTATACATGTATGAACCTAAAGCAATCATCGATAAATGTTATGAAATAACAATTTCCCCCACGGGTCAGCATGTCATTAAATTCACATAAATTTGAATGCACAAGATCAAGCACGTTTGATTTCCTTTCAACACTTTTGAAATGTTTCTTGATCATTTTAGATTTGACAGGTATTTCGCATTTTTCGAAATTATGAATATTGCATGAGATCATTCCGGATTTAATAAGTCTATTCATAGTACTAATGTCAATGTGTGCTAATCTAGAGTGCCATAAAGAAGTAGACTCAATCATATAAGCGGAATTTGAAATTTCATTAATCATATTATCATTTGTACAGAGTTTGATCATTCCTTCTGAGGAATATCCTCTGCCTACAAATATACCATTATGGGTTAATATCAGTTTACCCGATTCATACACAGATTTAATCCCTGGTTTTCCCAACAAGTCCCTACTAACTAGGTTCGTATTCATTTCCGGGACATGAAGTACATTAACTAGAGTAACTTTCTTTCCATATGTAAAGTTGAGTTCGAAGGATCCTTTTCCTATGACTTTGGATCAGACTTCATTTCCCATCTGAACTTCTTGTTCATCACTGACTTTAGAGTATGTTTTAAATGTTGCTTTGTCATATTCTACATGCACGGTTGCACATGTATCGTATCACCAACCTTGTACCTTGCCTTTGATTGCCATGATTTCACTTATAGTAGCAATTATGTCTTTATCGACATGGATGACATTTATCTCCTTTTTTATTTTTATTGTTTCTGCAATCTCTAGCATAATGGCCTGGTTTTCTGCATGTATAACATTCGTTAGTTGCAACCTTTTCTCCGCCAGAATGTTTGAACCTTTTATGATCCTTCTTTGGACCATGATGGTTTTCCATGCTATCATGTTTTCTTTTTCCATTTGTTGTAACAACATTGGCTTTAGAAAACCCAATGGACCTAAATTTTTCTCTATCGTTCGTCTCCTCCTCTTTCTGTATCCTTTCCACGAAGGTGGAAATTTAGCAATAATTGCACCGACTTGAAAAGCTTTAGGAATATCAATCTTTACGGCCTTGATTTTGTTCACTAGAACTTGCAACTCATGTACTTGTGCAAGAATAGGCTTAGAATCCAACATTTTAAAATCAAAGTATTTAGATATTAAGAACTTTTTCGTACCTTCTTCTTCAGCCTTGAATTTGAATTCTAATGCTTTCTAGATCTCTTAGTGTCGGTGTATAAATCGTAGAGATGATCAGATAGTGTGTTCAAAATATATCCACGGCAGAGCAATTCATCTTCCTTTCGTTTCTTGCGTTCCTTTTTCACTTCATCAATGTCGTCTTCAGTTGGTTATGGAATTTGTTCCAAGTCAGGATCCAAGACATAGTGTATTTTCAGAGCAGTCAGGAGAAATGTCATCTTGTCTTGCCAGCAGGTGTAGTTTGTTCCATCGAAACGATCCAACTTGACAAGGTCTTGGTTCATCACCTTGATGCTTGAAACTGAAGCGTCAATGGCCATGATTTGAGATACTATAAGACTGTTATTTAACACTTCAAGATTGAAATTATCCAGGCTGGAATCGTATACAAAGCACTTTTATTATAGTATTTCAAGCACTCTCGATTTGTCTTAGAGTTTCGATGCAGGAATACCCAGGATAATTAAGCCTTATCGAATTTGCACAAGACAAATGAAAATTCGAATGTAGCAAAGAGTGTTGGAATTTAAATATTTTTGTGTGTTGATTTCTGAATTCTAATGAGTATATAGGCCACTTGGTACAGTTTCACAAGGTAGAGGCCCTTCGTGAAACAATTCTATTTACCAAAAGTTGTCATGTTTGGCCAACAACAACCTTCCAAGAGTTGCATGTTTTCATATTGCAACATTTGCTAAAGAGTTGCAATTTACGAATTCACAAATCAAAGCAAAATAATTCTGCAACGACCAAAATTAGAGAACCAATAATAGCCCGATGCGACGTGCCTAAGTTCCGCCTCAAGCCGCCATTAGCGCCTCTACGCCCACACCCTTGCACCCGGTCCCGGAGCCGGAGCCGATATCGACACCAGCGGGAGGTGGTATGGAAGAGACAAGTGGCATATGCTTGGGACCACCACACTTGTACTTTGTCCTCTTTAGTCTTTTGGTGAGTTAATGATATTAACACTTTATAAATGCTTTTAAAGTGTGCTCCACTTTCTATGTAGGACTATTTCACAAGTATTTAATACCATTTACTCACTTGTCCACTTATTGTCATTTTTGAACATCTCTAAAGTAATTAATCTTATTAATTACAACAAGAATGTCATAAGAGTCATGATAGGAATTTAGAAGAATGGGTTAAGTTATTTACTAGGCCTTTGAACATATTTGATGTCAAAGAAATGAAATTTTTTAGGGTATCCTATATATTTCTGTGTACCGTGTGATTTTCTAAATATATTTCTTATTTTCAGAGATATATCTATGAACGTTTCTTTTGTAGATTCAACAAAGGCCATTATGAGAGGCGCCATATATATTGAGTTTAATTTTTTTTGGAGATGTATCTCTGAAACTATACCGTAGTTTAATTTTTGGAAAATAACCATACACAGATTCAATAGGAAATGAACTTTCCAAAATGCAATTGGCATTCATAACATAAAATGATCATTATAATGATGATTTCAACAATGGAGAGTATGTTGGGAAGTGGTCCGTTAATATGTCTTGTGTGTGTATATGTTATGTTGTGTCATGCCAAAAGAGGTCAGAAAGTGATATTGTTGTGTATTTCTACAACATTAATAACATATATATCAAAGCAATGAGAGAAATCTTTAAGCCTCACTTGTATCTTTAATGTATGTCTAGTTCATTATAAATATCCTATATGATTGTAGTTATTTATGTCTAAAGTAGATAATCTAGTGAATATGTCTATCATACTATTTTTAATCACTTTGATTATGAAATCTACTTGTTGTTGGATGTCTCACAACAACAAGATTATATCTTTTCCTAAGTTGATCATTCAAAGAAGCAAATTTATGACAGTTTAATGCATGACAAAATAAAGCACTAACAACATATCATTTAACATAAATGACTATTTCATATTAACTTCACATTGATCAACATAAAGGAGTTTAGCTCACAATGATCTTAGTAAATACATCAATACTAGATCCTAAGCTAAACATTCTTAAACACATAATGAACAAGAAATGAAAACCTAAGAGTAACTTCTTCGTCTTCGTGCAATCTTCAATTAGCAAGAGACAAGATTTATCACGCCAGATACTGGTCGCATACACTCTAGATGATGGGAAGAAAAATTTCTCCACTTTTTCATCTTTCTCTCTTCAAAAAATTTCACTAAGATTTTCTCTCTCTGAATTGATGAACCACATTGTTATTCCTCTAAGAGGTTCTTTTATAGTCACTTCCATCTAGGATTTTTGTGGTGTCTTGGATCACAAGCTTTTGGATATTCATGATTTATGTCCCAAACGAAACTAGATGTTTCCCTATAATTATTCTTATTTGTAGCATAGCAGAGCCATCTACAATCAGCATATGGGAGACAGTGTCTTGTGGCTAGCTAGTGGCACACGTATGCAGGCGACGGTGTCTTGCAGCCGTCCATTGTAGTAGGGAGAAAAACTAGGTATTGTAATGGGTGTATTTTTGTGAAGAGTTTTGTCCTCTAGCACCTTGATCTTATGTTTTTTCCATTTAATTCAAATGTACCCCATTTAATTCAAATTCAAATGTACTCCATATTCTAAAACAGTTCAAATTTATTTAAAATCTAATTGTTTTCCTAATTACTTCTGGTATAATAGGGGTTATAAAAATGGTGTACAACTTTAATGATCCTGAGAATTTGGTGACTATACTACCGAGACTCATATCGGGGATGATGAACCTATGCAAGATGTGGATCATTATGCTGGTCAAAAGAATGATGATGTTCATGGAGATGAATCCTCTGTCACTACAATTTTTCAAAATCTATTGATCAAACAAGATGCTTAAATGGCTCAGTTCCGCACTATGCAAGACCACATGAAGATCTAATATTTGAACTTTGAGAATTTTGCATCTTTTGTAACAGAGAAATTGGTCTTTTTGAAGGAAGAAATGGATGTGAATACGACCACTACCATTGCAAGGGGAAATCACATGATTGTTGCCCAAAATGAAGACTACCATCATTATACACAACTCTATAAGGAAATGTGTGACTTATTGGACCATAAGTTTAGAAGCGATGGTCAAAGCTTGTTTGGTAGAGTGAGGCCTAGAGGTCACGAAAGACAATGATATGCAAAGTTTGGGTCATTTCTGCCGCCTGTCTTAGGATTTGCTTTTTGTTGGTCATGGATTCAATATTTTTTAAGTCTTCATGCATTTTCATTTTGGTTTGGTTTATTACTTTGTTGTTTAGTTTATGTATTAATGCAGTACCTATAAAACTACAGAATCATGAGAGAATGATTTCACGTTCGAAATTTTGTTCATGTTTACATACATATGAAGAATTTTTGTATGGTGTTATTGTTGTTTTTTAAAACGAAATAATTAAATGGACTACTAACCTTAATCTGTTCGAGGTTGGGGTGACTCTCAAATAATGCTACTTTTAAATTCGAATTACCGATACCGAGTACACATACATGCGATACTTTTAATAATTTATTATCTCATTATTCGATTTTTAATGAAATTTGTGATTTTTTAAAATAATAATATATTATTTTTATGTATTTTAATTGTTTTCTTATTATATGTTAACATTATTTTTTTTATCTTTAAATTTTTTTTAGTGATATTTTGTTGTAAATCCAACAATTTAGTTATTTATTCACACACACACACACACACACACACACACACATATATATATATATATATATATATATATATATATATATATATATATATATATATATATATATATATATATATATATATATATATAAAATAGAAATTGCTTATTTTTTTTTATTAATGTACCTATACTTTAATATTTTTTTAAATGTCATATTTCGTATCAGTATTGGTACCCATATCGAACATTGTACTCATACATATGCATCACAGTTATGGAAGATATTAAGATTGTGTTTGGAGGAATGTCATAAGAATCATGGTAGAAAATTAGAAGAGTAGGTTAAGTTCTTTAATGGGCCTTTGAACATATTCGATGCGAAAGAAATTAGTTGAAAGAGATAATGAGAATTCAAGTTTCTTCAATAAGGTCATAGCCGATTCAAATGATATCTTCCCTGCTAGAGGACAAAGAAATCATTGAGCACTTATGTTACATATTGTGAATGGTCTACTTGATAGAGAAGATCAATTCTAGGAATTGATATACATTTTTATACAACTTCAAACACTTGTAAGAATTCATATTGTTGTGATTTCCTTGTTGTCCAAGATTCTTGGAAGCAAGAGAGTGAATAAGGGATAAATTGTTCTCTTGTTTCACTTTGTAAAGATCATAAGGGGATTGTCCTTATTGGTTGTGTTGCTTATGTTAGAAGATTGTATGATAGGTATTGGTTGCAGACTTGTACAAAGATCAGACATAGTGGAAATCTCTCACGGGGAGTGAGGGAACTGGAATACTCTCAGATTATGAGGGGAACCATGATATATTATTGTGTCCTTTACTTTTTATATTTATTTTTCAACATATTTACTTTCATATCATTTCTGAAAAATAACAACTCAGGGGAATCATGATCTATCAACTTGCCAACGTGGCCTTGCTCATTTGACACCATGGCATTAATTTTAATTTTGTTTTAATAATTTACTTGTTAATATTTATTTACCCCCTATAATAGTCAGGGGTACCATTCTATAAAGTTACCCGATTCAACTCAGGGGAACGAGGACAACAATGTCGATTACGGCTGCAAACAGAGTAGTAGTCGACGATTTCAGTTGTAGACGAAGAGGAAGGAGATGACATTGAAGCTCCCATGTATGATGTAAGTGAGTTCTACCCTTCTTGTGATATGTAACTGTAATTTTATACGACATTGAACCCTAACTCAGTTTGCTTGCATAATAAATAGGACTTTACTGTTATCTAAACCTTTATTCACATGATATCCAACATTTTAATGCTAGGTTGGCTCAACAACAAAAATTTAAGAATATGGTTATTATAGTGATGAATTGGACAGTTCAAATCTAGATGGATCTGGTGATGAAAGGCCCAAGTTTGAGATGTTTAGGAAAGAGCAGCTCAATAAGGACTACAAGTTTAAGTGGGGTATGAAATTTAATTCTTTAGTTGATTTTAGAGAGACAATTCGTGAGTAGTAAGTATTAATTGGTAGGGAAATTGCATTTATGAAAAATGAGAGTTATAGGGTAAAAGTGGAATGCATGGATAAATGTGTTTTTTTACCCCATGTAATAGTTAGGGTTACCATTCCCAAAAGTTACCAGATTTAACTCAGGTGAAGGAGGACAACGAAGACGATTGTGGTTACAGACGGAGGTTTGGCTTTTTTTTATGGTTGTAAGAAAGATTTTATAAATGGATGTAGACCATTTGTTGGGGTTGATGGTTGTAAATGTACTAAATGTGACAAGTTTAGACACAATGCCTTATCATGTAAGAACAAGGCACAAAACCCAAATGCACTGAAAAGAAAGGTAAAATGTTTTATTTTCTGCTATGTGTTATTATATTGTGTGAATTTTATGTGAAAGTTTTAACACATGTGCCTTTTGAATGTAGAGAAAACCCAAGGCTGAGACTAAACACCAGACTGATCATGGTGATATGCAACCAACTGTGCCAATTGATTTTCCAAAAGTTCAACCTGGTTTGCCAACTGATGCTCAACAACTTGTGCATGCCACTATCTTGGATGATAATCACATTGATGCAAGTCAAAGTGGCTCATGTGTGGTAGACACAACTCATATTGGTTCAACTCAGGCACACATAATGAAAAAGAAGGGAAAAACCTGTCATAAAGTTGAGAAAGAGGCAAAGTTAAAGGATTAAGTTGAAGTGGTTTCAAAAGCCAATTGTAGTCCAAGGTTCAACCAATGACCAACTTATAACCTTGATAGAACCTGAAGAAATAATAACTACACATGGATATGATTATAAGCTTTATTGCCAAACGGGTCATTGAAGTCTTGGAAGAAAAAGAAATTCCAACTTATTTAGTTATGATGCATATTGTGTGCCACTTTTAATTTTCTACTTGTAATGTTGATCGGTTTTTGTGTCATTTTATTATGCTTGTACTTTTGTATCAAACTTATGCACTATATGTGCCATTTGTATCAGACATATGCAGTATATGTGCCATTTTGTACCATAAATATGCAATATATGTGCTACTTGGTAACGAATTATAAATTATGCAAGATTGTTTCTCAATTATGCATTATACCATTAATGTGAACAATTTTTAAACGAACATCTAAATCAGACAAAACCTTTATCAAACTTAACTTCTCCATTATATAAAATATTGATACAACATACTGACACACAAGTTAACTAAAACACAATATTACATTATCTTAATAGCTATTGAAAACAACATCCATGACACAACAGGTGAAATCTTCAGCCAATAACTTCCATTCTTCTCCATTACCAGTTTTTTCTTCAACTTTTCAATATTTTTGAATTGGTTTCTACACCACACTTATTGGCAACTTCACATCATTTTGTCATTTCACATTCACAACATTTTTTAGGAATTATTTGACTCATTTGAACCTCACAAGCCTCACCATCTCACATGAAAAAATCACAACCACTATGCAAATATGTTTAGTACATATAAATACGATTTAATGCCAATAAAAATACAAAGAGAAACATGAAAATACACTTACCACTGAATTTCTACATTTCCAAAATTTTCAATTTGGGTTATCAACGATGTTTGATACCCACATCTTCATTGGTTGATTACAACCATATCTTGGCAAACTCATCCCACTTGAGATGCCAATAGATGATGTTTTGTTTCCATCCATGATTTAAACCCTGATGAACTAATAGACGGAAAAGATGAAGAAAGGTGGAAAATTTCTTGACTTATGAACCCTAATAGATGGAATAAATGAAGAAAGGGGAAGAATTTTGTGGCCTTGGAATCGTTGGAACCCTAATAAATTGAGATTGGGAACAAATGTCATGGTGTCATACAAATTTTGTAGAGAAAAAAGAATAATGTTATGGTGTCAAATAAGCAAGGTCACGCTGGCAAAATTGAGGGAATCTTGGGTGGATTCTGGCAATCGGGGGCCTAAGTGACGAAATATGGGTATTACAAGGGGGGTTAAAAAATAATCTTTTACAGGGGAAAAAAGCAAATCTCGCTAACTTTGCAGGGTGTTGTGTATTAAACCATATTATTTAAATGAATTATCTTTTTGGAGTTACAATCATAATTACAAGACTATTGTATTGTTCGTAAAAATACAATTGAACTATATTGTGGTGGTTATCTCCCCTCTGCACCATAAGTTTTCTCCCATCAATCAATTGGGCATGATGCTTGTTTGGGCCAAACCCGAGCCTCACGGTGCTACACTAGTCGGACCCCACCCACCCCATGTCTCTCTTCTGTAACTATTAATCATATTCAATAATCTTCACCTTGACGAATATCACCATATGAAGATTTTTTGCATGATATCTACATACTGACAATTGAGAGGTGTAAAACATGTTTAATACTCAAGGAACATGTAACAAGTTCAAGAATAATGCTTGAAATTGTATTTGGTGATTGACATGGTAACCATATTAGATACATTCTTTGAAGTATGAACTTTTTCAAGTAATATCTATTTAGATGCAAGTAACTTTTTGATTCTTATGAAATCTCACATCAATATTACAATACCTGATCCTGGAGTGATAGTCCACCGAAATATTCAAATATATGTCACTCTAAATATTACAATGCAACTAAAATCCACCTTGTTCAATGTTCAATTCCTTGATCAATTATGTAATCCACAAGGCTTGTTTGAAATCCTCATCTACACCTATATATATATATATATATATATATATATATATATATATATATATATATATATATATATATATATATATATATATATATATATATATATATATATATATATATATATATATATTCTAATTTAGCTGTAGACATGATCGTTATGTCTTCAAACAAATAGGTCCACATTTGAGAGAAAAAACATTCATCTCACAAGCTTAGTCTAAATCAACGTATTTTATAACTAAATGATCATTTTATTCACTAATAAACACATGACATGTTGTATCTTTCAAATACCTTGAAATCAACTTGGCTAAAACGACTCTTACCTTGTTTAAAACTTGCAAACTTAACTTACATCATGTGTTAAATTTGGTCTAGTGCAAACTATACCAAAGGTATATTATAATTTTGTAAACAACTATAAAAATTATTTATATATTTTGTGGTTAGGAAAAAGTGATGAGTTGACATTAGAGAAAAAAAGGAATATATAGAAAAATAAGTCTTCAAAATGAAATTCTCTTATGAACTAAGAAGATATTGTAGACTAACATAACACCCATTGGCATTGATAAGCTTAATTATTGAGATTGACTAAAAATTATCAATTTATTTATTTACATACAGTGGCCACGTGGAGTTTTTTTCTGATTTTTTTTTCTTATGCTGACGTAATAAAAAATTGCTATATTAAAAAAATATAATATTGATTTAATGCATCAAATATAATATTAACATTTTCCATACAGTTAATAGTTTCACGTTGGTGGAAATGATTCTGAATCCCTTAAAGGATTTGTTATGATTCTATGACATACCAATGACATTCTAAATATTTTATACAAAAAGTGGGTTAACAAGTAAGGAATCAAAACAAATATAAAAATAATTATAATATTATGTGTAAATAAACAGAAAATAATTATGATATTTAAAAAAATAAAGTAGCTGTGTTGGAAGTTATTAATATAAGAGTTCTTAACAAGTGGTCACACTCACAAATTTTTTTTTTAATATAATATACTTTATTAAATAATTTTCCAAAATAACATAACTTTAAAAAAAATTACCAAACTAACATAGTTTGGTAATGCATTCGCCAATCCATTTGAAGAACATGTGTAATTTTGGTGCAATTCGCCAAATGGATTGTAGAACATGTGTATTTTTGCATGGATTCGCCATACCATTTGGCGAATGAGTGTACTTTCATGTACCAATTCGCCAAATGGATTGATGCATGTGTATGTGTTGATTTTTTATTTTTTGGATTTAAGGTTTTTTATATTTTTGTGTTATATATATATATATATATATATATATATATATATATATATATATATATATATATATATGTATGTATAAGTAAATAAGTATAAGTATATATATATATATATATATATATATATATATATATATATATATATATATATATATATATATATATATATATATAAGTATATATATATATATATATATATATATATATATATATATATATATATATATATATATATATATATATATGTATAAGTAAATATATATAAGTGTATATATATATATATATATATATATATATATATATATATATATATATATATATATATATATATGTATAAGTAAATATATATAAGTATATATATATATATATATATATATATATATATACTTTTATATATATATATATATATATATATATATATATATATATATATATATATATATATATATATACTTATATATATATATATATATATATATATATATATATATATATATACTTATACTTATATATATATATATTTTTTCTTTTATAAATATATATATAAAGGAAAATTATAATATGAAATAAAATTATATTTAAAGAAAATTATTGATATAAAAGAAAATTAGAGAATATGAGAAAACGAAATATAAAGTAAAAGAAAATTCTTATTAATAATTCAAGAACGACATTACAAAAACTAATTTCCCGCCCGATCTAACTGCCCCCCAGTACCACATCCACGGGGATGACCCCGTCTTCGAACTCTACCACCAGGTGGTCGAGGTTCCGCTTGTATTTGTGTGTTTGGTGGAGGCGGTTGTTGTTGAGTCCATGATTCAGCTTGTCCCCAATTACGTGGAAGGTTGCTGCCAAAGGCGCTGCCGTAACTGAGTTGTGTGCCCATGTTTTCAAAGCTGGGTCGGATAGGTTGGGCTGGGTTGGATTGGGTTGGGTGAGGACGATGGGCTTGACCAAACGAGGATATTGCCTCGTTTTGAGAACGAAACAAAGGTGGGGGGCTATAGGTTGGTGTGGACATGAAGGGGTTGTCGGGGGTATAGTGGTGTTGGTAAGGCTCTTGATGTTGTGATTGGGTTTGTGGCATGAAGGGGTTATGTGTTTGGATGAATGGCCTATGGGTGTTTGAAGTCGATGGCTGGAATTGGGTGGGGTAGTCATGTTGTGGAGTTGGTGGTTGGGCGTATGATGCGGCCTGCGAGCGGGGGTCAATCAAGTATGGGTTATCAGACACCCATTGTTGCATAGTAACTGACCTAAACCAAACTAAATATTCTCTAGTTGGTTTGACATTTTGCAGCACCTGGTCAGTTAGGACATGTTGGCGTCGATCCCTCCATTGTTGACGTAATTCCCTTGCAAAGTCTCTCCAATCCTCCATGTTCCACATGTCACTTACTCTTTTCAAATGCCAATTTCCCAAACATGTCGGAGGGCCCGGAATATCCTGTTGCATTCTGAACTGCATTTTCACCCGATCTGTTTGGTGCATTTCAATTGTAGTGAAGCGGATGATTGGAGTTTTTGCCGTCCAAATTTCAGCATCTTCCGGGTTAGGCTCATGGTCGAGGGCTAAATATGGGCGCCAGATGAACTACGGAAAAAAAAAATTTGTTTAGTATAAAATTATTTTAGTTAATAAAATGCAATAAAACGGAAAAATATTTTTTATATATGACAATACCTGATCGATCCCCACGTGGTCTAACAATTGGCGATATAGAACTATAGAACTTCTTGGGTTTCTACTATAATCCATCCCAAGATCGGACCAGCTAAGCACAACAAATTTAAACGCATTTAGATACAATAACAATTTAAATATTTAAAATTTAATATGTTTGGAAATAAAAATTAAAAGTGAACTTACTGGTTTGCGTAGGGGAACGGGCATGGATTCATGTTGCGTGGGGCAAGCATCGGCAGTCTGGAATACCCCCAAGCTTGTAACAAAAATGCACATCCAAAAAAGGTACAAGTATCCTTTGCGGCATTTTTACAAAGGCTACTGTACAAATGTGCCAAAACAGCCGAACCCCAACTGTATGTATTTACATTGTTGATGTTTCGCAACAATGGTAAATACATCATATTTATTGTGTTCCCGGTACCGTCGGGAAATAAAAAATGACCAAATAAAAGCATAATATAACACCGAGTTTTTTGCATTATTTCTAACTGTGGTAAATTTCAAGCCTTTCGCATGCCTTGCTCCCATGTGTTGCACCCCAAAATTTGCCCTCACAATACAAGACTTTGTGTTCTATGAAGGTTCACAAGGTTCACAAGTTTCCTAACACTTACAAGACCTTTCATGAGGTTCATGAAGTCTACAAGTCACTTCTTGAAGGTTCACAAGGTTCACAAGCTTCTCAACATTTACAAGACCTTTCATGAGGTTCATGAAGTCTCCAAGTCACTTCTTGAAGGTTCACAAGATTCACAATGTTTACATAACCTTTCATGAGGTTCATGAGGTCTACAAAGTCACTTTATGAGGTTCACAAGGTTCACAAGCTTCACAATACCTCCCATGAGGTTCACAAGACATTTTATGATGGTTCACAAGGTTCACAAAGTTCACAATTGGTCAGAAGAGTTGACAATTCCCTCAGACAATGCACCTCCTAAGCAGTGCATCCAAAACTAGGGTTTTGACTTTAATCAGGCTAAATGGACTTCCAAGACTTCAAGTGAGCTTCATAACATCTTATATGTGTGTAAGAACCCCCATGACAAGTTTCAAGACTTTTCTCAGAAGTTTGCTCAGTCAGATGATCAGATAAGTCAAAATCAGTCAATGTAGTTAAAAAGTCAAACTGAGGTCAACTGTGGTCAAACCAAAGTCAAACTTCATGATTTTTTGCCAACATCAAGTATATGAAGTAAAATTCATTATTTGATCAAGGGTTGATCATGATTCATCAAGGAGATTCCAGATCATCAAGAATCAGGAGTTTCTAAATTAGGGTTTCCTCAGTAAAAGTCAACTGAACTTTGACCAGCCATAACTTTCACATACTCCATCACCAAGTCTCCATCCAAAGCTCATTTTGAAGGAAATTGAATTCTCTACAACTTTGTGTCTCACAAGCCAAGCCCAAAAATGCTTCATTTGGAAGGTATGAGCTAAGACATTATAGGTCCTTTTGAAAGTCAACAAAAAGTCAACAACTTCAAAAGGGCATAACTTGAGATTGGTAAATGATATGGACATGAAACCAGTGGGGTTGTTTAGAGGACTCTTCAAGCTTTCCAAAATGTCCAAGAACACCCTCATAGCATTAAAATTGAAGGATATGTGCCCTTGCAAAGTTGGGAAATTTTGAGTTGGTTTATGATGAAAAAGGAGGTCTAGAACCAATTTCTTCCAAATGGGCTTGTCAAATTATGATCCAATCCATACAATAGCACTATGCACGACCCAAACCATTAAAAATCAGAATTTTTATTATTTTATTTTTATTTATTTTGATTTAATTCATTAAAAATCATTTTAAATAAAAATAAAATATGAAAATGTAATATTTGATGGAGATTGAGTTTCTAGAAGATCTTAAATGATGATTGGAATTGAAGGGGAAGGAAATCATAAGATTGATCCAAAAATAGTAAGCCTTCATACACAAATATTTGAATTTTAAAGCATGATCTTTTTCAATCTTCAATAATCAAAATTTCCACACAACCATTCAATGTTATGACCTAAATTCATTCACATATAAGTACTAAACTCAACCCCATTGCATTGGCACGAATTTTCTGCCTCCAAGGTAAGCTTCACAAATTGAAAAATCCTCCAAAAACTCACATTCGGATTTTGAATTCCAGGGCTTTAGAAGGTAAAGCAAGGACATGGCAAGCTTCATTAGACATTACTGATCATAAACCAATACTCATATGCATCCCATACATGCCATAATGCTCTACCCGAATCAAATTTTGTCTTGAAATTCAATTTTTCGAATTCGATAATATATGCATTATAAATTGTTTTTGATGACTGATATGTGTTTGTTGTGATGCCTAGAACGATTCTGGACAATTGGATTGAAGATTCATGGCCTGAAACGCAATTCACCATAGTTAGGGTTTCGGCCAAGAATTAGGGTTTCATGATTTATGGAACATAAATAAATTCTAAAACCATGGATTGATTCGTATAGACCATTGGAATCTGTTTGTGTATTCAATTTTGCGAAATTTCACAGTTTTGTTGACCATTGGATTTTGTAGGATTTGTTACAATTCTGTTTTCGCAGGAAAATTTGTGAATAGATTCGCAGGAAATTTGGCAGGTCTCAAGGAAGAAGAAGACCTCTTCGCGCGCGTTTGTGAATTCAAATATTTTGTATTATATTTTATGAATTGTTTGCTGTTTGAAATCACAACAATTGTGTTGTCCCAGTGGTTGGAGGCGTGCGTATACAATGGCTTGGTCTGGGGTTCGATTCCCCGTTTGTGGCATTTTGTTCTTTTATTTTGTTTATTTTTCAGGTGTAATATATAATCAATTGTAGTCATCATATTATCAGATGGGCTCTTCCAGCCGGGTGGTTATGCATGCGCTTGAGTGTTCAAAGGTCCTGGGTTCAATCCTCCCCCAGGCCTTTTTTGCTTCTTATTTTTTTCTAATTTTTCAGGATTCAAAGAACAAAACTACTTCCTCTCCCTATATTGTCACGCGCGTGCTGATGGCCCAGTGGTAGAGGCTGTTGTTGGCAAGCATAGGGGACTGGGTTCAAACCCCAGCCTCACCAGGTTTTGATTTTATTTTTCTTTTGCTTTATTTTTTTTAATTTAATTACTATTATATATAAAATAAATTAAAATTATATTGTTTTATTATTTTCTATATTATAAAATATATATATTATGTGTTCTAGTTCCTAAAAATTATTTTCTAAAAAAAAATTATTATTAGTTTTTATTATTGTATATTTATTTAAATTATAAAAAAATTATATATATGTATTATTTAATTAAAGGAATTGCCATTATATTATAAACCCTAAAAAAAATATATTTTCTAAGTAAACCCTAATCTATTTTTATTCAAAACCTAATTTTCTTTAATTTTGTAAATATAATTATTATATATATTCATATAATTAATTTTTGTAAATATAATCTTTAAATATAATTATAATTTATTTTTTTCATATAATATGTAAATACTTTTTTCTAAATTGTTATATATAAATAATTCTTAATATGTGCTTAGAAATAATTTAATAATTTGTACATAAATTAAAATATTACCATAATCCTTTAATTGTTCATATTTTTAAATAAATGTCTATATTAAAAATATAATTTTGTGTTTATCATGTTATTATAATATTTTTGCTAAATCTATTTATTTTAATTGTTATTATAATTAACCATATTATTATTTATTATTTTTGCTTATTATTATTTCACTAACCTTATTTAATTTTTTATTATTATTATTACTAACCCCTATTATATTTACTTATTGATTATTTATTATTTTTGCTTATTATTTATCTTTGCTATTTATTTTTAATTGCTTATTATAATTATGTAATTGCTCCTTGGTGTAATTTTTGTAAATAGTCAATCTATTTAATTTTCATGCTATGGTTAGTAATTTAGGGAGTGTGAATATGTATTCTATTTAAAATCAAATTTAGATCATTTAAAATTATAAGATAAATATAAATTAAACACTCACACACGTAAGTCGATTTTTAATCGCCATCTCACATTTCTAAGGCTATCCCTCATTGTTGCCTAATCATAAGGTCAAGTGGGGTGTATAAAGCAAGTCTCTAAAAAGAAGAATCATCAAGTCCCTAATGGTTGCCTTTAAAGATCAAGTCCCTTTTCGAATAATGATGACAGTCCCTCCTAAATGCTTAATACACCTCACAGTTGCCTTCATAAAACAGATGTCCCTCATATGTCCCTTACATCCAAGGTAATGACTACCTATTCCTTAATAATAGGGATAGTCTTACCACTTAAAGGATAAAGAACAGAAAAGACTTAAACTTTAGGGTAGGTATCTCATAGTTGCTTGCTCACTTCATTCAAATTTTCAAACACTTAACAAATTTCAAACAAATTTTCAAAACACAAGTTTTTACGCATCCGTACATGGATCATTATTAACTCTTATGAAAATTTTTCTATTCACACACTCCACCTTTTCAAAAACAATTCATAGTGAGCTAAGCAACTAAGAGCCCATGGATAACCATGGATGTAAAGGGTGCTAACACCTTCCCTTTACATAACCTACCCCCCGGACCCAAAAATCTTTTAAAAGGTCTTTCCTGTTCTTTTATGCCTTTCCTTTGGATAAAATAAAAGTCGGTGGCGACTCTTGCTATCCGCAACATAACTAAAGTCAGTTCTCCCACCGTGTTACAGAACTGGCGACTCTGCTGGGGATTTAATATTAAAGAGGGGTACCCTTAGGAATTAGATCACTTTAAAATTGTTTGCCTTGTTTGCTTTATACTTATATTGCTGGGTGCTCTTATGTGTGAAAGATCCTAACCCGGATCTAGTGTACCTTAGGTAAATGGCAATAGACTAAGGAAACTGTACGGCGTATACCGATATGGTTGATCTGGTGGCCATAGTTAGTGTGACTTCTTGGTTGGTGCTTATGTTCCTTAAGTCAAGTTGAGGATAATATGAGGCTGCCATATGTTGTCCATGCACTAACTAACTTTTAGAACCCTAGTTATCCCATCTTGGCCTCTAGAAAAGTAGTGAGATAACCGGCTTTGGTGAAGACTGAAGTTGGTTGATACTCGATGCTACACTCATTGAGATTCTAAACTTGGAGGGTTTTGGTTGGCAAGTAAGTTGCCTAATGAACAACCACCCTTGTGAAGGATCAATGATATTGAGATCCCTTAGAACCTGGTTACTTTGTAGGACAGGATGAACCCACTAAACTTCAGGGGTGGGTACTTACCTTTGAACCTCATGCAAGCCTTTAAACCTAGGGCTATTGTGTGACTTGCTTGTGTGTGCCACATGTTTGTGATTGAACATAACATCATGACATCATCATGCATCATAAGCATAGCATTTTCACTAACCGTTTCAAGGACCAAAGGATTTATCTTTGTTCTTTGTTGCAGGTCATGGCTTCTGCTCGTAGAAACACCATCAGGATCAACTTTGTGGGCATACCTGCTAAGCTTAAAGAGTTGGTTTCTCAAGTGTCTGATCATTCCCAGTTCATCAAGAGACATGGCCACCTATTGGATCTAGTCATCTCAGGGTTCAATGAAGACATGATGAGTGTCCTATTTCAGTTCTTTGATCCTAAGCACCATTGCTTCACATTCCCCGACTATCAGCTGGTTCCAACCATGGAAGAGTTCTCTAAACTTCTGGGCATACCTGTTCTTGATCAGAAACCATTCACGGGTTTGGAGAAAGAACCTAAACCTGAGGTTATTGCTGCAGCTCTACATCTGAAGAAGTCTGACATTGTTCTAGAAACAAGAAGCGGAGTCAAGGGTATTCTTGCTAAGGTATTAATGGATAAAGCTCAAATGTTCTTGAAGGCCATGAGCTATGATGCTTTTGAGGAGATCTTAGCCTTGCTGATTTATGGCTTAGTATTGTACCCCAATCCAGATCAGTTCATAGATGTTCATGCCATCAACATTTTCCTAAGTCACAATCCAGTACCTACATTGCTTGGAGACATCCTACATTCTCTTCATACCCGTACTACAAGGGCAAGAGGAACTTTGATGTGCTGCATACCTTTGCTTTCTAGGTGGTTTATTTCTCACCTTCCTCGCTCAGTAATGAAGAATGAGCAAGGGTTCAGATGGTCCAAGAGGATCATGTCACTTTCTCACTCAGATATCCATTGGTGCTCCAGATCTATGGAGAATGTCACCATCATTGACCGTTGTGGGGAGTTTCCTAATGTGCCACTTCTAGGCATAAGATGAGGCATCACCTACAACCCCTCTCTAGCTTTACGACAGTTTGGTTACGCTCGGAGTGATGGTCCACATGACATGTTGATTCAGGGCATTGTGTTTGATTACGACAACGATCTTCAAGGTTACCGTCAGAGATTCATACGAGCATGGGGAAAAGTAAACAAGGTTGACAGCAAGACTCTGGAACCCAAGTACACTATTCCTATGGAAGCTTATCTCAGATGGGTGCGGTCTCGTGCTCAGACTCTCATGATGCCATATCCTGCTATCCTGCCAATTACCATGGAACCTGTTGCTGAAGGAGACACAGCTTATACCATCCTTCACCCAGACATGCCTACTGATATGGAAGACTTGCAGAGATCATGGATCCAACTGAAGGAGCAAAGGGATACTTTCGAGGCTCATTACAAAGCAAGCCAAGAAAGAATCCTGGAATTAACAAAGCAACTTCACGAGGAACGGAACCTCAACTCATACCTAAATACAAAGAGGAAACGTCCATGGGAGACTTAAAACCCCATCTTTTGTACTTATTTCATTTTCATTTTTTGTAAGCCTAAAAGGCAAAACAAAGTTATTACTAATAAAAAGTTACTTTCTTGTTTGTTTAAGCAAATTTAAATCCTGCGGTCCTTGAAAACAGTGCATATACATTCACATACCATTTCATTGCATCACAGGTTTATAATTGTGCACAGGTTTCTCATCTTCTCGCTGTTTATTTCAGCAATGGCTCTTGAACAATCAGTTAAGGATCTCCAGACACAAAATGCACAGTTCCAAGAGCTGATCCTGAACCTATCCAAGGGGCAGGATGAATTGAAGGCACTGCTGGCCAAGAAGACTAAGAAGACTAGAAGGTCAGGTGGCCTGCTCAATATGGGAAGAAGGTTCAAAGGTCCTGTCAAGACCAAAGAGCAGGTTGAAGACTATGAATCTGAGGAATCTGAGAAAGAGGTAGGCAGTCTCCACAACACTATGGGGGACTCTGATTCTGAGGCTAATTACTACCATGAGCCTAATGAAGACAAATTCAAGATGCTGGTAGATAGGATGAATGCCATGGAGTTGCAGAAATCATCTGGGCTGGATTTTGAGGATTTGAGTCTGATATCTGGGGTTGTTATACCCATTGGTTTCAAGGTTCCTACCTTTGTAGTTTATGATGGGGTCTCTTGTCCCAAGCTGCATTTGAGGTCTTATGTCAGAAGGATCCAACCTCACACTGCTGACAAGAAGTTGTGGATCCACTTTTTTCAAGAGAGCTTATCAGGAGCTCAGTTGGAGTGGTATTATCAGTTAGAGAGTGCCAACATCAGAGACTGGAATGATCTTGCTGAAGCTTTCTATAAGCAGTATCAATACAATGCTGACTTAGCCCCCACTCGCATGCAGCTTCAGAGCATGTCTATGGGTGCCAAAGAAAGTTTTAAAGAGTATGCTCAGAAGTGGAGAGATTTAGCTGGAAGAGTTCAACCCCCTTTGACTGACAGGGAATTGGTTGATATGTTCATGTGTACGCTGAATGGTCCGTTTTACAGTCATCTCATTGGAAGCTCATCATCTGGCTTCACTGAGTTGATCATGACAGGAGAGCGAGTAGAGAATGGTATAAAGAATGGTAAGATCCAAGCGGGTACTTCCTCATCAGGTGCTGCAAAGAAGCCTCCCACTGGGAAGAAAGAATCCAATGCTGTTTATGGTCAGCCTGATCGTAACAGAAGGCATCAGTCTGTTAGTGCGGTTCATATTTCAAATCCAACTCCTGCAACAACAGAGCAGCCACAGGGCAACCAACAGAGGGCTAGAAGGCAGTTCACAAAGATCAACATGTCACTGGCTCAGGCATTGCAACATTTGTTGAAAGCTGAACTCATTACTTTGAAGGAGGCTCCTCAGAATCCTAATGTTACCTCACCCAGGTACAATCCCAATGCACGATGTGCATATCATTCAAACTGTCAGGGTCATGATACTAATAACTGCTGGGTCTTGAAGAAAAAAATTCAAGATATGATCGAGGCTGGAGAGATTGAGTTTGACCCTCCGGGTACTCCAAATGTGATTACTGCTCCAATGCCAAATCACGAGAAGACTGTTAATGCCATTGATGAAGATCTACATGTCTATTCAGTTATGGAGTTGACCACACCACTGTCTGTTATCAAAAAGAGGTTAGTACAAGCTGGGATCTTTCCAGGTTGTCGTGAAGATTGTTTGTATTGTACCTATAAGCCGGATAGTTGCTTCATATTGAGAGATGGAATTCAACGTCTCATGGATAAGTATACTATAGTGTTTGAGAGGAGACCATCTTCTGTAGAAAGCATGGTGGATCATCTGACTCAAGGTAGGAAGATTGAAGAGGTTGATATGGTTGACAAAGTACCGGTAAGAATCACTTCAAAGAGACCTATTAAAATCACCCATTCGGGTCCAATCAAGATTACTGCTGAAGTTCCTGTGAAAGTTGTTGCTGAAGCCAGAGTGGCTCCTCTGATCATTACTACTCCTGGTCCTATTCCTTATACATATGATAAAGCTGTGCCTTGGCACTATGGGTCTGATGTTTACATCCATGGTGTTAAGCAGGAGCCTTTAGCTGATGTGTCTGTTGACATTGATAATATTGCTGGATCTAGCAAGATCACACGTAGTGGAAGAGTCTTCTCTCCTCCAGTTGCTTCTAAGAATACAGCTACTCCTGCTGCTACTTCCACCACTGATGCTCGGGGCAAAGGTCCTGTCATTGAGCCTATATCTACTGATGTGCCAGCTGCTGATGATCTCTCTAAGCAGATGGAAGAAGTATTGAAAATCATTCGCAAGAGTGATTATGACATTGTTGATCAGTTGGGGCATACTCCCTCAAAAATTTCTATGCTGTCCTTGTTGTTATGTTCTGAGGCTCATGCCAAATCCTTGATCAAGTTTCTGAAGACTGCTCATGTACCCAATGCTATCTCTGTTGATCAGTTTGAGAATTGTGTTGCCCACCTGACCTATGATAATGGGTTAGGATTTTCTGATGCTGATTTGACCCCTGCCAAGAGGGATCATAACAGGGCCTTGCATATTTCAATTGAATGCAGAGGCACTACCCTGTCACATGTGCTGATAGACAATGGTTCCTCTCTGATTGTGTTGCCCAAGGAAGTCCTGAATAAGCTGAGTCCTGAAGATGCTGTGCTGAAGCCCAGTAATATTGTGGTGAAGGCTTTTGATGGTTCTAGAAGAGTAGTACATGGGGAAATTGATCTTCCAATCAAAGTTGGCTCCCAAGTTTTTACTGCTACATTTTATGTGATGGATATTCGTCCTTCATACTCTTGTCTGCTTGGTCATCCCTGGATCCATGGGGCAGGTGCTGTAAACTCTACATTACACCAAAAGTTGAGATATCCGGTGAATGGAAAGGTTGTTACTGTCTATGGAGAAGAAGAATACTTTGTCAGCCATGTAAACACTTTCAAGTATCTGGAAATGGAAGGTGAATACATTGAAACTCCGTGTCAGACATTTGAAGTGGTTCCCTGGGTTGTTAATGATTATGTAGCTCCTCCTGTTGTGAAGAAAGTTCCTGTAGTCACCAGAAAACCTCCAACAATGGCAATGGCCTCCCTCAATGATGCTAGGGCTGTGGTAGACGAAGGTGGTTGTACTATTTGGGGTCAGCTTCCTGATATTCCATACAAGTCTGACAAATTTGGTTTGGGTTTCACTACAGAGTCCCAGAAAGCTGTTCGTCGTGCTCGTGCTGTTCGTATCACCAATCAAGGGGTTATGAAAGATCAGATCAATGCTGTGGGAGACTATGATGAAGACTACAATCTGGATGCTTGGATTTTTCCTACTGTGGGTGCTGGACTCAATAATTGGAAAGCTGAAGATGTTATCCCTATCTCCTTTAGTCAGGAGTAAATACTATTACTGTGTTGTTGCTTTTTAAGTTTGTAATTTCTTGAACAATTAAAACTCTTAAGCCTTGTGCCTTACCCGGGGCACAATGGTGTGCTTGTTACGGGCTGTCATTTCATTTGCATACTTCATTCAATAAAATCAGTGGACGTTTCATTTTCGTAAATATTGTGTTCCTTGTCTTTCTTTTCTTTTATTTTTGTTTTATCAGCTATGTGTTCTTACACACACCCACATCACTAAAATGCAGATCCTCATCCACTCTGGATCCTGTTGATAACAGTTCTACTATTGCCAATTATAATTTCGAGAATCCGATCTATCAAACTGAAGACGGAAATGAGGACGATTGTGAAATACCTGTAGAGCTTGCTAGGTTGTTACAACAAGAAGAGAAAGCTATACAGCCACATGAAGAGCCCGTCGAAGTTGTGAATCTGGGAACTGAAGAAAACAGAAAAGAGGTCAAGATAGGGGCTGATTTAGAGGACAGTGTCAAGAGCAGGTTGATTCAGATGTTACGTGACTATGTGGAGATCTTTGCTTGGTCTTATGAAGATATGCCAGGGTTGGATACAGACATTGTGGTTCACCGTTTACCAGTGAAAGAAGATTTTCGTCCAAAGAAGCAGAAGGTTCGTCGTATGCGTCCTGAAATGTCAGAAAAGATCAAGGCAGAGGTAATGAAACAGTTCAATGCAGGGTTCTTAGCAGTGACTTCTTATCCTCAGTGGGTTGCAAATGTGGTACCAGTTCCCAAGAAAGATGGTAAGGTACGTATGTGTGTGGACTACAGAGATTTGAACAAGGCTAGCCCCAAAGATGACTTTCCACTTCCTCATATTGATATCCTGGTAGACAACACTGCTCAGCATAAGGTATTCTCTTTTATGGATGGTTTCTCTGGTTACAATCAAATCAAGATGGCTCCCGAAGACATGGAGAAGACAACATTTGTGACACAGTGGGGCACTTTTTGCTATAAGGTGATGCCATTTGGTTTGAAGAATGCAGGGGCAGCATATCAGCGTGCTATGGTGGCTTTGTTTCATGATATGATTCATCATGAGATAGAGGTATATGTGGATGATATGATAGCCAGATCCCAGAATGAAGAGCAACATCTTGATCATTTGCATAAATTGTTTGAGAGGTTGAAGAAATACAAGTTGAGATTGAATCCAAACAAGTGTACTTTTGGAGTTAGATCTGGAAAGCTCCTGGGTTTCATTGTCAGTGGAAAAGGTATTGAAGTGGATCCTGCAAAAGTGAAAGCTATACGAGAGATGCCAGCTCCCCGTACTGAGAAGGAGGTTAGAGGTTTCTTGGGACGATTGAATTACATTGCAAGATTTATTTCCCAATTAACTGCCATCTGTGAGCCAATCTTCAAGTTGTTGAAGAAAGATCAGGTGATGGAATGGAATGATGAATGCCAGACTGCCTTTGATGAAATCAAGAGATACCTGCTAGAATCTCCAATTTTGATGCCACCAGTTGATGGAAGACCCTTGATTATGTACTTAACAGTGTTAGACAACTCAATGGGGTGTGTATTGGGGCAACATGACGAGTCTGGTCGAAAAGAGCAGGCAATATACTACCTTAGCAAAAAGTTTACCGACTGTGAAACAAGATACTCACTGCTCGAGAAAACTTGCTGCGCTTTGGCATGGGCTGCTCGCCGACTAAGACAGTATATGTTGACCCATACTACCTTGTTGATTTCAAAGATGGATCCAATTAAGTACATATTTGAGAAACCTGCTCTCTCCGGAAGAATTGCAAGATGGCAAATGATATTGACAGAATATGACATACAGTACACTACTCAGAAGGCCATCAAAGGAAGTGTTGTTGCTGATCATTTGGCTCATCAAGCAGTGGATGATTATCAATCAATGAGTTTTGAGTTTCCTGATGAAGACATTATGATTATTACCAAAGAACCTGGACAATATGACGGACCTGAACAAGGATCCCGATGGACTATGGTTTTTGATGGTGCCTCTAATGCACTTGGTAATGGTGTTGGTGTTGTGATTAGTTCCCCTGAAGGTTGTCATACCCCGATTACTGCCAGACTTTGTTTATATTGTACCAATAACATGGCTGAGTATGAGGCATGTATCCTGGGTATTAAAGCTGCTATTGATATGAAGATTCAGTTCCTTGACGTATATGGAGATTCAGCCCTGGTAGTAAGTCAGATTAAAGGAGATTGGGATACCAAGCATGATAATCTCATTCCTTACAGAGAACATGTGTTGTCTTTGATCCCACATTTTAAAGAGATTACCTTTGGACATATTCCACGGAGAGAGAATCAGTTGGCAGATGCTTTAGCCACCATGGCATCCATGTTTGAGATCAGCTGGGATGATGAAGCTCCCAAGATTACTATTGACAGATTTGAGAAACCTGCATACTGCAATGAGATTGACACAGAAGGGGCAGAGGAGAAGCCTTGGTTCTACGAAGTGAAAAGATATCTTGAAGCTCAGGAGTTCCCTGAAGGGGCATCTGTCAAAGATAGGAAGTTCCTGAGAAGGTTCTCTGCTAAGTTCTTTTTGAGTAATGGGATTCTGTACAAGCGCAATCATGATTCAACTATGCTTCGTTGTGTGGATAAAAAGGAAGCTACAGAAATTATGGAAGAGATGCATGATGGGACCTTTGGCACTCATTCTAGTGGTCATACTATGGCAAAGAAAATATTGAGAGCAGGTTATTATTGGTCTACCATGGAAGCTGATTGCTATCAACACTCCAGAACATGTCACAAGTGTCAAATTTACGCTGATAAAGTCCACGTACCTCCATCACCATTGAATGTGTTGACTGCTCCTTGGCCCTTTGCCATGTGGGGCATTGATATGATTGGTGAAATCAAGCCTACTGCTTCTAATGGGCATCGTTTCATCCTGGTTGCTATTGATTACTTCACGAAGTGGGTGGAGGCAGCTTCATTTGCATCTGTTACCAAGAATGTTGTGGCTCGATTCATTAAGAATAATCTCATATGTAGGTATGGCATCCCTGAAAGGATTATTACTGACAATGGCTCTAATCTGAACAACACTATAATTACCAATCTCTGCACGCAGTTCAAGATTAAGCATCACAACTCTTCTCCGTATCGTCCAAAGATGAATGGGGCAGTTGAAGCTGCTAATAAGAACATTAAGAAGATTGTACAGAAGATGAATGTTACTTATAAGGATTGGCATGAGATGTTACCATTTGCTCTTCATGGTTATCGTACTACAATACGTACTTCAACAGGGGCAACCCCATTCTCTTTAGTCTATGGTATGGAAGCAGTTCTGCCCATTGAAGTTCAGATTCCCTCCTTGAGAATTATGAAGGATGCAGGCTTGGATGAAGATGAATGGATTCAGACTCGACTGGACCAGATAAATTTGATTGATGAGAAAAGGTTGGCAGCAATTTGTCATGGCCAGATGTACCAGAAACGAATGATCAAAGCTTTTAACAAGAAGGTTAAGCCAAAGGTATATCAGGCTGGTGATTTGGTAATCAAGCGTATCATATTACCACAGGGTGATCCTAGGGGCAAGTGGACTCCAACATATGAAGGACCATTTGTAGTCAAGACAGTATTCTCAGGAGGTGCCATGATACTGACTACAATGGATGGTGAAGACTTCCCACAGCCTGTAAACGCAGACATAGTTAAAAAATACTACGCATGAAAAGAGACCCGCTAGGTTGACAGGCCTAGGCAAAAACAAGGGCATCCCGGCAAACCAAAAAGGTTTGGGCAAAAATTAGGGATATATATATAAAAAGATGTACACCCGGCAAGTCGAAAACCTGAAAAGGCGGCTTGGGCAAAAAAGGGTATCCCGGTGGATTGAAAACCTGAAAGGGAAATCCAGGCAAAAGTTAGGGATTAAAGCGTATGACTATGTCTCGTTTGGATCACCCATGAAACTGCAACCAGTTGTATTACTTACTCAAGCTCGAACAGATAAAGCTCAATCCAATCGTTTCCATCTCAACAGCAGAAGATGAGATACTTGAAGATAATGGCAATAGTAGAATTGAAACTCAATAGGATTGTTTCCCACATAGCTGATTTTCCTTATTTTGTAAAAACTTTATGACAAATTCCTCTTACTAGGATTTCTGTCTCTTTGTACAAATTTACCCGTGTATGGGTCACTCTTTGATATAAATAAAATTCCATTTTTGAATCCAGATTTACTTTTACCCTATTTACATAGGCGAAACGTCCCTTGGTTATGTTTGAATGTATGTATGTTTTTGAATATGATTGATGTTTACCAGAAATGCATGTATGCTTAATATGATTGATGTTTACCAGAAATGCATGAAAATGCGGTAATAGTATTTACTAAGGACGAACGAGGGAAGGATTTCAACGAAGCTTCGCCGGTTCATCTCTAACTAGACAGTTACAAACCCTCAGTAGGACAAATCCATCTTTATAAAGTCTCATCTCCCCTGGAATTTATATCCATCTCTTTTATCCTCATACGGATATACGGGAATTTACTTTCCAATAAGGGTACGACAAACGAAGACGGGAGGTTATGTCTACCCTACTATCAAACGAAGACGAAGGTTATGTATACCTTACTATCCCAAGCAGACGAGAGGTTATGTATACCTTGCTATCCCTAGCATACGGGAGGTTATGTATAATATATTATCAAAACAAGACGGGAGTGAGTTCCTCATATTCTTCAGCAACAAACCGGGATTTATTTTCCCTGGCCAGCAGTTGTTATACGAAGATATCCAGATGCTTCCGGCAGCATCATATCATACATACATCATTTACATCATACCATACCATATATATCCGTAGATACATAATACATTACTTAAGTGCATGATACCATACATGCATACATAATGCATAAACTAATATTATTATACAAATGATACCTTGTTTCAGGTTATTTATCCAGCAAACAAACTTATGATTATCAGGACTGCTTTATCCTCCTGAAAATTTATCATCTCTCAAGACTGCTTCATCCTCTTGGGAACATATTGTTACATCAGGATTGCTCCATCCTCCTGATAGCTTATCATTACCTCAGGATTGCTTTATCCTCCTGACAGCTTCATTACCTCAGGATTGCTTCATCCTCCTGACAGCTTCCTATACCTCAGGACTGCTCCATCCTCCTGACAGCTATTATCATTACTTCAGGACTGCTTTATCCTCCTGAAAACTCCTATTACATCAGGACTGCTCCATCCTCCTGAAAGCATATTATCAATACCCCAGGATTGCTTCATCCTCCTGACAGCTTCTCATACATCAGGACTGCTTCATCCTCCTGAAGATTCCTAGTACATCAGGATTGCTTCATCCTCCTGGAATCATACCTCAGGATTGCTTTATCCTCCTGACAGCTTCATTACCTCAGGACTGCTCTATCCTCCTGACAGCTATCATTATACCTCCATATTTTGGACTGCTTCATTCTCCAATAAATACATCTGAAGAACTTTTCCCCCAGTGGCATCTTTAAGCCCACTCAAGTATATTCAACTAGACATCCATATCGCTCTATGCACTGGTGAGTGCAAATTTTTGGGCTTTTGTGTTCAATCCCCTACAACCTTCCAAGTTACGACTGGCAAATATACCAATCTAACCCCTCAGGTTTCAGAAAATTGAACAGGGGCAGCTGTTGCACCCCAAAATTTGCCCTCACAATACAAGACTTTGTGTTCTATGAAGGTTCACAAGGTTCACAAGTTTCCTAACACTTACAAGACCTTTCATGAGGTTCATGAAGTCTACAAGTCACTTCTTGAAGGTTCACAAGGTTCACAAGCTTCTCAACATTTACAAGACCTTTCATGAGGTTCATGAAGTCTCCAAGTCACTTCTTGAAGGTTCACAAGATTCACAATGTTTGCATAACCTTTCATGAGGTTCATGAGGTCTACAAAGTCACTTTATGAGGTTCACAAGGTTCACAAGCTTCACAATACCTCCCATGATGTTCACAAGACATTTTATGATGGTTCACAAGGTTCACAAAGTTCACAATTGGTCAGAAGAGTTGACAATTCCCTCAGACAATGCACCTCCTAAGCAGTGCATCCAAAACTAGGGTTTTGACTTTAATCAGGCTAAATGGACTTCCAAGACTTCAAGTGAGCTTCATAACATCTTATATGTGTGTAAGAACCCCCATGACAAGTTTCAAGACTTTTCTCAGAAGTTTGCTCAGTCAGATGATCAGATAAGTCAAAATCAGTCAATGCAGTTAAAAAGTCAAACTGAGGTCAACTGTGGTCAAACCAAAGTCAAACTTCATGATTTTTTGCCAACATCAAGTATATGAAGTAAAATTCATTATTTGATCAAGGGTTGATCATGATTCATCAAGGAGATTCCAGATCATCAAGAATCAGGAGTTTCTAAATTAGGGTTTCCTCAGTAAAAGTCAACTGAACTTTGACCAGCCATAACTTTCACATACTCCATCACCAAGTCTCCATCCAAAGCTCATTTTGAAGGAAATTGAATTCTCTACAACTTGTGCATGCCACTATCTTGGATGATAATCACATTGATGCAAGTCAAAGTGGCTCATGTGTGGTAGACACAACTCATATTGGTTCAACTCAGGCACACATAATGAAAAAGAAGGGAAAAACCTGTCATAAAGTTGAGAAAGAGGCAAAGTTAAAGGATTAAGTTGAAGTGGTTTCAAAAGCCAATTGTAGTCCAAGGTTCAACCAATGACCAACTTATAACCTTGATAGAACCTGAAGAAATAATAACTACACATGGATATGATTATAAGCTTTATTGCCAAACGGGTCATTGAAGTCTTGGAAGAAAAAGAAATTCCAACTTATTTAGTTATGATGCATATTGTGTGCCACTTTTAATTTTCTACTTGTAATGTTGATCGGTTTTTGTGTCATTTTATTATGCTTGTACTTTTGTATCAAACTTATGCACTATATGTGCCATTTGTATCAGACATATGCAGTATATGTGCCATTTTGTACCATAAATATGCAATATATGTGCTACTTGGTAACGAATTATAAATTATGCAAGATTGTTTCTCAATTATGCATTATACCATTAATGTGAACAATTTTTAAACGAACATCTAAATCAGACAAAACCTTTATCAAACTTAACTTCTCCATTATATAAAATATTGATACAACATACTGACACACAAGTTAACTAAAACACAATATTACATTATCTTAATAGCTATTGAAAACAACATCCATGACACAACAGGTGAAATCTTCAGCCAATAACTTCCATTCTTCTCCATTACCAGTTTTTTCTTCAACTTTTCAATATTTTTGAATTGGTTTCTACACCACACTTATTGGCAACTTCACATCATTTTGTCATTTCACATTCACAACATTTTTTAGGAATTATTTGACTCATTTGAACCTCACAAGCCTCACCATCTCACATGAAAAAATCACAACCACTATGCAAATATGTTTAGTACATATAAATACGATTTAATGCCAATAAAAATACAAAGAGAAACATGAAAATACACTTACCACTGAATTTCTACATTTCCAAAATTTTCAATTTGGGTTATCAACGATGTTTGATACCCACATCTTCATTGGTTGATTACAACCATATCTTGGCAAACTCATCCCACTTGAGATGCCAATAGATGATGTTTTGTTTCCATCCATGATTTAAACCCTGATGAACTAATAGACGGAAAAGATGAAGAAAGGTGGAAAATTTCTTGACTTATGAACCCTAATAGATGGAATAAATGAAGAAAGGGGAAGAATTTTGTGGCCTTGGAATCGTTGGAACCCTAATAAATTGAGATTGGGAACAAATGTCATGGTGTCATACAAATTTTGTAGAGAAAAAAGAATAATGTTATGGTGTCAAATAAGCAAGGTCACGCTGGCAAAATTGAGGGAATCTTGGGTGGATTCTGGCAATCGGGGGCCTAAGTGACGAAATATGGGTATTACAAGGGGGGTTAAAAAATAATCTTTTACAGGGGAAAAAAGCAAATCTCGCTAACTTTGCAGGGTGTTGTGTATTAAACCATATTATTTAAATGAATTATCTTTTTGGAGTTACAATCATAATTACAAGACTATTGTATTGTTCGTAAAAATACAATTGAACTATATTGTGGTGGTTATCTCCCCTCTGCACCATAAGTTTTCTCCCATCAATCAATTGGGCATGATGCTTGTTTGGGCCAAACCCGAGCCTCACGGTGCTACACTAGTCGGACCCCACCCACCCCATGTCTCTCTTCTGTAACTATTAATCATATTCAATAATCTTCACCTTGACGAATATCACCATATGAAGATTTTTTGCATGATATCTACATACTGACAATTGAGAGGTGTAAAACATGTTTAATACTCAAGGAACATGTAACAAGTTCAAGAATAATGCTTGAAATTGTATTTGGTGATTGACATGGTAACCATATTAGATACATTCTTTGAAGTATGAACTTTTTCAAGTAATATCTATTTAGATGCAAGTAACTTTTTGATTCTTATGAAATCTCACATCAATATTACAATACCTGATCCTGGAGTGATAGTCCACCGAAATATTCAAATATATGTCACTCTAAATATTACAATGCAACTAAAATCCACCTTGTTCAATGTTCAATTCCTTGATCAATTATGTAATCCACAAGGCTTGTTTGAAATCCTCATCTACACCTATATATATATATATATATATATATATATATATATATATATATATATATATATATATATATATATATATATATATATATATATATATTCTAATTTAGCTGTAGACATGATCGTTATGTCTTCAAACAAATAGGTCCACATTTGAGAGAAAAAACATTCATCTCACAAGCTTAGTCTAAATCAACGTATTTTATAACTAAATGATCATTTTATTCACTAATAAACACATGACATGTTGTATCTTTCAAATACCTTGAAATCAACTTGGCTAAAACGACTCTTACCTTGTTTAAAACTTGCAAACTTAACTTACATCATGTGTTAAATTTGGTCTAGTGCAAACTATACCAAAGGTATATTATAATTTTGTAAACAACTATAAAAATTATTTATATATTTTGTGGTTAGGAAAAAGTGATGAGTTGACATTAGAGAAAAAAAGGAATATATAGAAAAATAAGTCTTCAAAATGAAATTCTCTTATGAACTAAGAAGATATTGTAGACTAACATAACACCCATTGGCATTGATAAGCTTAATTATTGAGATTGACTAAAAATTATCAATTTATTTATTTACATACAGTGGCCACGTGGAGTTTTTTTCTGATTTTTTTTTCTTATGCTGACGTAATAAAAAATTGCTATATTAAAAAAATATAATATTGATTTAATGCATCAAATATAATATTAACATTTTCCATACAGTTAATAGTTTCACGTTGGTGGAAATGATTCTGAATCCCTTAAAGGATTTGTTATGATTCTATGACATACCAATGACATTCTAAATATTTTATACAAAAAGTGGGTTAACAAGTAAGGAATCAAAACAAATATAAAAATAATTATAATATTATGTGTAAATAAACAGAAAATAATTATGATATTTAAAAAAATAAAGTAGCTGTGTTGGAAGTTATTAATATAAGAGTTCTTAACAAGTGGTCACACTCACAAATTTTTTTTTTAATATAATATACTTTATTAAATAATTTTCCAAAATAACATAACTTTAAAAAAAATTACCAAACTAACATAGTTTGGTAATGCATTCGCCAATCCATTTGAAGAACATGTGTAATTTTGGTGCAATTCGCCAAATGGATTGTAGAACATGTGTATTTTTGCATGGATTCGCCATACCATTTGGCGAATGAGTGTACTTTCATGTACCAATTCGCCAAATGGATTGATGCATGTGTATGTGTTGATTTTTTATTTTTTGGATTTAAGGTTTTTTATATTTTTGTGTTATATATATATATATATATATATATATATATATATATATATATATATATATATATATATATATATATATATATATATATATATATATATATATATATATATATATATATATATATATATATATATATATATATATATGTATGTATAAGTAAATATGTATAAGTATATATATATATATATATATATATATATATATATATATATATATATATATATATATATATATATATATATATATATATATATATATATATATATATATATATATATATATATATATGTATGTATAAGTAAATATATATAAGATATATATATATATATATATATATATATATATATATATATATATATATATATATATATATATATATATATATATGTATAAGTAAATATATATATATATATATATATATATATATATATATATATATATATATATATATATATATATATATATGTATAAGTAAATATATATAAGTGTATATATATATATATATATATATATATATATATATATATATATATATATATATATATATATATATATATATATGTATAAGTAAATATATATAAGTATATATATATATATATATATATATATATATATATATATATATATATATATATATATATATATATATATATATATATATATATATATATATATATATACTTATATATATATATATATATATATATATATATATATACTTATACTTATATATATATTTTTTTTCTTTTATAAATATATATATAAAGGAAAATTATAATATGAAATAAAATTATATTTAAAGAAAATTATTGATATAAAAGAAAATTAGAGAATATGAGAAAACGAAATATAAAGTAAAAGAAAATTCTTATTAATAATTCAAGAACGACATTACAAAAACTAATTTCCCGCCCGATCTAACTGCCCCCCAGTACCACATCCACGGGGATGACCCCGTCTTCGAACTCTACCACCAGGTGGTCGAGGTTCCGCTTGTATTTGTGTGTTTGGTGGAGGCGGTTGTTGTTGAGTCCATGATTCAGCTTGTCCCCAATTACGTGGAAGGTTGCTGCCAAAGGCGCTGCCGTAACTGAGTTGTGTGCCCATGTTTTCAAAGCTGGGTCGGATAGGTTGGGCTGGGTTGGATTGGGTTGGGTGAGGACGATGGGCTTGACCAAACGAGGATATTGCCTCGTTTTGAGAACGAAACAAAGGTGGGGGGCTATAGGTTGGTGTGGACATGAAGGGGTTGTCGGGGGTATAGTGGTGTTGGTAAGGCTCTTGATGTTGTGATTGGGTTTGTGGCATGAAGGGGTTATGTGTTTGGATGAATGGCCTATGGGTGTTTGAAGTCGATGGCTGGAATTGGGTGGGGTAGTCATGTTGTGGAGTTGGTGGTTGGGCGTATGATGCGGCCTGCGAGCGGGGGTCAATCAAGTATGGGTTATCAGACACCCATTGTTGCATAGTAACTGACCTAAACCAAACTAAATATTCTCTAGTTGGTTTGACATTTTGCAGCACCTGGTCAGTTAGGACATGTTGGCGTCGATCCCTCCATTGTTGACGTAATTCCCTTGCAAAGTCTCTCCAATCCTCCATGTTCCACATGTCACTTACTCTTTTCAAATGCCAATTTCCCAAACATGTCGGAGGGCCCGGAATATCCTGTTGCATTCTGAACTGCATTTTCACCCGATTTGTTTGGTGCATTTCAATTGTAGTGAAGCGGATGATTGGAGTTTTTGCCGTCCAAATTTCAGCATCTTCCGGGTTAGGCTCATGGTCGAGGGCTAAATATGGGCGCCAGATGAACTACGGAAAAAAAAAAATTGTTTAGTATAAAATTATTTTAGTTAATAAAATGCAATAAAACGGAAAAATATTTTTTATATATGACAATACCTGATCGATCCCCACGTGGTCTAACAATTGGCGATATAGAACTATAGAACTTCTTGGGTTTCTACTATAATCCATCCCAAGATCGGACCAGCTAAGCACAACAAATTTAAACGCATTTAGATACAATAACAATTTAAATATTTAAAATTTAATATGTTTGGAAATAAAAATTAAAAGTGAACTTACTGGTTTGCGTAGGGGAACGGGCATGGATTCATGTTGCGTGGGGCAAGCATCGGCAGTCTGGAATACCCCCAAGCTTGTAACAAAAATGCACATCCAAAAAAGGTACAAGTATCCTTTGCGGCATTTTTACAAAGGCTACTGTACAAATGTGCCAAAACAGCCGAACCCCAACTGTATGTATTTACATTGTTGATGTTTCGCAACAATGGTAAATACATCATATTTATTGTGTTCCCGGTACCGTCGGGAAATAAAAAATGACCAAATAAAAGCATAATATAACACCGAGTTTTTTGCATTATTTCTAACTGTGGTAAATTTCAAGCCTTTCGCATGCCTTGCTCCCATGTGTTGCACCCCAAAATTTGCCCTCACAATACAAGACTTTGTGTTCTATGAAGGTTCACAAGGTTCACAAGTTTCCTAACACTTACAAGACCTTTCATGAGGTTCATGAAGTCTACAAGTCACTTATTGAAGGTTCACAAGGTTCACAAGCTTCTCAACATTTACAAGACCTTTCATGAGGTTCATGAAGTCTCCAAGTCACTTCTTGAAGGTTCACAAGATTCACAATGTTTACATAACCTTTCATGAGGTTCATGAGGTCTACAAAGTCACTTTATGAGGTTCACAAGGTTCACAAGCTTCACAATACCTCCCATGAGGTTCACAAGACATTTTATGATGGTTCACAAGGTTCACAAAGTTCACAATTGGTCAGAAGAGTTGACAATTCCCTCAGACAATGCACCTCCTAAGCAGTGCATCCAAAACTAGGGTTTTGACTTTAATCAGGCTAAATGGACTTCCAAGACTTCAAGTGAGCTTCATAACATCTTATATGTGTGTAAGAACCCCCATGACAAGTTTCAAGACTTTTCTCAGAAGTTTGCTCAGTCAGATGATCAGATAAGTCAAAATCAGTCAATGCAGTTAAAAAGTCAAACTGAGGTCAACTGTGGTCAAACCAAAGTCAAACTTCATGATTTTTTGCCAACATCAAGTATATGAAGTAAAATTCATTATTTGATCAAGGGTTGATCATGATTCATCAAGGAGATTCCAGATCATCAAGAATCAGGAGTTTCTAAATTAGGGTTTCCTCAGTAAAAGTCAACTGAACTTTGACCAGCCATAACTTTCACATACTCCATCACCAAGTCTCCATCCAAAGCTCATTTTGAAGGAAATTGAATTCTCTACAACTTTGTGTCTCACAAGCCAAGCCCAAAAATGCTTCATTTGGAAGGTATGAGCTAAGACATTATAGGTCCTTTTGAAAGTCAACAAAAAGTCAACAACTTCAAAAGGGCATAACTTGAGATTGGTAAATGATATGGACATGAAACCAGTGGGGTTGTTTAGAGGACTCTTCAAGCTTTCCAAAATGTCCAAGAACACTCTCATAGCATTAAAATTGAAGGATATGTGCCCTTGCAAAGTTGGGAAATTTTGAGTTGGTTTATGATGAAAAAGGAGGTCTAGAACCAATTTCTTCCAAATGGGCTTGTCAAATTATGATCCAATCCATACAATAGCACTATGCACGACCCAAACCATTAAAAATCAGAATTTTTATTATTTTATTTTTATTTATTTTGATTTAATTCATTAAAAATCATTTTAAATAAAAATAAAATATGAAAATGTAATATTTGATGGAGATTGAGTTTCTAGAAGATCTTAAATGATGATTGGAATTGAAGGGGAAGGAAATCATAAGATTGATCCAAAAATAGTAAGCCTTCATACACAAATATTTGAATTTTAAAGCATGATCTTTTTCAATCTTCAATAATCAAAATTTCCACACAACCATTCAATGTTATGACCTAAATTCATTCACATATAAGTACTAAACTCAACCCCATTGCATTGGCACGAATTTTCCGCCTCCAAGGTAAGCTTCACAAATTGAAAAATCCTCCAAAAACTCACATTCAGATTTTGAATTCCAGGGCTTTAGAAGGTAAAGCAAGGACATGGCAAGCTTCATTAGACATTACTGATCATAAACCAATACTCATATGCATCCCATACATGCCATAATGCTCTACCCGAATCAAATTTTGTCTTGAAATTCAATTTTTCGAATTCGATAATATATGCATTATAAATTGTTTTTGATGACTGATATGTGTTTGTTGTGATGCCTAGAACGATTCTGGACAATTGGATTGAAGATTCATGGCCTGAAACGCAATTCACCATAGTTAGGGTTTCGGCCAAGAATTAGGGTTTCATGATTTATGGAACATAAATAAATTCTAAAACCATGGATTGATTCGTATAGACCATTGGAATCTGTTTGTGTATTCAATTTTGCGAAATTTCACAGTTTTGTTGACCATTGGATTTTGTAGGATTTGTTACAATTCTGTTTTCGCAGGAAAATTTGTGAATAGATTCGCAGGAAATTTGGCAGGTCTCAAGGAAGAAGAAGACCTCTTCGCGCGCGTTTGTGAATTCAAATATTTTGTATTATATTTTATGAATTGTTTGCTGTTTGAAATCACAACAATTGTGTTGTCCCAGTGGTTGGAGGCGTGCGTATACAATGGCTTGGTCTGGGGTTCGATTCCCCGTTTGTGGCATTTTGTTCTTTTATTTTGTTTATTTTTCAGGTGTAATATATAATCAATTGTAGTCATCATATTATCAGATGGGCTCTTCCAGCCGGGTGGTTATGCATGCGCTTGAGTGTTCAAAGGTCCTGGGTTCAATCCTCCCCCAGGCCTTTTTTGCTTCTTATTTTTTTCTAATTTTTCAGGATTCAAAGAACAAAACTACTTCCTCTCCCTATATTGTCACGCGCGTGCTGATGGCCCAGTGGTAGAGGCTGTTGTTGGCAAGCATAGGGGACTGGGTTCAAACCCCAGCCTCACCAGGTTTTGATTTTATTTTTCTTTTGCTTTATTTTTTTTAATTTAATTACTATTATATATAAAATAAATTAAAATTATATTGTTTTATTATTTTCTATATTATAAAATATATATATTATGTGTTCTAGTTCCTAAAAATTATTTTCTAAAAAAAAATTATTATTAGTTTTTATTATTGTATATTTATTTAAATTATAAAAAAATTATATATATGTATTATTTAATTAAAGGAATTGCCATTATATTATAAACCCTAAAAAAAATATATTTTCTAAGTAAACCCTAATCTATTTTTAATCAAAACCTAATTTTCTTTAATTTTGTAAATATAATTATTATATATATTCATATAATTAATTTTTTGTAAATATAATCTTTAAATATAATTATAATTTATTTTTTTCATATAATATGTAAATACTTTTTTCTAAATTGTTATATATAAATAATTCTTAATATGTGCTTAGAAATAATTTAATAATTTGTACATAAATTAAAATATTACCATAATCCTTTAATTGTTCATATTTTTAAATAAATGTCTATATTAAAAATATAATTTTGTGTTTATCATGTTATTATAATATTTTTGCTAAATCTATTTATTTTAATTGTTATTATTATTAACCATATTATTATTTATTATTTTTGCTTATTATTATTTCACTAACCTTATTTAATTTTTTATTATTATTATTACTAACCCCTATTATATTTACTTATTGATTATTTATTATTTTTGCTTATTATTTATCTTTGCTATTTATTTTTAATTGCTTATTATAATTATGTAATTGCTCCTTGGTGTAATTTTTGTAAATAGTCAATCTATTTAATTTTCATGCTATGGTTAGTAATTTAGGGAGTGTGAATATGTATTCTATTTAAAATCAAATTTAGATCATTTAAAATTATAAGATAAATATAAATTAAACACTCACACGTAAGTCGATTTTTAATCGCCATCTCACATTTCTAAGGCTATCCCTCATTGTTGCCTAATCATAAGGTCAAGTGGGGTGTATAAAGCAAGTCTCTAAAAAGAAGAATCATCAAGTCCCTAATGGTTGCCTTTAAAGATCAAGTCCCTTTTCGAATAATGATGACAGTCCCTCCTAAATGCTTAATACACCTCACAGTTGCCTTCATAAAACAGATGTCCCTCATATGTCCCTTACATCCAAGGTAATGACTACCTATTCCTTAATAATAGGGATAGTCTTACCACTTAAAGGATAAAGAACAGAAAAGACTTAAACTTTAGGGTAGGTATCTCATAGTTGCTTGCTCACTTCATTCAAATTTTCAAACACTTAACAAATTTCAAACAAATTTTCAAAACACAAGTTTTTACGCATCCGTACATGGATCATTATTAACTCTTATGAAAATTTTTCTATTCACACACTCCACCTTTTCAAAAACAATTCATAGTGAGCTAAGCAACTAAGAGCCCATGGATAACCATGGATGTAAAGGGTGCTAACACCTTCCCTTTACATAACCTACCCCCCGGACCCAAAAATCTTTTAAAAGGCCTTTCCTGTTCTTTTATGCCTTTCCTTTGGATAAAATAAAAGTCGGTGGCGACTCTTGCTATCCGCAACATAACTAAAGTCAGTTCTCCCACCGTGTTACACCATGTCATAGCGGCATGTTCGAAGGTTCGGCTGGACCCTTCAGGCTTACTATCCCCTGTTTACCAAGTGCACAATCTTTGCAACGTCTACAACAAAAGCTTTTCGGTTGTTGCAAATGAGGACTACTGGCCCTCCTACAACGGGGAAATAGTCTGGCACAATGAGAACATGCGAAGAAAGAAAAAAGGCCGTCCTAACAGCACGCGTATTCGCACCGAAATGGATACGGCGAATAAGATGGTGAGACTGTGTAGTTCATGTCGTCAGCCCGGTCACAATCGTAAAAAATGTCCCAACGTTGGACCAAGCTCAACATCGTAAATTAAATCATTGTAACCGTTTTTATTTTAAATGGATGCCTAGTTCGTTTAATTCATATCAGTAAAATCATACAACCACAAACACGAACATACATAAATAAAACAAGGAAATACAAGATTCAGAAAATGACCGTACATAAATAAAACGGAAAAATACATAAATTCAGACATGACCATACTTAAATAGAACAACTGCAACATTCAACAAATCTAGCCTATCAGAACCATCAGGACAACTTCACCTCCGCCTAGCATCTGTTGGTGTAAGCCCTAGAGGCCAATACTTTTGGTACTTGTATCGGATTATTCGTTTAATAATAAAAGGCATTTCTTTATTATGTTTGTCTTTCAGAATAATAAAGTCCCTAGAATAGTTAGTCTGTTTAATGAAATGTTAAGTGTGACTTAATCATGAGATCCCATTAAACATAAAGACATTATTCTTAAAATATCCGTAGTCAAGCTTTATTGCAAAGTGGGATAACATTAAAGCATTGAGACTATTATGAAGATAGACTGATGATCACATCTCATGGATCATGGATAAAGAGTTATCAAGTCTTGACATAGGTATAAATATTAGGAGTAATATTTATACCGGATTGACCCGCTATGAGAATACTACATAGTATGTTATGCAAAGTGTCATAAGTTATTCTCATGGTGATAATGGTGTATTACCACCCTTCGACCTGAAACCACTATGGACCCTAGATGTAGAGTCGGGTGCTTTATTGTTGATCAAACATTATCCGTAACTGGATGATCATAAAGACAGTTGATGGGCACTCCACGAAGCATGCTGAGGGACATGAGTGTCCTAGATGGAATTTGCCAATCCTGCATAACAGGAGAAATGTCTAAGGGCCCAATATTGAACTGGACAAGGATGACACAGTGTATGCCTTGTGTTCAATATAGACATAGGGGCAAAAGGGTAATTGTACAAACATATATTATCACGAAAAAGGTTTTGTCAGATCACATGACATTTTCGTGACTTGGGTAGCAGTGATGTGTTGCTAGATACCGCTCACTGTTTATTATGTTAAATATATAATTTAATATAATTACCAACGTTACGAAATCCTACAGGGTCACACACATAAGGACAGTTTGATGAGAGATAGAGAAATCAAAGGAACACCGTAAGGTACGGTGCACTTAAGTGAAAATAGAAATTCGGATAATATAATAATAATTATTGTTATTTTATATTGGTTATAAAATAATAATAAAATAAATATATTTATTATAATAATAGTTATTATAATAATATATAATATTATTATGGATCATGTGAATTGGGCTTTTAGCCCGCAGCCCACAAGAGAGTCTATAAAAGGAACCCTTGTGATGAAGCTTTAACTTGATGCAATTTCGTTTTTGATTCTCTTTTCTCACTCAAATAATTCCGTTCGTAAGCAGCTAGCACTGTGACCGGAAGCTGTTCGTGTGGACTGAGTAGAGGCGTTGCACTTCATCAACGCTTGTGATCGCTGCATCAAAGATCTGAATCGCCACAAAGAGGTAACGATTCTATCACTGACCATGCTCATTCGTAAGGATCACTAAAGGAAATTTTTGTTTTCCGCTGCGTTTAGATCGCAATTTTCCTTCAGTGGTATCAGAGCCACTTACGAAACCATGGATCTGATAGCTGTTAAATTTCCGTCTTTTCTGTATTTGATTCGATTAAAACACATAATGAATTTAACAATAAACGATTAATTAAATTTGGCATCTGTTGTGTACGATTTGGATGATTGATGTTGATTATGCTTCAGAAACCGACATTAGTATGGTGAAGTTGTGCGATACATTGATCATCCATAGGTTACACAATTAGATCGATCACTTTTATATAAGATATAAGAAATTCTGATGCAAAGATGGTATATGGGATATACTGTTTTGATTTCATCCATTCAATCACATAAGGATTGTAATTCTTTTGAAAGATCATCATTTTCATTCGCTTCGGAATCCGACGTTAGTATGGTGAAGCAATGACATGTTGATCTATCATATTGAGTTATCAATCGAGTTGTGTTTGACGGCATGAAATTGTTGCATTAGGATTAATGGCAGTACAAGTGTTGTATTGCCGCAGACTTTTCCGGTTGGGGTTGTAAATGCACAAAAGTTGTGCAGGAAACGACGTGAAATACAATGAAGTGTTCATAAAATTTTTCGTCGGGGCGCTGCCCCTAACAACCCCGCAAGGAGGCGCTGCCCGGGCAGCGGAACCCCCGGCTAAGTCTGCAAAGTGTGATCAATCAGCCGAAATTTAATTTAGTTTATTTAATTATCGGAATTTTAAACTAATAATAAAAGTGTGTTTATTATTATTTATTTGTGGTGATCAGTTATGGCCTTAGTTTATCCTTTATTATTGTTTTGGGATTTTTAAATACGGCCTGCGTGTCGTGCCTCTCTCTCAATCTCTTTATGTAACTTCTTTTCTCATCTCACTCCCTCGTATGTAAAACGAGTTTTCTTATATGTAATGTAATATTATGTTATGAAGAAAAAAAGAAGTATTCAATATTAAAGGAGGATAACCTTGGAGATCATGCTTGGAGAAGCTTAGATCGTTATTAGGTTAGCTTAGGTTATCTCATTGGCTTGAGAGAACAATTGCGTTAGGGGCCATAATTGTATCTTTTTATATGTATGTTGATGCATGTAATTGTATGTTGATGCATGTGAGAGACGTTTTGCATGTTAAGCCGGTGAGATCAAACTAATAACAAATTCCCTCAAAATTAAATATTAAGTTTATGCTTTCCAATTTTTAGCACTCATCAAGACTAGTATCGAGCATTGTAGGTTTCGCCTACGCGAGGTGCATGTTCTATATTAGTAAGGTGTGATGGGATAATTGTAATATCCAATTGCTAAAACAATGGGTCAAACTTAACTAAACAAATTATAATAAGATTATACATGTTTAGAAGCAAGAATTGGGAATGATTCATGTGATGGATCAGAATAAGGAGTTATTCACCCAATTGAAAATATTCGAGAGTTGTATGAGATACAATTGGAAGGAGTTCCTACCTAAATAACTTAGTTTTGTGTAATCAGCCTAACGCTGACTTAAAACAAAGTGAAACATGGATCTCGACCCACTAGAAAGTCTTCCAACGGGATTTTCCGAATCAAATGATGAGGGTCATTTGTTTTGAATAAAATAGTGGGAGCATATTTGATTAAAGGCCTAATTAAATATGTTGTTTTTAATGATACTTATATTTTCATATTTCTCTTGTAGATTACCATGACAACAAACACATCGAACAATATTTTGCGATCCATCCTAGATAAGGAAAAATTGTCTGGGACAAATTTCCTGGATTGGCACCGTAATCTGAGGATTGTCCTCAAGCACGATAAGAAGCTGTATGTCTTGGAGACACCAGTTCCTGAGGAGGAACCTCCTAGTTCTGCCCCAAAGGCAGAAAGAGATGCTTATAAGAAGCATTTCGATGATGCCAATGAAACCGCTTGCCTCATGCTTGCTACCATGAACTCTGAGTTGCAAAAGCAACACGAGAACATGTCTGCGTTCGATATGATCGGACATCTGAAAATGCTTTATCAAGAGCAAGCAAGAAATGAGAGGTTTCAGGTTTCAAAGTCCCTTTTTAACAGCAAGTTAGCTGAGGGAGCCCCTGTAAGTCCCCATGTACTCAAGATGATTGGGTATGTGGAGAACCTTGACAGATTAGGGTTTCCCCTTGGAAAAGAACTTGCGATTGATCTGATCTTGAAATCGTTTCCAGAGAGCTTCAGTCAGTTTGTCCTGAATTTCAATATGAATGACTTGGACAAAAGTCTTCCAGAACTGCTAGGCATGTTGAGAACTGCTGAGCAGAATATGAAGACAAAAGGGAAATCCATTCTGATGGTCAGTAATGGAAAGAAACAGAACAAGAGGCCCATCAAACAGGGTGGTAGAGGGAAAGGCAAGGAAGTTGCCAAACCCAAACCCACTCCTCCTGTTTTGAAGCCTAGTGGAGGAATAGCAAAGGAGGGCACTTGTTTCCATTGCGGTAAGACCGGACATTGGAAGAGAAATTGCCCAAAGTACCTGGAAGATAAGAATAATGGAGTAGAGACTTCAAATTCAGGTATTTTTGTTATTGAAATTAATTTATCTACTTCTGCATCATGGGTATTAGATACTGGATGCGGTTCTCACATTTGTACTAATGTGCAGGGGCTAAAAAGGAGTAGAGATTTGGCAAAAGGTGAAGTTGACCTACGAGTTGGCAATGGAGCAAAGGTTGCTGCTTTAGCTGTAGGAACTTATGTTTTAACTTTACCTAGTGGTTTAATAATTCAGTTAGAGAACTGTTATTATGTACCTGCAATTAGCAGGAATATTATTTCCGTTTCTTGTTTGGACAAGTTTGGGTTTTCATTCATAATAAAGAACAATTGTTGCTCCATTTATTTGAATGATATATTCTATGCTACTGCAAAAATGAATAATGGACTATATGTCCTTGATCTTGAAATGCCAATTTATAACATTAATACTAAAAGGTTGAAACCTAATGAGTTGAATCCAACTTACCTTTGGCACTGTCGATTAGGCCACATAAATGAGAAACGCATTTCCAAACTCCATAAAGATGGACTCTTGGACTCTTTTGATTATGAATCATATGAGACATGCAGATCTTGTTTAATTGGAAAGATGACAAAGTCCCCATTCACAGGAAAAGGTGAAAGGGCTAATGATCTTTTGGCACTCATACATACTGATGTATGTGGACCACTGAACATACCAGCCAGAGGAGGTTTTCAGTACTTCATCACTTTTACTGATGACTTCAGTAGATACGGATATGTGTATTTAATGAAACACAAATCTGAGTCCTTTGAAAAGTTCAAGGAATTCAAGAATGAAGTACAAAACCAACTAGGTAAGAATATTAAAGTTCTTCGATCAGATCGAGGCGGTGAATATTTAAGCCTAGAATTTGATGACCATCTAAAAAAGTATGGGATTATATCCCAACTTACTCCTCCTGGAACACCACAATGGAATGGTGTATCTGAGAGAAGAAATCGAACCTTGTTAGACATGGTCCGATCCATGATGAGTCACGCCGATCTTCCAAACTCCTTTTGGGGACATGCATTATTAACAGCAGCTTACACACTTAACCGTGTTCCATCCAAAAAGGTTGATAAGACACCATATGAGATATGGAGTGGTAAGAAACCACATATGTCTTACATGAAGATTTGGAGTTGCGAAGTTTACGTCAAACGACAAATTTCAACCAAGCTTGAACCCAAATCTGACAAATGCTTATTTGTGGGGTATCCTAAAGAAACAAGAGGATATTACTTCTACAATCTTTCTGAGGGCAAAGTGTTTGTCGCTCGAACTGGAGTCTTTCTGGAAAGGGATTTTATTTCCAAAGGAAACAGTGGGAGGAAAATAGAGCTTGAAGAAATTCAAGAATCACAAAACATTGAAACACCTATGGAGGAACTAGAGCAGGAAACACAAGTAGTTGTGGAAGAGCAACCTGCTCAAGTAGAACAAGACCAGCGTAGGTCAAGCAGGATACGTCACCAACCTGAGAGATATGGATATCTCATAAGTGATCAGGGTGATGTATTACTCATGGATCAAGATGAGCCTGTGACCTACAAAGAGGCCATAACTGGTCCTGAGTCTGAGAAGTGGCTAGAAGCCATGAAATCTGAAATGGATTCCATGTACACAAACCAGGTTTGGACCTTGGTAGAACCTCCTATAGGAGTTAACCCTATAGGATGCAAGTGGGTCTTCAAGAAGAAGACTGACATGGATGGTAAGGTACATACCTATAAAGCAAGACTGGTTGCAAAAGGCTATAAACAAATTCATGGGGTTGACTATGATGAAACCTTTTCACCAGTTGCAATGCTTAAATCTGTTCGGATTTTACTTGCCATCGCTGCATATCATGATTATGAAATATGGCAGATGGATGTCAAAACTGCTTTCCTTAATGGGAATCTTCTTGAGGATGTGTACATGACACAACCTGAAGGATTTGACATACCACAAGATGCCCAAAAGATATGCAAGTTACAGCGATCAATCTATGGATTGAAGCAAGCTTCCAGAAGCTGGAATCTTCGTTTTTGATGAAACCGTAAAACAATATGGATTCATCAAAAATGAAGATGAACCTTGTGTCTACAAGAAGGTTAGTGGGAGCATGATCGTGTTTCTGGTATTATATGTAGATGACATATTACTCATTGGAAACGATGTCCCTACCTTGCAACAAGTGAAGACTTGGTTAGGGAATTGTTTTTCTATGAAAGACCTAGGTGAAGCAGCCTATATATTAGGAATTAGGATCTATAGAGATAGATCACAAAAACTGCTTGGCCTAAGTCAGAGTACATACATAGATAAAGTGTTGAGACGCTTTAATATGCATGATTCCAAGAAAGGATTCATACCTATGCAACATGGTCTGTGTTTATCAAAAATACAATCCCCTTCAACTAAGGAAGAAAGGGATCGCATGAATAAGATTCCATATGCATCTGCAATAGGATCTATCATGTATGCCATGTTATGTACTCGACCAGATGTCTCGTATGCATTAAGTGCAACGAGTAGGTACCAATCTGATCCCGGTGATGCTCACTGGGTAGCTGTCAAGAATATCCTTAAGTACTTGAGAAGGACTAAGGATTCATTCTTGATATATGGAGGTCAGGAAGAGCTTGATGTAATTGGTTACACTGATGCTAGCTTCCAGACAGATAAGGATGATTTTAGATCACAATCTGGTTATGTGTTCTGTCTCAATGGTGGCGCTGTGAGCTGGAAAAATTCAAAGCAAGAAACAGTTGCTGATTCTACAACTGAGGCCGAGTATATTGCTGCCTCAAATGTAGCAAAGGAAGCTGTTTGGATCAAGAAGTTCATTAGTGAACTTGGCATAGTCCTTAGCATTGTGGATCCCATTGGTTTATATTGTGATAACAATGGTGCTATCGCACAAGCTAAGGAGCCTAGATCTCACCAACGATCCAAACACATACTTAGGCGTTATCACCTCATTCGAGAGATAATCGATCGGGGAGATGTGAAGATATGCAGAGTACCTACACTTGACAATATCGCTGACCCATTAACAAAGCCTCTTGCGCAACAGAAGCATGATGGTCATACTAGATCTATGGGTATTAAGGGTATGCCTAATTGGCTCTAGTGCTAGTGGGAGATTGTTGGTGTAAGCCCTAGAGGCCAATACTTTTGGTACTTGTATCGGATTATTCGTTTAATAATAAAAGACATTTCTTTATTATGTTTTTCTTTCAGAATAATAAAGTCCCTAGAATAGTTAGTCTGTTTAATGAAATGTTAAGTGTGACTTAATCATGAGATCCCATTAAACATAAAGACATTATTCTTAAAATATCCGTAGTCAAGCTTTATTGCAAAGTGGGATAACATTAAAGCATTGAGACTATTATGAAGATAGACTGATGATCACATCTCATGGATCATGGATAAAGAGTTATCAAGTCTTGACATAGGTATAAATATTAGGAGTAATATTTATACCGGATTGACCCGCTATGAGAATACTACATAGTATGTTATGCAAAGTGTCATAAGTTATTCTCATGGTGATAATGGTGTATTACCACCCTTCGACCTGAAACCACTATGGACCCTAGATGTAGAGTCGGGTGCTTTATTGTTGATCAAACATTATCCGTAACTGGATGATCATAAAGACAGTTGATGGGCACTCCACGAAGCATGCTGAGGGACATGAGTGTCCTAGATGGAATTTGCCAATCCTGCATAATAGGAGAAATGTCTAAGGGCCCAATATTGAACTGGACAAGGATGACACAGTGTATGCCTTGTGTTCAATATAGACATAGGGGCAAAAGGGTAATTGTACAAACATATATTATCACGAAAAAGGTTTTGTCAGATCACATGACATTTTCGTGACTTGGGTAGCAGTGATGTGTTGCTAGATACCGCTCACTGTTTATTATGTTAAATATATAATTTAATATAATTACCAACGTTACGAAATCCTACAGGGTCACACACATAAGGACAGTTTGATGAGAGATAGAGAAATCAAAGGAACACCGTAAGGTACGGTGCACTTAAGTGAAAATAGAAATTCGGATAATATAATAATAATTATTGTTATTTTATAATGGTTATAAAATAATAATAAAATAAATATATTTATTATAATAATAGTTATTATAATAATATATAATATTATTATGGATCATGTGAATTGGGCTTTTAGCCCGCAGCCCACAAGAGAGTCTATAAAAGGAACCCTTGTGATGAAGCTTTAACTTGATGCAATTTCGTTTTTGATTCTCTTTTCTCACTCAAATAATTCCGTTCGTAAGCAGCTAGCACTGTGACCGGAAGCTGTTCGTGTGGACTGAGTAGAGGCGTTGCACTTCATCAACGCTTGTGATCGCTGCATCAAAGATCTGAATCGCCACAAAGAGGTAACGATTCTATCACTGACCATGCTCATTCGTAAGGATCACTAAAGGAAATTTTTGGTTTCCGCTGCGTTTAGTTCGTTTAATTCATATCAGTAAAATCATACAACCACAAACACGAACATACATAAATAAAACAAGGAAATACAAGATTCAGAAAATGACCGTACATAAATAAAACGGAAAAATACATAAATTCAGACATGACCATACTTAAATAGAACAACTGCAACATTCAACAAATCTAGCCTATCAGAACCATCAGGACAACTTCACCTCCGCCTAGCATCATCGACAGAACACCTGCATCGTTGACAATTTTTCTCCATTTCGTCACACCAGACTCCACAACCCGCTTCTCAATTTTAATTATCTTTTCTTTGTGGCCGATCTCTCCTTCTAACCAGCGGGTTAATTCTCTGTGCAAGTGTTCCAAAGTTTGGGGGTTCCATAACAGCATCTTCAGAGGAGGCTTTGTTGCCGAAAAAAACACTAAAGCATTTTTCTTCAAGATATCAAATTTTGGAAGTGGTTCTTCTGATGTTGAGGAAGACGGCGTCGATGCATAACTAGATGGACGGGGAGAAGCCATATTGTGAGAGAGGGAGACTGAAAGGACTGATTTTTTAGGGTTTCTAAGGAAGGAGTGAGGTAAATCTGATGTTTATGAGTGAGGCATCCATGTCTCTGAGTGACGCATATATATAGTAAAAAATGCTAACCCTAAAAGACTAAACACATGCAACATTCCATTTGGCGAATGCATGCATGATGTTACAACACATTCGCCAAATGGTGTGGCGAATTAGGCCAATTTTTTTAGGGCTAGCCAATCCATTTGGCGAATTGCACCTAATATACACAAGTTCATCAATCCATTTGGCGAACATGTTACCAAACTATGTTAGTTTGGTAATTTTTTTCAAATATATGTTATTTTGGAAAATTATTTAATAAAGTATGTTATATTAAAAAAAAATTCCACACTCACATGCATGTCTTCGATAAATATGCATCAATATGAAAATTAATTATTATTTTTGTTTCTCTATAAAATATGTTTCAAAGTATAATTACATTAATTAGAGCTTTACCAATATAATTTTAACAATATTATCTATTTTTCTATAATATTTAAAAAATACTTTAATAATTATATTAGTTAATTCTTCTTTAGCTTGAAGAATAAACGTTTAAACGTAATATTAATTATTAATAAATTTATTATCACAATTAATCATTTTAATTATCAAAATTTATTTAAAATATTTTATATTTTAATATTATATAATAATTAAATCCTATTAATAACTACGCATTGCCATATCCCCTCGTGCTCATGAAACGACCCATTAGCCCAACGTCAAGAGGACCCACCAGACTCATGCTCCTTGACCGGTCGGAACTCGTCGACCACATCTGACTGTGGCCGGTTCTCTCTACTCGTTCTCCACCTTTGCTCGACATCGACAAAGGTCACCCAGATTCGACCAAGACGTCTCCTGCTCGGATATCCACGTGTTCGACACACCTTTATCCCGACCAGGGTTGCTCGTCTGACGATCAGCTTCTGGCAGTTACCTATTTTTCGGGGAATCTGCTATCCAGACCCAAAATAGGAACTGTTGGCCACGCGCTGAGGCTCTCTATATAAATCCTCTCACTTGAGAGGGTCATGTATCAAATATTCACTCCCTGAACTCCTTACTCGTACTTGCTTACTCTCATGCCCGTTTCTGACTTTGACGTCGGAGTACCTTGCAGGTACACTTCCCATTTTCCTCAACAACTGAGCACGAACTTCAGGACCCACGCCAACATTAACAACCATTGAAGACTCTGATCATTGTTACGACCAATGGCGTCGTCTGTGGGAACCAGTGTTGCTTCGTTTTCTCATATCCTGATCGTGAACACAAAAACATCATCATTCAGTCTCTATCGATGGCTCATCAAGACGACATCGTCAGTACTCGAGTCCTCACAAAAATCCCCGTTAAGCAACGGGAAAGTGATGGAACAAACCCTCCCCTTGGGGAGTCTAACCGTTTCCAAGACAGGCGTACCGCCTCCCTGTCACCGGAACCGTCCATGCCGCCTGAGATCACGCCCGCTAATCTCCATTTGATTCCCATCCCTGAGGGGACGAATCCAACGCTAGCAGCTTTGGTCGAGATGACCAATAACATCAACCTCCTCCTTTTACGCCAGGGAGAAAGACTGGACGTTCTAGAAGGATCAAGACGCATCAGGCCCCCCTCTCCTGCGGGGAGGCCTCGCAGATCCCACAGCAGGTCGCCCAAGCAAAAGAAGGACCACCACCCAGAGGCGACTGGGTCTATCAAGAAAATGACTCGTTCGTCTCCTCGACGAAACAAGTCCCCGCAAATAAAGAAAACTCTGAGGAATCTCCAACCACGGGCGCGACCATCTCTAGAGGGAGCAAGAAACCACTCAAGATCTCCCATTCCTCGAAGGCATAAGGACGATCGTTCCCGCTCCCTCTCCCCGTTCTCTAGCGACGAAGATGAACCTCGTGGCCCCTGTCCGAAGAAATCATGTATACCAAGATTCCGAAAGGGCTCTTGAAGCCCCCGCCCCTGGGAACCTATGATGGAACGACGGACCCAGACGAGCATATCGAGAACATCGAAGCTCTTCTGGATTATAGAGGCGTTCGAGGAGCAATTAAATGCCGCCTCTTCCCCACAACATTGAGGAAGAGAGCTATGTCATGGAACAAGAGCCTCCCCCATGAATCCATCACATCTTGGAGGAAGCTCGGGAGAATATACTCCCCGAAACTTCACCGTTTCACGACGGCACCCGAAGACAGAGGCTTCTGTGGAAGCAATTATCCAGGGAAAAGACGAACCTCCACGGGCTTATATCGAAAGGTTCAACAAAGAGGCCGTCCAGGTTTCGACCACGGATGACATGAAGAAATACCTTCTGAAGCGAGGACTCCGTCCTAGAGTGACTTCAGAAGGGCCGTAGGTATCGAGACACCAGCCATGCTTGATGCCTTTCTTCTCGAGGCACAAGCGTACATTCAATATGAGGAAAAGGAGGCAGCTAGTACTGCCCATGCTTGATGCCTTTCTTCATCCACATGCACGGTCATGGTAATCTGTGAAACATAATTCATAAGGGCGTCATAGCTAGTCTAGTCTCCCTCGCTCAACCTGGAGGAAACTTCGAGGAACTCGTCCGTCCCTCGCAGAAAGTTGTCACGCGACCAAGAAAAGTGAAACCTTAGCATCAAGTGAGGAACTTTTTTCCCGTCGTCTTCCAACAAGACATTCCCTTCATCGTCTGTTTCCACTCCCTAAAAATTGCAAGAGTTCAGGGTGCGCATGGATATTGGTTCGACCAGATAGTAATAATATTTAAAATCTCTGATCGATTCAGAATACGCCTTAAATATTTTCTTTGTTTTCTTAAGGGAAACCCAACCGAACATTCCCTGCACTACTTATCGCTGAAGGTGAAAGATATGGAAGAATAAAGGGAGCGTCACCCCTATCTTCAAATACCTGCATGTCATCTCGAAGTCCCAGATGAAGGCGAACGAGTTCAGATGTAATTGAGAAGGGGATAGCTCCTGCTGTACGAACACGAATTACTGAAAATCCGAGAACAAAAGTCTGAATTTAAGCTCTTTGAACAGGATGTCATACAGGGAGAATCTGTTGGGTCCGTACGACCACTAGATATGGTCATCCACGCCCAGAAACCTCACGATCTAGTCTTAGGGATCCATAACCACATGATCTGGGCCCTCTAGATCCTTAAAATAAATAGACTGAATGTTCAATGGCTCCTCAACAACCCACTCCTCAATAGGAGTATCCTTTTCCTCTTCATCACCTTCCTCAGAATCAACATGATTGTCTCTAGCAGAGGTAGTTTCCTCTGAATCACTAGAAGACGGGGAACTCCTTTCCGACGACGATTCCTCGGAACGAGGGGGGATGATGCAGTATCTCTAGAAAGGGTTTCAATATCCATCTGAATATGCTCGTTATTCGACATCCTTGCACCTAAAAAAGCAGCGAAAGTAAATGTGAATTCGATAAGTTAAATCAAATCCACCCTTCCACCGCTGATCAAGTGAAAGGGTGTAACACCCCAAATTTGCCCTCTTCATTTTTAGCATCATATCACATCATATTCATCATACTCATATCATTTCCTCAGCATCATATCATGGAAAGATGAAGCATAACATCCTTCATGTCCTAGCATCAAGCATATGGTCATCTATGGAGGTCCTTGAAGCATTTCAAGCCATGACAAGGTCCCAATGAGTTTGTACAAGTTTTATGGTGAGTCTAAACTCCATTTAAAAGTTCAAGTCCATTGGCAAAAGCTCAGAAGATTGCATGATCATCAGAAGTCTCAGGACAAGGCAAAGCTCCTATACAAGGCACCCAAATTAGGGTTTGAGATTCAAGCATCAAGATCTCACAACTTTGGCCCTTTCTTGTGGGACAAGTCTTCTATATGTTAATAGGATCCTATGTGTCAAATTTCATGAGAAAATTCCATGTGGAAGTTAGTCAATGCCTCAGTTGCTTGCAGATGAAGGAAAAAGTCAACAGAGCCCATAAAAAGTCAACTGTGCAATTTCAAGGGGTCTAACCCAAATTTTTTGGCCAAGAGGGGTCTTTACAATGTTATAAGAGGTTTGGAATGCCTAAAGTTCAAGAATCATGGAGATTTGAAGGGTTTTGCAAAAATGGTACAAAGTTGGTTTTTTGAAGTTTTCCAAATTTGGCAACTTTTGCCCTAATTTTCAAGTGGTTTTAACATGATAAAAAATTCTTCAAATGGACCAAAGTCAAACATGAAAGTTGAAGAGTAAGGGCTCCCATTTTCAAAAAGTACAAGTACATTTTCATAGGGTTTGTATATCTCCCTAGGGCTCCTTCGAAAATTTCACCTTCCTAGGGCAAATTTCAACTTTCCAAAAAGCCACCAAATGCAAAAAGGCTCAAACTTGAATTTTGTGACTTGGTATTGGCCCAATCTTGTTTCCAACTTAAAATGCATTGCATTAGGACCAATTTTCTCCAAAGAAATGGTCATTTTCGTGCACTTTGAAAAAATCCCTCCAAAACATGCAAATTGGCAAAAGTCATGAAACAAGTGTGACACTTGAATCTAAGGGCCAGGAATGACTGGATTTGAATCAAGGGTGGAAAATGAAAGCCACATGTGCTGAGAGGCCCAAGAGAGCATGAGCATAGCATGCTTATTCCACCAAGTTCAAATTATGCAACTTGACAATTTTCTCATTTCTGATTCGTGCACTTTCTCTCACACTTTCAGCATTGCTTTGTGAGGTCACAACAAAGAGAATTAGGGTTTAGCAAATCTCAGATCTACTTCATTCTCTCATTCTCAACTTTCTTGCAACCTTGCATTTCTTGACATATCTTTTGATTCTCTCACTTTCTTCACAAACTTCTTCCATATTCTTGATTAGTGAATCACATAGATCAAGATTCCACCACTCATTTGAGCTTAAAGCACTGAAATAGAAGCTTGTCATTGAGAAGAAACTTGTCTTGAAACCTCATATCCAGTCTATTTCAAGACCTTAAATTCATTTATTTTACATCTAAGGAGTAAGATGAGTGATTTGCACGCATTGGTTGGTTTTCTAGCTCACTATTTCAAGATCTCCATCTTAGGTATGGCATGAAATCTCATGATCTAAAAATGGAATTGAATTGTTGCTTTGTGTTCTTTGACCTTCACTGGTCATGCTGAACTTTGTAGATTTGAATTTAGTGCATTGTAGTTGAAGTTATATGCATTTCAAGTTTGATGGTCAATCTTTATTTTGCTCGATCCCTTAGATTCAGTGAGTTTTAAGTGTTTTTGATGCCATATTTGAGCTCAGGAGTGTTGAATTAGTTAATTTGGGTTGTTTGTTTTCATTTATTGGTGGAGTTTTGGTTCTGGTTTGGTTTCCAGTGCCGGAGCCCTAGCTCCGGTCACCGGAATTTGTTTTGTTCAATTAGGGTTTGACCAACGAAGGAGATGAAGTTTCCACCCTTGGATCTCCAATCCAGCGCACCACATAATGCCACATAGCCCTAATTTCATTCAGCTTCATGTATTTTTCTGTTTCCATTTTTTAATCCAGCGTGTGATAACGTCCATGGTTGTTATCATGCGTCAGCCAATCCCTGCATTCCTTTACGCCACCTCAATTAATGAGAAGGCCAGGCTCAGTCGTTTGATGAATCTCACGCACCCTGTTTTTCCTGCTTTCTTATTTTATTTTCAACTAATATCCACAATAACAACATGAACTAGCGCACAGACTGGGCCTTCAGAAGTTGATTTTCGCACCCCCATCCCCTTGGCCCATTACAAATTCCACTTACAAGTCCTGCTTTTCTCACCTCCTTCCATATTCCTTTAATTTCTTTTTCTTCATTTCTTATTTCTTTTTATTCAGTTAGCTTTCAATTTAATTAAAATAGTTTTAGTCATCCAAAAAATCCCAAAAAAATCAGGTGTGTTATTTTATGTCTCTATTATTTTGTCATATTTTTATTTTATTTTATTTCCATTTTCCACGTGTCTGAATTAATTCCTCATTGCACCTAGCTTCTTTTAAATCCTCTTTTGACCACTCTGTTTTGTATAATTTCCATAGGGTTCAATATTTTGAGTTTTGATCCCATTATTTTTTCTTTGGATTCTTAAGACTTTGTACTTTTCATATGATTTTTCTATGGATTTTTAGAAACTTATTTCTTGAGTCTTGGTCTTGTAACTTGTGATGTAAGTTTGTAACCCTAACTTGTGTTCTTGCCTCCATTAAGCCTAGTTTGCTTCTGAATATTTTCAAATCCTTTTGGCTAGTTGATATAACATGTTTTGAGATCATTTGGTTTCAATTGTGTAATTTTTAGATGCTTGGTTTATTTGTTGTGGATATTATCTTGAACCTTGTCCCATTTTGCTTCCTTTGAACCTTTTGGTCTCATACAAGCCTAGAAGGGCACTTGTGCCCATTTCTTCTTCTCATTTGGGGTTCCTTTGGGGTATGGGTACCTTCCTGGTCCTAGGATAGAGTTTGTGTCTTCTGAATTTTGGTGTTTGCTTCTTCTTTAAGTCATTTGTTTCTTTAAGTGCTTTCACTTCATCTTATTGCCTCTTTTGCTTCCATTTGGTATTGTTTGGTCTTGTACCTCTTTTCTCTTCATCTTGTTGGCTTCTTAAGCCATTCTTCATATTGTTTTGGTTCTGGTTGTGGGCATTGTGTTCGTATCTTGTGCATTTCGTTTTGCATATTTCATAAGTGTGCATTTGTTCTCACAAGTGTTTCATGTTGCATCTTTAGCTTGCATACTTCTTCTCCTCTTTTATTTGAGTTGCATTTGCATTGTGCATATGTTCATATCATTTCACTTCTGATTGTGTGATGTTAGCATGTTATCTTGCTCATTTTGTTCCACTTGTATGCATACTAACCTTGCAGGGACTTGGTAAGTGTGAGGTGTGGGAATTGAGTTCCACATCTCAAATCTCATCCCTTCCTCTTATGTTTATATGCACTAACCATTTGTTGTTGGGCTTAGGCCTTTCTCATCTCTTCTTCTATCTTCTTCTTCTCTTCTTCTTTCCTTCTTCATTAGGATAGAAACCTCACTAACCCTTAGGACATCCATGCATGTTAACACTTCGGATTATTTTAGTCCCCCTTTAGAATTTTTCCTTTGAGATCCTTTGGTGCTCTTTCTTCTCATCTTCAAAATCAATGCTAATTCACTTAATAAAGGTTGAGTACTTTCATGTGACATGGGACTTTTCTATGAGATACTTGCACGCGTTCCGTTTCGGGGCGAGGTGTGAGTCATCACTCGTGGTGGATAGGTCTTAGCATGAGTACCTCACAAAGAAAAGCTAAAAAACACTTAACCAAAAAACCACAAAATATTTAATAATGGTAATAGGCCAATGTACTTAAGCCTTCACTTGTGGGACTAGCTTTGAGGATTTCCTCCATAGATAGGTGTGCCCCTTGCGCATTCCATTTCGGGATGATGTGAGATGTACACATCCCATTGAGTAAGACTTAGGTACACTTACCTATGCAAACTTTCACTCATAAAAGCTTCTAAAAAAACACCAAACAAACAATAAGCGTCTTTCCTTCGGGAATTCTTTTCTCATTCACTCCTTACGCGAACTTGCTCCTACTTGTCACTTTGCAAGACGGTTACGCACTCGTCGTCCGAGTCTGCAACACCTGAGCAATGGCATAGGCAGTTCAAGCTTTAATTCACAAGCAATCTTTTCTACCCCTAGTTAGGGGAACTACGACGTCTCTGATCCTCATTATCCTGATGAGGTACGTAGGCAGCGGGGTAGGGCCCGTTCAAGCACAATCTTTATTTTCCCTACATTTTTTCCTTTTCTTTTCTTATTATTTTCTTTTCCAGTTCCAGTTTCTTTTCATTTTCATTTCTTTTGCTGCAGCTTTCATACCCTCACCCTTTGAAACCGTTTCTTTTTGCAAGCGTGGATCCCGTCGGGCACGGCGGACGATCTGGGTGCTAATACCTTCCCAGGTCGTAACCGACTCCCGAACTCAGTCTCTTTGGTTCGCAGGACCCGTGTCCTTCCTCTTCTTTCTTCTGGTTTGTGCAGCATTACCATTCCCGTTCCTTCGGGATAAAAATGCCTGACTAGCGACTCTATTCTTTTCCGCGCCATTTTCGCGTTTGTACCAGGATGGAAATCCGGGGAGCGACAAAGGGCATGCTAAAGAACAAGGATGATGTCCTCGATCTAAGCCCTTATTTAAAGATAGGCCACAATCGTCATAACAACCAAGCAGTTACACGGGGAAGGGAGAAATACTAACATAGCAGAACTATCAATTCATAAGTGCGACCACGCTATGGCCCAGAACTCCGGTGGACGTTCAACTGGAGCCATCGTGTAGAATCACAATGGACGACAAATCTAAAACCCTAAACACCGCAACAGTGACGAAGTAAACTTCTTCTTTAATAAGGGAGAAATACTAACCGTATGAGAACCCTAGAAGTTCAAAATATGGGTCCTATTGACTCTAAATTCCATCCTAACCACATGTAACTACTCTACCTACAAGAATTAGTATCTTAAGCAAACAAGGAAGGATGAACTTACAAAATTTTAGAAGAGTTCTTGCACACTCGGTTGATCTTCCTCGAAAAGCGCGGCGGTTGACGATTATTGACGGTGGAGTTCGAGGACTTGATCACAACAGGTAGATAAACAAAGAGCGAAAAAGTATAAAACTGAAACTCAACACCCTATTTATAGCCTCCACCAGCACGTGTCCGAGCACGTGAGACCTATAACCAATAGACGATGCAAAAAATTAGTGTGTTGGATTGATTTTAAAATGTAAAGATAAGTCATCATTCTTTAGCGAATAATTCCGCTAGAAAGAATGAATCATATCTAAACATATGAAAGAGTTTAAAAGAAGAGTGCACAAAGGCACAAAAAGAATTAAATGAGTTTTTGTATTTTTAAAGTCTTTTGAAAAAGGTTTTAATATTCTTATGTAATTTAGCATTTATTTAAGAAAAGAAGTAAAAAAGTAAAACCACTTGACCTAAGTCAAGGTTTGATTATGAAAGCAGTTTAAATTCGAAAACAAAGAAGATTTTTGAAAAAGGGAGAAGTTTTGAAAATTAAAGAAGGGGAGGAGATGAAAGGACTATCCTAAAAAAGACAATAAAGAGATAAAGAAGGAAAAACATAACTAAACTTGATGATCTTTCCCATTATGAGCACAAAATTCCCTCCTTATAAGCTAGCAAGTGGTCAAATAAAGGCGGATTTACCAACTTCATGAAGATCAAAGAAAAGGAGTAGTATCCTAAAATCTAAGTCTAAAATCTCTATTCCGATGGTAAGGATAGTAACCAATAGTCCAAGAATAAGATCACAAGTTTTTAGAGGTTTAATCCTTTATTAATGTTTTTGTGTCCAAATGGACAAAATGAAAATCAACACAACAATAGAAAAAATAGTAAACATAATAATGAATGAATAAAGCATAATCAAATAAAAACAATAAAGGTGCAAGAATCTAAAATACTAGTATAATACTAGTATAATAATATTTACATAATAGTGGTATGGTAAACTTAATCAACCATAGGCAAAAGAGTAACCAAAATCGAAAGGTAACCGAATCCGCTTAGTATCTTACACTATAGTGACCAATTAAGGAAAATAGAACCAAATTCAATGAAATTTGAAAGGAGATTGGGAGACCCAAAGCACCTACACATCAAACATTCATAAGTCTTGGTTCTGAATGCAAATTGATCAATCACTTTGGGATTACGCGACCAAAAAGAGGTCCGGTCCACGACAGTGCAAGTATCTAATTGGATTTTTTATTTTGAATTCGGGACACATTTAGGTCTATGTTAAGCAATCTCCGAGTAATTTACGAAGTAATTACCCTACAAATAAGGCCGTCCACCACCAATTAAGGTGAACAATGTTAGTGCTAATGCATGCAAGATGAACAATATGTAAATCGCTATCCCAATGCAATACCGCACAAAACTAAAGATGAGTACCAAATTGAGTTACACTTATGGTATTCTTCCATCTTTAAGTTCAATCACTCATTTTGGTGGATTCAAGCATGAAAATGTCTCACCAATACAAATTACCTTAAATTAATTGAATAATTCACTTAAAGATAGTTTTAAATTAATGAACATTAACTACTCTAATCTACACCCAAAGTCCATTGAAATTAAAGAGAAATCACTCCCAAAAGTGCTCCCCAAGGTAAAAATAAAAAGGAGGGAGAAGAAGAAGAAAGAGTAACCAAAAATAAGTTCAAAATAAGCCAAAAATAGCTTTTGGTCTTGTGTTAACCGGTTAACCAAATAGGTTAGTCGGTTAACGCAGTTGAAAAATCAATTCTGCGCCAAAATAAGTCTGGTTAATCGGTGGCAGAAAAAATGCTGAAATTCAGCATGATCCATTTTAAAACCTTTTGTCAAATATTTGATGATCATGAATTGAATTAGTACGAATTTTAAAACCAAAATACATTGAAATCCCTGCAATCAAACAACAATTTAAGATCCAATGGATCTAGAATCAAAGACACCAAATATCTACATCTTGAATGTTGATGATGAAGATGAAATCATGGAAATAGTGAATTACCAAAAGCACTTCTTCAAATTGGCCAAATCTAGCTAGATCTACTGAAATTGATGAACAAGAAAGAAGTAGGATGAAGGTTTCTCTCAAGTTGATCAAGAATTCAATGTGAATTCTTGATAACTTCAAAAGAAAGAAAGAAGAGCTTTAGTGAAATTTTTGGTTTGGGGGAATATTTTGTAAGAGATTTGTTGGCTATCAAAAGCTTCAAGAAATTTTTGCAAGGTGTATTTGGCTCTCAAAAGCTTGTCAAATGAATGAAATTAAGGTGTTATTTAAAGACTTTAGGCATGATAATTTGGTGGAATGGAGCTTTCTTTGGTAATTCAAATTAGGCTTGGTAATTGAAAATTTGGAGGGAAATGGAAAAGAGTGGTGATTAGTGAGGGTTTATGGTAGGAAATGATCAAAGTGATGTAGAGAATTAAGAGGAAAATGGATCTAGAATATTCCAAATGAGATCAATGATCAAAGTGTTCTGAATTTGAACAAAATATTCAAATTTCGAACTGGTTAACCGGTTAACGCATATGGCTAACCGGTTAACCAAGCTAAAATTTGAATATTTTGTTTAAATATGATTGCTTGGTTGTTTTGGCCCGATTCTTTTGTGCGTCGAAGAAGACATGAAAATAAACACATGAAACTTGGAATTCCTTGAATAAATCAATTAACTTGAGAAATCCTTAATCAAATAAATTTGAATTATTTGCGGATCAAATTCGAATTTTATCTGTGAAATTTTATTCGAGCTACAGGACTGCTATTTTTGGCATTTTCACTTGTTCTTCTTCCTGAAAATGTTAATGAAAGAAAACAAAATATTTTTGGATTTTAATTAATGGTTAGTAAACATAAACAAATAAAGCAACTAAAAGTAACAGTGATCCCCTGTAAGGCATAAACCTACACCCGAGAAGAACCGAGCAACCAGTGCGATCTTGTTTGTATGCAAGATGCAGATGAAATGCGAAGAAACCTTAGGGCAAAAATTAGGGTATTACAACTACCCACCACCAAGGCTACTCAAAACATAACAAATGCATAACAAACACACAATCGATCATAACAATTCACAATTATTCACAAATAATTATTAAAAAGGAAAACAAGGTGTTACAACTCTCACCCACTTAGAATATTTTCATCATCGAATATTTACCAAATACGAACTACCCCGAATACGCTCTCGCACCCAAATAGTCAACTCCCATACCATGAAAGAAAACACCACAAATAACACAAAACAACAATACAACTTACTGAAGACAACAATAACAAGATGCAATGTTCACACAATGCACACGAAGACCAACTCAAGACACAAAGAATAACCAAGTTACAAACACAAAAGTTCACTCTTGAACCGAAACACAACATGATCTTTATCATCATTATATGTAACACCTCCCTTATTCCCCACCATAGGAATTAGCTACTCGCACTCGAACCATCACCATAGGTAATGAGGAAACAACAAGGATAAAAATATAAAATTCCATAACACAACATCAATGTAACCATACTACCAACTTCGTTGTTACACACGCATGAACAAACCGCACTAAACCACACTCAAATAACTCACAACTATTAGATCAACCAAGTTCATATCCAACTTCCATCAAAGCAGACATAAGAAAAGACTTTCGACTTAACTCATCAGGAATTCCAACCATCCTTGGTATCTCATACCCCATTCCTTCCGACCAAATAGGTATTATACACTCTTGTGATTACTAAACACTTCGAACTTAGATCATATCTCCATATTTTCAACACAATTACAACCGCAACCAATTCCAAATCTTGAATATGATAGATCCCTTCATGAATCCTCAATTGTCGTAAAGCATAAATTATGACTTTACCATCTTATATTAACACATTATCAAAACTCATCACAAACACATCCCAATACTCCACAAATGGTTTATTAGGATCAGGCAGAATCAAAACTGGAATCATAGTCAAATTCTACTTTGGCTCTCAAAACTCCCCTCACGAGAAACATCCCAAACAAACAACTTACCGTTTGTAAGTCAACCGGGATAACAACAATGCTAACTTAGAAAAACCTTACATGACCTGCATTAATAACCAACTTAGTTCAAAAAGATTCTATTCTCTTTAACCCACTTCGGAGCTTCCCCATTGTAGAACTACATCTACCTTGGATGGATCTATGACACTACCCTCATATGAAATAACATAATTGTGAAATATTGGAACAAATTCTAAGTTTAACATACCGTCGAAGTCCGCTCACATGCTGTTTAATTGGGCCTTGTGTTATGAATCCAATTGTTTAAGTTAGCTTGTACCCTAAGTTAGCTTGTAATGGGTAATTGTTAAAAAGCCCATTAGGTAAGTATGTTAGTTTTTATATAAATAACATACTAGTCTCATATTTTGTATAAGGGAAAATAGGAAGATAAAACCCTAATTCAAAAGTGAGAGAGGTTATTTGTTATTTTTGTATACTTGTAATCTTGTTTTAAGACAAAGGAAAGACTAAAAATTTATAACCAATCCTTGTTGTTATCTTTGGTAACCCTAACCCTTGTGGGTTTCTTGAGAAACCTATTATACTTTATTTTCTAAGGTATCCTATTCACAACAAATTGGTGCGGTGAGCATGGAGAAGATGCCTTCAACAAAGTATGAGATTGAAAAGTTCACTGGAGTGAACGATTTCGGTCAGTGGCGCTTGAAGATGAAAGCCCTACTTGTTCAGCAGGGTTGTTTGGAAGCGTTGAAGGGAGAGACAACCATGAATGATACGTTGACAGAAGCTGAAAAGACATCCATGATTGAGAAACACATAGCGCAATATTGTTGAGCCTTGGTGATAAGGTTCTTCGACAGGTATCAAAGGATACGACGTCATCAGAGTTATGGTTGAAACTTGAAGGTTTGTACATGACCAAATTGTTGGTGAATCGACTCTACCTGAAGCAAGCCTTGTATTCATTCAAGATTAGTGAATACAAAGTGTTGGCTGAGCAGTTGGATATGTTCAACAAGATGATTCTTGATCTTGAAATTATTGATGTGAAGATCGATGATGAAGATCAACCGTTGTTGCTGTTATGCGCTTTACCCGGAACACATGCTCACTTCAAAGAAACCCTCTTGTATGGAAGAAAATCCCTGACCTTTGAAGATGTTCAATCTGCCTTGTACTCTAAGGACTTGAACAAACGGAAGGATCTTAAACCTTCGACGGTTGGTGAAGGTTTGTCCGTTAAGGCGAAATTCTTGCGAAAGGATGGTAAGTTCGACAAGAAGAAGGGCAAAAGTCAGCAGAAGTCTTATAGTGGTGAATCATCTGGTGTTTGATGCTATCATTGTAAGAAGGAGGGTCACATTCGAAAGATGTGCCCTGAACGCCTGAAATATCATTGAGGTAAGGATAATGGCAACGCGGCCATTGTTCTAGATGATTTTGAATCATCTGATGTTCTTGTGGTTTCAAGCGGCGACTAAAAAAAAGATTGGATTATAGATTCAGGTTGTACTTGGCACATGACTCCAAACAAATATTTGTTCGAGGAATTATATGATCAAGATGGTGGATCAGTGTTGCTGGGAAACAACAAGGCTTACAAAATTGCAGGTATTGGATCTGTGAGATTCAAGCTCCATGATGAGTCAATAAGACTATTGACTGAAGTTAGGTATGTACCTGATTTGAAGAGAAATTTGATCTCTCTTGGTGAATTCGACAAGAAGGGATATGATTTTCAAGGAGATAAAAGTATTCTAAGAGTCATGAAGGGGTCGAAGGAAGTCTTGAGAGGCGTGAAGAAACAAGGCTTGTATACCCTTGAGGCTGAAGTTGTAGGTGGTTCGACAAATGTTGCATCCACGAAACTGTTGTCGAAGACAAAATTATCCATAGTTGATGACTATTACAAAAAGTTATGGGTATTCATTCAGAAGACGAAGGATGAAACTTTTGAGAATTTCAAGAGTTGGAAGGTTCTGGTCGAAACTCAAACTGACAGAAAGGTCAAGAGACTGAGAACTAATAATGGCCTTGAATTCTGCAATGAAGCTTTCGATAGTTACTGTGTCGAGTCTAGGATTACAAGTTATAAGACTATAGTAGGTACTCCTCAGCAAAATGGTATAACTGAGAGATTCAACCGAACAATCCTCGAAAGGGTTAGATGCATGTTGGTTAATGCTGGAATGAAGAAGGTGTTTTGGGCTGAGGCTGTTTCGACAACAACATATCGGATAAACAAATGTCCTTCGATTGCGTTAGATATGAAGACACCTGAAGAAGTTTGGTCGGGACATCCACCAGATATCGACAAAATGAGAGTATTTGGTTGTGTAGCCTATGCTCACATTAGGAAAGACAAGGTCGAACCTAGAGCTCTGAAATGCATGTTCATGGGATATCCTGAAGGAGTCAAAGCTTATAGGCTATGGTGCCTAAAGTCAGGTCATATGAGGTGTATCACCAGTCAAGATGTAGTTTTCAATGAAGCTGAGATGGCTTTCAAGAAAACCGAAGATGTTGTCGAAGAGCTGGAACAAGGAGAAATTCCTGTTGAGGTGGAGCATAGTGATGCTGAATTGCATGACCCAGATGAAGTCGAAGAAGCAGAAAATAATGTCGAAGATGAGGAGACTGATAATGACTACCTGCTGGCAAGGGATAGGTCGAGAAGAGTCATCAAGCCACCTCAGAGACTTGGGTATGCATATCTTATAGCTTATGTCTTAATATCTGCAAGTAAGGTTTTAGACGAAGAACCTAGAGACTATAAGGAAGTTATGAGGAGTCGAAATAAGACTGAATGGTTGAAGGACATGGATGATGAGATGAAATATCTTCATGATAACAACACATGGGAACTGATCAAGAAACCTATTGGATCCAGGTTAGGCAGCTGTAAATGGATTTTCAAAGTTAAGGAAGGAATCGAAGAGTGGCGTCGAATAGATATAAGGCAAGGTTGATTGCAAGGGGGTTCACTCAGAAAGAAGGTGTCGATTTCAATGATGTGTTCTCTCCTGTTGTGAAGCACATGTCCATTCGAATGTTTCTTTCCACGGTGGCACAGTTCGACCTTGAATTAGAACAAATGGATGTGAAGAATGCGTTCTTGTATGGTGATCTTGATGAAACAATCCTGATGAGGCAACCCGAAGGGTATGTCGAAGAGGGAAAAAATAATATGTATGCAAGCTGAAGAGATCTTTATATGGGCTGAAACAATCTCCTCGACAGTGGAATAGGAGATTCGACAAGTTCATGGCTCACATAAGTTTCATCAGAAGTCAGTTCGACCACTGTGTTTACTTCAGATTTCGACCCGGTAATTCATTTGTTATTTTGTTGCTTTATGTGGATGATATTCTAATAGCAAGAAAAAATGTTGAAAATGTAATGAGGGTGAAGACTGAACTTAATAAGGAGTTCGATATAAAGGATTTGGGAGATGCGTCCAGGATTCTTGGGATTGACATCCAGAGAGATAGAAAGCAATCAATATTATGCTTATCTCAAGAGGCATACTTGAAGAAGATTCTTGATAAGTTTGGTATATCGAATTCAAAGCCTGTTGTGACTCCAACAAACCCTCAATTCAAGATGAGTATAGATCAGTGTCTCAGTACTGATGTCGAAAGAGGTTATATGAATAACATTCCATATGCTAATATAGTAGGTTCTTTGATGTATGCTATGGTATGTACTAGACACGACATATCATATGTAATAAGTCTTGTAAGCAGGTACATGTCGAATCCTGGAAAGGCTCACTGGCAAGCATTGAAGTGGATTTTAAGGTACATAAATGGGTCTCTGAATAGAGTCCTAATTTATGGTGGAGCCTTGGGTGAAGATAGTAAAGCAACAATCAAAGGATATGTCGACTCTGATTATGCAGGTTATATGGATTCTAGAAAATCTATTTTTGGATATGTTTTCACTATGTTTGTTACAACAATTAGTTTGAAAGAAACACTTCAGAAGGTTGTTGCCTTATCAACCACTGAAGCAGAATATATCGCCCTAACTGAAGCTGTAAAGGAAGCATTGTGGCTTGAAGGTTTTGCAAATGAGCTGAAACTTTAAGGTCGAAGTATCACTGTTAAATGTGATAGTCAAAGGGCAATACACTTGTCGAAGAACTCAACCTATCATGAGCGAACCAAGCATATTGATGTGAGGCTGCATTTTGTCAGAGGGGTAATCGAGCATGGAGAAGTCCAAGTGCTAAAGGTTTCGACAAATTATAATGCTACTGATATGATCACCAAGACGTTGTCTAGTTGCAAGTTGTTGTTATAGAGTTTGTTCTAAGGTGGAGATTTGTGAAATATTGGAAAAAATTCTAGGTTTAGCATTCCGTCGAAGTCTGCTCACATGCTGTTTAATTGGGCCTTGTGTTATGGATCTAATTTTTTAAGTTAGCTTATACCCTAAGTTAGCTTGTAATAGGTAATTGTTAAAAAGTCCTTTAGGTTAGTATGTTAGTTTTATTATAAATAGCATACTAGTCTCTCATATTTTGTATAAAGGAAAATAGGAAGATAAAACCCTAATTCAAAGTGAGAGAGGTTATTTGTTATTCTTGTATACTTGTAATCTTGTTTTAAGAGAAAGGAAAGAATAACAGTTTATAACCAATCCTTGTTGTTATCTTTGGTAACCCTAACCCTTGTGGGTTTCTTGAGAAATCTATTATACTTTATTTCCTAAGGTATCCTATTCACAACAATAACCAAGCAAACTCACCTCTACTAACCAAAAATCACACTTCGATAACTTAGTATATAACTTCATCTCCTTCAATACTTGTAACACCAATTCTCAAATACTCTACACATTCCTCTTTTGATTCTATAATAGATTAGGATATCTGCAATAAACACCACTTCTAATTTATCCAAATAAGTATGAAATATATGTTTCATACTCCCTACACACATTTTAAGGCATACTAGCCACTACTATCCTCTACCCAACATCCTTGGCTAAGTCATGGTCTCACATTTCCATTTACTCCTTCATTGGGTCATCTTTCCAATGCTTCAAGTCCCATGTCAATCAGATTCTCGATTCATGAATTTCAGAGAAGACAATGATTGCATACTTACATTTATATATTTATCTTATCAATCCAAGGCATATAACCATGCTTTTACCTCACCATCACAATTCCACAACAATAACAACAGATAGTTTACAATCAATTCCGCGTCTCGCGGTTCAACATATCAAAACATCAATGAAACCAACATTAACACATACTAATTCAATTACAACAACAATACAACATTACTAAGGCACAAGTATACATGTTTCCACTTATTTTTGAACAAAGAACCATATTTTTTTCGCTCTAGGGCATCACGCTAAGCGAGCTCTACTGTGCTAAGCATGCATGCTTCTGCCTCGAGAGGATCATTTTATTTCTAGACCGTGCTAAGCACACTCGACGGCGCTAAGCGCCCTTCGCGATTTCAGCTAGAAACTCATTTTTATACTTCCAAAACACTTCCACTCCATACCCTATCAAACCCAATCATAAAAAAACAATGATACCATGAATCTCATCATCTTATACCCACATACTATAAGAAATTTATCCCCAAATAGCTTAACAACCTTTGGTTCTGGTTACCATATTCCATACATATTCTTCAACTCATAACAACACTAATACCATCAGGGAATTTCAAATCATTTGTGATTCATTCCAATTCAAAACTCAAGTTATCCCAAACACAACTGTGAGTTTTCGTACTACTCACTGATCAACATGCAACCCCATGCTATTATCCCTTTGTCGCTCCCGATAAATGGGAAATGGCCCAAATAAAGGTACAGACGCGAACGGTCGGCGAAAGGATGAAATGAAAAGAGTCGCCAGCTAGGCATTTTTATCCCGGGGGAAAGGCAATGCTGCATAGACCTAGAAAAAGGTGGATAAGACGGTTGCGAACCAGAGAGACTGAGAAAGGGGGTTGGTTACAACCTGGGAAGGTATTAGCACCCAGATTGTCCGTCGTACTCGACGGGATCCACGCTTAAAAGATTTGTGTTTTAAAGGGGTAGTGTCAGTGCAATTTGTGTATAAAATAGCTGGAAAAGGATGTACAGGTGTCAGTGTAAAAGAAGTGAAGTGTATAATGATGTGTCAGTGTAAGAATGAGAATGAATAAGATGCTCAAGATCATGAGGCTTAAAAGATGAGGCTGGACAGAGGGGGGGAATATACAGAGACTTTTGTTCGATAACTGTTAAGTTATGCCTACGTATCCTCTCGTGCAATGAGGAAGTCAGAACACCGTAGTTCGACCCAAAGAGACTGAAAGATGAATTGACTTGTGAACTGCGTACTTGCCTATGCTCAAGTGTATGACCTGTCTGGCTCAGGTGCAAACTGTCTTGCATTAGACGGAAGAAGCAAGTTCTCGTTTATGAGTGAAGATGATGAGGAAAGAATCCCGGAGGAGACGATTATTGTTTGTTTTTGTGTTTTCAGTCTTTTATTGCTTTTGAAAGTTTGTCATAAGTTAATGAGCTTAAGCCTAAACCAATGGGTTAGTAAACTCATCACATCTTCCCTCTGATTAGGGGTAATGAGAATACCTTAAGTGTGAAGTCAGATTATCACACTTAATCACCCTTGATGTAGAATTAAGATCATTAACCTACTTGTGATTATTTAGATGTTTTTGGTGTTTTTGTTTTAGTGTTGAGTAATGAGGTTAAGCCATAATCAAGGATTAAACAGACTCATTACACCATCCTAATAGAAGGATAATAGATGAGAATGTTTAAGCTGAGGAAAGCTCCTCAACTTAATCCATGATTAGGGATTAAACTCATGACAAAACAAAGCCTTTATTAAGTGGATTTTAGTTAATGATAAGATGATGAAGTGAATTTTATGGTTTGTAAGACAACTTGAGGGGGACTTGTCCATTAACACTAGGGTTAGTCCTTCTTAACCAATTAAGGAAGAATTAGAACCCTAATGCAAGGCCCAAGTTACAAGCTTGATGTCTTGATGATTATTAAGTGAATTGATTAAGGGATTTAAACACATTAAGGGTTTAACACTTAGGATTAAAGTTATACACTCCATCCTAATAGAAGGATGCAGGCATAAGCTTAATCACAAAACCTTAAAGCCTTTAGGGTTTAGTCCCTGATTATGAGATGAGAAGAGAAGACTCAAAGAGACACAAAGGTAAAGCTAAGTGGGGAGACTAATCAAAACCCTGATCATTGTCATGCTTGGTTGTTCCTAAGGTTTGTGAGGTTTAACAAGAAAGATCTTCAAAGGAATCACCAGGAAGCAGATGAAAGGATCAGGAGAAGCAAAGCAACTTGCTTCATTCAAGAAGACAAGTCACTTGAGGAAAGAAAGTAAGGAGAAGGAGAATGAGCAAGCTCAATCTCAAACACAAACATAAATGCAGCAAGGATGCATAAGAAGAGATGAAGAGAAGCTATGAGAAGTGAAGGCAAATTCACTTCTCAAGATAACTTACCACCTGAAAAGTTAGCAAAGGAATGGAATGCAATGCAAATGGAATGCAATGTGATGATGCAAAACCAGAAGCACATACATGATGTTAATGATGCTATGAGATGCTACTAACATGAAACAACACATGGGGATGATCATACAAACTTATGAATGCAAATGAAGCAAGTTAAGACACATGAACATACATGAAAAGTCATGAAGTGCAAATGGCATACAACATGGAAAATGCAAGATGCAATGATCAAACATGCTTTCAATATGTCTTATGATGTTCAATGAATCACAAGAATGCATAAAATGCCATGGCAAGTCAAGGTATGAATGCAAATGCAAGAGGGATGCATATGGAGGCCCAAATTAGGGTTTATGATCAAAGCAACAAACACAAACCAAAATCAGAAGCAAACATCAATATAAAAAATTGAAAATGCACTCAAAGGATACCTAATCCTATACTAACCCACTGCCCAAAGGAGGAGTTTCAACTCTTAACCAAATTCAAGATATGATTTTTCTAAGCTTTCTAGGGTTTTAGGGTTCCTAAACAAGAAAATTACCAAACAAAAGGAAAATGAAAGATCAAATCATGGCCATTTAATCTCTCAAACTACATGCTAAACACAATGCAATGCAAAAAGAATCAAGGTCCAACTCTTTAGGGTTAGGCAGAAATGATTTTTTTGAAGTTTGGGTCAAAATAATGCATCAAAATGATTTTAATTCAATGAAAAATTCTCAAAATGCATCAAGATCAAAAAAGAAATTTGGTTTGAGGGTTGGACAATGTTTCTAAATGTTTTTAAAGGTTTCATGAATTTTTTGGTGATTTTTAAATACCTAAAAGTATTTTTAATTAATTAATTCTCATTAATTAATTAAAAAGAAACTTTTAAATATTTAAAAATACTTTTTAAATGCAAAAAATGAAAAATAAAAATATTTTTGTGTTTTAAAAATTAATGAAACTCTTGACAAAAAATTTCATAATTTTTAAATGATTTTTGCTATTTTAAATAAATTGTACAAATTAAATGAGAAAAATTGAAATAAAAATCAAAATAAATGGAAGTATGCTAAATGAGAGGCTGAGATTGAATCTGGCAATGAAGCTGTTGACTGCGCGCCAGATCTAATGGATCACATTCAAACTTGACTAAACTGAATTATGAATTAATTAATTATGATTAGGGCTTAATGAGTGCATCTGGACCACACACACGCGCGCGAAGTCAACCAGGTCAACTGATCCAACGCATGAGATTCAAACTTCCTTAATTGCAGGGATTAAACCCTAATCATTTTCAGGTGGCCGGAGAAGACCTCCGGTCGTCTTCTCCGGTGGGAACCCCACCTGAAAATTCCTAGAACCCTCAAAACGCAACTAAAATGAAATCTAAACAAACAGAAATCCTCCCCATACTCCACTGAATCAAAACCCTAACATAAACATCATTTATATTGCATCAAACACATGAATCGAAACAAAAGAAAATTTAGGGCAAGACTTTCAGAACACGATTACACCTTCATTTTTCCACCATTTTCAAAACCAATGACATATTTATGATCAGGGAAGCATGAAGAACAAGTTAAGAACTTAAAAATCCATTTCTGGAAAAAATGTTCTTGAGCTACCTGAGTTTTGAAGCTTTCGGTCTTGCAACTTTCTGGCCTCTTCTCTTGATGCAATCCACTCCTCTTGGTCCCTTGGTGATGCCTGAATGCTTAGAAGGAGTTTATGTGGGCTGGTTTGAAAGTTTACAGAGGTTCTGCTCAGTGGGGTGAAGGAATCGTGTTTTGGATTCAATGGCTCTCAGGCTGTTTTGAGGGTTGCTTTGTGTTCAGTGAAGCATGGTGAGAAAGTTTGTGGAGGTTGTTTGAGCGTTTGTAGCTTGTATTGAGAGATTCGAAGGTTTTTTCTTCAAGGGTGGAAAATGGGAATGTGATCTTCTTGCTGGTTTCAGGCTTGCTGGCTATATGAAATGTCTTGCTTTTTGTTTGTATAAACAAATGGGATTGGTCAGAAGATGTGACCTGTGCTTTAGTGATAGGTGTAGCTACTTTTGCAAATATGTCAACTTCTTGTAAGAGAGGGCATGGGCAACTTCTAGCCAAGTACAAAGGGCTTGTCTGGCGCAGCATGGTATGAGGGAAAGGCTAGTGTGATTCAGCAGGCTAGGCAGCAAGTGGATGAAGTGTGATCATTGGTTTTGCAACTTGCTTGCTTTTGCTTCTCATGGAAAGATCTTGTTCCAAACACCATAAAACATGTGATCTTTTTGGTTCAATCTGAACTTTAGGACTTGTATGATGCTTGTGTAATGGTTTGATACCAATTAGAAGTCACAAATGTCTTTGGTACAAGATTTTGCAAATTTCTCATTTGGTGCATAACTTGAAATTTAGTGATTTTTGCCAACTTTGATAAACCATAACTTTTGATCCAAAATGAATTAGGTCATGTTCTTGTACTTTTTGAAAAGGGAAAGATCTAATCTACAACTTTCATGACCAAAGTTTTTCCATTTGAAGCATTTTTGGATCAAAAAGTAAGGGTTGAAAAAGTTACATAAAATGACATTTCATTAAAAGTCAAACTTGCCCTAAGAAGTCAACTTTGCAAAAACTTGTAATTCTTGAATTTTGTGAACTTCAACCTTCTTCCATGATCAAATAAAGATCATATACACTCAAAATGATGAAGATCAACCCTTGGTTGGGTCATTGGGGGCCTCAGATGCCCTGATTTTACACTGACTTGTCTGAAAAGTCAACTCTTGATCAGATGACTTCCCCATGGAATTTCTTCATGAAAATTGATATGCATACTCCCTATACCATATAGAGACCAATGGAAACAAGAATGACCAAAATTTTTGAAGTTATGGCCTCTGAAACCAAAACCCTAATTTCAGGTCATCTGTGCAGTCAAGCCTGGCTCTGCTTCCATACCAATCCCAGTTCTTGTGATTCTTTGGCATTCTTGACTTTGATAGGATGCAATATGATACTTGGACACACATGGACCCCTTTGAAGTGATTGATGGCCTTTGGAGTGGCTCAAGAAGCTCTGGGATTGCTCAGATCACAAACCCTAGATGCAGATGACCTAGAACCAATGCAAAGATTCAAAATGCAATATGAGATGCTGTGATTTGAACTTAGGCATATGAAGAGATCACAAGCCATGGTGTGAATGGGTGAGGGCAAATTTGGGGTGTTTACAGCTGCCCCTATTCAAACATGAGTTAGCTGTGCAGGTTGTAAGCAACGGCTTGACAGGCAAACAAGATAACTTGTGGTTGAATACCAAAGACAGTCCAAAATTTGCACTCACAGAATGAAGAAGAAAAGGGATATAGATCGTAAAAGAAAACAAAGTATATTGTAAAGTGTGGGCGACGGAGGACGACCGTCGAGCAGAGGACGACTGCTGGGTAAAGAGCAATGACGGGGACGACCGACATGCTGGGGATAAAAAGAATTATGGTGGGGACGGCCATCAAGATAAAGTTGTATGATTCTCTGGGTATTGATGAAACATGACGGGGACGGCCATCAAGTTCATAAAGGTAAAGTAATCAACGATGGGGACGGCCATCGGGCTAAAAAGAAAAGGGACCACGACGGGGACGGCCATCGGGTTAAAGAATAAATGAAATAAACAGATGATGAGGTACGGTCATCAAAGGTGAAGGACGATCACCTAGCAGGGGACGACTGCTCTGTCGGGTTAAGATGAGGGACGATCATCTTAGGTGGAGGACGACCACCTGGCAGGGTACGGCTGCCGAGAAATATCGCGACATAGGACGAACGCCGGATAAAAGGTCAACGATGGGGACGGCCATCGGACGAGCATGATGGAAGACGACCATCAAGAGGTGGAGGACGACCACCTAGCAGGGGACGGCTGCTCTCAAGGTTTATCGTGACATAGGACGAATGCCAGATAACCAAAATCAACAATGGGGACGGCCATTGGATAAAATGATGAAGGACGATCATCAAGAGGTGGAGGACGACCACCTAGCAGGGGACGGCTGCTCTCAAGGTTTATCGTGACATAGGACGAATGCCAGATAACCAAAATCAACAATGGGGACGGCCATTGGATAAAATGATGAAGGACGATCATCAAGAGGTGGAGGACGACCACCTAGCAGGGGACGGCTACTAAATATCAACGATGGGGACGGCCATCGGATGAGCATGATGGAGGACGACCATCAAGAGGTGGAGGACGACCACCTAGCAGGGTACGGCTGCTCTCAGGGTTTATCATGACACAGGACGAGTGTCAGATAAAAGGGAAAATTTTGTTTTGTTGGTGATCTACTGGGGAATAGTAAACACGGACGAGTGTTTATATCCAAGAAACAAAAGGTATAAGTGTTTTGACGTTAGTGTATAGATTAAAGATGCGGACGAGCATCCTTAAGACTACGATACGGACGAGTATCGGGTAGAAACAAATTGACACGTGTTCAGAGATGATGATACGGACGAGTATCAACGGGTTAACAAAGAACACGGACGAGTGTTGAATCTGAGGGGACTCTTCTGGGGAATAGTAGACACGGACGAGTATCTATATTCAAGGAGACGTAAGTGCTTGACACAGTGTATGGATTAAAGATACGGACGAGCATCCTTAAGACTATGATACGGACGAGTATCAGGTAGAAACAAACACTTGACACATGTTCAGAGATAATGATACGGACGAGTACCATCGGGTTAACAAAGAACAAGGACCAACGTTGAATCTGTGGGGACATAAATGGTATATACAAAATACAGACGAGTATCTGTATAAGTGTAACATGAGTAGTGAGTATGAGTATTGTAGATGAGTACTTTAACTGCTGGGGAGAGTGACACGGACGAGTGCCAAAAGAAGAAAAGTATAGTATAAACAAATGTCTGATACACAAAGTGTTTATGTTACTGTGCTGGAAAGATGACATGGACGGATGTCAAGGAAATGTATATAGGTATATGTGAGTGCAAAGAGGATGTCTTTGGCTTTCTGCTGGTGGTATGACACAGACGGGTGTCGAAAGACATCTGCAATGCGGGTGGTCTTGTTTGTAAGGAGTGTTCAGGCGACTTTACTGGGGAAAGATGACACGGACGGGTGTCAAAAGGAGTATATACTGGTGTTTGTGAATGTGAGGCAACTGTGTTTGCTTTTTTGCTGGGGACTCTGGGGAGCTTTCTGTACATTGTTGATGAACGGTTATTATTCACAAGTGTTCGATTCAAAACATGGCTTATGATTATGCTATGTGTTTGATTTTTGCCGTAATGCTCCGTATTAGACGGAATGCTACGCTTTGTGGGTGAATATGATGCAAATGCCATGATTATGCAAAGATACCAAACCGGGATTTGGATCCCGTTGCCGCGAAGATCTCTGGCCGATCTGCTTGAAATGGACATCCCAGCTGGGGATGAGATCATTGGTAGATCTGATGAAATGATTCTGCTTGGGGAAATGGGTCGATGATAGACCCATTCCTGTAAACGAGGGACCCAGCTGGGGTTTTGTAGAAACTTTCTTCATTCTGTTGTGATTCCTTCATGTGTTGCTCTTCTGGATAGAGGCTGAGACTCTGTGGGGAAGCAGTTCCCTGGCGTTTGTGCTTGACTGAGGAGGAGGAACGAATGGCAACTCAGCTGGGGAGAAACAACAAGTAGCAACTCAGCTGGGGAGAAAGCACTTGGGTGCTAAGACTGAGTGAGTGTTGATTTGCCAGCTTGCTGGGGTGAAGCTTTCATGCCCCATGTTGCGCTTTTGAATACCTGCAATCCTGCAAAGATAGAGAAACGCACAAGTGATCCCGAGGTATCCTTTACTGGATTCCGTCATAGGAGTTTAGACACTTTTGAGAGTAAGTATATTCCCTGCAAGCACGTGTTTTTATTTTTGAAGAAAAACATCTGTACTTAATGCAATCAGTTTTTTTAGAGACATCAGACATTCTTTGCAAATAAAAATGTACAAGACGAAGCATGACTGAAAAATCTGATTTTATTAATTCAAATGCCCTGAATTGGCGAGATACAGTCAAAGAAACAAATCTCCTGAAATGAGGAGATTGTTATAAATTGAGAAACAAAATGCTGGCGATGTTGACGACGCTTTCAAAGGAGCTTCCTCTTTCGCTATGACTCGTATGACTTTTGACGTTCTTCTCGTCTTGCTTTCTGAAGAAGGTTGATTCTGATTGAAGCTTGATCCTTTCGAGGCTTACCAAGTTGTAGGTAATACAGACGAATTCAGAGTGCAGTTGTTCGCTTATTCCCTTGTTTTGCATGGATCGCCCTTTCGGGTTTTCAATCCATCGGGATACCCTTTTTTGCCTGAGTTGTCCAATGCGGCTTTTCAACTCAGCGGGTGTACAGTTTTTGTTTATTTTCCCTTATTTTTGCCCGAGTCTTTTATTCTGTTTTTGACTCGCCGGGATGCCCTATTTTTGCCTGGACTTACATTCTGTTTTTATGCCCAGCGGGTCATTTTTTATGCGAAGTATTTTTTAACTGCATCTGAATTCACAGGGGACGGGAAGTCTTCACCATCCATGGTGCTGAGCATCAGTGCTCCACCAGAGAAAACTTTCTTTACCACGAATGGTCCTTCATAATTTGGAGTCCATTTGCCCCTGTGGTCTGTATGAGGAGGGAGGATTCTCTTTAGCACAAGATCTCCTACTTGGTACTCCCGGTGCCTGACTTTCTGATCGAAGGCTCTCTTCATTCTTTTCTGATATAGCTGCCCATGACAGATTGCAGCCAATCTTTTCTCTTCAATCAGACTCAGTTGTTCGAACCGGGACCGAACCCATTCTGCTTCACTCAGCTTAACATCCATCAGTACCCGTAGGGAGGGTAATTCAACTTCAACAGGTAGGACTGCTTCCATACCATACACAAGTTGATACGGTGTTGCCCCAGTGGATGTCCTGATTGACGTGCGGTACCCATGCAAAGCAAATGGTAACATCTCATGCCAGTCTTTATAAGTGACTACCATCTTCTGCACAATCTTCTTAATATTCTTGTTAGCTGCCTCAACAGCGCCATTCATCTTTGGCCTGTAAGGAGAAGAATTGTGGTGTTGGATCTTGAAGTCCCGGCATAACTCAGTCATCATCTTGTTGTTTAAGTTGGAACCATTATCAGTAATGATTCGCTCGGGAACTCCATATCGACAGATGATATCTCTCTTCAGAAATCTGGCTACCACTTGTCTTATAACATTCGCATATGAGGCTGCTTCAACCCACTTGGTGAAATAATCAATGGCGACCAGGATGAATCTGTGGCCATTGGAAGCAGTCGGTTCAATCTTGCCAATCATATCAATGCCCCACATGGCAAAGGGCCAGGGTGAAGACATGATGTTCAAAGGATTGGGAGGTACATGCACCTTATCTGCATAAATCTGGCATTTATGGCACTTTCTGGCGTAAGCACAACAGTCTGCATCCATTGTGATCCAGTAATAGCCTGATCTTAACAACTTCTTAGCCATGGCATGCCCTCCTACATGGGTACCAAAGGATCCTTCGTGCACCTCGTGCATCAACAAGTCTGCTTCTGTCTTATCAACACATCGGAGGAATACCATATCAAAGTTCCTTTTGTATAAAGACCCATCAGTGTTCAGAAAGAAACTACCAGCAAGCCTTCTCAAAGTCTTCTTATCATTGGAAGATGCCCCAGGTGGGTATGTTTGATCCTCCAAGAAGCACTTAATGTCATGGAACCAAGGCTTATCGTCTTTGACAACATCTGCTGTGAACACATACGCTGGTCTGTCAAGTCTGGACACTGAGATTTGAGGCACAAAGTTGGCAGCTTGAACTTTGATCATGGATGAAATGGTAGCCAGAGCATCTGCAAACTGATTCTCGTCCCGAGGGATATACTCAAGCTTGACCGTTGTGAAGAAAGTCAATAACCTCCTTGTATAATCCCTGTAAGGTATCAGATGATCCTGGTGGGTGTACCATTTTCCGTTGGTTTGATTAACTACCAGAGCTGAATCTCCGAATACGGTCAAAGTCTTGATCCTGAGGTCAATGGCTTCCTCAAGACCCATAATGCAAGCTTTGTATTCAGCTTCGTTGTTAGTGCAGTTGAAAGTGAGTTTTGCCGAGAAAGGCATGTGAACTCCTTTAGGTGTAACGATTACTGCACCAACACCACGACCATTCATATTAACAGCCCCATCAAACATCATAGTCCATTCTTCTTCCGGGTCAGGCCCTTCAGTGTGAATAGGCTCTTCATGATCTTTTGTTTTAATGAACATGATGTCTTCATCAGGGAAGTCAAATCTCATAGGCTGGTAATCATCAATAGGTTGCTCAGCAAGATATTCAGACAATACACTGCCTTTGATGGCTTTCTGAGATGTGTACTGGATGTCATATTCCGTGAGAATCATTTGCCATCTTGCAACCCGTCCGGTAAGAGTTGGCTTCTCGAAAATGTACTTAACTGGGTCCATTTTTGAGATCAATAAAGTAGTGTGGGTCAACATATACTGTCTCAGTCGGCGAGTAGCCCACGCTAAAGCACAACAAGTTTTCTCGAGCAGTGAATAACGTTGTTCACAGTCGGTAAACTTTTTGCTCAGGTAGTATATTGCATACTCTTTTCGACCAGACTCGTCATGCTGGCCCAACACACACCCCATTGACTCTTCTAATACTGTCAGGTACATTATCAGAGGTCTTCCTTCAACTGGAGGCATAAGGATCGGTGGTTCTTGCAGGTATTCCTTGATCTTGTCAAAAGCCCTCTGACAGTCTTCGTTCCACCTGACCGTCTGTTCTTTTCTTAACAGCTTGAACAAGGGTTCACAGGTTGCTGTAAGGTGAGATATGAACCTTGAGATGTAGTTCAATCGACCTAAGAAACCTCGAACTTCTTTCTCAGTTTTTGGTGCAGGCATCTCTTGAATAGCTTTGACTTTATCAGGGTCAACTTCAATCCCTTTCTCGCTTACAATAAATCCCAACAGCTTACCAGATCGCACCCCGAATGTGCATTTGTTGGGGTTTAACTTCAATTGGTACTTCCTCAGACGTTTGAACAGCTTCAGCAGATTCACCAGGTGGTCTTCTTCAGTAAGGGACTTGGCGATCATGTCATCCACATAACATTCTATTTCTTTATGGATCATATCGTGGAATAGTGTCACCATAGCCCGCTGATATGTTGCACCAGCATTCTTCAGTCCGAATGGCATCACTTTGTAACAGAACGTGCCCCAAGGTGTGATGAAGGTTGTCTTCTCCATGTCTTCAGGTGACATTTTAATCTGATTGTACCCTGAAAATCCGTCCATAAAGGAGAATACCGAGAACTGAGCCGTGTTATCTACCAATACATCAATGTGAGGTAATGGGAAATCATCTTTCGGGCTGGCTCTGTTCAGATCCCGGTAGTCAACACACATCCTTACTTTGCCGTCTTTCTTAGGCACAGGTACTATGTTAGCAACCCACGGCGGGTAGCTAGTTACAGCAAGGAACCCGGCGTCCCACTGCTTTTGTATCTCTTCCTTGATCTTCATTGCCATATCTGGGAGAGTACGGCGCAGTTTCTGTTTAACTGGTGGGCATTCTTCTCTTAAAGGCAGCTTGTGTACAACAATGTCGGTGTCCAACCCTGGCATATCTTGATACGACCAAGCAAACACATCCACATATTCTTGAAGCAGATCAATCAGTTGTCTCTTCACTGAGTCTTGCAGGCAGGCCCCGATTTTAACCTCTTTCACGTCTTCATCTGTACCAAGATTAATCGTTTCTACCTCCTCCTGATGAGGAGTAATAACCTTCTCCTCTTGTCTCAACAATCTGGCTAACTCTTCAGGAAGCTCGTAATCTTCTTCAACCCCTTCATCAGCTTGATTGATCGGATTGTCAGAGTCATACGAATTCATAGTCGTGCTGTTGTCGGTGCTGTCTGGAAGGCACTCTCTGCAAGGGTTCAGTTTGTTCATTTTAGTGATTGATTTTAATCTTGTTTAGAAAAATGAAATAAAGTCGTCATTTTGAAAACATCGCCATTTATTTTTTGTACAAAAAGAAAAATGGAAAAACAGTGAGCGGAAAAGAAAAAGACTCATTTGCAAAAAGATGTCTGATATTTCATTGATTAATCTTGTTGCACAAAAAGTACAGATGGCCCGATTACAAAATGAGTCTTGTCATCTTGGGCAAGATGCAAGACTTTGATGCATGCTATAAAATACAGGAAATAATAATTACTCTGCGTGAGTAACTCTTATAATTTCCTGGGAAGACCAGTTTGAGATACTGCTCCCCGGGATCTTTGGACGAATCCAACTTTCCAGGTTGCGTTCTTCTTCCGACTCATCTTCCAAATTGTTGATAGCATCAGGGGTGAGCATCCCCCCACTGACAAAACCGGGCTTCTCAGCAGCCTCTGCTTGATTTTGTTGAGTTGGTCTGTAACCCAACCCAAATTTGTCCTTCTTCTCCTCCACAGATAAAACCTTGCCCCAGCCTTGGGCAGTTCCTTCTTCAACAACCTTCCGGGCTTGTTGATAAGATGCCATGGAGATTCCAGGTACAGCAGATGTTTCATTAACATTCAGGGCCTCAAACCCTTGGCTCATGGTCTCGTGGACCTCCCCATCCATCTCAATATATTTGTAAGTAGCCAGATGGCTAACAAAAATATCCTCCTCTCCACAGATAGTAACGACTTGGCCTTCCCACTCAAATTTTAACTTCTGGTGAAGGGTAGACGTTACTGCGCCAGCGGCATGAATCCATGGTCTACCCAACAAACAGCTGTAGGCAGGCTGAATGTCCATCACGTAGAAGGTCGTTTTAAAAGTTTGTGGGCCAATTGTTACAGGCAGCTCAATTTCTCCCAGAACCGATCTCTTAGAACCATCAAAGGCTCTTACTACCAGGTTAATAGGGCGCAATGCCAATCCTTCATACTCTAGCTTCACCAGGGCCTTTTTAGGTAAGACATTAAGGGATGATCCTGTGTCTACCAGCACATGGGAAAGGACTGCACCTTTACATTCCATGGTGATGTGCAAGGCCTTGTTATGGTTGCGGCCTTCCGTAGTCAAATCAGTATTGGTGAACCCTAGCCCATTGCTAGCAGTAACATTTCCAACCACAGTTTCCAACTGATTGACGGTGATCTCTTCAGGCACGTAAGCTGCGTGCAAGACTTTGAGTAGTGCATTCCGATGGGCTTCGGAGCACATAAGCAATGATAGAATGAAGATCTTGGAAGGCGTCTGATGAAGCTGATCCACTATTTTGTAATCACTCTTCTTGATGATTCTCATGAACTCATCAACTTCTTGATCAAAGGGTGTTTTCAAAGTTTCCTTAATAGCTTGATCTTCCTGCACCGGGCTCTTTCCTTTTGCCCTGGCAGCAGCTTCTGCTTCGGCAGTGGGTCTTTGAATTTGTGGAGCAAAGAGACGTCCGCTTCGAGTGAAGCCTCCGCCTCCTCCCACATTGTCTATTTGTGGTGCAGGTGTTGATGGTTCAAGAGTGATTTTCTGTCCTTCGCAGTATACGTCAGAGCCGTAATGCCAAGGGATGGCCTTACTGCTTTCATAAGGTACTGGCCCAGGCACTGTGACAGTGACTGGACTGATGGTAGCTGCAGAAGGAACTGTGATAGTCTGTGGATCATAATATATTGTGAATGGTGCTCTGATAGGAGTAGCACTTTGCGAGTTGTATGCGGAGTCATTTTCAGGATCATAATAAATCGTAACTGTTGAGACATCTTCATGGTTTGCTGCTGATGTTGTAGGAGACATTGTTGGAAGGATGGGTGTTGTTGTTGTAGGAGATTCAAAATGAAGTGGTGCTGAAGTTGTAGAAGGAACATTTGTTGATATCTGGTCAGTTGAAATGACAGATGAAACATTTGTTGATGAAGCTGAAGAGTTGTCGGGAACAATGGTTGTTGCAGTTGTAGGAGATACTGGAATTGTTGCTGATGAGATTGCTGGATTTGTTGGAAATGATGTTGTAATTTGAAGCAGGCCACTCTGGATGAGACCATCTATGCCATCCCTCAAGTTATCACAACCATTCACTGAAATGTTGCAGTAAGCACACCCTAGCTCACATCCTGGGAACATTTGACATTCGAGGAGCTGAGCTTTGATCTCTACCAACGGTGTCCGAATCTGACCCACACTGGTTATCAAATAAGACGGCTTGTCTTCTTCAATAACATTGATTCTGGGACCTCCGTGGTGTGGCATAGGATTTTTGTTGACATTTGGTGGTGGTGCAAAATTCAGAGCCTTAGAGTCTACCAAGTCTTGTACCTTCATGTGCAAGGCTCTGCACTTCTCTGTACTATGGCCAGGTGCATTTGAATGGAAGGCACATCTGGCGTTGGAGTCATAATTTCTGGGTAGACTGTTGGGATCTGGAGGCGCCAATGTCCTTAGCTCAACTAGGTTGAGTTTCAGGAGTTGTGGCAGTAATGTTGCATAGGGCATAGGGATCGGATCGATCACCCTGTTGGCCTGAGAAGGTCTCTGTTGGAATGGTCTCTGTTGATTGTTGTTGTTGGTGTTGCTGTGGTTGTAATTTCTCGGAGGATACTGAGTTTGCTGTTGGTACTGAGGTTGTTGCTGATAACTTTGTTGCGGTGGTTGATAAGCTGGTTGTGGATGAGCTGGAGCGGGGATGGTAACTGCTGCCACGGACCTATGAACATATTGGGGCCTGCCCCTACTGGTGTGGATAGCATTGGTCTCACCAGTTCTTCTTGGGCCTACAAAAGGCTTCCTTGGGTTGCTGGATGAGCTGGCACCGTTGTCAGAAATTTTGCCCATTTTCAACAAGCTCTCAATTCTCTCCCCAGCTATAACAACATCTGCAAAGCTAGTGGAAGAGAAGGCGGCTAGCCTGTCAATGTATGTTCCTTGGAGGGTGTTCATAAACATATCTGCCATTTCCCTCTCTGACATAGGTGGCTGAACAGCAACAGCCAATTGCCTCCATCTCTGGGCATACTCTCGGAAACTTTCTCTTGATGACTGTGACATTCCCATTAGGAGGGTCCTATTGGGTGCCATGTCTAAGTTGTACTGATACTGTCTGATAAAGGCCTCTGCCAGGTCCTTCCAACACCTGATAGTTGCTCTTGTCAGATGAGAGTACCATTCTCTTGAAGCTCCTGTCAAGCTATCCTCAAAATAGAACATCCAGAGCTTCTCGTCCATGGTATAGGCTTTCAACCTCCCCAGGAAGGATTGTAGGTGGGTCCGTGGGCAGGAAGTCCCGTTGTACTTTTCAAAACAAGGAGGCTTAAACTTATAGGGAATCCTGACCCCGTCTACCAAGCCCATGTCCATAACATCAAATCCCAAAGAGTTTTGAGACTCTAAGGACCTCAATTTCTCAGCCATCTCATCCAGCCTTCTGTCATAAGCTTCCTCCCCAGCTCCCATCACTGTGAACTGGTCTTCCTAGGGGTCTTCTTGCAGCACTCTGCCTGCAGTGGCAGTCCCTTGAACATTTGCAGGAATGTTGACCTCTGGATGAAGGTGGGGTCCAAATACAGGGGGATTGACATGAGGTTGGACTCTTTCATTGTTGCTTGTCCCAGCAGTCCCTGGCTGATGATCTTCCTGATTCCTTCCTTCTACCAGTGCTCTTAACCTCTCCTGGCTTTGAGCCATATTGTTCATCACCTCCATAAATTGTGTCATCTGATTCCTCATTTCCAACCTCTCGTTGGTCATTTGATTCCTGACCTCTGTAAGGTCCTGCTGCATTTGATCCATCTGTATGCCCGGAAGGTTGTTACGGGTGGGATATCTATGTGGACGGTTGAGTGGAAACACACGTCGTCGAGCAATAATTCCTGATATCACAACAGAGTTAGTAACAAATAAACAAAAACCTACAAAACAAGGCAAAAGGTTAGTATGCAATGCAGTTATGCTTATTTGTTTCCAAGGTATCCGGCTTGGCACTTGGTTTTGACCCTTCCAGATCCTTGAAGATGCTTGTGATGTTGCTTGAAGAAAACTCAGATGAAACAAACCAACATATATATATATATATTACAAAAAGTAAAATAATACATAACTTGTTTCTTTTTACAATACAAGCCCTCTGAGGGGTCAAAATACATCATAAAAAGTACATAGAATGAAAGCAACAACAAACAAAAGTCAAACACCAAGACCGAACTCATCCTCCTGAACTTCCTTGAGAAGTGCTTCAGTCACAGGATCAGCGGGACGCTCTGTAAGGTTCCTGATAAGGAGATTCCTGGTTGTTACAGTTGCAGTTAGCTTCTTGTGTTGACTCTGGTCCTTTGACCTCTTCACTCTAGCTTTAATCTTCAGCTCTGAGATCTCCCTCTGGGCTGCTGCCAGGGCTTCCTGCTGCTCTTTTGCACTAGCTTCCAGCTGCTCAATCTTATCCTGAGTCCTCTTATCTTCTAGAGCACGAGCTTCGGTGATTCTGACCCACCTAGCTTGACTCTCCTTCAGATACAAATCAGTTCTGGCCTTCTGGAACTGGGCTTCCTTGCAGGCATTCTTCAAGATCTGCTCTCCAGCCCTAGACTTCTTAATGTAATCCTCTGACTTCTCAATTCTAGCCAAATGCTCTACCTTCAGCTTTTCTAACCTCTCAATATCCAACCTACCATCACTCCTCTCCCAGAGGGTCTTCTGTAGAGCTTGAGTCAGTTTTTCATTTCTCTCTTTCAATTTCTCAAACTCCTCTAAGTTGACAGTTGCTGGAGGTGGTGTTGTGGAAGGTCCAGGCACATCTTCAATAGTAAAGGGCATCCCAGAAAATTGAGCCCTGGCATGGGACCAATCATAGTACTGTGCTGATGCCACATTGTTGCACTTCCCCAGGATGGTTACCCCTTTAGTCTGCACATTGTCCCAGGCCCAGGCTGCTTGCCTGGCAACAGCCAGATTAGGCTTGATTTCAACATAAAGGGTTTCAGTCAGATCCTGTGCTCTGGGAGGATGGACTAATGCATAGCCCAGTTGTCTTTTGAATAGCAGAGGATTATAATTGATGCACCCTTTCACTCCAATCAGAGGCACATTGGGAAATTGCCCACAACTTGTAATGATGTTTCTGCCCTTAGTACTCTGAGTACACCATCTGATATCATCTGAGGTTAGAGCAACAAGCCTCCTAGCCCAGTTCCTCTGCTGGTGAGGGTTCAGGAATGCATCAGTCTTTGGCAAATGCTTGAGCAGCCAGGTATGGAACAAAGGAGCACAGCATCTCACTAATCTTCCCCTTTGCTTTTCATTCCTTTGATGGACAGAGTAGTAAAGATCTCCCAGTAAGGTGGGTACTGGGTTTCTCAGGATGAAAAGATGGATTGCACTCTTGCTAACAAACCTAGGCTCATCTGCAAACAAAATGACCCCATATATGCTAAGAGCCAACAGAGCACAGACTGCCTTCCACTCCCCCAGGGAGGCCTTCAGACTAGCCTGAGAAGTCAAGAAATCCAGATGAAAACCAGAGATTCCAGCTTTAGATGTCAAATTCTGCCCAATCAGAACTGGTTCCAGGTGTAATGCTTTGGCTATCTCCTCATTACTTGGGAAAGCCATCTCAGGGTTGAAGGGGATTCCACCCCTGATGGGTACACCAATCAATGATGAATATTCCTCCAATAAGGGTCCCAACTGAAAATTCTGAAATGTAAAGCACCTCAGGGGAGGGTCATAGAACTGCAGGCAGGTATGTATCAAGCTCCTCTGTGAAGGGTCCAAATCCATAACCACATCAAGGATTCCTCCATAATGTTCTCTAAAAAGTGGTATATGGTCTGGAGTAATCAGGGTCTGAATCCTCCTGATGCTAGCTAGCTCAGGCTCAAAGAAGTGATAGGAGATGTTGCTTTTCTTAGGTGCCATGTTGCTGAAGAATGGGTGCTGATGATGATAACTGAGGACAACACTGAAGATGGGCCACTGATAGGCTGAGACTGAGGATGCAAGTGACTGAAGCAAGTGGCTGATAGCTGAAGCAAGTGCTGATGAAGATAGGTCTAAACTGAAGAAGGGGTCAAAACCAAGCCAAAATGATAGGATGGATACCCTGAAAAACAAATAAACACATGTTAGAATGATGCAATGAGGATGTATGCAAATGATATGCAAGGGTTTGTGACTGAGCTGGATCTGATCAAGTGCTCTGATATAGGTCCATGTATGTTCAAGAAATCCAGATGGAGGTCTATAAGTCCAGTAACCAAGGTGGGGGACTCAAATAAAGAGCCACATGTCCAGGGTTTTAGAATCACAAGAACTGTTCCAAAATGGAGTACTCTTATTCAAACAAAGTAACAGGGTATGCTGAGGTCAAGGGTACCTGCAAACCTGTAAACAGCCCAACCCCCTCACAGGTGGTGTTCTAAAACAAGGATCCTCAGACTTGGATCAGTTATGAGAAGTGTAAACACTTCTAACCCGGAGGTACAGTGTTTACAATAACCATAAAAGTTCCTCCTCTAATTCACCTCAGTTTCTGAAGGTCAAAACTAAAGGTCATCCAGACTTAGCAGGCTTCCCAGATAGCCCTAGTACTGCAGGAAATCTGCAACACAGAGTTCTCAAGAAGAAACCCATATCTGAACCGTGTTTCATATTCCCGCACCAGACCGAGATGGAATGGGAAAGAACATGAACCACTCTAGCCTAGGTGTCACTCAGGTCCCAGGTATAGGACCTTAACTCTCAATAGAACCCCACCCACCAAAGCAAACAAACAGATCCAGCCAGACAGCATGATAGTATGATATATGTAAAGCTGTAAATAAAGCAGTAAAATAACTGTACATAAAGCAATAAACAAAAATAAATATACAAGCACAAGTAGCACATAACACCCCAGTAAACACAAATCAATCAAACGCTAGGAGGAACCCACAAAAAGAACCAGAAGCCCTGGTTGCAGTATAAGGGTCCCCAGCAGAGTCGCCAAGCTGTCGCTCCCGATAAATGGGAAATGGCCCAAATAAAGGTACAGACGCGAACGGTCGGCGAAAGGATGAAATGAAAAGAGTCGCCAGCTAGGCATTTTTATCCCGGGGGAAAGGCAATGCTGCATAGACCTAGAAAAAGGTGGATAAGACGGTTGCGAACCAGAGAGACTGAGAAAGGGGGTTGGTTACAACCTGGGAAGGTATTAGCACCCAGATTGTCCGTCGTACTCGACGGGATCCACGCTTAAAAGATTTGTGTTTTAAAGGGGTAGTGTCAGTGCAATTTGTGTATAAAATAGCTGGAAAAGGATGTACAGGTGTCAGTGTAAAAGAAGTGAAGTGTATAATGATGTGTCAGTGTAAGAATGAGAATGAATAAGATGCTCAAGATCATGAGGCTTAAAAGATGAGGCTGGACAGAGGGGGGGGAATATACAGAGACTTTTGTTCGATAACTGTTAAGTTATGCCTACGTATCCTCTCGTGCAATGAGGAAGTCAGAACACCGTAGTTCGACCCAAAGAGACTAAAAGATGAATTGACTTGTGAACTGCGTACTTGCCTATGCTCAAGTGTATGACCTGTCTGGCTCAGGTGCAAACTGTCTTGCATTAGACGGAAGAAGCAAGTTCTCGTTTATGAGTGAAGATGATGAGGAAAGAATCCCGGAGGAGACGATTATTGTTTGTTTTTGTGTTTTCAGTCTTTTATTGCTTTTGAAAGTTTGTCATAAGTTAATGAGCTTAAGCCTAAACCAATGGGTTAGTAAACTCATCACATCTTCCCTCTGATTAGGGGTAATGAGAATACCTTAAGTGTGAAGTCAGATTATCACACTTAATCACCCTTGATGTAGAATTAAGATCATTAACCTACTTGTGATTATTTAGATGTTTTTGGTGTTTTTGTTTTAGTGTTGAGTAATGAGGTTAAGCCATAATCAAGGATTAAACAGACTCATTACACCATCCTAATAGAAGGATAATAGATGAGAATGTTTAAGCTGAGGAAAGCTCCTCAACTTAATCCATGATTAGGGATTAAACTCATGACAAAACAAAGCCTTTATTAAGTGGATTTTAGTTAATGATAAGATGATGAAGTGAATTTTATGGTTTGTAAGACAACTTGAGGGGGACTTGTCCATTAACACTAGGGTTAGTCCTTCTTAACCAATTAAGGAAGAATTAGAACCCTAATGCAAGGCCCAAGTTACAAGCTTGATGTCTTGATGATTATTAAGTGAATTGATTAAGGGATTTAAACACATTAAGGGTTTAACACTTAGGATTAAAGTTATACACTCCATCCTAATAGAAGGATGCAGGCATAAGCTTAATCACAAAACCTTAAAGCCTTTAGGGTTTAGTCCCTGATTATGAGATGAGAAGAGAAGACTCAAAGAGACACAAAGGTAAAGCTAAGTGGGGAGACTAATCAAAACCCTAATCATTGTCATGTTTGGTTGTTCCTAAGGTTTGTGAGGTTTAACAAGAAAGATCTTCAAAGGAATCACCAGGAAGCAGATGAAAGGATCAGGAGAAGCAAAGCAACTTGCTTCATTCAAGAAGACAAGTCACTTGAGGAAAGAAATTAAGGAGAAGGAGAATGAGCAAGCTCAATCTCAAACACAAACATAAATGCAGCAAGGATGCATAAGAAGAGATGAAGAGAAGCTATGAGAAGTGAAGGCAAATTCACTTCTCAAGATAACTTACCACCTGAAAAGTTAGCAAAGGAATGGAATGCAATGCAAATGGAATGCAATGTGATGATGCAAAACCAGAAGCACATACATGATGTTAATGATGCTATGAGATGCTACTAACATGAAACAACACATGGGGATGATCATACAAACTTATGAATGCAAATGAAGCAAGTTAAGACACATGAACATACATGAAAAGTCATGAAGTGCAAATGGCATACAACATGGCAAATGCAAGATGCAATGATCAAACATGCTTTCAATATGTCTTATGATGTTCAATGAATCACAAGAATGCATAAAATGCCATGGCAAGTCAAGGTATGAATGCAAATGCAAGAGGGATGCATATGGAGGCCCAAATTAGGGTTTATGATCAAAGCAACAAACACAAACCAAAATCAGAAGCAAACATCAATATAAAAAATTGAAAATGCACTCAAAGGATCCCTAATCCTATACTAACCCACTGCCCAAAGGAGGAGTTTCAACTCTAAACCAAATTCAAGATATGATTTTTCTAAGCTTTCTAGGGTTTTAGGGTTCCTAAACAAGAAAATTACCAAACAAAAGGAAAATGAAAGATCAAATCATGGCCATTTAATCTCTCAAACTACATGCTAAACACAATGCAATGCAAAAAGAATCAAGGTCCAACTCTTTAGGGTTAGGCAGAAATGATTTTTTTGAAGTTTGGGTCAAAATAATGCATCAAAATGATTTTAATTCAATGAAAAATTCTCAAAATGCATCAAGATCAAAAAAGAAATTTGGTTTGAGGGTTGGACAATGTTTCTAAATGTTTTTAAAGGTTTCATGAATTTTTTGGTGATTTTTAAATACCTAAAAGTATTTTTAATTAATTAATTCTCATTAATTAATTAAAAAGAAACTTTTAAATATTTAAAAATACTTTTTAAATGCAAAAAATGAAAAATAAAAATATTTTTGTGTTTTAAAAATTAATGAAACTCTTGACAAAAAATTTCATAATTTTTAAATGATTTTTGCTATTTTAAATAAATTGTACAAATTAAATGAGAAAAATTGAAATAAAAATCAAAATAAATGGAAGTATGCTAAATGAGAGGCTGAGATTGAATCTGGCAATGAAGCTGTTGACTGCGCGCCAGATCTAATGGATCACATTCAAACTTGACTAAACTGAATTATGAATTAATAAATTATGATTAGGGCTTAATGAGTGCATCTGGACCACACACACGCGCGCGAAGTCAACCAGGTCAACTGATCCAACGCATGAGATTCAAACTTCCTTAATTGCAGGGATTAAACCCTAATCATTTTCAGGTGGCCGGAGAAGACCTCCGGTCGTCTTCTCCGGTGGGAACCCCACCTGAAAATTCCTAGAACCCTCAAAACGCAACTAAAATGAAATCTAAACAAACAGAAATCCTCCCCATACTCCACTGAATCAAAACCCTAACATAAACATCATTTATATTGCATCAAACACATGAATCGAAACAAAAGAAAATTTAGGGCAAGACTTTCAGAACACGATTACACCTTCATTTTTCCACCATTTTCAAAACCAATGACATATTTATGATCAGGGAAGCATGAAGAACAAGTTAAGAACTTAAAAATCCATTTCTGGAAAAAATGTTCTTGAGCTACCTGAGTTTTGAAGCTTTCGGTCTTGCAACTTTCTGGCCTCTTCTCTTGATGCAATCCACTCCTCTTGGTCCCTTGGTGATGCCTGAATGCTTAGAAGGAGTTTATGTGGGCTGGTTTGAAAGTTTACAGAGGTTCTGCTCAGTGGGGTGAAGGAATCGTGTTTTGGATTCAATGGCTCTCAGGCTGTTTTGAGGGTTGCTTTGTGTTCAGTGAAGCATGGTGAGAAAGTTTGTGGAGGTTGTTTGAGCGTTTGTAGCTTGTATTGAGAGATTCGAAGGTTTTTGCTTCAAGGGTGGAAAATGGGAATGTGATCTTCTTGCTGGTTTCAGGCTTGCTGGCTATATGAAATGTCTTGCTTTTTGTTTGTATAAACAAATGGGATTGGTCAGAAGATGTGACCTGTGCTTTAGTGATAGGTGTAGCTACTTTTGCAAATATGTCAACTTCTTGTAAGAGAGGGCATGGGCAACTTCTAGCCAAGTACAAAGGGCTTGTCTGGCGCAGCATGGTATGAGGGAAAGGCTAGTGTGATTCAGCAGGCTAGGCAGCAAGTGGATGAAGTGTGATCATTGGTTTTGCAACTTGCTTGCTTTTGCTTCTCATGGAAAGATCTTGTTCCAAACACCATAAAACATGTGATCTTTTTGGTTCAATCTGAACTTTAGGACTTGTATGATGCTTGTGTAATGGTTTGCAAATTTCTCATTTGGTGCATAACTTGAAATTTAGTGATTTTTGCCAACTTTGATAAACCATAACTTTTGATCCAAAATGAATTAGGTCATGTTCTTGTACTTTTTGAAAAGGGAAAGATCTAATCTACAACTTTCATGACCAAAGTTTTTCCATTTGAAGCATTTTTGGATCAAAAAGTAAGGGTTGCATAAAATGACATTTCATTAAAAGTCAAACTTGCCCTAAGAAGTCAACTTTGCAAAAACTTGTAATTCTTGAATTTTGTGAACTTAAACCTTCTTCCATGATCAAATAAAGATCATATACACTCAAAATGATGAAGATCAACCCTTGGTTGGGTCATTGGGGGCCTCAGATGCCCTGATTTTACACTGACTTGTCTGAAAAGTCAACTCTTGATCAGATGACTTCCCCATGGAATTTCTTCATGAAAATTGATATGCATACTCCCTATACCATATAGAGACCAATGAAAACAAGAATGACCAAAAAATTTGAAGTTATGGCCTCTGAAACCAAAACCCTAATTTCAGGTCATCTGTGCAGTCAAGCCTGGCTCTGCTTCCATACCAATCCCAGTTCTTGTGATTCTTTGGCATTCTTGACTTTGAGAGGATGCAATATGATACTTGGACACACATGGACCCCTTTGAAGTGATTGATGGCCTTTGGAGTGGCTCAAGAAGCTCTGGGATTGCTCAGATCACAAACCCTAGATGCAGATGACCTAGAACCAATGCAAAGATTCAAAATGCAATATGAGATGCTGTGATTTGAACTTAGGCATATGAAGAGATCACAAGCCATGGTGTGAATGGGTGAGGGCAAATTTGGGGTGTTTACACCCTTTTCTTTACCAATCATACTGAAGCTCTCCAAAGCAACACCCTTAGTCTCATAATTTCCCTTTTTAGTAAATCTTCTGACTGTTCTTTCAGTTCTACTAATTCTGATGTCGACATCCTGTATGGTGTCATAGAAACATCTAATACCAGGGAAAAGATCAATAGAGAATTTTGTGAGAGTATTAGGTATTTTAATGATGTAAAAATTAGTGTATTTCAGGAAGGCATATTGGATCACAAGATTATGGCATGTCAAAACATCAAAGAAGTGAATTTCTGTTGATTTAAAAAAATGTGTCTACTCATCAACATAAACCAGTTGACTCATTCAGTAAAGAAAATTTGAGTCGACTCATTTGATGATTTAGGTCGAATCAAATGAAGGCCATAAATATTTGTAACTCACGGGTCCTAACCGGCTGACTAAGGGCATATTTCAGGTTGACTCAAAACTTTTCAACAAGTCGATACAAACCTTCCATCAGGTCGACGCAACCCTGAAAATAGGCGCATCTCTCCTATTTTTCTATCTCTTACTTAATTTTAAGTTTTCCTTTATTCTTGCTAACAAGTATAAATCGTTGGAGATTTTATTTTGTCACTAACAAGAAAAGTGAATGATATACACAAGTGCTCTCATCATCTTCTCATTCTCTAGCATTCATCAATAACTACACATAATCATTTTTGTTGATCAAGTGCAAGATTGAAGGTAATAACGTTCAAACGGTGGAATTAAAATTTCAGTTTGGGTTGAGAGATTTGTGGATTTTCCTTAAATAAACCTTGAGAGTTTGTCCTCCAAGATCATTGTGATTTGGAGGTTTTGCACACATCATTCGTTCGTAGATTCAGCCGAGTGAAGAGGTTTGAAGATCAAGGTGATTATTCAACCATATCACGGTAACCAAAGGATTGTGAAGAATGGTGTAGGTTCACAAGTATCGATTCAAAGCGGCCATGCTCGAATTTTGGAGAAACGTGGATTCTTTCAAGGAGGGAGCAATTAATCAGAGGTTTGTTCGACACACGTGAAGAACTTGATTCAACTTAAATCAAGGGGAAAAGAGAAACATAGTTATAACAACAATTAGGATTGGTTTTTCTTTCCTATTTTCTATTTGTATAAACATTCCATTTTAATAAAAAGTCCCAATTCTATTTTTAAAATGGGGGCAGAGATATCCTTAGCGACGGCGGTAGGGGAACTGCCTAAACAAATTCGTGTGTCCTTTGCATTTTTCTTTCGGTAAATTTTCTGCACAAGTTGAAATAGTGGTGTTTTGAAAATTCTGTTTTGCATAGTTTAGTGCACACCAAGTGTTTGTGAAATTGTTGCTATCAAAATTACATAGCAACTTTAGAAAAATTATGCACTAAATTATTTGGCAAAACACACTAAGTGTGGTGTGCACACCAAGTGTTCGATAAAATTCAAAACACATTATTTCTTGTTTGTTGTGCCTATTTCTTCTCTCTATACATTATTGGTAGTAGTTTAATCAATTGTATCAAATTTAAGTTATTAATTTGCTTAGTATTGATTAGTTAATTCATCTTCATTATCCCATTTGGTTTGATAACGTATATCCGATCACCGGTGACTTAAATAATTTAGACATGAATTTTTCCGGGGAACTTCTGCCAATCATTTTTCAATTAATTTTTGAAAGCTGAAAATATTTTTAAAAGGGATATATTCAACCCCCATTCTAGATTCCCACCATCGTTTAACAAATTCCACCTCTCTCTAGCGGCACATCCGGTATATCATCCAGAAATGATGCGGTGTTTTCGCAAGTATACGAATCGTATCAAAGTAATATAAAAGATTATCGATCCCATAGAGACCAAACGTCTATCTATCAAATCCTATCGTTACGATGTTTATCTAAGGCAAATAAAAACGGGGTATATAAGGGTGCACACTAAAAGTAAAGTAGAGTAAAGTGTGAAGGTGTAGATTAAATGGAAACAACAGGCTTGAATGTAATTCACACAGTCAGATAATATTCCAATGCATGTAAACAAAACTACTTATGGGGCAATGTTTACTACTTTATGAAAAGAACTAATTTAACGGGAATTGTCGCTTTCGCGTATTCAGAACCGAGTTTAACCTTAAAACAAACCCTCTTATTGTCACTTATAAAAAGGCACGCACTACGTTAAATTAATAAACCTATTGTTCTGAACTGGGCCCCAGAGATTGTATTGGGCCGTGGCCCAATACGTCGAGCAGATGCCTATGTGCTCGGGCAAACATACTTGGTGGTCAGGCGTAAACCACTTAGCGGTCGGGAAGGCATTTCATGAGTCGGGCATACACTTTGCAAGACGGGAAGATAACGGGTCTTTCATTCCACTTGCAACATCACCCAACTGTCCCCCATTATCTCCTGAAAGATAGGGGCAGTTGAACCAAGGATCAGACCACTTGCTAGGTCTACACGTTCCTTACGCGTACCTTGGCAGTTCTCCCTTGGGCCTCGTTGATCCAGCCCAAGGAAGGACCTTGGCCCAGCGTTGGGGGCTCACTATAAATACCCTTTTTCACTAAAGGGTCAAGTATTCTGATTTAACTCTTCTGACTTACCATTTATGTACCTCTATTGACTTTGGCATCGATGCGTCTTGTAGGTACACCCCCTCCATTCCATACATTTTTTTGTTCACGTCCAATTGCTGGAAGGCCCTCCTGATCAGGTAAGATCAGTGGCGCCGTCTGTGGGAACTAGTTGTCCCCTTTCTTCCACAGCATAAGATCAAAGCTCAAAACTACCCTATCCTTCCAGTATGGCCGGAGAACACACCAGCACCCATCACCGTCCCCTCGTCGACTACACGACGGAGGACAATATGAATTACCATGAAGCTGACCCCAGAGATGGGAAACCTTCCACCCCGTCTCCTGAACCTGAAGATAATGGGATCCAACAGCCTCAGCCTCAAAACCCGTCGGTCGCTCTGTTCCAGCCTATCCCAGTGTCCGTCGAGGGAGACGTCACCATGATTGCTATGGTAAATGCCCTTAACCAGGCCAGCTCCATGCTCTACCAGCAGCACAAGAGAATCATGGCACTGGAGGCTGACCGACGGGAAGATCGACCCCAGCAGGAATGGACGCACTAACGTCCAGAAAGCGCGAAGAAGCGGGGATGCTCCCCTCCGCGTCGAGGACGACGCTCCCCCGAGCCTAAAAAGAGCAGGTTCAGGATGCGCCATGAGACTAACCGGTCAAGGGCTTCGCCTAGACACGACCAGAGTCCTGGAAATGATGAGCTCTCACCATTGAGAAGTGACGAGGAGGACCCACATTGCCCCCTCTCACGGGAAATTATGGAGGCACCACTCCCCAAGGGCATGGAGAAGCCCCCGCATCTGGCCATCTACGACGGGACCACTAACCCCGACGATCATGTCGACAACATTAACGCTATGCTCGACTATCGCAATGACATCACCAGGCATCTTAAGTGCAGATTGTTTTCAACAACTCTCAGGAAATGAGCCATGACCTGGTACAAAAGCCTAGCCCCAGAGTCCATCACATCCTAGAGGGTCATGAAATCCATGTTTACGAGACATTTCACAGCCTCCCGATGCCATCCCGAAACTGAGGCGACCCTCGAAGCTATAATGCAGAGGAAGAATGAAACACTGCGCTCGTACATCGTGCGATTCAACCAAGAAGCCGTCGAGGTAGACACGACGGAACACATGAAGAAATACCTCCTCGAGAGAGGACTCTTGCCCGGAAGCGAACTCAGCAGAGCGGTCGGGATAGAACCTCCCCGCACCCTAAACGAGCTCTTGCATAAATCCCAAGCTTACATTAGATATGAAGAAAAACAGGTCGCCCACAACGCTCGGAGCAGTCGCAACACCGGGGAGACCGACCATCCCAAGCACGAGGACCCCAACGCTCCCCGCCGCAACGGAGATAGGAGGAGGGAGGAAAAGCCCCGCGAGCCTCGGGAAGGAAGAGGACCCGCAGGCCTCTATAGCGAGTATACATTGCTAACAGCTCCCCGCGAGCGCATCCTCGCCGAGTGCATCAACTCCAACTTCAAACAGGGCAGGGTAAGGTTCCCCAACATTCTGCACCTAAGCCCCTGATGCGTGTTTTTCGCAAGTGTACAAACACGTCAGAGTAATATAAAAGATTGTCGAATCCACAGAGACCAAGTGTCAATCTATCGTACCTGTTGTTATGGTGTGTATCTAAGGTAACTAAATTTAAGGGTTTTAATAAGGGTGCAATGGTAAGTAAAATAATAATTTTAAATAATAAATGAAAGACAGGCTCGAATGTAATTCACGTAATCAATGATAATCCAGTACTTGTTAATGGAACTACTTATGGGCAGTGTTTTCTTCTTTGAAAAGAACTAATTTAACAGGAACTGTCGCTTTCGCGTATTCAGAACCGAGTTGTACTCTATAATCAACCCCTCCTATTGTCACGGATAAAAAGGTGCGTACTGCGTTAGAGTAGTAAACCTATTTTTAAGAAATATAGTGTCTCAACTAAGTTGAAAAGTATTTTAACCTGGACTTCTTAGCAAAAAGAGGTTCTTACGAACCAGACTTTAAACTTCCTAACGCGTCCGAAAATCGTTTTAAAATCTCTTTTCTTTTTAATCTAAAAACTCCTAATGAACTAGACAAAGCGCTTTTGGCTGTTTTTGAAATAGTTAAAAACAATTAGATTGAATTGAAAGATAAAATAGCCCTTAAGTGTTTCCACGAACAATTATACGGATTACTGGTTCAATTACGATCCTTACATTCTAACCTTTATGGAATTAGTTAGACATGATAAAGTAAAGATTCTTTTTATAATTTTTCATAAAAGTAATTTAGTGCGAGTGCGGAAAGTAAATGAATTTAGTGCGAGTGCGGGAAATAAAGTAATTTAAAGCGAGTGCGGGAAATAAATGAAATAAAGTGCGAGTGCGGGAAATAAAGAAAGTAAAGCGAGTGCGGGAAATAAACGAAATAAAGTGCGAGTGCGGATAATAAAGAAAGTAAAGCAATGCGAGAAATAAATAAAAGTAAAGCAATGCAGAAATAAATAAAGTAAAATACGAACTTGAATTAAAATGGCGGCAGGATTAACTTCCTCCAGAGTGCTCCAAAACTCGATCGCACAGACAGATTACAGACTCGATCACTCGATTGCAGAAGCACCCCGATGTGGAATGGCAACTGCTTTGAAACTGATATATGCCTAGAGAAATCTAATTTTGGATGAAGAAAAACGAAAATCTAAGGTCCTATTTATAGGAAAACTGAAAGCATGAAAAGACCGGGATGCCCCTCCACTAAAAAGTGGAGGTTATTGAATTTTGCCTTGTGGCGCCCGCCACAAGGTCATGGCGCCCGCCATGGTGTTGACAGGGGATTGGAGAGTGGGGATCGTGGGTCTTGGAAGTTGAGGAGTGGTCTTGAGACGTGGCCACGTCATGGCTAACCCCATGGCGCCCGCCACAGTGGGTGCCGTAAGTGCAAAACGCTGAATTTCTAGGTTTTCGTCCGTTTCCACTCCTTTTTCGCTCCCTTTCTCGATTCAAGCCCCGATTATTATAAAAACCTGAAAACATAAGAAAACAAAGTAATAACATAACAAAATAACAATAAAAGCTAAGAATGCATGCGAAATCGGAGTCAGAAACACGGTGAAATTTAGTGTGATCAAATTCTCCCACACTTAAACCTTTGCTTGTCCTCAAGCAAACATTAAAGCTTAAGAAAATATGGTGTCAACACGTGTCTTTGGGCTAAAGGGCTTCTAAGTTCAAGTCAGGATGCAGTGACAGATACTAACTAAGTGAACCAAGGGTACCATAGTAACCCAAACACAAACATCAATCCTATATTAACCACTCCATATCATCCCACAATACCTAGGCCTATCTTCTCATCTTTTTGTGTCCTTTTCATTCAGGCGCAATCACATTAAGCCTGTTATCCGTACATGCTTCATAGTAGAGTGACCGGTTAGTGATTCTGATCCATAACATAAGGTTTCTGGCACATAAGCATGTGTAAACCTGTTTTTATTTCGCCTAAATGTAGCTGCGGGTGATCGGATCGTAATCCGCCCTACCAAGTTCAGTGCCAGATACCTCTGAACCAACTAACAATAGGTGACTTGCAATTTTTTTTCTTTTTGTGGCAAAAATTTTTTTCTTCTCTTTTTTCGGTTTAAATGACTTTGTGAGGGTCCCCTATACCAGAGTTTGCCTTTTTTTTTTCTTTTTTTTATTAGCACTGGATCATTCACTTATGTTCATCGGCCCCCTACGTAGAGCATGCTTAAGCCGGAGCTGACTGCTAAAATAAACTACTTAGGACAATTTTTAAATGATAATAAAGGCCATGGTGGTGGGGTTTAGGAGTGATTCCTATATTCAAGAGGTCAATGGTGCTAAAATGGTTCTGATGTTTCAAAAAGTTGACCTAAGTCACCACATCCTAATCTAAACCTGTCTCAAAGCCCAAAAAACATGTGAAGCAACATTATTTTCTTTTTAAAATTTTTCTGGTAAGGCTAAGGAAATAGGAAAAATGAAGATGAACTAAAAATACACTATACTGGTGACTCGTCAGACTCATGCATTATCTAAGAAAAATAAATTATTGAAAAGGGAAATAACTGAAAGGAAATAATTAACTAAAAAGGGAAATGACAGAAAGCAATAAAATCCCCTCCCACACTTAAATCAAACATTGTCCCCAATGTTTCGAAATAAGATAAGGGGGGTAACCTGAAAAAGACTACTGAGGAGGAGCACTGGTGCCCTCGCCGTCCTGCTGTGATGGTCTGGAACGACGGGATCTACTACGATGCTGGTCCCTCCGGTCGAGTCGTGCTGATAAAGCAGCCTGAGCACTCCGGACCTCTCGAAGGTTACCTAAGATGGAACCCTGAGTGGCCTCTACAAGCTGGTAGTGTCGGCTGTTGAACTCTCTCTGACGGTTCTGCTCTAATGAGATATCGTTCAAGGTACGGCAAACGTTGCTATAAGCACGATCCGAAACCAATCGCGATTGTTGCATGAAGCTCATGTTGTCCGTCAGCTGTTGTGAAATAGTAGAGAGAAGGCCATCACGCCTTTCTTCTCTAGCTGTCATATCACGCCACATCTCCTCGGTGACAAAGAATCCAGGAGCAGTACCTGCAACAGGGTTAGAGGAAGATGGTGCGGTGTGTGATTGTGAAGGACGATGGGGGGACATGTGAGGGATGGGAGACTGCTCTCTCCGATCATACTCTTCATCAATGTCATGTGCCTCCCCATCGGGAATATTAGGAGGAAGTGGACCTAAAACACGTGGAGCATTAAGATCATAGGTCCAGTTCCTTTCATCACGTACATCAGTACGTCTACTGCATGGTAAAGCAACAGATGGGATAGCTACCCCATGAACCATCAACTCATAACCACCTCCTCTCCTTGTTCGGCACAATTTCATGTCTTTCAGAAATTTTAAATTAATTGTGCGAGGAGGTAGTGGTTCAAGTGTAGCTATCTCATTGTTCAGGCCAAGAGCCCGAGCAATAGACGTAACAAGCCCTCCAAAAACAATCGGTCCTGTTTTATTAGTAAATAAAGTCATATGGGCAAGCATAAACGGGACCGGATTGAGGTGGGTTCTAGTGAGGCATCCTTGCAAAAATAGGAGTTCTCTAGCATTTACCTTGTCTGGATAGCGTTTTCTTCTTCTTTTCAAGGCATGAGGCTTGCATATTTTTTGTGAAGACAAAAATGAAAATATTTTTGTCTTATATTTTTTTTCTTTGCACGACAAAATTAAAATAATTAAAAATCAAAAAAGAAAAAAGAAAAATTAACATTAGTGCATAATATGTATATATAGGAGGAATTCAAAGTACATGAAAATATAATAGATGCAAAAAAGTAATATATGTCTGGAAATGCGATAAATAAAATAAAGCATATAAAAGGAAATTAAATACTAGGGTAGCGCTGTCAGTGTAGAATGAGTCATGTGGTAGGCTTCTTTTCCTGGCTTGATCCACGAATCTCAGCTATCTCCCTCCGAAGCTCTTCAATCGCCTGATATAGAGCATCGGCCTCTGAGGCATGAGTGAGATCAGAAACCTGCATCTGTAACTCTAAGTCTGCCACTTCCTGCTTGAGCAGGGCAGTCTCCTTGCGGAGCTCATAAATCTGTGTTTGTAGGTCAGGTGGCTGCAGAGACATATTATTAGACATAACAGTGATTCGGGGAGTAAGAGGTGTAGGAGTGTACTCAGCGGCGGGAGGCGATTTCGGCTCTTCGACAGTCTCTCCATAACCCTCTAGAGCATAACTCCAATTTTCAGGATCATGGACACTGGTCATCAGCGGATCTGGTAATGTGAAGTAGTGTATCGCTTCGCTGTCGATCAACAATCTAAACATGTTGGGCTCAAAAGAAGCCCTCCTCATCAGTCCTCTATCAAGACAAAAATCAATATCCAGGGTGGTGTAGCAGCAGAAAGTCCTGAGGTGCAATAATTTGCGAGACAAACCCAATGCGGTAGCTATCTGTGTAAAAATCCCACCGACATGGATGATGCCTACTGACGATCTGGCAACACTAGCCAGGCCCTTCAACAGAAAGTTGCCACAAGCAACTGAGCGAGACTGAGTCGCACAAAACAGTAGGAAAATCTCCTCTTCACTTAGCAGGGTCTCTGTATCTGGCAAACCTAGGAAAGAATGTGCTAGAATCATCTGGAAGTACCTCAATGCAGGGTTGTGGATTACCTGAGAAAACTGGGTAGAAGGATCTTGGCTCCCTCCACCTGATATTTTAGTCCAAAACTTTTCCACTTCTCTGCTCATAAAATACCCCATCGGTGTCTCTGGAATAGCATCAGGAGTAGTCTGGAAACCTAGCAAATCACCAAACTCTTTGTGAGAGAATGAGTAGTCAATCCCGAACAACCTGAAAACAGCGAGTCCATCGGGTCCAGCCCAAGGGTCATGATGAAACGAGCTGAGGAACTCAAGAGTCAAGTTCCTATAAGTGTTGTTCCTGTCGTCAAACTGGTCCCACTGGAGTTGATGGCATAAGAATCTGACGCTTGGCTCTATCCCCAAGGCATCCATGCAGTCATGGTCAGGGTACCTGGTGGGAGCCATAGGGCGTCTCATGTGGACATAGTAACGCTCTCTCTGTGCATCGTCTCTAAAGGCCACGTGCATGTCATCAGGGTTCTGCATTCTGCACAAGGTTAGCAAACAAGTCCTGAAAGCACATAAAACATTCAATCGTTAGTCCTGACATAATAATAATAATATAAACAAATTAAAATAAAGTAAAAATAAATAAAAAGTACATAATTAAGAAAACCATGGGTTGCCTCCCATGCAGCGCTTGTTTAACGTCATTAGCTCGACGACCGATATTTAAAAATCATTGGAAGGATATGGTGGATCACTCAGAGTATGACAGGTGTATGTTGTTGGGATGTCACCTCCTTCGTAGGGATTCAACCTCTGTCCATTGACGATGAATGGTTTACATGTTTGGTTCTTGATTTCAATAGCACCGGATCTTAGGATCTTAGATACTTCGAAAGGGCCAGTCCATCTCGAACGGAGCTTTCCTGGAAAAAGTCGTAACCTAGAATCGAACAAGAGAACATGATCGCCTATTTTGAAGTCTCTTCTTATGATTCTTTTGTCATGCCAAGCTTTTGTTCTTTCTTTGTATATGATGGCATTTTCGTAGGCAGATTGTCTGAGCTCTTCTAATTTGTGGATATCAAGGATACGTTTCTCACCAGCAGTCAAGTAATCCAAATTCAAAGTTTTGATGGCCCAATAGGCCTTATGCTCCAACTCAAAAGGTAAGTGACATGATTTTCCATAGACCAGTTGGTAAGGGGTTGTTCCTATAGGAGTTTTGAAAGCGGTTCTATAGGCCCATAATGCTTCTTGAAGTTTCTGTGACCAATCCTTTCTAGATATAGAGACAGTCTTCTCGAGGATTTGTTTGATCTCCCTATTAGATACTTCCACTTGTCCATTGGTCTGTGGGTGGTATGGTGTTGCTACTCTATGCTTAACTCCATACTTGCTTAAAAGTTTATCAAATATTCTCGATATGAAGTGTGATCCTCCATCACTTATGACTAAACGGGGTGTTCCAAACCTGGGAAATATATAGTTTTTGAATAATTTGATGACTACTCTGGTGTCGTTCGTGGGTGCGGCGATAGCTTCAATCCATTTAGACACGTAGTCAATGGCTACTAAGATGTACTGATTTCCAAAAGATGGTGGGAACGGTCCCATAAAGTCTATACCTCATACGTCGAAGAGTTCTACTTCTTGGATATTTATTAACGGCATTTCATTACGTCTTGAAATATTTCCTGTGCGTTGGCATCTATCACACTTGACAATGAAAGCATGGACATCACGCCACATAGTAGGCCAGAATAGGCCAGCTTGAAGAATCTTGGCGTAGGTCTTAGATGTGCTTGCATGCCCACCATATGGTGCAGAGTGACAATGCTCAATTATATTATTTACCTCTTCTTCTGGAACACAACGGCGGAAAATGCCATCTTTACCTCTCTTGAAAAGAAACGGTTCGTCCCAATAGAAGTTTCTTACATCACTATAGAACTTCTTCTTCCGGTGGTAGTTTAGATCAGGGGGTATGATGTCAACGGCTAGGTAATTAACAAAGTCTGCATACCAAGGTACATTGCTTATAGCTAAGGATTTATGAAAATGCTCATGAGGATCTGGGTTATCATCTTCAATAGTTTCTAGTTGGGCTATCAGTCTATCATAGGCAAAATCGTCATTTATGGGTACTGAGTCAGGTTTCAGGTATTCTAGCCTAGATAGGTGATCAGCTACCACATTATCAGTGCCTTTCTTATCACGGATATCCAAATCAAACTCTTGCAGTAATAGAATCCATCGAAGTAACCTAGGCTTGGCATCCTTTTTACTTAGTAAGTAACGAATGGCAGCATGGTCGGTATAAACTATAATCTTGGCTCCTACTAGATAAGATCTAAATTTGTCTATGGCAAAAACTACAGCTAGGAGCTCTTTTTCGGTTGTTGCGTAGTTGAGCTGTGCAGCGTCTAGGGTTCTACTGGCATAATAAATTACATGTAACTTCTTATCTTTTCTCTGACCTAGAACGGCTCCAACAGCATAATCACTGGCGTCACACATTATCTCAAACAGTTCTGACCAATCAGGGGGTTTCATTATAGGTGCTGAAATCAGAGCTTGCTTCAGAAGATTAAATGCTTCAGTACATTTTTCATCGAAGATGAATTCAGCATCTTTCATTAAAAGACCAGTTAAGGGCTTCGTTATTTTGGAGAAATCCTTGATAAAACGTCGGTAAAATCCGGCATGTCCAAGAAAACTTCTTATCTCCTTGATAGTCTTCGGCGGTTTTAGATTCTCTATGACTTCTATTTTTGCTTTATCTACCTCTATACCTTTTTCGGAAACTATATGTCCTAAAACAATCCTTTCGGTGACCATGAAATGACATTTTTCCCAATTTAGCACAAGGTTTACCTCCACACATCTCTCCAGGATTTTCTCAAGGTTGACAAGACAATTTTTGAAATCTGATCCACAAACTGAGAAATCGTCCATAAATACTTCCATAATTCCATCTAAATAATCAGCAAAGATGGACATCATGCAGCGTTGGAAAGTGGCAGGAGCATTACAAAGTCCAAAAGGCATTCTTCTATAGGCAAAGGTTCCAACTGGGCATGTAAAGGTAGTTTTTTCTTGATCTTCGGGGTGAATAGGTATTTGGAAGAATCCTGAATATCCATCTAAATAACAAAAGTAAGAGTGTCTGGCTAGGCGCTCCAACATTTGGTCTATGAATGGTAATGGGAAATGGTCCTTCCTAGTTGCTTTATTTAATTTTCTATAATCTATGCACATACGCCAACCTCCATCGGTTCTTTTTGCTACAGGTTCGCCCTTCTCGTTTTGCACGACTGTGATGCCTCCCTTTTTAGGTACTACATGCACAGGACTCACCCATTTACTGTCCGAGATCTGATATATTATACCTGCCTCTAGTAACTTAAGAACTTCAGTCTTAACTACAGTACTCATTATAAGATTTATTCTTCGTTGGTGTTCTCTGGAAGGTTTTGAATCTTCTTCAAGCAAAATCCGATGCATGCATACGGATGGGCTTATTCCTTTTAGATCAGAGATCTTATATCCTAAGGCTGAGGGGTACCTACGTAAAACTTCTAATAATTGATCGGTTTCTTCTTGGTTTAAGGTAGCACTGACTATAACTGGACGATTCATATCTTCATCGAGAAATTCATATCTCAGGTTTTTAGGCAGTTCCTTAAGTTTTACGGTCGGTTTCATAGGGCAAGGTATAGGATCTGGGGTAAGAGATAAACATTCGTGAAGGTTATCATCAATGTAGGGTCTTTTATAATTGTCATCTTCCAAAATAAGGGTTGATGGCAATTTTATAGATTCAGTTTCTTCTTCTTGTTCTAATTCCCTAATGCATTCTTCGATGATATCTAAGGCATAACAAGCATCTCCTATCACAGGTGCCATAAGAAATTTTGAAAGTATAAATTCTATCTTCTCGTCACCTACCTCAAAAGTTAGTTTCCCTTTTTTAACATCTATTACGGCTCCAGCAGTCGATAAGAACGGTCTACCTAGGAGGATTGGTATGTCGTCATCTTCTTTAATGTCCATGACAACAAAATCAGTAGGTATAAACAGCTGACCTATCCTAACAGGGACGTCTTCAAGTATGCCTATAGGGTATTTAACGGATCTATCGGCTAATTGAAGTGACATCTTAGTAGGTTGTAATTCTCCTAAGTTTAATCTCTCACAAACTGCTAAAGGCATTAAGCTCACACTAGCTCCTAAGTCTAGAAAAGCTTTTTCGATGACATGATTCCCCAAAATACAAGGAATGGAAAAATTTCCGGGATCTTTATCTTTCTTTGCTAACCTATTTTCGGAAATAGAATTACATTCCACGGGTTTCGGAGAAACTTAGCGTAAGAAGGTAATTAGTTCGTTAACATGGACGTTTTGGTTCATGAACTCTTTGTTTTGTTTTGTTTGAGCAGTGATAAAGTTTTTTACAACTTCCTCAAAGCTCGGACTTGGTGGTACATGTTGCATAGGTTGATTTGTTCTTGGGGCTTGGTAACCTTGTTGTCTCGGAGGTGCGGTATTTTGAATAGGGTTATTATTTTTGTAGGAGAAGTTTGGGTGATTCCTCCATCCAGGGTTATATGTGTTTGAAAATGGGTTCCCTTGGGTATAGTTCACTTGCTCAGTGTTGGTCTCATTCAACAGGTTGCATTCGGCGGATTGGTGTCCTTGCGTTCCACATATCTCACAATTCGGCGAAACTGCGGCTACAGTATTCGGAGTTGTACACATATGATCGACTCTAAGGGCCAACGCGTCCATTTTAGCCTGCATCATGTCTATAGAGCTTAGCTCATGTATTCCTCCTTGGGCTTCCTTCTTTTCCACTGTCGCTCGTTCTACTCCCCATGATTGGTGGTTTTGGGCCATATCCTCGATAAGGGCACTAGCTTCAGGGTAAGGTTTGTTCATCAGTGCGCCACCAGCGGCAGCGTCGATGGTCATCTTAGTGTTATAATGAAGTCCCTTATAGAAGGTTTGGATGATTAACCAATTTTCTAAGCCATGATGTGGGCATGCTCTTAATAGTTCTTTACATCTCTCCCAGGCTTCGAACAACGACTCTCCTTGGTGTTGGGTAAATCTAGTTATTATGTTTCGAAGAAGAGCGGTCTTACTCGGGGGAAAATATCTAGCAAGGAAAACTTTCCTAAGGTCATCCCAAGTTGTTATTGAATTTGGTGGAAGGGAATCTAACCATGATAGAGCTTTATCTCTGAGGGAAAAGGGAAATAATCTTAAGCGTATCGCCTCAGGAGAAGCTCCATTGGTTTTAAAGGTGTCTGCTAACTGAAGAAAGTTTTTTAAATGTTGGTTCGGGTTATCAGTAGCGAGACCTGCGAATTGTCTCTGTTGCACTAATTGCAGCAGGGATGGTTTAAGTTCAAAATTATTGGCTGGGATAGCGGGGTTTACTATACTGGAACTAGGTTCCTCGTTTGATGGTTGGGCGAAGTCCTTAAGAGGTCTTCGGTTTTGATCTTCGGCCATAGCTCTCCTATTCCTATGGAAAAACAAACGTGCGTGAGTGTAACGTTCAGGTTCAGCTAGAGGGTCTACTAAACTTCCGGCACTGCGAGTCTTTCGCATTGACCGGTGGGTAACAACCTTAGTCTAAACGGTATAACTACAGGGTAATGCAATTTGACGAAATTGGTCCCCGGCAACGGCGCCAAAAACTTGATGCGTGTTTTTCGCAAGTGTACGAACACGTCAGAGTAATATAAAAGATTGTCGAATCCACAGAGACCAAGTGTCAATCTATCGTACCTGTTGTTATGGTGTGTATCTAAGGTAACTAAATTTAAGGGTTTTAATAAGGGTGCAATGGTAAATAAAATAATAATTTTAAATAATAAATGAAAGACAGGCTCGAATGTAATTCACGTAATCAATGATAATCCAGTACTTGTTAATGGAACTACTTATGGGCAGTGTTTTCTTCTTTGAAAAGAACTAATTTAACAGGAACTGTCGCTTTCGCGTATTCAGAACCAAGTTGTACTCTCTAATCAACCCCTCCTATTGTCACGGATAAAAAGGTGCGTACTGGGTTAGAGTAGTAAACCTATTTTTAAGAAATATAGTGTCTCAACTAAGTTGAAAAGTATTTTAACCTGGACTTCTTAGCAAAAAGAGGTTCTTACGAACCAGACTTTAAACTTCCTAACGCGTCCGAAAATCGTTTTAAAATCTCTTTTCTTTTTAATCTAAAAACTCCTAATGAACTAGACAAAGCGCTTTTGGCTGTTTTTGAAATAGTTAAAAACAATTAGATTGAATTGAAAGATAAAATAGCCCTTAAGTGTTTCCACGAACAATTATACGGATTACTGGTTCAATTACGATCCTTACATTCTAACCTTTATGGAATTAGTTAGACATGATAAAGTAAAGATTCTTTTTATAATTTTTCATAAAAGTAATTTAGTGCGAGTGCGGAAAGTAAATGAATTTAGTGCGAGTGCGGGAAATAAAGTAATTTAAAGCGAGTGCGGGAAATAAATGAAATAAAGTGCGAGTGCGGGAAATAAAGAAAGTAAAGCGAGTGCGGGAAATAAACGAAATAAAGTGCGAGTGCGGATAATAAAGAAAGTAAAGCAATACGAGAAATAAATAAAAGTAAAGCAATGCAGAAATAAATAAAGTAAAATACGAACTTGAATTAAAATGGCGGCAGGATTAACTTCCTCCAGAGTGCTCCAAAACTCGATCGCACAGACAGATTACAGACTCGATCACTCGATTGCAGAAGCACCCCGATGTGGAATGGCAACTGCTTTGAAACTGATATATGCCTAGAGAAATCTAATTTTGGATGAAGAAAAACGAAAATCTAAGGTCCTATTTATAGGAAAACTGAAAGGATGAAAAGACCGGGATGCCCCTCCACTAAAAAGTGGAGGTTACTGAATTTTGCCTTGTGGCGCCCGCCACAAGGTCATGGCGCCCGCCATGGTGTTGACAGGGGATTGGAGAGTGGGGATCGTGGGTCTTGGAAGTTGAGGAGTGGTCTTGAGACGTGGCCACGTCATGGCTAACCCCATGGCGCCCGCCACAGTGGGTGCCGTAAGTGCAAAACGCTGAATTTCTAGGTTTTCGTCCGTTTCCACTCCTTTTTCGTTCCCTTTCTCGATTCCAGCCCCGATTATTATAAAAACCTGAAAACATAAGAAAACAAAGTAATAACATAACAAAATAACAATAAAAGCTAAGAATGCATGCGAAATCGGAGTCAGAAACACGGTGAAATTTAGTGTGATCAGCCCCACACGGACAAATCCAAATACTGCAGGTTTCACAGAAGCCACAGGCACGTGACTGAAGACTGTGTTCACCTGAAGGACGCAATTAAGATCTTGATTCAGGAGTGTCATCTCAAACAGTACACTAAGTGGAATGAAACTCCCAGGCATGAGGAGCAAGAAAAGAAGAGGCCTCGCGAGGACACACCGCCCGACGACTCTTCTTATCAAGTGGCCATGTGCATATCACGCTCGGAGCACTTCCATCTCCCCGACTCGGGACCAGAAGGGCGACTCACGGCCCTCAGACCCTGGGAAGACTTCCCAACAACTCTTGTTATATCAGGAGGGGGGATGAACAACGAAAACGCTGCCCTCTCCGTGAAACACAAGTTAGACGAACTCCTACTAACCGCGCCCAAGCAGATGGCCACACTGAAAAAATACCGAGGAAAGTCCAATCCAATATCTTTCTTCCTAGAGGAGCTTCTAGGAGGTTCCCCCAATTCTGACATCCCTTTACTAATAAGAGCCAAGATGGCACGCTTCGACGTTCGACGCATCCTGGTCGACCAAGGCAGTTCAGTAGACATCATGTACGTCCACATATTCAAGACCCTCAAGTTGGACAAGACCAATTTATCCCCATACGTCGGATCCGACCTCCAAGGATTCAATGGGGCCACAACAAAGCCATGTGGTTATGTCGAGCTCCTATTCACCTTCGGAGAGCAAGAAATAACTAGAGAAGTCAAGATCCAATTCCTGGTGATAGAGTGCTCCTCCCTTTACAACTGCATCCTCGGCCGCCCAACCCTGGCCGATTTGACTGCGGTCCCCTCCACCGTCCACCTGAAGATGAAGTACTACACCAAGCTAGGCTGCGTAGTCACGGTCTACGGCGACATCGAGGCCGCTCGAAGATGCTATGATGCTGCAGTAAAAGGACAAGCCATAATTAACACCAAAAATAGCAAGAAACCTAGGGTCGAAGAATAACCTCCCCCCAGGGAATCAACGCTATCGACCTCGACAGCCACATCGGCGAGGACGACGCTGAAGAGCAGGGACCCATCAAAGGGCAAGTCCCAACACATCCATTCCGCCCGGTCCCTGACGGAAAGTTCGAGCTCGTTCCACTGGGCGACAACCTCGACAGAGATGTGAAGATAGGCACGGGGCTACCCGCCAAAACGAGGGAGCAACTCGCAATCGGCCTCAAGGAGAACGCTGACCTCTTCGCATGGAACGCCGCATAAATGCCCGGGCTCGAGCCTGAGGTCGCCTGTCATCAATTAGCTTTAGACTGGGCAGTTAAGCCCATAATACAACGTAGGCGAAAACAGTCTCCCGAGAAAGCGGAGGTTGCTGAGCGAGTTGTAAATCTTAGAGGCAAATTTTATTTCTGAAGCCCAGTACACAACCTGACTCTCTAATGTAGTCCTCGTTAAGAAAAATAATGGAAAATGGTGTATGTGTGTTGATTATACCGATCTTAATAGGGCTTGTCCCAAAGATGCTTTTCCTCTCCCAAATATAGATAAACTAGTCGACAACTCTGCAGGTTTCAAACTCTTGTCCTTCATGGACGCATATAGTGGATACAACCAAATCCCTATGTCGGACGCGGACAAGAGACATACGACCTTCATGACCCCGATTGGCAATTACTATTATAACGTAATGCCCTTCAGACTAAAGAACGCCGAAGCCACATATCAACGCATGATGAACAAAGTCTTCCAAGGAGAGATCGGGGACATGCTCAAAGTATACATGGATGACATGATCGTAAAATCACACGAGAAGGTCAACGACGCACGACACCTCCGCAAGGTTTTCAAGCAGGCGAGACAATGCAAAATGAGGTTTAACCCTGAAAAGTGCACATTCGGTGTCCGGGCAGGGAAGTTCCTTGGCTTCTATCTTACTGAGCATGGAATTGAGGCCAACCCCGATAAATGTCGAGTGTTTTTGGAGTTCCCAACTCCAAAGACGAAAAATTCCATTCAGTCCCTCAACGACGTGCTCGCCTCCTTGTCCCGTTTCGTAGCCAAGTCTACCCAACATGCTTTACCTTTCCTCAAACTGCTACGGAAGGAGGCCACCTTCGAGTGGACCGAAGAGTGCGAGCAAGCATTTCTCCACCTAAAGAAAGCACTCTCCGAGCCCCCGGTCCTGTCCCGACCACTAGAAAGGGAGACCCTGTATCTATACCTGTCCGTAGCGACCGAGGCCATTAGCGCCGTTCTCATCCGAGAAACCGACGAAGGACAAAAGCCTATCTACTTCACGAGCAAAGATCTCCAAGGCCCCGAGCTCAGGTACCAACAGATCGAGAAGGTCGCGTTAGCCCTTATTAATGCAGCGAGGAGACTACGACACTACTTCCTTTCCCATACGATTAAAGTGAGAACCGACCAACCAATAAAACAGTTCCTCGGCCGACCAGACATGGACGGCCGAATGCTGAAGTGGTCGCTGGAACTCTCTGAATTCGACATCCAATACAAAAATAGGAAAGCTCTAAAAGCTCAAGTCCTGGCCGACTTCTTCGTAGAAATGACACATAGACCGATCCCAGCGGACGGCGCCCACAAGTGGACGATCTTCATCGACGGGGCCTCCAGCCCGACGGGAAGCGGTGCAGGAATCATCCTCGAAAATGAGGACGGTATTCTGATCGAGGTCTCGTTGGCATTAGCCTTCCCGACTTCCAACAACCAAGCAAAGTATGAAGCTTTACTCGCAGGTCTAAAGTTAGCCGAAGACTTAGGGGCAAAGGAAGTAAAGATATCGACAGACTCTCAACTTGTAGCATCACAAGTACGAGGATAATACCAAGCTAAGAACGACAACCTCATTGAATACTTAGCCTTAGTGAGAGAAAAGCTCGAAAAATTCGAGAAATGAGAGGTCCAACGCGTTCCACGCAAACACAACACGCATGATAACGTCCTGTCCAAACTCGCGAGCACGAGAAAGAATGGCGGAAACAAGTCGGTAATTCAAGAAATCCTCCCTCGACTCAGTACCGAACGACCACCGCCTCCGCTCGAGGTAAACGTGATCGGTGACGATCATTGCTGGATGACACCCATCTACAACTACCTCACGAAGGACAAACTCCCTGCAGACCTCAAAGAGGCGGCCACGACCAAGAGGAGGGCATGCTCGTACGTCATCCTCGAGGGAAAACTCTACCGAAGGGGATTCTCCATACCGCTGCTCAAATGCGTCGTGGAGGAATAGGTCCATGACATATTGGGTGAAATACATCAGGGAATCAATGCCCAACACCCCGAAGGAAGATCACTGGCGCGCAAGGCCCTACGAGCAAGCTATTATTGGGCGACGATGCAGCACGACTCTAAGGAACACGTCAAAAAATGTAACAAGTGCCAAAGGCACGCTGACATGCATCTCGCACCCCCAACGAATTAAAAACGCTCTCCTCCCCGTGGCCCTTCGCCTAGTGTGGGATGGACATCCTCGGCCCCTTCGTGACCGGTTCTTATCAAAATAAATACCTCATTGTAGGGGTGGACTACTTCACTAAGTGGATTGAAGCAGAAGCCTTGGCCAACATAACGGCACAGAACATTCTCCGATTCATCAAACGGAGCATCCTCGCACGCTTCGGCATACCCCAAGTCCTTATCACCGATAACGGAACACAATTCACAAACGGAGGATTCCAAGACTTCGTCGCCAGCTTAGGCACAAAACATCACTTCACGTCTGTCGAGCACCCTCAAACTAATGGGCAGGCTGAAACAGCCAACAAGGTAATCCTACGCGGACTGAAACGCCGACTCGGCGAGGCGAAAAGGGCGTGGCTCGAGGAACTACACAGCGTCCTTTGGGCATATCGCACAACACCACATTCCACGACCGGGGAGACCCCGTTTTGATTAACATACGGAACCGAGGCAGTCATCCCGGTGGAGATTCGAGAACCAACGAGGTGCACAGAAGCACCCATTGACGAGGAGCTGAACGACGAAGCACTTTGAGCCGAGCTGGACCTCATCAACGAAATCCGCTCCGAGGCAGCCCTTAGGGAAATCTCCCTCAAACAGAAAATAGCTTTGCGCCACGACGCAAAAGTCATAAAAGGAGAGTTCCAGGTGGGCAGCCTGGTCCTTAGACGAAACTAGAAAAATCCATGAGAAGGAAAACTGGCCGCCAACTGGGAATGCCCATACCGTGTCCGAGACAAGACGGGCAGCGGGGCATATTATCTGGAAAACCTACAAGGCGAAGAACTTGCTCGACCATGGAACTCAAAAAACTTAGACAATACTATAGCTAAAGATAATCTGGGGAGACATGGAAGGTACGACCACGCTCTTCACCACTAAACGAAAAGGAGGATAACGCCCATATGAGGCGAACACAACCCACCCCGACATCGGACATCTCAAAACGAGCCCCAACGTTGCAGTACCACGTCGACAGGGCACCCATCTCGTGATGGGAAGGCCCAAGCCCCGAGATTAGGTTATCCAATCGCAACCCTAATCTCGACTTAGGGCGGATGTAAAACTCGCCACCTCATCGGTTCCCTAAACCGACGAGTCCAACTAGGTCGAGCGTAAAGAGTTTAAATATAAATACAGTCATAAACAATCAAACACGATGAAATAACAAACAAGTAGATAAAAACGGCCAAATTCGGCCACTAAAAGTACAATAGGAAAGGCACATAGGCCAATATTCAAACAAAGGGCACAGAGGCCGTTACAACAAAAGTACAGGGCACATAAGCCAATACAAAGGCATGCAGGCCCGAAAAATTTAAGAAAAAGTCTCCGCCCGGAGCTACTCCTCACCATCCTCTCCATCCTCAACCAACTCCTCCTCAATAGCGAAAGGACAAATGATCTCACCGTCGGCCACACAGTAGTTGTGAGCCGACCCCTCAGTCACAAGCCCCAGGTTCAAAGCCTTGACTTGTTCAGTAGCATTGTAGAACCCATACTTGAACATCACAAGCATTTCCTTGTTGAGCTCACGAATATGGCTTACCAATTCACCCCGAGTGCGGAGGGCCAACTCATCTTCAGTCTCATCGTCCAGAGGACGAATGTTTCCTTCCAGCAGCACAACTCGGGCACGAAGGTTCACATTTTCTTCGGCCACCTTCTTGAGCTCGACAACTTGATCCTCTAAGCTTTGTTTTTCAGCCTTCAAGGTGTCCCGCTCGAGCTTGACCTCTTCCAGCTTCGACTTCATTCCTTCTTGAAGCTTATGCTCCTCTTTATAGTCGGACAGGTCCTTGGACAAATTATCTTTCTCAGTCCAGGAAGCCTCAAGAGCCTCCTCCAACATAGTTGTCGAGACAGCAGTCTCGGACAAAACCATAGCAGTTTCCATCACCCGGATGACAGTGGCTAAATCCCCGGCCAGATCTGTCTATCTAGCGACCGCGTCCTGATTGAGAAGGGCCTTCGCCTCGGGCGCCACCACCACGACGGAACCTTCGGACTTGAAGAAGTCCCGCTCCAAATAACAAGGAGGAAACAAGTAGCTCCCAGGTGCACCAGAATCCATGCCACCCACGGCAGCAGACAGGGCAAGAGACCCATCCAGCCGCTTACGCTTCAAAAGAGGAGAGGTGGAGGCCAGAGGGCTGTCCCGTATATGTATCGGGGAAGTTTATTGGACGACGGCTTGAGGAGAATTGGTGGTCGAGCTGGGGGTACCAGAATTGCCGACCCCGTGCTCATTAGTTACCTCCTGAACGCGGTTCGCCACTTTCTTTTTCTTTTTAGAGACCCTGTTCGGGGCCTTGACCTGGTTGGCTAGCTTCAGGACTCGTTCTCGGTGAGCTGACATCGTTCTTGTAAAACAAAAACAACTAAACATCAGTTAACGGACATAAAAATAAGGAAAGAGGGAAGGGCCAAAATGACCTACGCAACAACTCCACGACCTCCTCATCTGTGTCACACGCGAGCAGAGCCCTTGTATTTATGATGCCCGTTTCGTGGATAGGGATCCCGGCGTCGTCGACATAGGGTCTGTCTTGCCGGTCCACCCAGACCGCCAAGCTAAAGCTCTGAACATACTCCACCAGCCTCTTGTAGGCCAGTCGATCCTCGACCCCCAAGCTCGAATGTATAACTCGATAGTGGCTGGTCGACAGGTTGAAATGGTCTGACTGCCATCTCAAGGGGATCCTTGACATCATCTTTTCCTCGTCGTTGGCGTCGCGCTTATAGTAATAAAGAGTGCTGAGGGCGTACTGAGTGGGCGGCTTCACCACGTACCACCTCCCCTTAAAATGGCAGGAAGAATCAACAAAAGTCTTGAATAATCTCACGGGCTGGTTGAGAGACACCCAGCTATGACGCCCCCCTGCGCCTGACCCCGAGAAACCGACAGACTAATTCGAATGCCCGGATGAAAGCAATGGCATTCAGATGCAACTGCGAGGGCACCAGCCTGAGCCACCTGAAGACCCCCATCTGGAAATCATTAAAAGGGAGCCTAACCCTCGCTTCTTGGAAGGAAAATTCATACATGGCGAACTGCTTCCCTGGAAAACGATGGAATATCTGATCTATTTCCCTAGGAGCAAGACATTGCCAGTTTGCTGTGTCCTCGGGGCCAATGTCCTAGACCACGACGTACGTAGTCGTATCCTTGTCCACGAAATACGACTCTTCTTCTAGCGGCTCGTCCGCGACCCACGACATTTCATTACGTCCAGACAAAGAGACGTGCTCGTTCCCCTCCTCGAGATCTCTCTCCTCGATTCGTCTTTGCTCGACCGTACCTGAAAAGCAGAAATGCAAAGTGAATTTGACATCGCATCAAATTCACCCTTCCACCGCAGTTCAAGTGAAAGGGAGAAAAGTTGAACGCCCTGAAATCCCACTAAACAATCCTAAAATCAACGAAGGGACGGTCCTCGAATCCACTCGAGCACATACGAAACTCTTAAAAAAAACCCAAGGAGATTGAGATTTTGCCCGGGGAACGCTCGAACGCCCACGATCTTCATCGATCGTATGAAGATCCTGGTCGGTTCATTCATACACAGATGAGTTTCCCGCCCGTTTCATGCAAATCATGCCCGGGATATTCACGTCTAAAACCTAAAAACTAACCTAAAACAGGGATTTATCTACTTTAAATAGGAATTACCTACTCTAAACAGGAAAATCACGAATTTCGCTAACTATCATGCAGAAAAATGCGTAAAAAGAGAAGGTATGGGAGATTACCTAACATAGTGACGACGGGGAGGTTAAGGTGGCGCGCGAGCAGGGAACGACGGTGTTGTCGGTGGTTACGGGCGGAGGAAAGTTTCTTCTCAGAGCTTCCGGTTAAACGAAGGAGCGAAAAGTTGAAATGAAGTGGTACCTCCACTTTATATACCAAGGGAGCGCGTGGGAGAATGCGCTAGGTAATAGGAAGACACTAGCACAGGAAACAAAACGACGCACCATTAATGTCTAAGACACGTCAGTCTAGAGAATCCTGAACGACGTCGGGCAACCTCAAATCTCCCCGACTACAAAAAGATATCCTCGACCCTGAGAACACCACGTGCCCGACGATTTGAATGGCGCCCGAAGCAGCTTGAATATACCACATTTCTACACGGGCAGATGCTCGACGCCCAATATGGCTCCTCCCTCAACACGAATATGTGCTCGACGCTTTATAAACTCATCGCTCTGACTCGAAGACTCGACTTGGGGGGTTCCTGTTCTGGACTGGGCCTCAGAGATTGTATTGGGTCGTGACCCAATACGCCGAGCAGAAGCCCATACGCTCGGGCAAACATACTTGGTGGCCGGGCGCAAACCACTTAATAGTCGGGCAGGCATTTCATGATTCGGGCATACACTTTACGAGACAGGCAGATAACGAGTCTTCCATTCCACTTGCCACATCACCCAAATGTCCCCCATTATCTCCTGAAAGATAGGGGCAGTTGGACCAAGGATCAGACCACTTGCTAGGTCTACATGCTCCTTACACGTACCTTGGCAGTTCTCCCTTGGGCCTCACTGATCCAGCCCAAGGAAGGACCTTGGCCCAGCGATGAGGGCTCACTATGAATACCCTTTTTCATTAAAGGGTCAGGTATTCTGATTTAACTCTTCTGACTTACCATTTCTGTACCTCTATTGACTTTGGCATCGGAGCGCCTTGCAGGTACACCCCCTCCATTCCATCCATCTTGTTGTTCACGTCCAATTGCTGGAAGGCCCTCCTGATCAGGTAAGATCACCTATTCTTAAGAAATATAGTTTCTTGACTAAGTTGAAAAGTATTTTGATCTGAAACTTTTAAACAAAAGAGGTTCAAACGAACCGGATTTTAAACCCACTAACATGTCCGAAAATAGTTTTAAAATCATTTTTCTAAAGTATTAAAAATTCCTACTTAACTGAACAAAGTGTTGTCGCTTCCTTTGAACAATTAAGACTAACCAAGTTTACTAAATGTTGGACGACTTTCGATCTTACCCAAACAAAATTGAAGTGCGGAAAACTTGTATTAAAGATTAAAATAGCCCCTAATCATTTCTATTGACGCATCATGTGATATGTTATTTTAAATACGATCCTTACATCCGTACCTTTTTAGATTTAGCCAGACATGGAAAAGTAAATAGACATGTTGGTTTTTATCATATTAAAATATTTTCTTTTTAGATAAAAGGTTTTAAAAGTAAGTGCCAGTGTGGAAAGTAAATGAAAGTAAAGCGAGTGCGGAAAGTAAATGAAAGTAAAGCGAATGCGGAAAGTAAATGAAATAAAAGCGGATGCGGAAAGTAAATGAAATAAAAGCGGTGCGAGAAATAAAATAAAATAAAGGAAGAATGCGATAAATAGAAGTCTGCTCCAATCGGAGGGGTTGGTGTCTGAAAATAACTGGAAAATAAACTCGAACTGAAAATGGCGGCAGTATTAACTTCCACCAAGTGCTCCAAACTCTATTACAGACTCAATTACACAAATGCAATAACTTCCCGATGTGAGAAGATTATCGCTTACAAATACTCGATTATTTATGCCTAAGTGTTGCAACTAAGTTTGGATAAAGAGAAATGAACTAAAGGCCTTCTATTTATAGGCTGAAGAAAAAGCAGGGAAAGACAAGGATGCCCCCCAACTTCTTTTGGGAGGGAAAAATTCGTCAAAGGTGGCGCCCGCCACCCCCTCCATGGCGCCCGCCACAAGAACTCATGTGGAAAGAAGTGGGAGATGCGAAAGTTGTTAGTATTTGAGTCCTCTTATACTTATGGCCTACCCCATGGCGCCCGCCATGTAGGGTGCCATATGTGCAATTCTTTCAAAAACTGGATTTTTAGCTCGATTTCCTTCGTTTCTTCAAGAATGGATCTGGAGACACTTAGAACCTGAAAATAAAAACAAAACACGAACATAATACAAGAAAACGATAATAAAAACCTAAGAAACATGTGCAATTTGAGTTAAAAACGCGGCGTTATCAAGAAACACATCTGGAATTCACACACAACTAGAAGTTCATCGTTGTGACTTTACTTCCAATTTCTGTAACACCATCTTCGCAACCATGACAAACATCTGAGCCTCTTCTCCTAAGAGTTCTTCTACTTCCTTAGTGGAGACAAACCTCAACTTTTCACCTTCGTCGAATTTAAGTTCACTCTCTACTCTCTAAGTAGTAACCATCAATAATATATGATCGACATACCAAAGCCTCAAATCTGCATCATCTTCAGATATATGAATCTGCATCAACTAATCAAAACGTAAGCACTTGACTTAACTCCAAACAATTAACTATACATACTATCCCATCTAGAAAGGCTCGTATATCCCATCCAACATGATTCCATCTATTATCAACTAGAGATTAAGGATGATCAGTTCCTTAATTTGTTAATAGACATCCGACAATCATGATGGGGGCATAAACCATCCTTACCAAGATATAATAACATTCAACAATGCACTACACCATCATCCAAACGATTGGAAAACACATGGTTTAACTCCGCCAATTCGTACCAAGAATAACATCACCTTGTTCCGACTAAAGATAATTGTGTACCTCTTAAGGAAACACATCAGGATATTCCACACATCACCGACCCATCTCAAGCCACAACATCGTCTTCGTCCTCACAAGGAAGAAAACAACGAGAACACCTGAATATCTTCCCTCAAGGATAACACCATTCTCTAAATAGTTGAACAATCCCACACAACACTCTCTCTTGCACCGATACGATATCCAATCTCACAACATCTAGAATATCCAAGAGAAGCAAACGCTTCTCCCCCACTTGTTTCATTTCCAACCTGCAAATGGAAAACAAAACAAGTACCAATAGTGTTTTCACGCACATGTCATATACTAGGGAACACCACAATTAAACAACCTGGCCGGATGGACTGACCTGCTCTAATATCAATTTATAACACCCTAAATTCTCCCGCGTAATTTAATTAAAATCATCAGAGTAAAACAATACAAAACGAAAAATAAAGGATGCTACTTTCAACTTATCATTTGCTCATACATAAAACATATACATAGTCTATTCGGAAATTATACAATTTTAATCCAACCAAATAACCTTTATTATGCAGTGGAAAATTATTCTTTTCAATCAACAATTAAAATAACGCTTTCAATTAACTACATAAACTGGTTTTCATGTCATAAAAACAACTATTGATTCTTCAACAAATAAAATCATATAAAGTGTTCCCGACTCCCATGTTACATATCAGAGCAGACGCCAAACTAAAGTGAAACACCTCGTCTCCAGTGACCATGACTTCCACACTACTCCTGGTTATTTGCATGTTACCCACGTGGAGGCAACATTCAAACAGAAGAGGTGAGATTCTCAAATCAACAAAAGAATAATATGATATAAATATAAGAGTATAAAATCATCAATTAATTCATCCACATCACAACTTCCAACAAGAATCACACACTTCAACATAAACACAAATAATCACACAAGGCATAATGCAACACAAAACTATCATAGAATGAAATGAGACACCAACTAGACTCAATGCATTTTGTACCATTTTCTATCTATGTTTCATGATCACAATTCCCATCAGAATGTTTCGACCCCTATTTCATGGTCACAATTCCCGTCGGAACGTCTCGACCCCTGTTTCATGGTCACACAACAATCATGATTTCTCACACCCCACCTGGGCATACAATCACTTCAACAACAACAAAAATTCCATTAAAGAATTCAGATAGACGCTCACACCCCATCTGGGCACACACCATCCCTCAACTTATGCACGTGTTATGCACTTCCAATGACAACATGCAACAATGAGTCATGCATGCACATATCATATTCATCATCCCACCAAGGTCACTCAACAATCAACATACATTCATTAAAACACGCATCATTATGTTACTACAACAAATCAACAACAACAACAGCATACTACAATGACTCAACAACAACATACTACAATAACTCAACAACAATAACAACATACTACAACAACTCAACAACAATAACATACAACAACAAAAACAACAACAACATACATTTATTCAAACATGTGTCTTCATGCTTCAACAACTAACAAACATCAATTGCACAATTAAATCCCATATTCACAATATATCATGTTAAAACATCAATGAACACATACACGTAGCATTAATACATGGAAACATCGATACAACAATAATACAACATTACTACAACATAAAACCCTATTTTCAATTAATTTTTTTAAAAAATATTTTTTGTTCCAGGTCGCGCTAAGTGAGTTCCAGCGCTATGTGCACACGCTACTGCCTCGAAAGGCCAAATTATTTCTAGACCGCGCTAAGCGCGCTATGCGAATTTGACAGCAAAACCATGCGATAAACACATTCTCCGATTGTGATTCCAGCACTCATAAACTCATTTAAACTCAGAATTTTGTACATATTATGATACAATAACCAATATCTAACATATTTCTTTCAACATAACAATCAAACACAATAATCCTATCAATTTCAATCCTTTAATCATGAATTTCTCATAAACCCTAAACACTCAACAATCAACAATCTCATGAATTCACTTAACAATTAACTACCTGAACACATATATCATCAATCCCTTTAGAGATGAAAGAATCTCACCCTTACCTTGTATTGATGAGCTTTCCTCTTCTCTAATGGATTCTTCATCTCTTCATGCCCTAGCCTCCTTTCACATCTTTCTCCTTTTGCTTCTCCCTTCTACGATTGATTCTCTCACCACAAATGATTATCCCATTTCTTTGTTTTACACAACTAACCCTTAGACCCTTTCTATGAACTTCCACTTAAGTCCTTACTTACTCACCTTAATTTACCACCAAGCCCTCCATATATTCACACTATTAATTCCATTATTATTCTCTTTGTTATATCATTATTATTATTATTATTATTATTATTATTATTATTATTATTATTATTATTATTATTATTATTATTATTATTATTATTATTATTATTATTATTATTATTACTTATTCTATCTAATGAAATAATAACAATAATAATACTTTTCCATCCCATACTTAATTAAATCATTATTCAACTATTATTATAATTAAATAATTACTAACTAAAAAAAATCTAATTTCTCTTACTTCCCACACCACCAATCTCTACGCTTTTGGTCACACACACCTACTACATTAAAGATAACTCTTAAGACCACCACCCACCACCAAATATACTAAAAACATAACGAACGCACAACAAACACACAGTCGATCATAACAATTCACAAATAATTATTAAAAAGGAAAACGGGGCATTATAGTATCTGCTAGCTGCAGTTCCAAGGCACTTATGCTCCATCACATTAAGTTTGATCTTGAAGGTTCTATTCTGAGACATTGGAGCCTTCAAGATCAACCTTACAATTGTGTCGATAACTCTCATCATCTTCTCTTTGATGACCGTCACCTTGTAATTATTTTCGACCAACTACCCTATACTGAGCAAATTTATCTGCATGCCTGTTATGTACAACATATTGGAAATTACTGACCTTTTTCCATCCTTCCTCATAATCAAAACATCACCAATACCTTCAACTTCTAGAGTATTGTCATTTGCAAATGCCACCATATTCTTCATTGAGAGCTTCATGTTGACAAACCAATCTTTCCTACCAGTCATGTGTGATGAGCATCCTGAGTCCAAGTACCATTGATCTTGGAATTTCTCTTCATCTCTTGTTGTGACCATCAACAACATCTCTTTTTCTTCGTGTTTAGCCATATTTGCATCAACTTCTTGATTCTTCTGCTTTTCAGGACAATTACTAAAATAGTTACTATACTTTTGACAATTGTAACACTGAATGTGACTTTTGTCTGGCTTTCGACCACCACCTCTTCCTCTACCTACAACACCACCTCTTTGGTTGCATTGGTTCCAGTGTTTTCTTTGATTCAACCAGTCTCCTTCCTGCTAATTTCGACCAGTCGAATTGTTGTAGCCACCTTTGCTTTTATTGTCGAACACCTTTCTTTTGCCTTTTTTTTTATCTCTTTCTGATTGAGCCAGTAGAGCCACATCACTCTTCAACTTTCCTACTTCTCTTTCAGCCATTCTTTGTTCATAAGATTCAAGCGTCCCTTGAAGCTCTTCTTTAGTTACCTTAGACAAATCTTTCGACTATTCTATGGCTACTACCACGTGGTCGAACTTTGGAGCCAACAATCTCAAAATCATTGAGACAATTGCTTTGGTCGTCAGCGCTTCTCCACATACTTTAATTTGATTCATAAGTTTCGTAACTCTTATGAAGAAATCTGTAATGCTTTCACTTTCTTCCATCTGAAGCAATTCATAGATTCTCTTGTGACTTTGTAACCTCACCTCTTTCACCTTCTCTGCACCTCCAAACGACTTCTCCAGAATTTCCCAAGCTTCTTTTGCGGATTCAATATCACTAACCTTTTCAAAGTTATCTAGATCAACACATTGATGGATTATAAAGAGAGCTTTATAATCTTTCTTCTTCAATTCTTTGTGTGCAGTCTTTTCTTGATCCATAGTGTTTTCTGCAAGCGTTGTTACTCCTTTCTTATCAAGATCCCAACGATCTTGATAACATAAAACACCATTTATCTGCTTGCACCAATTCTCATAATTATCTTTCTTGAGAATTGGAAGGTTTACCGGAAAATGTCCATTCAGATGATTCATCGCCATCACGATTATTGCCCTTGAATCACTCAAACCGGAGCTCTAGATACTAGATGTTGGAAATCCCCCAAAACCTATGGAGAATTTCAATCAATCTTGATGAACAAGATTGTTGCACAACGAAAATTAATAGAAAAATTGTGAAGAGAAAGAGTTAGGGTTTAAGAAAGAAGAAATGATGAATATTCTGCAAAGATCTTTCTGCCTACCAACTATAGAAAACTTTTATTTCACTTTGTAACTGCAAATCTGTGAATACAATGTTTTGGAATGATTACAAAATAATGTTTACTCCCAATTTATAGTTTTAGGTTAACTTGCTCCCTAAGCTAAAAACACACAACTATAAAAATTCAAAATACATATTTTGGAACTAAAATATATTTATCTATTTTAGATTTAAATCAAATCTAAATCAAATCTGACATAAGTAATTACACTTTCAACATTAAAGTGAGATGTCTCAGATTTAAAGGAAACCAGTCGAAATTTAATAATAATATTATAAAAAGAGTTTGAGTCCAAATAAAACTGTCATATACTATTTATTATTTAGTTAATGAATTTCCTTTCATTTGACCAATGTCCTCAAAACATAGGTGACATTGGAGTGAATTAGTTTAACAATTATCTACATTACTTATTACTTATTATGTTTATTTGTTCTTGTCTCCATTTAAATTTTGTTGTATCACACATTGTGTGAACCTTGTTTGTTTTTGACATCTTGTCACTAATAGAAATATAATTTCAACTCAGTTGAATAATAAATGTGGAATATAAAAGTTGGTGCAGAAAGTTCTTTCATTGAAAGAAAGCGTCTTCAGATATTACTATTTGGATTGTGTGTCTGAATATTAAAATTTAGACATACTACATTTAATTATTCCTTTCTTAGTTTGTTGAGGGGAAATTTGTTATTCGGAGTATTGAACATTGTGGAACTTTTTTTTAAAATAATTGAGAAACATATTATATATTCATCTAAAATTTTAAAGTGAAAGATGAATGAGTTCTCTCACTTATAAATACTAAAGTCTCTATATCTCTAATCAATATAAAACTATTACTCATATTATTCACACTTGCTACATTCTCAATATAATCTATATGGATATTTCTTTGTTGAATTGCTTTCAAATTTTACTATCTAAACAAAGCAAAATGGATAACTTTAAAAATTTATGCTATTTCTGCATTGGGTTGCTTTTTGATATTACTCTTTAGATGAAGCGAGATAGATAATTTTAAAATTTTATGCGATTTGAGAGAATTATTAAGAGCATTAAAGAGTCTATTTGGATGAATTATTTTAACGAGAGAAAATAATTTTTTGAGTAAATTTAAAATGACTTGAATAAAATATTTTGTTTGGATAAAAAATATATAGAAAATTGTTAAAATGATGTAAATCTATGAAGTATTTTATTCAAATTTAAGGAATTTTAAATTGTTCATTCAAAATATATATATATATATATATATATATATATATATATATATATATATATATATATATATATATATATATATATATATATATATATATATATATATATATATATATATATATATATATATATATATATATATATATATATATATATAACTTATTAATTTTTCAAATTTTGTAAGTTGGTCTTTATATTTTATGTAAATTTCAAATTCACCCCTTAAATTTTCAAAAATTATAAATAAATCCCTAATAATTTTTAAATTTTAAAAAATTGCAAATTGATCTCTATTTTTTATATTTTAAATTTGATTTAAAAGTTTTAAAATTTATGAAAATGACCAAAAAAATTTAATAATGAATTATTTTAACACTTTATCCAAACAAAATAATTTAAAAATAAATAAATTTTAATTAATCATTTAATTTAATTAGAATTTTGAATTCCTTAAAAATTCTCAATTATATCACCCAATCAGAATCTAAGAGTAATAAATAATCCCCTTATTTTACATGTGCGAAAGTGTACTTAGCTGCATGGGGCTAAAAAATGGTATGTTGATCTACATTAAACCTTAATTCATATTTTTCATTTTTCACAAACTTATAATTTCCCTTCAATAAATACTAACCATTGATTTATCGCCTCTTTAAATCCAGCAGGTGAATTAAACAATGCAAGGCTCATGTCCTCTCTTGTGACATCACTTGCTTATTTGGCATTTCACAATGTCTCTCTAAGATTCAATAATATTCTTTATCAAAATTATCCGGCGATTCCAATATGATTCTTTTAACTTTATGCTAAACTTCAAATAACTAAATGTTACTATGCTATGCATAATGCATCTACCTATACTTTTCTAACATGAAGACTTTTAAGGAAAAAAATAGACTTCCATGCTAAATTACAAAAGCTACATTTCTGTTTCTGAATTATTAGTGTATGGTTGATTTTGCATTGCAAAGCTATTACTTAAAATGAGTGAGGTTCTTAGTGATGAAGCTGTGGCAAAGACAATGGAAGAAATAAAAAGCAATCATGATAATATTCTTCCACAACATATTCACAAAGTTTCAACTCCTCCTAGGCAAACACTTTTCCATGAGTTCAAGTATAATTTCAATGAAACTTTCTTCTCAGATGACCCTTTTGGCAAGTTTAAGAATCAAAAAGGATCAAGAAGGTTTGTTCTTGGACTCCAAACTGTTTTTCCGATATTCGAGTGGGGAAGAGATTACAATCTTAAGAGTTTCAAGGGTGATTTGATTGCTGGACTCACCATTGCAAGTCTTTGCATACCTCAGGTATATGGATATTTCGAGAAATAATATTATGACACGACACGATAGGATACTATGATTAAATCTGATTATGTTTGTGTCAATGTGAAAATATATTAGGATATTGCATATGCAAGTCTTGCAAATTTGGAACCACATTATGGACTATGTAAGAATCTTTGTTTATTCTATAAGTCTTTTTGATTTGTTAGTTCAGTTATATGATGATGATGATGTTGATAATGCCGACGACTTGGTTTTTTTGTTGTAGATACAAGTTTTGTTGCTCCTCTTGTGTATGCTTTTATGGGAAGTTCAAGAGATATTGCTATAGGACCAGTAGCTGTGGTGTCTCTCTTGCTTGGCACCTTGCTAACAGATGAAATTCCTAACTTCAAAAGTCATGAATATCTTCGTCTCGTATTTACCGCAACTTTCTTTGCAGGAATCACTCAAATGGCACTTGGACTTTTAAGGTACTATTAACGGATTGGTAGTAAAATGATTCTTGTCTTTGTGTAGGTTATGTTATAACCATATAAATTTTGCAGGCTCGGTTTCTTGATTGATTTCCTATCTCATGCTGCCATTGTTGGATTCATGGGTGGAGCTGCCATTACTATTGCACTCCAACAGCTTAAAGGTCTTCTTGGAATAAAACAGTTCACTAAGAAAACTGATATTGTTTCTGTCATGAGATCGGTTTTCAGTGCAGCCCACCACGGCGTAAGATTTCTTTTTCTTTTCAAATTGACTTATTTCAGCTTTGATATAAGTACCTGTGAGACGTCTATATGGAAGAACTTATGATAACTTATTAGGCAAGCACTTATTTACGCGTTTATGTTATAACTTATAAGCACCTAACTAAGTTGTTTTAATCTTTGGTTACAGTGGAATTGGGAGACAATAGTAATTGGAGTATCATTCTTGGCTTTCCTTCTTACAACAAAATATATTGTAAGAATGCCAACAATTTCTCTTTCTTTCTTCATTTCCATATATTGAACCTTTATCTATAACTATGATTATGTTGTAATGAATAGGCTAAGAAGAAAAAGAATCTCTTTTGGGTTGCTGCAATTTCTCCTATGATATGTGTTATTGTCTCTACTTTTTGTGTTTATATTACAAGGGCTGACAAAAAAGGAGTAGCAATTGTAAGTAGCTATTTTTTCTTTTAAATTTCTTGAATAGTTTCGAACAAAATGAAGCACCCTCAAGACTTAGAACGATGTTATTTCAGGTGAAACATATAAGAAACGGTGTGAATCCCTCATCTGTTCATGAGATATATTTCAGTGGAAAATATTTAAGTGCTGGTATTAGGATTGGTGTGATATCTGGCATGGTTGCGCTCACGGTAATAAACAATTTACCGAGTTTTCCTCTTCTGTTTATTTCATAACATTTATGTTACATTTGGGAGAATTTTGTTAAATGTTTATAGGAAGCTGTGGCCATTGGAAGAACATTTGCTGCTATGAAAGACTATTCAATAGACGGTAACAGAGAAATGGTGGCACTGGGAACCATGAATGTTATCGGTTCGATGACATCTTGTTATGTGGCTACAGGTACAAAAAAGAGGACTAGTTCAATCAATCATGTTTTAGCTTCTATTGAGAATCTTGTAAATCATCTTAATGAGTGTTTGTTTTTGATACTTTTGCAGGATCATTTTCGCGGTCAGCTGTGAACTATATGGCTGGTTGTAAGACTGCTGTATCAAACATAGTTATGTCCATAGTGTTGTTGCTAACTCTGTTGGTGATTACTCCGCTATTCAAGTACACTCCGAATGCAGTGCTTGCATCAATTATCATAACCGCTGTGATGAGCCTTATCGACATTAAAGCAGCCATTCTTCTATGGAAGGTTGACAAATTCGACTTTCTAGCTTGCATGGGAGCCTTCTTCGGTGTCATCTTCCAAAGTGTTGAGATTGGCCTTCTAATCGCGGTAATCAAAATATCAAATACTTTTAATTGTATTTGACTGTTTTTTTTTTACCGTAATGAGTATCGCGATGTTATTGCAACTGCAGTTTAAAACCATTTTTGTTTATGCAGGTGGCAATATCTTTTGCCAAAATACTTTATCAAGTGACGAGGCCAAGGACCGCGATACTTGGGAAGCTTCCCGGGACATCTATTTATAGAAACATTCTGCAATATCCCAAAGCATCTCAGATTCCCGGCATGCTCATTGTCCGGGTTGATTCTGCAATCTATTTCTCAAACTCCAACTACATCAAGGACAGAATATTGAAGTGGCTGGCGGACGAAGAGATTCTAAGAACATCAAGTGAATTTCCGAGTATACAGTATCTCGTTGTTGAAATGTCGCGTAAGGCTTATAATGAAATCCTTTTTTCATGATTGATTTTGATAACTGAATTTACTGATTAAGCAGCCATATTATTGTAGCTGTTACTGATATTGATACTAGTGGCATTCATGCCTTTGAAGATTTAATCAAGAGCCTCAAGAAAAGAGATATTCAGGTACAAAATTCAAAATAATTGGTAAACTGTAATGGATTGCTTGCGTGACAAGAAAGACGTTTATGATGATACATTTGTGATAAGTTTGTGATATTTTTGACAGCTTCTGTTGGCGAACCCGGGACCAATTGTAATTGAGAAGCTTCATGCATCGGCATTATCAGGCTTAATCGGAGAAGATAAAATATTTCTAACAGTAGGTGATGCTGTTGCAACTTTTGGTCCAAAAGGTGCAGATTTATGAACAACATAATAACTTTTTCAACTGGTGTGTTTAAATCAGAAATGAAGAAAAGGGTTTATGAAGGTGTTAAGGAAACTGTTAAAAGCTTCAGCTCAGTAGTATATATTTGTATCATGATGTTATATCTAAATCATCTTTTTTGTCACAAACATCTTTACCATTGGTCTTTGTAACTATTATGGGATTTTTGTCATTTGGTCCCTAGTTCACATAGGTGTGAAGCATTGTGTGAGGCTCATAATTCTTTCCCTTTGTAATGATTCTTTGGAAAGAAATATTATTCCTTTAACAGTCGGGGTACTTTATCTTTTCTTCAAACATAAGATTAGGGTTTCTATGAGGTTATGGTTTCACCATCTAGTTTTTTCTTTTACATTGGATGGGTAAGATAATTTTTCATGCAATGTGATTCTCTTCTAGTATTTATTTGTGTTGAAATATATATTTAGGTGGGTTGTTTTATTTTATCCATAAAGCTTGTTATGATATTAATGTCGTTCTATAGTTTACGAAGCCTTAAGTGAGGTTTTCAAGAGTGTTTTGTTTGGTAACATATGTTTTCATTTGTTTTAGTAGCAAAGAATAAATTCTAGAAAGATGTTTGTTTGAGAAAAACATGTCAAGATTAGGTTTCATTATACCCTTTCATACATATCCGATTAATCAAGCATGTCAACTTGGGTTCGATCAATACAATCATGTATTATCTCAATACCGTTTATGTATAAAGCGGTTTCGTGAATATTATTGTATCAATCACTGAATGATATCACATGCTAACAATCAATACAATAAATATAAAGATTGATACAAAGCAAATATCAACTCATAAATCTATATCTAGAATTTGTTTGTTGATAGATGAATAACTTCGGTCAAGGTTTGAAAAATCTATGTCTAGAGTGATTCAAATCATACATATATAATTAAGTGCAAAGATATTCATCATATAATGATCATCAAATTTGTTCACATACAAAAGATCAAAAGAAATACATATTAATAATATTAATAAAGTTAGTTATCTCTAATCTTGACACAAATGGGATTTAAACTTGTTGGGACCGGAAACCTCCCTGTTGCCACTGGTAATGCTGCAGAATTTTCAAGCTTGTTTGTTGGAACCTCATTTTCACTATAACGCTGCGGATAGTTGGCATTGGAGGGAGGAACCTTCAAGGGTTTTCTCTGTAAAATCTTTTTATAGTTTTTTAACTTCCTCAATTTCAGCTGCTCCTTTTTTGGAAGTTACCAAACTTGTTTTATAGGTTGTTTGGCAAACAAGCATGCCCTTGAAAATCAAGACTTTCGCTTGGAGGCTCGCGTTGGATCGCCTCCCGACCCGGTCCAACCTTGCGTTACGAGGTTTGCTAACATTTGATTCGGAAAGAGCTTGTGTCTTTTGTAATCAAGTTGAAGAGACGACTTTCCATCTTTTTCTTTCATGTCCTCACATGAACTTGCTTTGGGGTATAAAGTTTATAATTGGCTTGATATTGACCTTTTAGTCACGAACTCCTTAAACAACCATGCCTTACTCTGGTTATTGGCCTTGACGGATAAAACAACGGACGATATGAAGTGCTTTGTCTGGTTTGTCACCGTCTGGGGTATTTGGAGTTTGAGGAATAACTTAATTTTTAGAGGAGCTTCTTTCAATGTAAATGATCTCTTTTTTCACATTGTTATTCTTTCCTGGAGGTGGTTGGAAATAAGTCGTAGGAATTGTTCTTTGTTCGATTGGATGCAACATCCGCTGGATTTTTGTAGGATTAGTTTTTGTCTCTTTTGTCAATTGGATCTCTCCTTTTGATTTTTGTTAGTTATAGGGGCAATTTCTTTTCCCTTTTTTTGCTAAGCTTGTGTATTGGGTTGGAGAATCCCTTTTTCTCCTCTATTCAATCAATATTGCTTATAAAAAAAATATGGATAAAAGGGGTATCCAAGGTTTTTGGTTCAACCCTTACCAAAATCAAATATTTGTTTTTCAACAACTTTTATTTATTTTAATAAACATAATTTAAAAAAATTAAACATAAAAACCAAAAAGTCAGGTGAACTATCACGTAATTTTTAAAAGGGTTAAATATGTTTGCGTTCCTCATAAATATTTCAATTTCGTTTTTAATCCCTTAAAATATATCTTTTAAAGAATGATTCTCTTAAAAAATTTCACCCACACTTTTGATCATAATACTAAAACCGTCGCTAATCATATCGCTAAGTTATTAAAACCGTTGCTAATTTGTAAAAGGGACCGATATATATAAAAAATTATAGGAGGATCATTTTTAAGGAAAATATTTTGAAGAACTAAAATCGAAAATTGAAATATTTAAAAGAAACACAAACATATTTAACCCTTTTTAAAAATTAAAATTATATGCCACAGTAATGACACACGTCATTAATTTTGATGATTGAATTTGATAAAAACATAGAGTCTTCAAATGAGAGTTTTCAAAATTCGTCCATAAAATAGAGGATTAAAAATCTTAGAGTTGAATATTGATAATTCTAGAATTAAAAAGAAGTTATATATATTATGAATAATCTCTTTTAAATTAAATTAATTTTTATTAATTAATTTTAAAATTAATTAATATGCATTGACAATATGATTTTTTTCTTTCATACAGATGCATCACAAACATTTATATAATTATTTTTCATATAGATGCATCACAAACATCAATATTAAAATGGAGGCGGAGGATGAGGTGGTTGGTGGTGGTGCAACGGTTTTGGGACAGAGTGCGGTGGCACCCACGGTTCAATTTTTATTAAAATGATGTATATTATTTATAAGTTGATGAAATTATGACATGAATAGAGAGATAATTGAAAATCTAGTTATTTTTTTTTGGCCCTCATTCTATAACCCCATGATGATGCACCACCTTTACCTGTTTGAGATCTTCTATTCAATTCAGCCATTTGTTCCATCCATGTACTTCTTCTCAAATTATCCAAACCAAAAAACTCAGAATCATACTCTTCTTTAAGCTTTGGATTCGACAGAATCTTATAAGCTGCATTAACTTGCACAAACATCCTCGTTGATTCCTCTTTCTTCAATCGATCATGACAAACATCAGGATGATACTGAAGAGCCATTGTTCTGTATGCTTTCTTTATCTCACCTGCTGTTGCTGTATTGGAACTCAAACATAGTATCTTGTACAAGTTTCCATCATCATCACCTAGCTTATGATTCACATTTGTGGCTCTGCATGAAACAGATAAGTGTACTATACGAGGTTGTCTTTGATGATTATTTGAAAGTGTAAGGTTACGATGATTTTTGTATGGTTTTGAAATGTTGATTAGGCTTGAGCTTGAGTTTAAGGATAATAAAACATTCATCTTGTTTCTTGTTTTTCTATCTGTTTTTGAGAATGCATGTGGGTGGGTTGTGTTCTCTTATTTATAGATTATATCTTACTAAGTTTTTTATTTTTTATTTTTTATTTTTCGTTACAAAGAAATAAGGTAGTGACTGTTACATGTACCGTATCAAAGTTTGTTAAATATGATAGAACATTATTCAAACAATAGATATTAGAATAATGTTTTCGTAGCTGGAATGGAAAGAGACATGCAGCTACAATTGGAATTATGAATATTGGTTACTGGATAATTGTTGACCTAACTAGAGAAGTCATTCATAACTATGATTTCGGAGATCAATCTCATCATGGATCATGCAGGATATGTTAAAGTTTAACTTTATTTAAAAGTGCTTAATTTATTGGTCAACAAAATAAGTTGGGTAAACATTATTCTCCCTTGAGTCATTAATTAAGGCAAAACCAAGTTTAAAATATGTTACACCTCCCTAATTTTAGGTTTTGTTAATTCTGTTTTCTAGAAACAATCTTAGTCTTGGACCGTGTAGGATATTTTAAGTTAACGCCATTAAAAACAAACTGGGCATCCTTCCAAAATATATATTTTTACTATAATATTCTTGGTAAAATAAGTTAATATTCAATAATATTAGTCATTTTCGAATCATTCAATAATACTGTTACTCAATCTAGTAATCTTGTAGTTTTTGTCTCTATATTTGCTTCTCTGTCTTTGGGTCCTTGACTATGATGTCTCTGATCATATTACTGATCATAAATTTCTTTTATCTAACTTTTCTTATTTTGATTCCTTATCTTCTGTCACTGTGACGGGTGACTCTAAAATCAAAGTTCAAAGTCTTGGTTAGGCTCACCTACTTCCAAACGTGTCTTTAGATTATATGCTTTATATTCTTGATTTTCCTTTAATCTAATATCTAATAAAAAGCTCAATCTTACTCTTGATTGTTCAGTTGTGTTTATAGATAATTCTGTTTATGTCTAGGATCGATGTACATGACGAACGATGGAACATCACTATATACCAAACAAGACCTATGACAACGCTTTTTTGGCTTTTAAAAGCACTGTCTAAGCATGCGTTGTCGTAGGTAAAAACAACGCTTTTATTTAAAGAAAAAGTGCTTTTAAATGCCTACTTTAGAAAGCGTTTTTTACCTAAAAACTAGTGGGAAACCCGTGCGTTCGCACGGGTACTGGTCGGTAAACTAAAAATTGGAAGAAATAATTATTTGGCAATTGAGATTATTGGGGAACAAAATTCAAGACATAGTATCAATAGGGCAATAAAAATTATAATATTAGCAATTATAATGTTTTAGAATAGATGTGTAATTAAAACACGAGACATATAAAAAATTTGTTTAACAAAATTTATACAGTCATTTCAATAATTAAAATATATTAAGTAAAAAAAAATTTTGAATCAACAATATATAAATATTTTTAATAGTATTGTAAAGACTAATTAAAAGTTAATATACAAAAAGAATGAAAAGAATTCATGTTAAGATCTAATATTAAATATTAGTATACAACCCATATTAAGATCTAATATTAAATATTAAGTTGACATTTTTTCTGACCAATATTAATCAATAAGCATTGCCAAAATATTTGAATAATAACAGAAACATTGCATATAACATGATAGGTGATACATTACATTGAACCCAATATATAAATGGAAACAAAACCAGAAACATAAAACTTCAGAAATGAGAGATTAAAATCTAAACAGAAAGATGAATCCTAAGTATCAAATCTAAATCGACGTGCCGAAATGAAGTTCGACCAAGACCAGTCTTCTTCATCGTCATCACTTGAACCAAAAATTGAAAAATTTCTTGGGAAAATTTTTTGAACACTTGCCGTTTTTCATGCAAGGTGAAGACAAATTTGCTAGACCACATGGACCGTGAATCATATGTGTCTTCACCAAATGATACAATTGCCTGTCATCTTCTTCAGGTGGTATCTCAGCTGAAATGATATTGTTTATGTCATCTGGAGTGGGATACTTGCTCGACGGATGCATGAATAGCAAAATATGAGCATGTGGTAAACCTCTCTTTTGGAACTCAATGGTGTATATGTCTGCAAACGCGCAAAATAATAAAAAAATGATTCAAATAAAAAAATGGGAACATGAATCAAATAAAGTTAATATAACTCACATGCAACAACTCTTCCCATGACATGTCGTTTTGTTAGATCACACAACAACTCGTCTAACTTAATTTTAAACACTCTTGAAATGATATCTGGACGATCATGAGGTTTGAGATTCATTGTGTCAAGCAGCTTTTTAACTTCTGGCCAATTTGGATTGCAAGTAAAAGTGATAAAAAAGTCCGGAAATCCAACATGGCTACAGATTGCCATCCCATCAAAATATAATTGTTCCATGTACCTCCGACTTCCAACATAAGTTGAAGGTAAAACAACTCTTTTACCTTTGTTTGCACCTTGAGTGGACGATTGTTTTGCGGTTCCAGCTAGATTAGAGTACTTTGATACTCTAAGTTTTTTTTGATGCTTGCGAATATAATTCAATCTTTGAGACTCCATCATAGCAAATCCATCAACCAAAAATTGTTGAAACAACCTCCTTGAACTCAAAAGTGTATGTGCTTCGTTAGATCGGGTCTGAATCCTAAAATTCAGCCATTCTCTGATTGTAAGCTTATTTTTCTTAAAATTTTTCTTTGGATTAGTTTCCTTGTGTAGGACACCAAGTCTAAAACCATCTTCACCATATGGAAATAAAAGTGGATACTGTAACGCAAGATAACTTGGATGAAACTCACTTATTCTTTTCAGCCGTCCACTCTGTCTCTCAAGGATAATATCCCTTTTCGATCCTGAATCAACATCACCAACAATAAGTGCAGCAACCTCAGCAACAGTCGGTTGGTTGTAAACTCTTCCATCTTTGGACCGATCAGCGATTAACTTGAGTTTGAGATCATGAATAGGACAATCCTTAAGTCGATCCGCTGCCATTCTAAAAGATTTAGCATGTATATTGAACTCATCCAACATATGCTTCAGTGCGGTAACAGTTGCAGGAATTATATTTGGATTGTTACTGCATAGTATAATAAAGTAGTTAGTATGGAACTTGTACAACATAGATGGTTTTGGTTATACTATCAAGCATAAGATTAAGAGAATAATAATGTCTTAAAGATCGAATAAGTTGTAAAATACCCGATTCCTTCAATCATGTGTTGTATTTCATTGTCAGTGTCGTAAATATACAGCTGAGCAAATTTTGGTGATTGTCCAGATAAAGGAATCATGCTTCCAATTCTATGGCAAGACTGGCCATGTATTCGTATGTTGGGTGCGCCTCTTCCAACATTGAATCTATTGTCAAACTTCATTCCGGGAGAAGTAAAGGCAAACATCGTATTGTATAATCTGCAATATTGTTGATAGTTTCGACACTCTGTGACATTGTTATCAAACAAAAGATGCTTTAGTAACACTGGTGGTGGTTTCAATAATGGCAACTGGACTTTACCGTTACCGCAACATAATTGAAACTTTGGAACTGCACTGTGTTTTCGTTTGTTGGTTTTCTCCTGATACCACATATTTGCTCCACATTGTGTACATTCAATAATAGGATCACCAATGTCATAGTAACCTATTTAAACCAATTACAATAATCCATAATGTTATAGTAAATTATATATTCTTAATAACAACATATAGGCAGTTAGTCTTACTGGCACATCTAAGTGTAATGGAATATTATAGTAATGGTGATAAATTAAATGGAATGGGTAACAAATATATTGTAGTAACTAACATACCAGCATTTCTCAAATTCAGGGGTATAGAATTTGCATCATATTCTTCGTCTTCAGCAAAACTTGAACTTGTGTCATAATCTGGATTTTCATGAATGAATTCGCAAGAACTATCGCTAAACTCTTCATCCATCGAATTGTCCTCACATGGATCGTGAATCTGAATCATAGGAGTTGTATCAACAGTTTCATTGTATGCGGAAGAAGATGCACGTTCATGATTCATATACGACTTCGAGATAGGAGTTGTATCAACAGTTTCATTGCATGTGGATGAAGATGCACGTTCATGATTCATATTTGAGAACGTATTAAATAAATTTGTTGTCATAGACCGAATAGCGTCAACATTCAACTGTTTTTTAGACAAAAGGAAGGAAATACTTGAATGTGCATAAGAATTATTCTCATTGTCATTAGGCAATGAGGAAGTTAAACGACACAGAGGTGAAGTTGTGTTGCCACTGACGGGTGAATTGAAGAACACGGGGTCACCGGTATTGTTGCCGCTATTCTCAAGATGTCTGCGTGTGTGGGAGTTCATCTGTTGAAGAATTGTCTTTCTTCTACGCCGTGCTGAGGCAGCAAGATGTTTTGGAGAAAAATCATCAAGTGTAACGGTTGATTTGGAGGAACGTGATACAGACTCAGGTGTATTTGGTATGCACTGATTAAAACTGAGCTTACATTTTCCGGAAGACATGCACTGATTAAAACTATTATTTGATCTTTGATTTCTTTCATTATTCACAGCAGAGGTGATATTTGATAGTGGGTTTCTGACATGAAAACCGGATGCAGGAACATAACCATTCACACAGCTGTCTATAACCATTACGTTCTCATCAACTCTTTTCCTTTTTGATCTTTTTGCTAAAAGAACTTGCTTTCTTTTGAATCTTGCAATTGCTGCTGCATTTTTCCTTTCACTCTCATATGATTCCATTTTTTTTATGGATATTCATTTCGTCAACAGTAGTATGAAAAACCAAATATTTCAAAGAAATTAAATGGGATTTTAACAAAACTATATTTCACATGCAGTATATGAAAAGCGTGTACAGTTTTCTTTTTTCCATTTTGTATCATTTTCTTCCACTTGCATAGGACATTTAAACGTTTCAAATAATGTTGTTGCAGTATGATGCTAGTAATTACTATAGTTGATATTTACTATACCAATGCAGCACAAATTGGTCTTGTAAGCCGTAATAAAATCTACTTATATACTGTATTAATTAATTATTTCACATAGGTGTTATTATGTTTAAACCTACTTGTATAGACACTAATTATCAGCATGGAAGAAAGTAACCCCATGTAATCTCACTAATTCAAACCTATTTGGATAGACACTAATTATTAGTAGTTGAAGAAAGTAGCCACATATAATCTCACTCATATAAGATTTTAAATCAGACATGAAGCTTATTTGATTACATCTAACTAATTTTTTTACCTACAAACATTACATAGAAAACAAACCAATAAATAAATACTGAATATTTCCAAATTTTTTTTTTCAATTTGGTAATAGTGGAGCATAAAAATTAGATATATAAATGACCTCATGAAAAAAATAGTTAATATGAGTTACATAATAGTATGATTTAAAAAATACTAATATTTTAACCTACACATGTTACATAGAAAACTAACCAATAAATAAAGACTAAATATTTTCAATTTTTTTTTTTGAAATTGGTAATAGTGGAGCACAAAATTAGATACATGTGTAAAATGTGTATATTGGGTACGATAAAATATAGCGAAAATAACGTAACATTTAAGTGCAAATGTTTTATATAGTGTGATATTACGGGATGTTCGGATATTAAAATAGTTGATATAATGTATAGTAGCTTCTAAGATACTCGATATATATAATTAAACGTTACTGGTTAGCAAGTTGTAATAACATAAGTACTCATTATAATTTGATTAAACTTTTGTTGTTAAATAGCTTATAATAACATATAGGAAATTTCCAAGGTTAATACGTTGGTGTGATGTATGTTGATCAAAAATATAATATTACACTCATTTGATTTATTAAATAAAAGGTTGCTTATGCTTCTCATTTCCATCCATTTTATAATACTGTTTATAATTTTGTAACTTATCTGGCATTAATCAATAAAAAACCAATATGAAATAAAATATTGATCTTAAACTTTTCTAGAAATTCATATTGATAATATGTTGGAACCCAAATATCTAATGTAATCATAATGAAAGTTCTAATTAAAACAAAATAAACAACAAACAATTCAAAGGACCAGTTGCATGCTTAGATAAACAAAATAAACAACAAACAATTCAACTCATAACAAAATTCTAATTAAAACTTAACATATTAAAATGGTCCAGACAACTATTTCTCCTTCTTAATATTTATGGTTAACTTTGTTGAGGAAAGTTGAACACTATCAATATCCTCGGCCGCATCAGCCAAAGACCTCTTAGACGGTGTTAGATTTGGAGTTCCAACTGCAGGATCATAATCTGCAGAGACCGATAATGCTTCCTGCAACAATGATAGAAATGGATAAACATTTAGATGCCTTATATTAAAAGATGAGTTCAAAATGATAACATATTATTGGGAATAATTAAAAACTCACAGAAAAGCTTATCAGTTCTTCTTGTGATGAAGGGCAAGATGTTTGGAGTTTTGATGTAGGCTGCAAGATAACATAAATAAGTCAAAAATTATATTATTTTTTTATATAACTCAAAATCTTAGTAATATTACCTCTTCAGTTTTGAAACTCTCCCTAACTTTATTACGGATATATTCATCTTCTTTAAAGCCAATCACAGATAGTCGCCCATATTTAGGCTGGAAAACCGCCCTAATAGCCAACTCTTTTTTCAGTATGGCATTAAGTGCATAAGGAAATTCTAGAGGGTTATTCTCACCCATCTACATCAAACAAAAATAAAATTATTACATAATTGTCAAACAATTATACAAAAAAAAACATGATGTGATAATGTACCTCAGTCATTTCAGTTTTCAATTGAAGAGCAGATTTTCCAATCAATCTTGCACAATCGTTATCCCAGAAAGTGAACCTAGACTTGAATTTACCGTCAACAGCAGAAATTTCAAGTTTATACCTATTAAACCAAGGATAACATTCTAATTGTGAATAATATAAGCCAAGGATAACATTCTAATTGTGAATAATATAAGCAGGAAACCAGAACAGTCATAAACATACAAACTACAATACATTTTACTTAGGAACGGGCTTTGAATTCACATGTTTGGCATAACAAACCAGCTGCCCATACTTCAGAGAAACACTTTTTGTGCAATCAACACATCCATCATAGTACCAACCTGTCTGGCCAGCTTCAAATTTTTCTAACGTAGCAACAGTAACACAGGTTGTCTCCTATATAAGCAGAAAATGCATACAATTCAGTTTATTTACAAAAAAAAATATATATATAGACATAAGGAATAAAGAATATATTACATATTGCAGACTTGTTATTTCAGCAAGACTTAGAATTTCAGCCTTCCAAACAAACTTATCGAACTCGAAATAATGTGAGTTCTGACTTGCATCTACTTGAACATTTGAAGAAGATAATAACGGAAACTCAGACTTCAAACTGATTTAAATAACAAACATAATATTAAAATTAGTATGATAAGGGATTCAATATTATACCCAAATTACAATGTGTTATGACGATTTAATTATTTCTGCCTCTACCTTTCTTTGAGCTTGCTAACCTCAGCAATGCTAATGTCATTAATCAATAGCTTTGTCCCGTTCCAAGCGTTTGAGATGCTTACAGGGAAACCACCTGGATTTTATCATAGTATAATGGAATTTAGAAGAAAGCTGAATATTTTGTTAATCATATTACACTACAAAAAACTCATATAAGTAACATACCTTGGGCCTCTTTAATCCTTGCATTAATCAACAAAATCACTATATTACCATCTTCTTTATGATTCATATGATAGTCGAAGAGTTGAACAGCAAGGTCACCCCACAAAGTACACTGAACAACAGCCTTGCTGGTAATATTTTGCATGGCAGTGAAAATTATTAGTCACTTATCTCATTGAATCAGTCGAAATAAAAATATAGTACAAAGTCCTGTGAGCATTAATGGGCATGAAACATACCTCGAATCAGTAAGGGAAAAAAAAACCTTGTTCTTGCTGTTATTACCATTAACCTGAGACTGATTAATCTCTGTTACACCACCAACAACATCTAAAAAACACAACGTTATATCAGAAAAAAGCAGATATACAAACATTGTTTTGAAAACTTTGTAACAAAATATTCTTAAAACAATAATAATATACCAACTAATATATTAGACTGAAATTTTCCATCTACTATGGATTCCAAGCCAATAATATTCAAGAAATTAAGAGGAATGTCGGGGAGATCCACGCGTTTGACTGAAGTAGATCCACAAAATACCAGTTTGTAACCATGGCTTGTGGATTTAAATGAGAAATCATTCTTCGACACTTTAAAATTCTGCATTATATAAGAACATCCAGCTACAAGGTCTTCTTTGTATTTGGAAACCAAAAATGGAGGCACAATGACTTGAATCATGGAAAGCTTCAAAGATAAATAAAATACAATGGATTTATAAGTTCCATATCACAGAACGATGTAAAATATAAAATACAGATTCAATAGTACCTTTGAATCAACCAATATCATCTCTATATGTTCTTTATTTGAAGAACTTGTCACAGACCATATATGCTTACACCTAACGGCAATTTTCCACAAGTCCTTTGAGTCATCGATATCCTTGACACATTTAATGGGACGAGCCATAGATCAAACTTAGAACCTGCACATTCACAGAAGACAAATAAACAAAATAATAGCTTTATAAATTTGTAATTGAAAGCAACATGATTGAAAGACAAAGGGGTTAGGGTTTTGTGCGACTACCAGATACTACCCAGAGGAAAAAGGTGAAGCTGCTCAAAAGTCTGAAAATGTTAGAGGTATAAGGATATATCATATTTATGGTGTGGGTTGAAGGTAATGATTCTGGATGAAAATGATTTTGGGACTGGTAGAGAAGAATCATTGGGAGTGTAAACTTGTAGAATCTGAAGCGTTTGGTTTGTGAGATGAAAGGTGGGATTTTGGTTTAATTGGTTCAATGCTTTTTGTGCTATTAAATAGGTTTATTAATTAAATTAAACCATTATAATTATACCTATTTTGTAGGATATAAAAACAATATATTGTTGTAGGCTGTAACATCAATTTTTAAAATTAAAAAAAAAATAGGAAAACAACTTATTATGTGAATGTGCCACATCAGCTGCATTTATTGCCAAATGAACCAAAACCCTTTAAAAATTGCATTACCAAAGTTAACCCTATTAAATAAGTCAAATTAACCTTTTAATCAAAGGGATTAAGATGTAATTACCAGGTACTTTAGATTATATATATATATATATATATATATATATATATATATATATATATATATATATATATATATATATATATATATATATATATATATATTAGATTGCTTTCTAAATGGGCCTTTAGACAGCGCTTTATAAAGCACTGTCTAATATATAATTATAATATTTTAATTAATTTGTGTATATACCTTTAGATATATAGCGCTTTTAAGGTATCCCTTTATAAAGCGCTTCTATTGTATCCCTTTAAAAGCGTTTTTTTTTTCTTAAAAGCGTTGTCTAATATAAAAATATAAAATTTTAATTAATTTTTGTATATATCTTTAGACAACGCTTTTTCCCAAAAAGCGCTGTTTAATGTGGGCCTTTAGAAGGTGTTTTTTTTCTTAAAAAGCGTTGTCTAAAGTATGCGTATAATATTTAAATAAATTTATTTATACACCTTTAGAGAGTACTTTTGTCTGAAAAAGCACTCTCTTTTGTTCCCCTTTACACAACGCTTTTTAAAGCACTTTCTAATGTTTTCTTATAATTTTAACATTAGATAATGCTTTTTCCAGAAAGCGTTGTCTTTTCCATGCCTATAATTTAATTGGATCTTTAAAAAAAATCCAATTTTACCTTTTTTTGTGTGCATAAACCTGTATTAAACCTGTTATAATTCACATTTTCAGTCAGATTTCATACTAATCAGAGACCATTTCCACTAAATCACATAATCCACAAATGATCATTTACATCTCAAAACTAATACCATTTCACTAATATACCACACTAATTCCATTTCAATCCAAAACTATTTATACAAATCAAGTCATTTACATTAATACCATTCACAAAATTGTACGTAAAATAAACCATTCACAAAACTATACATTCACTTATAAGTCCACTTATCCTATACCTAGAAGACCCTTCTTTCAATTAAGTATTCGCACAATTCCTCCTTAATTTCATGCAATTTTGATGGCGTGTAATGAGAAACATCGAATTCATCGAAGTACTACATAACAAAACAAAATATGCATTAGTTAGTTTAAAATAATGAATTATGACATATCCGATAAATATTAAATTAAATCCTAAGTTATAAATCCATGCATAGCATGACAGGAACCTCTAGTTGATTCATTTGAATGATTTCTCTCATAAACCTCAACACGTAATACCCGCTGTAGTACCTCAAAATTTGCCCTCTCATTTCCTCAACATTTTGCATAGCATTTTGCATATATGGATTCATAAAATAACCAAAAACATTGCATCATATATAGCATAGTCGAGGCATGGGTATGTGATTAATGATCGGAGCAACCGAAAGTTATGAAGAGGCTACCGAAGGGCCACAAAGCTTCTCAACCTTGTGCAAAGGGTTCACAATATCCCACAAGTCTTCACTTGAAGCCACAAGTCATGGAAAGTTTTGGTTTGATTGAAGGAGGCAAGCAGTGCAATACTTCTTGAGGGAAAAGAGCCGAATTAGGGTTTCATTTCTACAGGGCTTCTACATAAATTTTTGAGTCGAAGTGGATTTCTTTGACTTATATATGATGTCAAGTGCCTAGGGTTCAAATCTCGTCCACAAGTTCATTTTGGAAGGGGTTCGACTGGCCGGACGACGGAAAATCGAAGAATTGGGGAAAGGGCAATCGGGCTAGGTAAAAAGGGTCGACTCCGGACTTTTAAGATCGAGATCGTGAAATTAGGGTTACAATTATCCTATGGTTCAAATTTGGTCAAGAAATGATGGAGGAATCATGGAAAAAATCAAAGAAAATCATTTGAAAAGTAGTTGGTTTACCATTTCCCTCCACCTTTCCTTCCATTTTCTTTCCACACTTCCTTTAATTCTTTCCATCTCATTTTTCCACTTCAATTCCACTCCACTTCCCTTGGAAACTTCCACCACCTTCTACCATCTTCTAGAGTATTCCAAGGAAGGTTCCAAGGAATATTCCAAGGAATATTCTCTTTTCCAACCCTAACCCTAACTAACTACCAAACCTAATTTTTGGATCCCAAGCCTAATTTTTGGGCCCCAAACCCAAACCTAGCTCCTAGCCTAGTCTCTATTTAAGCCATTTTCATCCAAACCAAAAGGGTTCCCACAATTCCAAATTTTTCACTTCTTCCATAATCACTTTTTCTCTCTCACTTTTCCTCCATTTTCCCTCCTTTCACCAAAGCTTCTTTGAATAAGCTCTTCAAGTTTCACATTGAAACTTGAAGATCTTGAAGCTTAAGCCTCCAACCTCCATTAATTGTGGATCGTAGAAGAAGAAGCTAGTGATTTTGTTGAAGATTTCGGCTTATTGGAAGTGTGTAAAGATTCAAGCATCAAGAACGCATTTATTTTGCGGTTTCTCGGTTTTCGGTTTTCTCTTCGATTCAAGCTCCGATTATTGCAACAATCACCGAAGCACTCCTCCGCTTCGTAGGTTGGTGATCTTAATCACTTCTTCTTTAAGTTATTCTCTTCATCTCGCCACTTTTGGCATTCTTTAATTGCTTTTTTTAGTTTTGTTTAAAATCAATTCCGTTCCAATTATGTTTGCTTGTGAATTGTGATTTTTGTTGAATTTGGATTTTTAGGTGTTAATGGCTATAAGTGCTAGCATGTGTAAATAAGCTCAAAATAAGTAGAAATTAGTGTTAGCATGTTCCTAGGTATGTTAGGGATCATTAGAAGCAAGATTGTGGCCAAAAGCACTTATTTCAAAAGCATTTTTCACTTTTCGTTCAGTGTTAACCGGTTAACGCATATGGTTAACCGGTTAACGCATGCGTTTTTGGCCAAAATGCTGTATTTTTTGCCCGTTAACGGGTTAACCTATATGGTTAATCGATTAACGCTGATCATTTTTGGATTTTTAGCCTATTTTCTTGCTCAATCTTGCTTCCTAGTGCCTCTAATGTTCATACATGTTTAGGTATTGATTTTAGGGAATTTTTGGGTCCATTTCCAGTAGCTAGTCTCCCCATTTCGAGTCGTTTCGACACGATTCCGTTCATGTTGCGTTTTATGCATTTTTGTGTTCTTTGTGCATGCCTTGAGTTCTTGCATTGTGTTGCCATGTTTATACATCATTTGGTATGTAATAATCATGTTGCATTCTGTTTTTACATGTTTGCATTGCATTAAATCATTTTTTTTTTTCATTCCCATTATATCAAGGTATGTTGCATTTTGCATAATCATATGTATGTGCATTTGGTTGCATACTTTATCATGTCATATGCATCAATTAAATTCTGAATTTTGCATTGAGTTTAGTATGTTTGTTGAGCAATCATGTTGCATGTTCATAATCAAAGATCATCATGTTCATATGCATGTTTAGGTGTTACTTTGTGCATTTACTTGTTGCATAATTCATGAGATGCATGCTTGCATAATCATTCAATGATGTGCATGTTCTTGCCTTGGTATATGTTGACTTAAGTTCAAATACATGTTCATGATGAGATTAGTGATTTTTGCATTGAGTGTGTGCATTAAAGAATGAAAATAAGCAATTTTAGATTTTGCATTTCATAGCTGTTTTTTGCATGAGTGCTGTAAAATGTATGATGTTTGCTATGTGTACATGCTGTTTGTAACCTTTCTGCACCTACTTTTTCATGTTGCATGCTGGCTGTAAAAAGCTGAGTTGCGTTAGGCTTAGTTTCATAGCTGTTTGTGTATTAAGGGGCTGTAATAGGTGTTGTATCTTGGTTTTAGCATTTTTCTAGTTCCTTTAGGATTAAAATAGAGTCTAGTTTAGGTCTAAGGTGCCTTAGAATTTAATTAGGATTTAATTAATGTGTGTTTGCCTTATTCTTTTTAATAAAAATGTGCATTAACACTTGTTTTGTAGTGGGGAAGATTGAGGTAAGTTTACTCCACTTTACCCTTTATTTTTTATGCATTTCTTTTAGGCTTTTTAATTCATTTTTCCTTCCATGTTTGTGATTGGTAGGATTCCCCATTGCTAGGACCAACTTATCTTCCTTAGGAAGTAAGTTGCATCCTTTTTCCTTTTTTTCTTTTCTTTTTCCATTAGGAATAGAAAACCTCACTAACCACTAGGGTCACTTTGTAAATACATAATACATTAGGATTGAGTCTTAGTCCCTTAGATTTTTCCTTTTATCAACTTGAGTCATTCTCTTTCTCATCTCAAAAGAAAAGCAATAAAACACTTAATAAAAACCGAACAATCTTGTACGACACGAGACTTTGTTGCGGAGTGTTTATACGCGTCCTGTTTCGGGGCGAGGTGTAAATACTTCCCGCGATGGATAGGTCTTAGTGCAAGACAGTTCACAAACAAATTCAAAAACACTTCTTTTAAAAAGACAAAAACAAACAATAACCGACTATCCTGCGGGAACTTCTTTTCTCATCTCATTCACTCACAACGCGAACTCGCGACGACTTGTCACACATGCAAGACGGTTAACGCACTCGTACCAGACGAGCCTGCAACACCTGAGCATAGACATACGCAGTTCCAGCTGTAAAAAACACAAACAAATAGTTCCCGCCTAGGTTAGGCGAACTACGTCGACTCTGATCCTCATTATCCCGATGAGGTACGTAGGCAGCGGGGTAGGGCCCGTTCGAGCACATTCTTTATTTTCCCTACATTTTCCCCATTCTTTAGTTTTCATTTTCAGTTCCTTTTCTCATTTCTCATTCCATTCCATTTAGCGGTTCATTTGTTCAGCAACACTTTATTTCTCACCCTTTGAAACAAACAAGCAAGCGTGGATCCCGTCGGGTACGACGGACGATCTGGGGTGCTAATACCTTCCCAGTTCGTAACCGACTCCCGAACTCAGATCTTTGGTTCGCAAGGCCTTGTCCTTTCCTTCTTCCTCAGGTTTGTGCAACATTACCTTTCCCATTCCTTTGGGATAAAAATGTCTGGCTGGCGACTCTAACCTTTCCGCGCCACTTTCGCGTTTGTACTAGGATGAAAATCCCGGGAGCGACAGCTGGCGACTCTGCTGGGGACTAACCTGATTCTTCCGGTTTCCCTTGTAGAGTCAATCCTAGCGCCTGTTTGGTTTTGTTTCTTTGGGTGTTTATCTGTTTGTTGCTGTGTGCTTTAGTTTAGCTTTATTGTTTTCATTTACAGCTTTATTTACAGCTTTACTTTATCGCATTTATTTACCGTTTTCAGTATTTTATTTTCCATGCATCATATTATACTGGACTGTCTGGCTGTGCTGGTTTTCATTTTTTCTGTGGGTTGGGAGTTACTGTGAGATAAGCCAACTACCCGGCTTGAGTGCACCATAGGATTAGCGTGGACAGACATTGTACTCTTATGGTATCTCACCATGATGGGTGGCGATGTGTTCCACACCCGGATTGCGACCGTCTTGGAACTATTCTGTGTGGGGATTACCTCACTTCAGGGTACGACCTTGATAGTTATGTGCATCTGGTGACCGATCATTGAGAACCTTAATGGAAACACCCCTCTCCAGTGATGACAGTGGCAGACCACATTTGTTGGCAAACCCACTCGCATCCGAGGGTCCATTGGGAACTCGCATAGGATGGCCTGGTTCTCTCATAGGAATTCAGTTAAAGCAAACTGTTCGTATGACGATAGTATTGTATCCTTCGGGATGAATGTACTATTGTTTCTCGATTCAGTGCTTGAAGCTGGAAACTTGTGGGGGATGCTTGTTTTTCCGGACTCAATTGAGACCTCCCTGAGTAGTACATAATGCCAAACCGATTCCCTGATTTGGTCATGAGCCATTTCTCGGAAATGGTGAACGTATTATTGCTATTCGGCTTTGAGAGTCCGTGATGTTGACCCGAGTAGCACACCCGTGAGATTGGGAGGGGTTTACAGGTTTGCAGGAACCCTGGTACCTTCAGCATACCCACTTTGCCATTGGTTCATTTTTTGTGATCTGGATTTCTGTTCTTAAGTTATGGACCCCGGATCAGAGGGATGATTATTGTGATATATGGATTCTGAGACCTTGCACCGACACCTGATTATATGATTGGAATATCGCAGACACTTCACTGATCACATGCCTGTTGCATACATAACATCATAGCATTCTATCATATATGTTCGGCTATTTCCAAAGATCCTATGTTTGAACCATGTCGTTATTAGAATCAAAGCAGATGGATCCCTTGGAAATAATCGAACATGGCATTTGCATGCATCCTTACTCTCATTACAGGTGTTGGGGGGCAGATTCTCATCCTGATTTGTTTGCTCTTCAGAATGGCCAATTTGAATCACAGTCATCAAGAGGTGGGCATGGAACAATGCCGAGAAGAAATAGCTGAAATGAAAGTCCGAATGGATCAACTTTCGGAAGACATGCAGACTTTGTGCCATGACCACACGCTATTGATGGAGAAGGTTTACCAACTGAAGAAACAAGAGAACCAGACCAGGGAAGCCCCAAAGCTCCAAGAAGGGCACCATCTCCCCTTTATTACTGCAGAAGTTGTTGGTCATCCTAGTTCAGTGATTTTGTTCCAAGATCAGGAAGCGTTTCGCGGAAATTCTCCTCAACTTTGGGATCTTAATCCTCACAATTTGCAGACTCTTCCAGTTCATCAAAGGGAAGGTAAAGGCAAAAGCTGCGGACAAATGCCAAAGACGTCTAAAGCCAAGTTTGATTTGATCCCGGTGTCATATGCACAGTTGCTTGTTTGTTTGCTCGAGCTTAATCTGGTTGAACTCGTCACCGTAACAACCACACCCAAAAAGCTTCCCCCAGATTTTGACGCCAATGCCAGATGTGTTTTCCATTCTGGGGCACCTGGTCACCATGTGGAAAATTGCAAAAGGCTTAAGCATCAAGTTCAAGAGCTCATTGATGCCAAAATAATCGAGTTCGCACCGATCAGCGGGGATGTGTCAAAAGATTTCATATCACTAGAAGGGACTTCTCCTTTCCTTACCACAAGAGTTATCCCCAATCAGGGGTGTGTGCCTCCGATCTGGGTTTTGAAGACATCGTGCCAGGCACCTTTACCCATTCACCGATCCGACATAAAAAAGAAAGTGCAGAAGAACTCTAGGTGTTCGAATTCATTTCATCATCAGAATTATCAACAGGGGAAACTCAGGTTCAAGCAGGTTGAAGAAGTGTTTACTCCTAGTCAAGTGTTTGCCCGTTTGCTCGAGAACTCTTTGATTCAGCCAGGGAATGCCTTGCCAATACCCTACCCCATTCCCCCAGATTACAATATGGATGTCAGGTGTGAATTCCACTCCGGAACCTTTGGACATACCATTGACGAGTGCAAAGCCTTCAAGCAAAATGTCCAATATCTAATTGATTCAGGGATCATTACACCAGAAGGATACCTCAGGAGCTGAAGCCTTTGATCCAGCTGGCCATGCAGACTGCACGAAGCTCAAATCAGGAGATGTAGATTTCTTTGATGCATGTATTTTGCTTTATTGTGTTTCTAGATTACCTTCAGAGCTGTTGAAGGAATCTTTTGTTTTTCTGTTGTGGATTGCGACATTTTCCTGTATTTCAGTACTGTTGGCAAATAATTGTATAAGGTTTCGCATGTGGGTGTATTCTTTGCTTTATGGAAGTGTGTCGGTACCATTGTTGCAACATTTTTATCCTGGCAATTTTATTTTGAATTCCCGATACACAGCACTTTCCCCCTGCACATTCTCAGAGTTTAACTTATGACGTGGCACTCCGTGGGTATCTGTCCCCCGATCTGAATGAAGTGGGATCAGTGACATGGCATTTTCACGCATATCATTCTTGCATACTAACGAGTTTTCTGGATTTCCTAATTTATTTGACCATTTCAGGAGAAGTATCAGCTGTACCAGTACGCTACCTGAGTCAAATCATGGATACAATACAAGCCGAGTTGAACAATTTTCGCACTCAGATGGGGGAGTTCATGGTAGCAATGCAGAGTATAGTGCAGGGGCAACAAGAGATGAGAACCGCCATGCTAAGGTTTAATCGTCCACAGGTTGATCCCCCATTGGTTACCTTGGACGCCGAAGGCAATCCGATCAACACAGTCATCCCATCTACGGATAATGGGCCTCCTATCCCTGAAGGCATTGGTCCAATCCCTGTTCGTGTAGCAGACCGACAGGAGGATCAATTTACTTTTCTCAATGAAGATGTGGGATTTGGTTATGGGGTCAATAATCAGGACTTTCAGATGCTAACCGGTAAGGTAAAGGCTTTAGAATGCAAAGACACCCTGGGCATTGATGTTGCTGATATGGGGTTGGTTTCAGGGTTGGTGATCCCTCCAAAGTTCAGACCTCCTGTTTTTGACAAGTACAGTGGTAGATCTTGCCCGAAGATGCACTTGCAGGCCTTCCATCGCAAAATCGCTGCACATACGAAGGATGAGAAGCTTTGGATGTACCACTTCCAAGACAGCCTTTCCGGGGGTTCGTTAGAATGGTACATAAAGCTGGAAAAGAACTCCGTCCGTAATTGGAAAGAACTTGGGGAAGCCTTTCTCAAGCAGTACCAGTATAATATTGACATGGCTCCCAACCGAACCCAGCTTCAGAGCATGTCACAAAAGAAATCTGAGAGCTTTATGGAGTACGCGCAGAGGTGGCGCGAGGTAGCAGCCAGGGTACAACCATCATTGCAGGAGAGAGAAATGGTAGACTTATTCATGGATACCCTCCCGGGGCACTTCATTGAACGTTTGGCAGGCTGTTCAGCTAACGGTTTTTCTGATATTGTCTTGACTGGTGAAAGAATTGAAAATTGGATGAAGCAAGGAAAGATTCAAATCAACGGTGCCTCCACTTCTGGGACTAAAAAGTTGTTATCCAATGAGCAAAAGAAACAGTACGAAGAAGCAGGGGCAGTTTGTGTCCAGCGAAAGAAGAGAAATCAAGGTTCGCGTTACCAGACAGCATCCATGATCATCCAAAGTGCCACACGTTCACGACAGCAAAATCGTCGTCAGCATAATCCTCAACAGGGTCGGCAACAAAGGAGAGAAAGATTTTTTGACCCTTTGCCAATGTCTTACACTGATCTTCTCCAGCATTTGCTTCAGCTAAAGTTGGTTGGGCTTCGTAAGCTGTCTCCACCTCCTTTTCCACTACCGGAAGGATGGGATGCCAATGTCAACTGTGATTTTCATTCTGGGGCACCAGGGCATCATATTGATGGATGTAAAGCTTTTCACCACACAGTGCAGGACTTAATCGATTCGAAAGCTATCAACTTTGCACCAAACATATAAGAGAGATGACACTTTCTTTGATTCGAAGCTTTGGAGCCAGAAGTAATCCGGATACTCTTGTTTTGGTAATGGTGCGTCTTTGCAGTGCAGTTTCATCCCTGTTGAGGGGAACTACGTCGCTCTGATTCTTCATTGGTCTTGGGTCAATGGAGATACGTAGGCAGAAGATCGTCAGGTCTTTCCGAGCAACCTTATGGGGAAACTTTTACTCCTCAGCTTCACTTCTCTCTTCAGATGTCTCGTGTCGGAGTCAGACCAACTAGAAGAAGAGGTATGATACCACTGCGAATTGAAGACTACAAGTCCGTGAAAGAGTTGTTGATCGCTGAAAGTACCCAAGACTGATGGGTCCAGACGGAGCCAAGCCTCCTCAACTACGGCTATATTCAGTTTCTTTACTGCATTTTCATTTGTAGTTTATATTGTTTGTTTAAACATTTGTATGCATGCATGAAACTTATTTGTTTTTGAATGATAACCATAATAAAATGCACATGTTTTTCTTGAAGTAATCCATTCGTATTCACTCATGATTTTGTGTATGTGCATTGCAATACCAACTATTATGCTTAAACTCTATCAGGGAGGATGACGAAATGAAAACGCAAAAACACTCTAATTGTGCGCTTTTGAGAAAGACCCTGTTGACGATGTACAGGCATTGTTTCAAATCCTAAAACACCGGAGATATAAGGGAGATAGACCCTCGCCAACCCATTTGAGCCTTGAAGTAGGAGTTTCTTTTTGCATGAAAAAACCCTTGCACTAAACCCAGGGGCAGGGTAGGCGTCAGTTAGTTTGACCAATCGTTCAAATTTCGAAAAGGAGTGCAAATCTGAGGATCCATTACCTTTCGTTTTACCAAATCAAGAGGTCCAATGACTAGAAACTACAATGGTTATCCCAAGTAAGTGGTCCAAAGACCGGAAACCACATTGGTTATTACTCATTAACCAAGAAGTGAGACAGTCACGACCCTCGCAAAGCATTCAAGACAAACAGTGTCACACAATTTGTTCAAAAAAAAAAAGAGAATTGAAAAAATGATGAATGAGAAAGCCCGCTAAGTCGAAACTTGAAAACAAGCGACTTAGGCAAAAATTAGGGCATCCCGCTGGACTTCACAATCAAAGATTCACAAGAATCAGTCTAGGCAAAAGTTAGGGATAAGTAAAATAATGCAAAAGCAAAAGACAAAAAGGATTACACAAGAAAGATCCTTGAACAAGAACAAAGTTGTGTGGCACAGACACCAATGATAAGAGGGGTGACTGACTCCAAACAACAACCTGAGTGGTGCTTAAACCGTAAGTGTAATTGGTTCCTCAACCATCACAAAACCCTTTTTGAAAAGTGAGCGCTTGTGAAAGCTAGCTGAATATAGGAATGGAGAACATCACGAAGATGGGTGGGCACAAATAAATTTCGAGCCTATATCCTTTGTTTTTATAACCGTGAACCAGGCCACGATACAACCCTCAAAAGTCCTAACTGAAACAGGGTTATTTTTGAGAGCGTACTACCACGAGACTGCGTTCCTGACTCCTATGAGTAATGTTGAAAGATCTTTGTTGGTGTTGCATGTGCATGCTTTCTATTAAAAAAAATTTTAATGTCGTACCTTAACTAGTGATTCACTCACAAAGGTTGGTGACATCTTTTTACAATAAAACTTCAAGATTAACACGTGTGTTGCATTAGAATTTTCATTTTTAGAATAAACATTTTCTGCTTGCATATATTTGTTTGGCATCATAAAAGTTTACATATGGAATCTCAGTCCAGAAGCTTAATCTTGCCAAGTTGAGAAGTCTGAAACTTCCGAAGGACAATCTGTCGAGGTGCACTTTTCCAATAAATTCCATTGAGTAGGAATTTTTCCCAACACTCATAGCAGGAGCCAATTAATCTGGGGCAATCATGTCGAGCAATCTCTTCGAAATTTCAGCCAAACTGGGGCAATCACTTTGAGATCCAATCTCTCAAAGAACAATTGATCTGGGTGTTTTCTTCAAAGCACAGTCATTCAGAGGTGACCACTTCAAGGCTCGTACTGGGGCAGGCCACCCCAAGAGCACTAGAAGTTACTTTCTCCTGAAGACTGTTAATCAGAAGCACCTACCCAAGGTTCAAAATACTGGGGCAGAATATCTCACAGTGATATGAGGTTCTTCATGAATCCTTGCGAGGCAAATTCTTGCACAAACCATGCATACTGGGGCAGTTATTTCGAGATCCGACGAATCTCTCCAAGAGTTTGAAGACACTGAGGCATCTTGTATGTCAGTTTTCTGTAAAATCCTCTTGAGACATTATCTTTTGACAAATCCTAGTCGGAGGCGAGTTGAAAATTTTAGAGAACCATTATTCACTCATGATTAGTTGACAACCTATCAACCCAAGGCTAGGGGCAAAGCCATTGTCGGCACAGTACTTCAAGAGTTGTTGATCAAAATTCCTTAGCAAGTCTCATTAGACAATTCCTTCTCCAGTAGTGCGGCAAATGGAAGTTTGCTTCTTGAGCAGAAGGGTATCATCATCTCTCATTCCCAACATGAGAGGATTTATCTCTTATCCCCAGCAAGTGGCAGCTTGAGTTTTTATCTTCAGCAGGAAGCTTTATCATTGATATCACCCGTCATCCCCAGCCATGTGGAAGTTGAAATTTCACCCAGCAAGGTAGCAGAGAGTGGGTGTCGTCCCCGAGCAGAAGTCTCCCTTCAGACAGGGGCAATTCTCAGCCGTATAAAGGAGTGTCTTGCCTCCCCAGCAGTTGCTTCCTCAACAGTGTCATGCCTTCGGTTCTCAGCCAAGTCAGGAGGTCTTCATTTCCCCACCAGAGTTCAAGAAGAGTCCATCTCCAACAGGGTCTTGGCTATCCCATCTCAAAGTCCAATTTATTTTTGGCAACGGCGGCAGTTCAGAGTCGGTGCATCATTGACAGCCTTCCCCGCAGAGTTGTCTCCTCCTCATCAGGATTAACCAGATCAATGCAGTGATCATCGTTTCTTCCCAGCCAAGTTATCTGGAATTACCTGCTTTCTCCTCATCGGGAGACCCCTTTGCATTTGCATTTGCATCTAGTAATCATCATTACATTTGCATCCTCCAAAGCGTAGCATTTCCATCGTCGTGGAGCATTACGCCATAAATCCAAACATATGCATACCAGCATGGGCCAGTTTTGAGGTATATTACATAAGACCTGTTATACCTCCTATCAGATTGAAGTGTTCCCCACAAAATGCAACTTCATTTCCCAGGATGGATGCTTCTACCAAGTTTTGTTGTTATCCCCAATTGAGTCTTGTTTCAGTACAACAGTCTCATTTTTTTCGCGTCTCCGTTTCAGTACAATGGTCGCGTCTTGGGCTCTCGTTTAAGTACAACGATCCCGTTCCTTTCGAGTCTCCATTTAAGTACAATGGTCTCGTTATTGAGTCTTGTTTCAGTACAACAGTCTCATTTTTTCGCGTCTCCGTTTCAGTACAACGGTCGCGTCTTGGGCTCTCGTTTAAGTACAACGATCCCGTTCCTTTCGAGTCTCCATTTAAGTACAATGGTCTCGTCTTTGAGTCTTGTTTCAGTACAACAGTCTCATTTTTTCGCGTCTCCGTTTCAGTACAACGGTCGCGTCTTGGGCTCTCGTTTAAGTACAACGACCCCATTTCATTCGAGTCTCCATTTAAGTACAATGGTCTCGTCTTTGAGTCTTGTTTCAGTACAACAGTCTCATTTGTTCGCGTCTCCGTCGCGTCTTGGGCTCTCGTTTAAGTACAACGATCCCGTTTCTTTCGAGTCTCCATTTAAGTACAATGGTCTCGTCTCAGTGCAAAGATAATGGATCGGTTGATACCATTTCTGTTAGATCGGTTGATCTTATTTGAGTTATGAATCGGTTGATGTCATTTCTCTTCGAGTTGTAAATCGGTTGATATTACATTCTCGTTTTTCTTGGTTATGGATCGGTTGATACCATCTCCATGTTAGATCGGTTGATCTTATTTGAGTCATGAATCGGTTGATGTCATTTCTCTTCGAGTTGTAAATCGGTTGATATTACATTCTCGCGTTTCCGGGGTGGATCGGTTGATACCATTTCCATGTTAGATCGGTTGATCTTATTTGAGTCATGAATCGGTTGATGTCATTTCTCTTCGAGTTGTAAATCGGTTGATATTACATTCTCGCTTTCCGGGGTGGATCGGTTGATACCATTTCCGTGTTAGATCGGTTGATCTTATTTGAGTCATGAATCGGTTGATATCATTTCTCTTCGAGTTGTAAATTGGATGATATTACATTCTCGTTTTTCTTGGTTATGGATCGGTTGATACCATCTCCATGTTAGATCGGTTGATCTTATTTGAGTCATGAATCGGTTGATGTCATTTCTCTTCGAGTTGTAAATCGGATGATGTTACATTCTCGTTTTTCTGGGGTGGATCGGTTGATACCATCTCCATGTTAGATCGGTTGATCTTATTTGAGTCATGAATCGGTTGATGTCATTTCTCTTCGAGTTGTAAATCGGATGATGTTACATTCTCGTTTTTCCGGGGTGGATCGGTTGATACCATTTCCGTGTTAGATCGGTTGATCTTATTTGAGTCATGAATCGGTTGATATCATTTCTCTTCGAGTTGTAAATCGGATGATATTACATTCTCGTTTTTCTTGGTTATGGATCGGTTGATACCATCTCCATGTTAGATCGGTTGATCTTATTTGAGTCATGAATCGGTTGATATCATTTCTCTTCGAGTTGTAAATCGGATGATATTACATTCTCGTTTTTCTTGGTTATGGATCGGTTGATACCATCTCCATGTTAGATCGGTTGATCATATTTGAGTCATGAATCGGTTGATATCATTTCTCTTCGAGTTGTAAATCGGATGATATTACATTCTCGTTTTTCCGGGGTGGATCGGTTGATACCATTTCCGTGTTAGATCGGTTGATCTTATTTGAGTTATGAATCGGTGGATATCATTTCTCTTCGAGTTGTAAATCGGATGATGTTACATTCTCGCTTTCCGGGGTGGATCGGTTGATACCATTTCCGTGTTAGATCGGTTGATCTTAGTTGAGTCGCAAATCGGTTGATATTGCGTTAAGTCCTGTTTCGATAACAGGCACCCTCCTTGTGGTTTCGGTTCGTTCAGCAGTCGCAGTGATTGCATTGATTCTATTCCATCTGGTTTTATCTCCGTTACCTATTCAGAGGTCAAAAAAAAAAAAAAAAAAAAAAAAAAAAAAAAAAAAAAAATCAGAAAATACATAAATAAATAAATGGGCAGATGGCATTTCCATTACCCTCAGGGTGCAAATTTTCAGGTTTTATTCGAGTATTCAATCACTCCATACCTTGAACGTCTAAAAGCTGTTGCAATCATCCGTTCAGGTCTGCAGTTGATTGAATAGGGGCAGCTGTAGTACCTCAAAATTTGCCCTCTCATTTCCTCAACATTTTGCATATATGGATTCATAAAATAACCAAAAACATTGCATCATATATAGCATAGTCGAGGCATGGGTATGTGATTAATGATCGGAGCAACCGAAAGTTATGAAGAGGCTACCGAAGGGCCACAAAGCTTCTCAACCTTGTGCAAAGGGTTCACAATATCCCACAAGTCTTCACTTGAAGCCACAAGTCATGGAAAGTTTTGGTTTGATTGAAGGAGGCAAGCAGTGCAATACTTCTTGAGGGAAAAGAGCCGAATTAGGGTTTCATTTCTACAGGGCTTCTACATAAATTTTTGAGTCGAAGTGGATTTCTTTGACTTATATATGATGTCAAGTGCCTAGGGTTCAAATCTCGTCCACAAGTTCATTTTGGAAGGGGTTCGACTGGCCGGACGACGGAAAATCGAAGAATTGGGGAAAGGGCAATCGGGCTAGGTAAAAAGGGTCGACTCCGGACTTTTAAGATCGAGATCGTGAAATTAGGGTTACAATTATCCTATGGTTCAAATTTGGTCAAGAAATGATGGAGGAATCATGGAAAAAATCAAAGAAAATCATTTGAAAAGTAGTTGGTTTACCATTTCCCTCCACCTTTCCTTCCATTTTCTTTCCACACTTCCTTTAATTCTTTCCATCTCATTTTTCCACTTCAATTCCACTCCACTTCCCTTGGAAACTTCCACCACCTTCTACCATCTTCTAGAGTATTCCAAGGAAGGTTCCAAGGAATATTCCAAGGAATATTCTCTTTTCCAACCCTAACCCTAACTAACTACCAAACCTAATTTTTGGATCCCAAGCCTAATTTTTGGGCCCCAAACCCAAACCTAGCTCCTAGCCTAGTCTCTATTTAAGCCATTTTCATCCAAACCAAAAGGGTTCCCACAATTCCAAATTTTTCACTTCTTCCATAATCACTTTTTCTCTCTCACTTTTCCTCCATTTTCCCTCCTTTCACCAAAGCTTCTTTGAATAAGCTCTTCAAGTTTCACATTGAAACTTGAAGATCTTGAAGCTTAAGCCTCCAACCTCCATTAATTGTGGATCGTAGAAGAAGAAGCTAGTGATTTTGTTGAAGATTTCGGCTTATTGGAAGTGTGTAAAGATTCAAGCATCAAGAACGCATTTATTTTGCGGTTTCTCGGTTTTCGGTTTTCTCTTCGATTCAAGCTCCGATTATTGCAACAATCACCGAAGCACTCCTCCGCTTCGTAGGTTGGTGATCTTAATCACTTCTTCTTTAAGTTATTCTCTTCATCTCGCCACTTTTGGCATTCTTTAATTGCTTTTTTTAGTTTTGTTTAAAATCAATTCCGTTCCAATTATGTTTGCTTGTGAATTGTGATTTTTGTTGAATTTGGATTTTTAGGTGTTAATGGCTATAAGTGCTAGCATGTGTAAATAAGCTCAAAATAAGTAGAAATTAGTGTTAGCATGTTCCTAGGTATGTTAGGGATCATTAGAAGCAAGATTGTGGCCAAAAGCACTTATTTCAAAAGCATTTTTCACTTTTCGTTCAGTGTTAACCGGTTAACGCATATGGTTAACCGGTTAACGCATGCGTTTTTGGCCAAAATGCTGTATTTTTTGCCCGTTAACGGGTTAACCTATATGGTTAATCGATTAACGCTGATCATTTTTGGATTTTTAGCCTATTTTCTTGCTCAATCTTGCTTCCTAGTGCCTCTAATGTTCATACATGTTTAGGTATTGATTTTAGGGAATTTTTGGGTCCATTTCCAGTAGCTAGTCTCCCCATTTCGAGTCGTTTCGACACGATTCCGTTCATGTTGCGTTTTATGCATTTTTGTGTTCTTTGTGCATGCCTTGAGTTCTTGCATTGTGTTGCCATGTTTATACATCATTTGGTATGTAATAATCATGTTGCATTCTGTTTTTACATGTTTGCATTGCATTAAATCATTTTTTTTTTTCATTCCCATTATATCAAGGTATGTTGCATTTTGCATAATCATATGTATGTGCATTTGGTTGCATACTTTATCATGTCATATGCATCAATTAAATTCTGAATTTTGCATTGAGTTTAGTATGTTTGTTGAGCAATCATGTTGCATGTTCATAATCAAAGATCATCATGTTCATATGCATGTTTAGGTGTTACTTTGTGCATTTACTTGTTGCATAATTCATGAGATGCATGCTTGCATAATCATTCAATGATGTGCATGTTCTTGCCTTGGTATATGTTGACTTAAGTTCAAATACATGTTCATGATGAGATTAGTGATTTTTGCATTGAGTGTGTGCATTAAAGAATGAAAATAAGCAATTTTAGATTTTGCATTTCATAGCTGTTTTTTGCATGAGTGCTGTAAAATGTATGATGTTTGCTATGTGTACATGCTGTTTGTAACCTTTCTGCACCTACTTTTTCATGTTGCATGCTGGCTGTAAAAAGCTGAGTTGCGTTAGGCTTAGTTTCATAGCTGTTTGTGTATTAAGGGGCTGTAATAGGTGTTGTATCTTGGTTTTAGCATTTTTCTAGTTCCTTTAGGATTAAAATAGAGTCTAGTTTAGGTCTAAGGTGCCTTAGAATTTAATTAGGATTTAATTAATGTGTGTTTGCCTTATTCTTTTTAATAAAAATGTGCATTAACACTTGTTTTGTAGTGGGGAAGATTGAGGTAAGTTTACTCCACTTTACCCTTTATTTTTTATGCATTTCTTTTAGGCTTTTTAATTCATTTTTCCTTCCATGTTTGTGATTGGTAGGATTCCCCATTGCTAGGACCAACTTATCTTCCTTAGGAAGTAAGTTGCATCCTTTTTCCTTTTTTTCTTTTCTTTTTCCATTAGGAATAGAAAACCTCACTAACCACTAGGGTCACTTTGTAAATACATAATACATTAGGATTGAGTCTTAGTCCCTTAGATTTTTCCTTTTATCAACTTGAGTCATTCTCTTTCTCATCTCAAAAGAAAAGCAATAAAACACTTAATAAAAACCGAACAATCTTGTACGACACGAGACTTTGTTGCGGAGTGTTTATACGCGTCCTGTTTCGGGGCGAGGTGTAAATACTTCCCGCGATGGATAGGTCTTAGTGCAAGACAGTTCACAAACAAATTCAAAAACACTTCTTTTAAAAAGACAAAAACAAACAATAACCGACTATCCTGCGGGAACTTCTTTTCTCATCTCATTCACTCACAACGCGAACTCGCGACGACTTGTCACACATGCAAGACGGTTAACGCACTCGTACCAGACGAGCCTGCAACACCTGAGCATAGACATACGCAGTTCCAGCTGTAAAAAACACAAACAAATAGTTCCCGCCTAGGTTAGGCGAACTACGTCGACTCTGATCCTCATTATCCCGATGAGGTACGTAGGCAGCGGGGTAGGGCCCGTTCGAGCACATTCTTTATTTTCCCTACATTTTCCCCATTCTTTAGTTTTCATTTTCAGTTCCTTTTCTCATTTCTCATTCCATTCCATTTAGCGGTTCATTTGTTCAGCAACACTTTATTTCTCACCCTTTGAAACAAACAAGCAAGCGTGGATCCCGTCGGGTACGACGGACGATCTGGGGTGCTAATACCTTCCCAGTTCGTAACCGACTCCCGAACTCAGATCTTTGGTTCGCAAGGCCTTGTCCTTTCCTTCTTCCTCAGGTTTGTGCAACATTACCTTTCCCATTCCTTTGGGATAAAAATGTCTGGCTGGCGACTCTAACCTTTCCGCGCCACTTTCGCGTTTGTACTAGGATGAAAATCCCGGGAGCGACACCCGCAATCTATGCCATTTTTTTTGTTGAGGACACTACACATAGACAAACAAATAAGATTTAATATAGAGTTATTTTGTGTTATCAATTAGCATCACTAATAAGCAACAATATGAAAATTAATATACCTGAACATGGACCCTGGAATAGTGTCCAATTTAGACTGTGCTACTCGATGATCTCGTTGTGCTCGGTATATTAGTATTGATCTATAAAAGAAAAACATAAATTTAGAACAATCACACTATAAATATACATATACACATGAATATTTTGTCCAATATGACTTACTTATCAACCACTTCCTTTAGATCCGGATATGTTGTCCAATTATGCTCCAATGAATTCAGATAATAGACCACTTCTTTTTTTGGATTAATGACAACCAACAACCAATGTCCATTGTAAAATATATCAAAAGTTTAAATGGATAGTTTTTATGTAAAAGATACAAAGATTAGAATGAAATTAGAATGAAAATCTTACTTGGGTCCAGTATTATACGGTAAAAAAACAAAGCTTCATTCTCTTTGGTGGACATATATCTCTCAACCAATTGGTCTCTTATTGCATCTTTATTCAGTGAAGTTGCTGGTGCATTGACACGACGGCTAACAAAGAAACAAAATCTCTTTGACAGTTCATTCCCGCGCATCACTTTTTCATACAAGAACCTTAAATAAAAACATAATAAATATTAGACTATTTTCATTGAAATGTGTAAATAAATTGTTCACCTAAGTAAATAATAGAGTACTGATCAGACTACCAGATGTAGTAATTAACAACAACTATGCCTAATTCAAGATGACTGAAAATCTGCTCCATGTCCTCTTTCCGATAAACTCGATATGATCAGGAATACCAAAAACACCTTCGTCCATACATACTTGACGAATAGCACCTTGCATCACATCTGATGTTGACAAAAGTGTTTTAAGGCACCAACGAGGGCATGTGCTTCTCAAAACCTTACACATCAACGTTTAGGTCACTCTAGCCTTAACAAAATGCATCTTTACTTTAGTTCCTAGTTGTAAACACCCCAAATTTGCCCTCACCCATTCACACCATGGCTTGTGATCATTTCATATGCATAAACTCAAATCATACCATCTCATATCTCAATTTGGAGTCATTGCATTGTTCCTAAGTCATCTGCACCTAGGGTTTGTGATCTGAGCAGTCCAAGAGCCTCTTGAGCCACTCCAAAGGTCAACAATCACTTCAAAGAGGTCCATGTGTGTTCATGCATCATATTATATCCTCTCAAAGTCAAGAATGTCAAAAAATCACAAGAACTGGGATTGGTGTGGAGGCAGAGCCAGGCTTGACTGCACAGATGACCTAAAATTAGGGTTTTGGTTTCAGAGGCCATAACTTCAAATTTTTTGGTCATTCTTGTTTCTATTGGTCTCTATATGGTATAGGGAGTATGCATATCAATTTTTATGAAGAAATTCCATGGGGAAGTCATCTGATCAAGAGTTGACTTTTCAGACAAGTCAGTACAAAATCAGGGCATCTGAGGCCCCCAATGACCCAACCAAGGGGTGATCTTCATCATTTTGAGTGTATATGATCTTTATTTGATCATGGAAGAAGTTGGAAGTTCACAAAATTCAAGAATCTCAAGTTTTTGCAAAGTTGACTTTTTTGGGCAAGTTTGACTTTTAATGAAAATGTCATTTTATGCAACTTTTTCAACCCTTACTTTTTGATCCAAAAATGCTTCAAATGGAAAAACTTTGGTCATGAAAGTTGTAGATTAGATCTTTCCCTTTTCAAAAAGTACAAGAACATGACCTAATTCATTTTGGATCAAAAGTTATGGTTCATCAAAGTTGGCTAAAATCACTAAAATTCAAATTATGCACCAAATGAGAAACTTGCAAAATTTTGTACCAAGGCAATTTGTGACTTCTAATTGATGTCAAACCATTACACAAACATCACATGTGACCTAAAAATCAGAATGGGCCAAGAGTTTCTCATTTGTTTGGCCTTTGGAGCAAGATATTTTCATGAAAAGCAAAAGCAAAGTCAAGTTGCAAAAGCTCATGATCACTCCTCATCCACTTGCTGCCTTGGATGCTGAACCACCCTAGCCTTTCCCCTCACCATGCTGCGCAGCCCACAGCCCTTGTACTTGGCTAGAACAAGACCCATGCCTTCTCTTACACAAAGTTGACATTTTGCAAAAGCCACCATACCAATCAATAAAGCACATGTCATGTCATCTGACTAATAGGATTAGTTTATACAAATCAAATGCAAGCTAAACATAACAACACACAAGCCTGAAACAAGCAAGAACTCAGCACTCTCATTTTTCACCCTTGAAGCAAAAGCTTTCGAAACACAGCATACAAGCCACAAACACTTAAACAAACTTCATAGAACTCATCACCACATCCTTCTGATCATTTCCCTGCCTTCATTCATCCTTGAAACACCACATAAGCCAAACACGATTCTCACCTGAGCTTGAACAGAACCTATTCAAACTCTTAAACCAGCCACCATAAACTCCTTCTAAGCATCCAGACATCATCAAGGGGCCAAAAGGAGTGGATTTCATAAAGAGGGGAGGTCAGAAAGCTGCAAAGTTGAAAGCTTCAAAACTCAGGTAGCTCAAGAACTTTTTTTCCAGAAATGATTTTTAAAGTTCCTAGGTTGTTCTTTGTAGTTCACTGATCACTCTGATGTCTTTGGTTTTGAAAATGGTGAAGAGATGAGTATGTATGCAGTCTCTGAGACTTTTTGCCCTAGAAATAGATTGATTCGATTCTCTTTGTTTAGGAAGGATAAATGTTGTTTGAATGGGGGTTTTGATTCGTTTTTGAGTGGGGATCATTTCTGTTTAATTAGATTTCATTTTCATAGCGTGTAGAATGATTTAGCATTTGAGCTCGCCGGAGAAGATGACCGGAACCACTGTTCCGGTCATCTGAAAGTCATTAAGGGCTGATTAGGGCTAATTAATTAGGGTTAGTGAGTTTGAATTCCAGCCGTGGGATCTGGCGCCAAGTCAATGCGCGCGTGTTTCAGTTTGAATGAGGGCCATTGGATCTGATTACTTTTCTATTTTCAGATTAAATTCATTTTATTTTTCATATTATTTCATTTAATTTCCACAATTTATTAAAAATAGCAAAAATACATTAAAAAATCTGAAATTTTTTATACAAGTTATTATTTAATTTCAGAACACAAAAATATTTTTATTTTCATTTTTAGCATTTAAAAAGTATTTTTAAATATTTAAAAGTTTCTTTTTAATTAATTAATGAGAATTAATTAATTAAAAATACTTTTAGGTATTTAAAAATCACCAAAAAATTCATGAAACATTTAAAAACATTTAGAAACATTGTCCAACCCTCAAACCAAATTTATTTTTTGATTTTTGATGCATTTTGAGAATTTTCCATGGAATTAAAATCATTTTGATGCATTATTTTGATCCAAACTTCCAAAAATCATTTCCGCCTAACCATTGAGAGTTGGACTTTGATTCTTTTTGCATTGTGTTTAGAATATCATGTAGTTTGTGAGATTAAATTGGCATGATTTGATCTTTCATTTTCCATTTGTTTGGCATTTTTCTTGTTGAGGAACCCTAAAACCCTAGAAAACTTAGGAAAATCATAACTTGAGCTAGGTTAAGAGTTGGGACTTCTCCTTTGAGCTTTGGGTTAGTATAGGTTTAGGGATCCTTTGAGGGAATTTTCAATTTTTTGTAATGTTGTTTGCTTCTGATTTTGGTTTTTGTTTGATGTATTGTTCATAAACCCTAATTTGGGCTTCCATATGCATCCATCTTGCATTTGCATTCATACCTTGACTTGCCATGGCATTTTATGCATTCTTGTGATTCATTTGACATCTTAAGACATATTGAAAGCATGTTTGATCATTTCATATTGCATTTCCCATGTTGTATGCCATTTGCATTTCATAACTTTTCATGTATGTTCATGCTCCTTAGCTTGTTTCATTTGCATCCATAAGCTTGTATGATCACCTCCATGCCTTGTTTCATGTTTGTAGCATCTCATAGCATCATTAACATCATGTATGTGCTTCTGGTTTTGTTTCTCATCATGCCATTCCATCCCATTTTGCATTGCATTGCATTTCTTTTCTAACTTTTCAGGTGGTAAGTGGCTTTGAGAAGTGAATTTGCCTTCACTTCTCATAACTTCTCTTCATCTCTTTTATGCATCCTTGCTGCATTTTTGTATGTGTTTGAGATTGAGCTTGCTCATTCTTTTTCTCCTTACTTTCTTCCTTCAAGTGACTTGACTTCTTGAATGAAGCAAGTTACTTTGCTTCTCCTGATCCTTTCATCTGCTTCCTGATGGTTCCATTGAAGACTTCTCTTGAAAACCTCACAAACCTTAGGAACAACCATGTATGACAATAATTAGGGTTTTGTTTAGTTTCCCCTCTTAGTTTTACCTTTGTGTCTCTTTTAAGTCTCCTCTTCTCACTTCATAATCAAGGACTAAACCATAAAGGCTTTAAGGCTTTGTGATTAAGTTTATGCCTGCATCCTTCTATTAGGATGGAGTGTATAACTTTAATCCTAAGTGTTAAACCCTTAATGTGTTTAACTCCTTTAATCAAATCACTTAATAATTATCAAGACTTCACACTTGTAACTTGGGCCTTGCATTAGGGTTCTAATTCTTCCTTAACTGGTTAAGAAGGACTAACCCTAGTGTTAATGGATAAGTCCCCCTCCAGTTGTCTTATAAACCCTAAAACTCACTTCATCATCATATCATTAACTAAAATCCACTCAATAAAGGCTTTGTTTTGTCATGAGTTTAATCCCTAATCATGGATTAAGTTGAGGAGTTTTCCTCAGCTTAAACATTCTCATCTATTATCCTTCTATTAGGATGGTGTAATGAGTCTGTTTAATCCCTGATTATGGCTTAATCTCATTACTTAACACTAAACAAAAACAACAAAAACATCTAATTAATCACAAGTAGGTTAATGATCTTAATCCTACACCAAAGGTGTTTAAGTGTGAGAAGCTGACTTCACACTTAAGGTATTCTCATTACCCCTAATCAGAGGGAAGATGTGATGAGTTTACTAAATCCATTGGTTTAGACTTAAGCTCATTAACTTATGACAAAATCCAAAAACAATAAAAGACTGAAAACACAAAAACAAACAATAATCGTCTCCTCCGGGATTCTTTTCTCATCTCATTCACTCACAAACGAGAGCTCGCTTCTTCCGTCTAATACAAGACAGTTTTCACCTGAGCCAGACAGGTCATACACTTGAGCATAGACAAGTAAGCAGTTCACAAGTCAATTCATCTTTCAGTCTCTTTGGGTCGAACTACGGTGTTCTGACTTCCTCATTGCACGAGAGGATACGTAGGCATAACTTAACAGTTATCGAACAAAAGTCTCTGTATATTCCCCCTCTTTCTAGCCTCATTCTTTTAGCCTCATGATCTTGAGCATTTCACTCCTGTTCTTACACTGACACTTCACTTATATACTTCACTTTTCTCTTACACTGACACCTGTACATTTTGTTTTCCAGCTCTTTTACACACAAATTGCACTGGCACTACCCCTTTAAAACACAAATCTTTCAAGCGTGGATCCCGTCGAGTACGGCGGACAACCTGGGTGCTAATACCTTCCCAGGTTGTAACCAACCCCCTTTCTCAGTCTCTCTGGTTCGCAACCGTCTTATCCATATCTTTCTAGGTCTATGCAGCATTACCTTTCCTCCGGGATAAAAAATGCCTAGCTGGCGACTCTTTTCATCTCCAGTGAGTTCACTGCTGTGTGTCCTCATTGTTCCTCTCGCCGACCGTTCGCGTCTGTACCTTTATTTGGGCCATTCCCATTTATCGGGAGCGACAGCTTGGCGACTCTGCTGGGGACCCTTTTTACTGTAACCAGGGCTTCTGGTTCTTTTTGTGGGTTCCTCCTAGCGCTTGATTGATTTGTGTTTACTGGGGGTGTTATGTGTTGTTTGTGTTTGTACTTTAGTTTTGTTTATTTGCTTTATGTACAGCTGTTTTACTGCCTTCTGTATAGCTTTGCATTATATCATATTGTCATACTGTGCTGGCTGGATCTGTTTGTTTGCTTTGGTGGGTGGGTGTTCTATTGAGAGTTGAGGTCCTATATCTGGGACCTGAGTGACACCTAGGCTAGAGTGGTTCATATTCTTTCCCATTCCATCTCGGTCTGGTGCGGGAATATGAAACACGGTTCAGATATGGGTTTCTTCTTGAGAACTCTGTGTTGCTGATTTCCTGCAATGCTAGGGCTATCTGGGAAGCCTGCTAAGTCTGGATGACCTTTAGTTTTGACCTTCAGAAACTGAGGTGAATTAGAGGAGGAACTTTTATGGTTATTGTAAACACTGTACCTCCGGGTTAGAAGTGTTTACACTTTTCATAACTGATCCAAGTCTGAGGATCCTTGTTTTAGAACACCACATGTGAGGGGGTTGGGCTGTTTACAGGTTTGTAGGTACCCTTGACCTCAGCATACCTTGTTACTTTGTATGATTAAGAGTACTCCATGTTGGAACAGTTCTTGTGATTTTAACCCCGGACATGTGGCTCTTTATTTGAGTCCCCTACCTTGGTTACTGGACTTATAGACCTCCATCTGGATTTCTTGAACATACCTGGACTTATATCAGAGCATCTGATCAGATCCAGCTCAGTCACAAACCCTTGCATATCATTTGCATACATCCTCATTGCATCATTTTGACATTTGTTTATTTGTCTTTCAGGGTATCCATCTTCATTTTTGGCTTGGTTTTGACCCCATCATCAGTATAGACCTATCTTCATCAGCATCTGCTTCAGCTATCAGCTATCTGCTTTGGTCACCTGCATCAGCCGGTCAGTGGCCCATTTTCAGTGTTATCATCAGCACCTGTCTCAACTCTTCTTCAACAGCATGGCACCTAAAAAGAGTAACATCTCCTACCACTTCTTCCAGCCTGAGCTAGCTGACATCAGGAGAATTCATACCCTGATCACTCCAGACCATATACCACTTTTCAGGGAGCACTATGGAGACATACTTGATGTGGTTATGGATTTGGACCCTTCACAGAGGAGCCTGATTCATACTTGCCTTCAGTTTTATGATCCCCCACTGAGGTGTTTCACTTTTCAGGATTTCCAGTTGGGCCCTTTATTGGAAGAATACTCATCATTGGTTGGTATACCTATCAGGGGTGGAGTCCCTTTCAACCCTGAGATGGCCTTTCCTGGTAATGAAGAAGTAGCAAAGGCATTGCATCTGGAACCAGTTCTGATTGGGCAGCATATGACTACCAAGGCTGGAATCTCTGGCTTGCATCTGGATTTCTTGATCTCTCAAGCTACCTTGAAAGCTTCTTTGGGAGAGTGGAAAGTAGTCTGTGCTTTATTGGCCCTGAGCATATATGGGATTATATTATTTGCAGATGAGCCTAGATTCATTAGCAAGAATGCAATCCATCTTTTCATCCTGAGGAACCCAGTGCCCACTTTATTGGGGGATTTTTACTACTCAGTGCACCAAAGGAATGAAAAGCAGAGGGGAAGATTAGTGAGGTGCTGTGCTCCTTTGTTCCATACTTGGCTTCTCAAGCATTTGCCCAAGACGGATGCATTTTTGAATCCTCATCAGCAGAGAAACTGGGCTAGAAGACTTACTGCTCTGACTTCAGCTGATATCAGGTGGTGCACTCAAAGCACCAAGGGCAGGGATATCATTACCAGTTGTGGGCATTTTCCCAATGTACCCCTGATAGGAGTTAAGGGTTGCATTAATTACAACCCTCTGCTGTTCAAAAGACAACTGGGCTATGCATTGGTCCACACTCCTAAGGCACAAGACTTTGCTGAGACTCTTTATTGTGAGAACAAGCCTAATCTGGCTATTGTCAGGCAGGCAGCCTGGGCCTGGGACAATGTTCAAACTAAAGGAGTAACCATTTTGGGGAAGTGCAACAATGTGGCATCAGCACAATATTATGAGTGGTCCCATGCCAGGGCTCAATTTTCTGGGATGCCCTTTACCATGGAGGATATGCTTGGATCATCCTCAGCACCACCTCCTGCCACTGTTAGCTTAGAGGAGTTTGAGAGTTTGAAAGAAAGAAATGAGAAGTTGACTCAAGCTCTACAGAAGACCCTCTGGGAGAGGAGTGATGGTAGGTTGGATATTGAGAGGTTAGAGAAGCTGAGAGTGGAGCATCTGGCTAAAATTGAGGAGTCTGAGGATTACATCAAGAAGTCTAGGGCTGGAGAACAGATCTTGAAGAATGCTTGCAAGGAAGCCCAGTTCCAGAAAGCCAGGACAGACTTGTATCTGAAGGAGAGTCAAGCTAGGTGGGTCAGGATCACCGAAGCTCGTACTCTGGAAGATAAGAGGACTCAGGACAAGATAGAGCAGCTGGAAGCTAGTGCAAAAGAGAAGCAGGAAGCCCTGGCAGCAGCCCAGAGGGAAATATCAGAGCTGAAGATCAGAGCTGGAGTGAAGAGGTCAAAGGACCAGAGTCAACACAAGAAGCTAACTGCAGCTGTCACTACCCGGAATCTCCTTATCAGGAATCTCACGGAGCGTCCAGCTGATCCTGTGACTGAAGCACTTCTCAAGGAAGTTCAGGAGGATGAGTTTGGTCTTGGTGTCTGACTTTTGCTTGTTGTTGCTTTCATTCCATGTACTTTTATTTTTCTTGTAATGTATTTTGACCCCTCAGGGGGCATGTTTTGTAAGGAACAAATTATGTATCTTTTGCTTTTTGTAATATATGTATCAGTTTGTTCCATCCGAGTTTACTTCAAAAGCAACATCAACAGCATCTTCAAGGGTCTGGAAGGGTCAAAACTAAATGCCAAGCCGGATACCTTGAAAACAAATAAACATACTGCATTGCATGCTAACCTTATGTTTTGTTTTGCAGGCTTTTGTTTTATTGTTACTAACTCTGTTGTGATATTCAGGAACTATTGCTCGACGTCGGGTATTTCCACTCAACCGTCCACACCGATATCCAACCCGTAACAACCTTCCGGGCATACAAATGGATCAGGTACAACAGGACCTGGCAGAGGTCAGAAACCAAATGGCAAACGAAAGATTGGAAATGAGAACTCAGATGACGCAGTTTATGGAAGTGATGAACAACATGGCTCAGAGCCAAGAAAGATTGAGAGCAATGGTGGAAAGGCAGAATCAAGAAGATCCCCATATAGGGACTGCTGGGACAAGCAACAATGAGAGGGTCCAACCTCATGTCAACCCCCCTGTATTTGGACCCCACCTTCACCCAGAGATTAACATTCCTGCCAATGTACAAGGGACTGCCACTGCAGGCAGAGTGCTGCAAGAAGACCCCCAGGAGGATCAGTTCACAGTAATGGGTGCTGGGGAGGAAGCCTATGACAGAAGGCTGGAGGAAATTGCTGAAAAATTAAGATCCTTGGAGTCTCAAAACTCTTTGGGTTTTGATGTTATGGACATGGGCTTAGTAGACGGGGTCAGAATTCCCCACAAATTTAAACCACCGTGCTTTGATAAGTACAACGGGACTTCCTGTCCAAGAACCCACCTGCAATCTTTTCTGGGGAGGCGGAAGGCATACACCATGGACGAAAAGCTATGATGTTTTATTTTGAGGATAGCTTAACTGGAGCATCAAGGGAATGGTACTCCCATCTGACTAGAGCGACCATCAGGTGTTGGAAGGACTTGGCAGAGGCCTTCATCAGACAATACCAGTATAATTTGGATATGGCACCCAACAGGACCCTCCTGATGGGGATGTCACAGTCATCTAGGGAAAGCTTCCGCGAGTACGCCCAAAGGTGGAGGCAGCTGGCTGCTGCTGTCCAGCCACCTATGTCCGAGAGGGAGATGGCAGATATGTTTATGAACACCCTCCAAGGAACATACATTGACAGGCTGGCTGCTTTCTCTTCTACCAGCTTTGCAGATGTCGTTATAGCTGGAGAAAGAATCGAGAGCCTATTGAAGATGGGCAAAATTTCTGACAACGGTGCCAGCTCATCCAGCAACACAAGGAAGCCTTTTGCGGGCCCAAGAAGAACTGGTGAGACCAATGCTATCCACACCAGCAGGGGCAGACCCCAATATGTTCATAGATCCGTGGCAGCAGTCACCATTCCCGCTCCAATTCATCCACAACCAGTTTATCAACCACAGCAACAAAGTTATCAACAACAGACTCAGTACCCTCCTCAGAGAAACTACAACAACACCAACAATAACAATCAGCAAAGACCGTTTCAACAGAGACCTTCTCAGGCCAATAGGGTGATCGATCCGATCCTTATGCCATATGCCACATTATTGCCACAACTCCTAAAACTCAACCTGGTTGAGCTAAGGACGTTGGCACCTCCAGATCCCACCAGTCTACCCAGAAACTATGACTCCAACGCCAGATGCGCTTTTCATTCAAATGCGCCTGGCCATAGTACAGAAAAGTGCAGAGCTTTGCACATGAAGGTACAAGACTTGGTAGACTCTAAAGCTCTGAATTTCGCACCACCACCAAATGTTAATAAGAACCCTATGCCAAACCACGGAGGTCCCAGAATCAATGCTATTGAAGAAGACAAGCCGTCTTACTTGATAACCAGTGTGGGTCAGATTCGGACACCGTTGGTAGAGATCAAAGCTCAACTCCTCGAATGTCAAATGTTCCCGGGATGTGAGTTAGGGTGTGCTTACTGCAACATTTCAGTGAATGGATGTGATAACTTGAGAGATGGCATAGATGGTCTCATCCAGAGTGGCCTGCTTCAAATCACAACATCAATTCCTACCAATCCAGCAACCTCATCAACAACAATCCCCGAATCTTCTACAAATACAACAACCATTGTTCCAAGCAACTCTTCAATTTCATCAACAAGTGCTTCATCTGTTCTTTCAACGGACCAAATATCAGCAAACATCCCTTCTACAACTTCAGCACCACTCCATTCAGAAACTCCTACAACAACAACACCCATCCTTCCAACAATGTCTCCTACAACTTCAGCAGCAAATGTCTCAACGGTTACAATTTATTATGATCCCGAAAATGATTCTGCCTACAACTCACAAAATGCCACTCCTATCAGAGCACCGGTCACAATATACTATGATCCACAGACTATCATGGTCCCTTCTGCAGCTGCCATCAGTCCAGTCACTATCACGGTGCCTGGGCCAGTACCTTATGAAAGCAGTAATGCCATCCCTTGGCATTACGGCTCTGATCTATACTGCAAAGGACAGAAAATCACTTTTGAATCACCAACCCCTGTACCACAAATAGACAATGCGGGAGGAGGCGGAGGCTTCACTCGAAGCGGACGTCTCTTTGCTCCACAAATTCAAAGACCCCCTGCCGAAGCAGAAGCTGCTGCCAAGGCAAAAGGGAAAAGCTTGGTGCAGGAAGAGCAGATTGTTAAGGAAGCTTTGAAAACACCCTTTGATCAAGAAGTTGATGAGTTCATGAGGATCATCAAGAAAAGTGATTACAAAATAGTGGATCAGCTTCACCAGACGCCTTCCAAGATCTCTATTCTATCATTGCTTATGTGCTCCGAAGCTCATCGGAACGCACTACTAAAAGTCTTGCACGCAGCTTATGTGCCTGAAGAGATCACCGTCAATCAGTTGGAAGCCGTGGTTGGAAATGTTAATGCTAGTCATGGACTAGGGTTCACCAACACTGATTTGACTACGGAAGGCCGCAATCATAACAAGGCTTTGCACATTACCATGGAATGTAAAGGTGCAGTTCTTTCCCATGTGCTGGTAGACACAGGATCATCCCTCAATGTCTTACCTAAAAAAGCCCTTGTGAAGCTAGAGTATGACGGATTGGCATTACGCCCCAGCAACCTGGTAGTGAGAGCCTTTGATGGTTCAAAGAGATCGGTTCTGGGTGAGATTGAGTTGCCTATAACGATTGGCCCACAAACTTTCAAAACGACCTTCTACGTGATGGATATACAGCCTGCCTACAGCTGTCTATTGGGAAGGCCATGGATTCACGCCGCTGGCGCCGTGACCTCAACCCTTCACCAGAAGTTAAAATTCGAGTGGGAGGGTCAAGTCGTTACTATCTGTGGAGAGGAGGATATTTTTGTTAGCCATCCGGCTACATACAAATACATTGAGATGGATGGGGAGATCCACGAGACAATGAGTCAAGGGTTCGAGGCCTTGAACATAAATGAAACTTCTGCTGTACCTGGAACCTCAATAACATCTTACCAACAAGCCCGGAAGGTTGTTGAAGAAGGAACTGCCCAAGGCTGGGGCAAACTGTTACCGGTGGAGAAAAAAGAGGATAGATTTGGGTTGGGTTACAAACCAACTCAACAAGATCAAGCAGAGGCTGCTAAGAAGCCCAACTTTGTTAGTGGGGGAATGCTCACCCCTGATGCTGTCAACAATTTGGAAGACGAGGATGAAAGCGACCGCAACCTGGAGAGTTGGATCCGTCCAAAGATCCCGGGGAGCAGTATCTCGAACTGGTCTTCCCAGGAAATTATAAGAGTTACTCATGCAGAGTAATTATTATTTCCTGTATTTTATAGCATGCATCAAAGTCTTGCATCTTGCCCAAGATGACAAGACTCATTTTGTAATCGGGCCATCTGTAATTTTTGTGCAACAAGATTAATCAATGAAATATCAGACATCTTTTGCAAACAAAGTCTTTTTCTTTTCCGCTCACTGTTTTTTCCATTTTTCTTTTTGTACAAAAAATAAATGGCAGTGTTTCCAAAATGACAACTTTATTTCACTTTTATAAACAAGATTAAAATCAAATCACTAAATTGAACAAACTGAACCCTTGCAGAGTGTGCCTTCCCGACAGCACCGACAACAGCACGGCTATGACTTCGTATGACTTTGACAATCCGATCAATCAAGCTGATGAAGGGGTTGAAGAAGAATATGAGCTTCCTGAAGAGCTAGCCAGGTTGTTAAGACAAGAGGAAAAGGTTATTACTCCTCACCAAGAGGAGGTTGAAACAATCAATCTTGGTACAGATGAAGGCGTGAAAGAAGTTAAAATCGGGGCCTGCTTACAAGACTCAGTGAAGAGACAACTGATTGACCTGCTTCAAGAATATGTGGACGTGTTTGCTTGGTTTTATCAAGATATGCCAGGGTTGGACACCGACATTGTTGTGCACAAGCTGCCTTTGAGAGAGGAATGCCCACCGGTTAAACAGAAACTGCGTCGTACTCGTCCAGATATGGCAATGAAAATCAAGGAAGAGGTACAAAAGCAATGGGACACCGGGTTCCTTGCCGTAACTAGCTATCCACCGTGGGTTGCTAACATAGTACCTGTGCCAAAGAAAGACGACAAGGTTAGGATGTGCGTTGACTACCGGGATTTGAACAGAGCCAGCCCGAAAGATGATTTCCCTTTACCTCACATTGATGTATTGGTGGATAATACGGCTAAGTTCTCGGTATTCTCCTTCATGGATGGATTTTCAGGATACAATCAGATTAAAATGTCACCTGAAGACATGGAGAAGACAACCTTCATCACACCCTGGGGCACGTTCTGTTACAAGGTGATGCCGTTTGGACTGAAGAATGCCGGTGCAACGTATCAACGGGCTATGGTAACATTATTCCACGATATGATCCATAAAGAAATCGAGTGTTATGTGGATGACATGATTGCCAAGTCCCTCACTGAAGAAGATCACCTGGTAAATCTGCTGAAGCTGTTCAAGCGTCTGAGGAAGTACCAACTGAAGTTGAACCCCAACAAATGCACATTCGGGGTGCGATCTGGTAAGTTGCTGGGATTTATTGTAAGCGAGAGAGGGATTGAAGTTGACCCTGATAAAGTCAAAGCTATTCAAGAGATGCCTGCACCGAAGACAGAAAAAGAAGTTCGAGGGTTTATAGGTAGATTGAACTACATCTCAAGGTTCATATCTCACCTTACAGCAACCTGTGAGCCTTTGTTCAAATTGTTGAGAAAAGAACAGACGGTCAGGTGGAACGAAGACTGCTAAAGGGCTTTTGACAAGATCAAGGAATACTTGCAAGAACCTCCAATCCTTATGCCTCCAGTTGAAGGAAGACCTCTGATAATGTACTTGACAGTATTAGAAGAGTCAATGGGGTGTGTGCTGGGCCAGCATGACGAGTCTGGTCGAAAAGAGTATGCAATATACTACCTAAGCAAAAAGTTTACCGACTGTGAACAACGTTATTCACTGCTCGAGAAAACTTGCTGTGCTTTAGCGTGGGCTGCTCGTCGACTGAGACAGTATATGTTGACCCACACTACATTGTTGATCTCAAAGATGGACCCAGTTAAGTACATATTTGAGAAGCCAGCTCTTACCGGACGGGTTGCAAGATGGCAAATGATCCTCACGGAATATGACATCCAGTACACATCTCAGAAAGCCATCAAGGGCAGTGTATTGTCTGAATATCTTGCTGAGCAACCCATTGATGATTACCAGCCTATGAAATTTGACTTCCCTGATGAAGACGTCATGTTCATAAAAGCAAAAGATCATGAAGAGCCTGTTCACACCGAAGGGCCTGACCCGGAAGAAGAATGGACCATGATGTTTGATGGGGCTGTTAATATGAATGGTCGTGGTGTTGGTGCAGTACTCATTACACCTAAAGGAGTTCACATGCCTTTCTCGGCAAAGCTCACTTTCAACTGCACTAACAACGAAGCTGAATACGAAGCTTGCATTATGGGTCTTGAGGAAGCCATTGACCTCAGGATCAAGACATTGACCGTGTTCGGAGATTCAGCTCTGGTAGTTAATCAAACCAATGGCAAATGGTACACCCACCAGGATCATCTGATACCTTACAGGGATTATACAAGGAGGTTATTGACTTTCTTTACAACAGTCAAGCTCGAGTATATCCCTCGGGACGAGAATCAGTTTGCAGATGCTCTGGCTACCATTTCGTCCATGATCAAAGTTCAGGCTGCCAACTTTGTACCTCAGATCTCAGTGTCCAGACTTGATAGACCGGCATATGTATTCGCAGCGGACATTGTCAAAGATGACAAGCCTTGGTTCCATGACATTAAGTGCTTCTTGGAGGATCAGACGCACCCACCTGGGGCATCTTCCAATGATAAGAAGACATTGAGAAGGCTTGCTGGTAGTTTCTTCCTGAACACTGATGGCTCCCTGTATAAAAGAAACTTTGACATGGTACTCCTCAGATGCGTTGACAAAACAGAAGCAGACTTGTTAATGCATGAAGTGCACGAAGGATCCTTTGGTACCCATGCGGGAGGACATGCAATGGCCAAGAAATTGCTAAGATCAGGTTATTACTGGATCACAATGGATGCCGACTGTTGTGCCTATGCCAGAAAATGCCATAAATGCCAGATTTATGCGGATAAGGTGCATGTGCCTCCCAATCCTTTGAATGTGATGTCTTCACCCTGGCCCTTTGCTATGTGGGGCATTGACATGATTGGCAAGATTGAACCAACTGCTTCAAACGGCCACAGATTCATCTTGGTTGCTATTGACTATTTTACCAAGTGGGTTGAAGCAGCTTCCTATGCAAATGTTACAAGACAAGTGGTAGCCAGATTTCTGAAGAGAGATATCATCTGTCGATACGGAGTTCCCGAGCGAATCATTACTGATAATGGTTCCAACTTGAACAACAAAATGATGGCAGAACTGTGCCGGGACTTCAAGATCCAACATCACAATTCTTCTCCTTACAGGCCAAAGATGAATGGCGCTGTTGAGGCAGCAAATAAAAATATCAAGAAGATTGTGCAGAAGATGGTAGTCACTTACAAAGACTGGCATGAAATGCTACCATTTGCCTTGCATGGGTACCGCACGTCAATCAGGACATCCACTGGGGCAACACCGTATCAACTTGTGTATGGTATGGAAGCGGTCCTACCGGTTGAAGTTGAATTACCTTCTCTACGGGTACTAATGGATGTTAAGCTGAACGAAGCAGAATGGGTCAGGTCCCGATACGAACAACTGAGTCTGATTGAAGAGAAAAGATTGGCTGCAATCTGTCATGAGCAGTTGTATCAGAAAAGAATGAAGAAAGCCTTCGATCAGAAAGTCAGGCACCGAGAGTACCAAGTAGGAGATCTTGTGCTGAAGAGAATCCTCCCTCCTCATACAGACCACAGGGGCAAGTGGACTCCAAACTATGAAGGACCATTTGTGGTAAAGAAAGTTTTTTCTGGTGGAGCACTGATGCTCAGTACCATGGATGGTGAAGATTTCCCATCCCCTGTGAATTCAGATGCAGTTAAAAAATACTTCGCATAAAATGACCCGCTGGACATAAAAACAGAATGTAAGTCCAGGCAAAAATAGGGCATCCCGGCGAGTCAAAAACAGAATAAAAGACTCGGGCAAAAATAAGGGAAAATAAGCACACAAAAAAAACGTACACCCGCTGAGTTGAAAAGCCGCATTGGACAGCTCAGGCAAAAATGGGTATCCCGATGGATTGAAAACCTGAAAGGGCGATCCATGCAAAATAAGGGAATAAGCGAACAACTGCATTTTGAATTCGTCTGTATCGTTTACAGATTGGTAAGCTTCGAAAGGATTAAGCTTCAATCATAATCAGCATTCTTCAGAAAGCAAGATGAGAAGAACGTCAAAAGTCATACGAGTCATAGTAAAGAGGAAGCTCCTTAAAGCGTCATCAACATTGCCAGCATTTTGTTTCTCAATTTGTAGCAATCTCCTCATTTCAGGGGATTTGTTTCTTTGACTGTATCGCGCCAATTCAGGGCATATGAATTAATAAAATCATATTTTCAGTCATGTCACGTCTTGTACATTTTTTATTTTGCAAAAAATGTCTGATGTCTTAAAGAAAAAACTGATTGCATGAACACAGATGCTTATCTTCAAAAATATAATAAAGGCCGCATACTTGCAGGAAATATACTTACTCGCAGAAGTGTCTAAACTCCTATGACGGAATCCAGTAAAGGATACCTCGGGATTATTTGTGCATTTCCCTATCTTTGCAGGATTGCAGGTATCCAGAATGCAACTTGGGGCACGAAAGCTTCACTCCAGCAAGCTGACAAATCAACACTCAGCCTTAGCACCCGAAGTGCCTGGTCCCCAGCTGATTTGCCACTTATTACTTTTCCCCATCAAAGTTCCCAAGCATCGTTTTTCCCACAGAACAGTGCCAGCAGGCGCCCATATCCCCGACTGAGTCAAAAGATCCTCCTCAACAGAATCTCTAGGGAGATCTTTCAGTAATCTCTTTTTCTCCCCAGCCGAGTTACCACTTCACCCTCAGCCAAAAGATACAAAAGTCAGGGAACCATCTCCCCACAAAGTTCCAGTTTCTATCCAGAAGAGCAGCGCACGAAGGAATCACAACAGAGTGAAGAAAGCTTCTGCAGCCCCCAGTTGGGTCCCTCTTTGCAAGGGTATATCCATCAGTGATCTATATCCCCAGGCAAATGTTTCTCATCAAATCTACAAATGACCTTATCCCCAGCTGGGATGTCCATTTCAGACAAATCGGTCGAAGATCTTTGTAGCGACGGGATCCGAATCCCGGTTTGGTACCTTTTGCATAATCATAGCATTCGCATCATATTCACCCACAAAGCGTAGCATCCCGTCTAGCACGGGGCATTACGGCAAAAATCAAACATATAGCATAATCATAAGCCATGTTTTAAATCAAGCACTTGTGAATAATAACAATCCATCAATATACAGAATACCTCCCAGATTCCCCAGCAAACACAGTTGCCTTACATTCCCGAACACCAGTATATACTCCTTGTGGCACCCGTCTGTGTCATATCCCCAGCAGAAAGCCAAAGACATCCTCTTTGCACTCACATATACTTATAATTTCCTTGACATCCGTCCGTGTCATTTTCCCCAGTGCAGTAACATAAACACTTTGTACATCAGATACTTGTTTATACTATACTCTTCTCCTTTTGACGCTTGTCCGTGTCACCCTCACCAACAGATTGAACACTCATCTATACATCACTCATACTTACTACTCATGTTACTCATACAGATACTCGTCCGTATCTTGTATACACCATTTATATATCCCCGCAGATTCAACACTCGTCCGTGTTCTTTGTTAACCAGATGGTACTCGTCCGTACCATCATCTCAGAACATGTGTCAAGCGTTTGTTTCTACCTGATACTCGTCCGTATCATGGTCTTAAGGATGCTCGTCCGCATCTTTAATCCATACACTGTGTCAAACACTCTTGTCTTCTTGAATATAGATACTCGCCTGTGTCTACTATTCTCCAGAAGAATCCTCTCAGATTCAACACTCATCCGTGCTCTCTGTTAACCCGTTGATACTCATCCGTACCATCATCTCAGAACATGTGTCAAGCGTTTGTTTCTACCTGATACTCGTCCGTATCATGGTCTTAAGGATGCTCGTCCGCATCTTTAATCCATACACTGTGTCAAACACTCTTGTCTTCTTGAATATAGATACTCGCCTGTGTCTACTATTCTCCAGAAGAATCCTCTCAGATTCAACACTCATCCGTGCTCTCTGTTAACCCGTTGATACTCATCCGTATCATCATCTCTGAACACGAGTCAGTATTTGTTTCTACCCCATACTCGTCCGTATCGTAGTCTTAAGGATGCTCGCCCGCATCTTTAATCTATACACAAACATCTAAACACTTATACCTTTATTTCTTGGATGTAAACACTCGTCCGTGTTTACTATTCCCCAGTAGGTCGCCAGCAAAACAATTTTCCTTTTATCTGACATTCGTCCTATGTCGTGATATTTAGCAGCCGTCCCCTGCTAGGTGGTCGTCCTCCACCTTTTTGATGATCGTCCTTCATCATTTTACCCAATGGCCGTCCCCATTGTTGATTTTGGTTATCTGGCATTCGTCCTATGTCATGATAAACCTTGAGAGCAGCTGTCCCCTGCTAGGTGGTCGTCCTCCACCTCTTGATGGTCGTCCTCCATCATGCTCATCCGATGGCCGTCCCCATCGTTGTTTTCATCCGACATTCGTCCTATGTCGTGATATTCGGCAGTCGTACCCTGCCAGGTGGTCGTCCTCCACCTCAGATGACCGTCCCTCATCTTACCTAACAGAGCATCCGTCCCCTGCTAGGTGATCGTCCTTCACCTTTGATGACCGTACCTCATCATCTGTTATTTCATTTATTCTTTAACCCGATGGCCGTCCCCGTCGTGGTCCCTTTTCCTTTCAGTTTAGCCCGATGGCCGTCCCCATCGTTGTTTACTTTACTTTATCTTGATGACCGTCCCCATCATAACTCCTTTTATCCCCAGCATGTCGGCCGTCCCCGTCATTGCTTTATTTTCCGCACTTTTCCAGCATGTCGGCCGTCCCCGTCATTGCTCTTTACCCAGCAGTCGTCCTCTGCTCGACGTTCGTCCTCCGTCGCCCGCACTTTACAATATACTTTATTTTCTTTTACAATCTATATCCCTTTTCTTCTTCATTCTGTGAGTGCAAATTTTGGATTGTCTTTGGTATTCAACCACAAGTTATCTTGTTTGCCTGTTAAGCCGTTGCTTACATCCTGCACAGCTAACTCATGTTTGAATAGGGGCAGCTGTAAACACCCCAAATTTGCCCTCACCCATTCACACCATGGCTTGTGATCATTTCATATGCATAAACTCAAATCATACCATCTCATATCTCAATTTGGAGTCATTGCATTGTTCCTAAGTCATCTGCACCTAGGGTTTGTGATCTGAGCAGTCCAAGAGCCTCTTGAGCCACTCCAAAGGTCAACAATCACTTCAAAGAGGTCCATGTGTGTTCATGCATCATATTATATCCTCTCAAAGTCAAGAATGTCAAAAAATCACAAGAATTGGGATTGGTGTGGAGGCAGAGCCAGGCTTGACTGCACAGATGACCTAAAATTAGGGTTTTGGTTTCAGAGGCCATAACTTCAAATTTTTTGGTAATTCTTGTTTCTATTGGTCTCTATATGGTATAGGGAGTATGCATATCAATTTTTATGAAGAAATTCCATGGGGAAGTCATCTGATCAAGAGTTGACTTTTCAGACAAGTCAGTACAAAATCAGGGCATCTGAGGCCCCCAATGACCCAACCAAGGGGTGATCTTCATCATTTTGAGTGTATATGATCTTTATTTGATCATGGAAGAAGTTGGAAGTTCACAAAATTCAAGAATCTCAAGTTTTTGCAAAGTTGACTTTTTTGGGCAAGTTTGACTTTTAATGAAAATGTCATTTTATGCAACTTTTTCAACCCTTACTTTTTGATCCAAAAATGCTTCAAATGGAAAAACTTTGGTCATGAAAGTTGTAGATTAGATCTTTCCCTTTTCAAAAAGTACAAGAACATGACCTAATTCATTTTGGATCAAAAGTTATGGTTCATCAAAGTTAGCTAAAATCACTAAAATTCAAATTATGCACCAAATGAGAAACTTGCAAAATTTTGTACCAAGGCAATTTGTGACTTCTAATTGATGTCAAACCATTACACAAACATCACATGTGACCTAAAAATCAGAATGGGCCAAGAGTTTCTCATTTGTTTGGCCTTTGGAGCAAGATATTTTCATGAAAAGCAAAAGCAAAGTCAAGTTGCAAAAGCTCATGATCACTCCTCATCCACTTGCTGCCTTGGATGCTGAACCACCCTAGCCTTTCCCCTCACCATGCTGCGCAGCCCATAGCCCTTGTACTTGGCTAGAACAAGACCCATGCCTTCTCTTACACAAAGTTGACATTTTGCAAAAGCCACCATACCAATCAATAAAGCACATGTCATGTCATCTGACCAATAGGATTAGTTTATACAAATCAAATGCAAGCTAAACATAACAACACACAAGCCTGAAACAAGCAAGAACTCAGCACTCTCATTTTTCACCCTTGAAGCAAAAGCTTTCGAAACACAACATACAAGCCACAAACACTTAAACAAACTTCATAGAACTCATCACCACATCCTTCTGATCATTTCCCTGCCTTCATTCATCCTTGAAACACCACATAAGCCAAACACGATTCTCACCTGAGCTTGAACAGAACCTATTCAAACTCTTAAACCAGCCACCATAAACTCCTTCTAAGCATCCAGACATCATCAAGGGGCCAAAAGGAGTGGATTTCATAAAGAGGGGAGGTCAGAAAGCTGCAAAGTTGAAAGCTTCAAAACTCAGGTAGCTCAAGAACTTGTTTTCCAGAAATGATTTTTAAAGTTCCTAGGTTGATTTTTGTAGTTCACTGGTCACTCTGATGTCTTTGGTTTTGAAAATGGTGAAGAGATGAGTATGTATGCAGTCTCTGAGACTTTTTGCCCTAGAAATAGATTGATTCGATTCTCTTTGTTTAGGAAGGATAAATGTTGTTTGAATGGGGGTTTTGATTCGTTTTTGAGTGGGGATCATTTCTGTTTAATTAGATTTCATTTTCATAGCGTGTAGAATGATTTAGCATTTGAGCTCGCCGGAGAAGATGACCGGAACCACTGTTCCGGTCATCTGAAAGTCATTAAGGGCTGATTAGGGCTAATTAATTAGGGTTAGTGAGTTTGAATTCCAGCCGTGGGATCTGGCGCCAAGTCAATGCGCGCGTGTTTCAGTTTGAATGAGGGCCATTGGATCTGATTACTTTTCTATTTTCAGATTAAATTCATTTTATTTTTCATATTATTTCATTTAATTTCCACAATTTATTAAAAATAGCAAAAATACATTAAAAAATCTGAAATTTTTTATACAAGTTATTATTTAATTTCAGAACACAAAAATATTTTTATTTTCATTTTTAGCATTTAAAAAGTATTTTTAAATATTTAAAAGTTTCTTTTTAATTAATTAATGAGAATTAATTAATTAAAAATACTTTTAGGTATTTAAAAATCACCAAAAAATTCATGAAACATTTAAAAACATTTAGAAACATTGTCCAACCCTCAAACCAAATTTATTTTTTGATTTTTGATGCATTTTGAGAATTTTCCATGGAATTAAAATCATTTTGATGCATTATTTTGATCCAAACTTCCAAAAATCATTTCCGCCTAACCATTGAGAGTTGGACTTTGATTCTTTTTGCATTGTGTTTAGAATATCATGTAGTTTGTGAGATTAAATTGGCATGATTTGATCTTTCATTTTCCATTTGTTTGGCATTTTTCTTGTTGAGGAACCCTAAAACCCTAGAAAACTTAGGAAAATCATAACTTGAGCTAGGTTAAGAGTTGGGACTTCTCCTTTGAGCTTTGGGTTAGTATAGGTTTAGGGATCCTTTGAGGGAATTTTCAATTTTTTGTAATGTTGTTTGCTTCTGATTTTGGTTTTTGTTTGATGTATTGTTCATAAACCCTAATTTGGGCTTCCATATGCATCCATCTTGCATTTGCATTCATACCTTGACTTGCCATGGCATTTTATGCATTCTTGTGATTCATTTGACATCTTAAGACATATTGAAAGCATGTTTGATCATTTCATATTGCATTTCCCATGTTGTATGCCATTTGCATTTCATAACTTTTCATGTATGTTCATGCTCCTTAGCTTGTTTCATTTGCATCCATAAGCTTGTATGATCACCTCCATGCCTTGTTTCATGTTTGTAGCATCTCATAGCATCATTAACATCATGTATGTGCTTCTGGTTTTGTTTCTCATCATGCCATTCCATCCCATTTTGCATTGCATTGCATTTCTTTTCTAACTTTTCAGGTGGTAAGTGGCTTTGAGAAGTGAATTTGCCTTCACTTCTCATAACTTCTCTTCATCTCTTTTATGCATCCTTGCTGCATTTTTGTATGTGTTTGAGATTGAGCTTGCTCATTCTTTTTCTCCTTACTTTCTTCCTTCAAGTGACTTGACTTCTTGAATGAAGCAAGTTACTTTGCTTCTCCTGATCCTTTCATCTGCTTCCTGATGGTTCCATTGAAGACTTCTCTTGAAAACCTCACAAACCTTAGGAACAACCATGTATGACAATAATTAGGGTTTTGTTTAGTTTCCCCTCTTAGTTTTACCTTTGTGTCTCTTTTAAGTCTCCTCTTCTCACTTCATAATCAAGGACTAAACCATAAAGGCTTTAAGGCTTTGTGATTAAGTTTATGCCTGCATCCTTCTATTAGGATGGAGTGTATAACTTTAATCCTAAGTGTTAAACCTTTAATGTGTTTAACTCCTTTAATCAAATCACTTAATAATTATCAAGACTTCACACTTGTAACTTGGGCCTTGCATTAGGGTTCTAATTCTTCCTTAACTGGTTAAGAAGGACTAACCCTAGTGTTAATGGATAAGTCCCCCTCCAGTTGTCTTATAAACCCTAAAACTCACTTCATCATCATATCATTAACTAAAATCCACTCAATAAAGGCTTTGTTTTGTCATGAGTTTAATCCCTAATCATGGATTAAGTTGAGGAGTTTTCCTCAGCTTAAACATTCTCATCTATTATCCTTCTATTAGGATGGTGTAATGAGTCTGTTTAATCCCTGATTATGGCTTAATCTCATTACTTAACACTAAACAAAAACAACAAAAACATCTAATTAATCACAAGTAGGTTAATGATCTTAATCCTACACCAAAGGTGTTTAAGTGTGAGAAGCTGACTTCACACTTAAGGTATTCTCATTACCCCTAATCAGAGGGAAGATGTGATGAGTTTACTAAATCCATTGGTTTAGACTTAAGCTCATTAACTTATGACAAAATCCAAAAACAATAAAAGACTGAAAACACAAAAACAAACAATAATCGTCTCCTCCGGGATTCTTTTCTCATCTCATTCACTCACAAACGAGAGCTCGCTTCTTCCGTCTAATACAAGACAGTTTTCACCTGAGCCAGACAGGTCATACACTTGAGCATAGACAAGTAAGCAGTTCACAAGTCAATTCATCTTTCAGTCTCTTTGGGTCGAACTACGGTGTTCTGACTTCCTCATTGCACGAGAGGATACGTAGGCATAACTTAACAGTTATCGAACAAAAGTCTCTGTATATTCCCCCTCTTTCTAGCCTCATTCTTTTAGCCTCATGATCTTGAGCATTTCACTCCTGTTCTTACACTGACACTTCACTTATATACTTCACTTTTCTCTTACACTGACACCTGTACATTTTGTTTTCCAGCTCTTTTACACACAAATTGCACTGGCACTACCCCTTTAAAACACAAATCTTTCAAGCGTGGATCCCGTCGAGTACGGCGGACAACCTGGGTGCTAATACCTTCCCAGGTTGTAACCAACCCCCTTTCTCAGTCTCTCTGGTTCGCAACCGTCTTATCCATATCTTTCTAGGTCTATGCAGCATTACCTTTCCTCCGGGATAAAAAATGCCTAGCTGGCGACTCTTTTCATCTCCAGTGAGTTCACTGCTGTGTGTCCTCATTGTTCCTCTCGCCGACCGTTCGCGTCTGTACCTTTATTTGGGCCATTCCCATTTATCGGGAGCGACAGCTTGGCGACTCTGCTGGGGACCCTTTTTACTGTAACCAGGGCTTCTGGTTCTTTTTGTGGGTTCCTCCTAGCGCTTGATTGATTTGTGTTTACTGGGGGTGTTATGTGTTGTTTGTGTTTGTACTTTAGTTTTGTTTATTTGCTTTATGTACAGCTGTTTTACTGCCTTCTGTATAGCTTTGCATTATATCATATTGTCATACTGTGCTGGCTGGATCTGTTTGTTTGCTTTGGTGGGTGGGTGTTCTATTGAGAGTTGAGGTCCTATATCTGGGACCTGAGTGACACCTAGGCTAGAGTGGTTCATATTCTTTCCCATTCCATCTCGGTCTGGTGCGGGAATATGAAACACGGTTCAGATATGGGTTTCTTCTTGAGAACTCTGTGTTGCTGATTTCCTGCAATGCTAGGGCTATCTGGGAAGCCTGCTAAGTCTGGATGACCTTTAGTTTTGACCTTCAGAAACTGAGGTGAATTAGAGGAGGAACTTTTATGGTTATTGTAAACACTGTACCTCCGGGTTAGAAGTGTTTACACTTTTCATAACTGATCCAAGTCTGAGGATCCTTGTTTTAGAACACCACATGTGAGGGGGTTGGGCTGTTTACAGGTTTGTAGGTACCCTTGACCTCAGCATACCTTGTTACTTTGTATGATTAAGAGTACTCCATGTTGGAACAGTTCTTGTGATTTTAACCCCGGACATGTGGCTCTTTATTTGAGTCCCCTACCTTGGTTACTGGACTTATAGACCTCCATCTGGATTTCTTGAACATACCTGGACTTATATCAGAGCATCTGATCAGATCCAGCTCAGTCACAAACCCTTGCATATCATTTGCATACATCCTCATTGCATCATTTTGACATTTGTTTATTTGTCTTTCAGGGTATCCATCTTCATTTTTGGCTTGGTTTTGACCCCATCATCAGTATAGACCTATCTTCATCAGCATCTGCTTCAGCTATCAGCTATCTGCTTTGGTCACCTGCATCAGCCGGTCAGTGGCCCATTTTCAGTGTTATCATCAGCACCTGTCTCAACTCTTCTTCAACAGCATGGCACCTAAAAAGAGTAACATCTCCTACCACTTCTTCCAGCCTGAGCTAGCTGACATCAGGAGAATTCATACCCTGATCACTCCAGACCATATACCACTTTTCAGGGAGCACTATGGAGACATACTTGATGTGGTTATGGATTTGGACCCTTCACAGAGGAGCCTGATTCATACTTGCCTTCAGTTTTATGATCCCCCACTGAGGTGTTTCACTTTTCAGGATTTCCAGTTGGGCCCTTTATTGGAAGAATACTCATCATTGGTTGGTATACCTATCAGGGGTGGAGTCCCTTTCAACCCTGAGATGGCCTTTCCTGGTAATGAAGAAGTAGCAAAGGCATTGCATCTGGAACCAGTTCTGATTGGGCAGCATATGACTACCAAGGCTGGAATCTCTGGCTTGCATCTGGATTTCTTGATCTCTCAAGCTACCTTGAAAGCTTCTTTGGGAGAGTGGAAAGTAGTCTGTGCTTTATTGGCCCTGAGCATATATGGGATTATATTATTTGCAGATGAGCCTAGATTCATTAGCAAGAATGCAATCCATCTTTTCATCCTGAGGAACCCAGTGCCCACTTTATTGGGGGATTTTTACTACTCAGTGCACCAAAGGAATGAAAAGCAGAGGGGAAGATTAGTGAGGTGCTGTGCTCCTTTGTTCCATACTTGGCTTCTCAAGCATTTGCCCAAGACGGATGCATTTTTGAATCCTCATCAGCAGAGAAACTGGGCTAGAAGACTTACTGCTCTGACTTCAGCTGATATCAGGTGGTGCACTCAAAGCACCAAGGGCAGGGATATCATTACCAGTTGTGGGCATTTTCCCAATGTACCCCTGATAGGAGTTAAGGGTTGCATTAATTACAACCCTCTGCTGTTCAAAAGACAACTGGGCTATGCATTGGTCCACACTCCTAAGGCACAAGACTTTGCTGAGACTCTTTATTGTGAGAACAAGCCTAATCTGGCTATTGTCAGGCAGGCAGCCTGGGCCTGGGACAATGTTCAAACTAAAGGAGTAACCATTTTGGGGAAGTGCAACAATGTGGCATCAGCACAATATTATGAGTGGTCCCATGCCAGGGCTCAATTTTCTGGGATGCCCTTTACCATGGAGGATATGCTTGGATCATCCTCAGCACCACCTCCTGCCACTGTTAGCTTAGAGGAGTTTGAGAGTTTGAAAGAAAGAAATGAGAAGTTGACTCAAGCTCTACAGAAGACCCTCTGGGAGAGGAGTGATGGTAGGTTGGATATTGAGAGGTTAGAGAAGCTGAGAGTGGAGCATCTGGCTAAAATTGAGGAGTCTGAGGATTACATCAAGAAGTCTAGGGCTGGAGAACAGATCTTGAAGAATGCTTGCAAGGAAGCCCAGTTCCAGAAAGCCAGGACAGACTTGTATCTGAAGGAGAGTCAAGCTAGGTGGGTCAGGATCACCGAAGCTCGTACTCTGGAAGATAAGAGGACTCAGGACAAGATAGAGCAGCTGGAAGCTAGTGCAAAAGAGAAGCAGGAAGCCCTGGCAGCAGCCCAGAGGGAAATATCAGAGCTGAAGATCAGAGCTGGAGTGAAGAGGTCAAAGGACCAGAGTCAACACAAGAAGCTAACTGCAGCTGTCACTACCCGGAATCTCCTTATCAGGAATCTCACGGAGCGTCCAGCTGATCCTGTGACTGAAGCACTTCTCAAGGAAGTTCAGGAGGATGAGTTTGGTCTTGGTGTCTGACTTTTGCTTATTGTTGCTTTCATTCCATGTACTTTTATTTTTCTTGTAATGTATTTTGACCCCTCAGGGGGCATGTTTTGTAAGGAACAAATTATGTATCTTTTGCTTTTTGTAATATATGTATCAGTTTGTTCCATCCGAGTTTACTTCAAAAGCAACATCAACAGCATCTTCAAGGGTCTGGAAGGGTCAAAACTAAATGCCAAGCCGGATACCTTGAAAACAAATAAACATACTGCATTGCATGCTAACCTTATGTTTTGTTTTACAGGCTTTTGTTTTATTGTTACTAACTCTGTTGTGATATTCAGGAACTATTGCTCGACGTCGGGTATTTCCACTCAACCGTCCACACCGATATCCAACCCGTAACAACCTTCCGGGCATACAAATGGATCAGGTACAACAGGACCTGGCAGAGGTCAGAAACCAAATGGCAAACGAAAGATTGGAAATGAGAACTCAGATGACGCAGTTTATGGAAGTGATGAACAACATGGCTCAGAGCCAAGAAAGATTGAGAGCAATGGTGGAAAGGCAGAATCAAGAAGATCCCCATATAGGGACTGCTGGGACAAGCAACAATGAGAGGGTCCAACCTCATGTCAACCCCCCTGTATTTGGACCCCACCTTCACCCAGAGATTAACATTCCTGCCAATGTACAAGGGACTGCCACTGCAGGCAGAGTGCTGCAAGAAGACCCCCAGGAGGATCAGTTCACAGTAATGGGTGCTGGGGAGGAAGCCTATGACAGAAGGCTGGAGGAAATTGCTGAAAAATTAAGATCCTTGGAGTCTCAAAACTCTTTGGGTTTTGATGTTATGGACATGGGCTTAGTAGACGGGGTCAGAATTCCCCACAAATTTAAACCACCGTGCTTTGATAAGTACAACGGGACTTCCTGTCCAAGAACCCACCGGCAATCTTTTCTGGGGAGGCTGAAGGCATACACCATGGACGAAAAGCTATGGATGTTTTATTTTGAGGATAGCTTAACTGGAGCATCAAGGGAATGGTACTCCCATCTGACTAGAGCGACCATCAGGTGTTGGAAGGACTTGGCAGAGGCCTTCATCAGACAATACCAGTATAATTTGGATATGGCACCCAACAGGACCCTCCTGATGGGGATGTCACAGTCATCTAGGGAAAGCTTCCGCGAGTACGCCCAAAGGTGGAGGCAGCTGGCTGCTGCTGTCCAGCCACCTATGTCCGAGAGGGAGATGGCAGATATGTTTATGAACACCCTCCAAGGAACATACATTGACAGGCTGGCTGCTTTCTCTTCTACCAGCTTTGCAGATGTCGTTATAGCTGGAGAAAGAATCGAGAGCCTATTGAAGATGGGCAAAATTTCTGACAACGGTGCCAGCTCATCCAGCAACACAAGGAAGCCTTTTGCGGGCCCAAGAAGAACTGGTGAGACCAATGCTATCCACACCAGCAGGGGCAGACCCCAATATGTTCATAGATCCGTGGCAGCAGTCACCATTCCCGCTCCAATTCATCCACAACCAGTTTATCAACCACAGCAACAAAGTTATCAACAACAGACTCAGTACCCTCCTCAGAGAAACTACAACAACACCAACAATAACAATCAGCAAAGACCGTTTCAACAGAGACCTTCTCAGGCCAATAGGGTGATCGATCCGATCCCTATGCCATATGCCACATTATTGCCACAACTCCTAAAACTCAACCTGGTTGAGCTAAGGACGTTGGCACCTCCAGATCCCACCAGTCTACCCAGAAACTATGACTCCAACGCCAGATGCGCTTTTCATTCAAATGCGCCTGGCCATAGTACAGAAAAGTGCAGAGCTTTGCACATGAAGGTACAAGACTTGGTAGACTCTAAAGCTCTGAATTTCGCACCACCACCAAATGTTAATAAGAACCCTATGCCAAACCACGGAGGTCCCAGAATCAATGCTATTGAAGAAGACAAGCCGTCTTACTTGATAACCAGTGTGGGTCAGATTCGGACACCGTTGGTAGAGATCAAAGCTCAACTCCTCGAATGTCAAATGTTCCCGGGATGTGAGTTAGGGTGTGCTTACTGCAACATTTCAGTGAATGGATGTGATAACTTGAGAGATGGCATAGATGGTCTCATCCAGAGTGGCCTGCTTCAAATCACAACATCAATTCCTACCAATCCAGCAACCTCATCAACAACAATCCCCGAATCTTCTACAAATACAACAACCATTGTTCCAAGCAACTCTTCAATTTCATCAACAAGTGCTTCATCTGTTCTTTCAACGGACCAAATATCAGCAAACATCCCTTCTACAACTTCAGCACCACTCCATTCAGAAACTCCTACAACAACAACACCCATCCTTCCAACAATGTCTCCTACAACTTCAGCAGCAAATGTCTCAACGGTTACAATTTATTATGATCCCGAAAATGATTCTGCCTACAACTCACAAAATGCCACTCCTATCAGAGCACCGGTCACAATATACTATGATCCACAGACTATCATGGTCCCTTCTGCAGCTGCCATCAGTCCAGTCACTATCACGGTGCCTGGGCCAGTACCTTATGAAAGCAGTAATGCCATCCCTTGGCATTACGGCTCTGATCTATACTGCAAAGGACAGAAAATCACTTTTGAATCACCAACCCCTGCACCACAAATAGACAATGCGGGAGGAGGCGGAGGCTTCACTCGAAGCGGACGTCTCTTTGCTCCACAAATTCAAAGACCCCCTGCCGAAGCAGAAGCTGCTGCCAAGGCAAAAGGGAAAAGCTTGGTGCAGGAAGAGCAGATTGTTAAGGAAGCTTTGAAAACACCCTTTGATCAAGAAGTTGATGAGTTCATGAGGATCATCAAGAAAAGTGATTACAAAATAGTGGATCAGCTTCACCAGACGCCTTCCAAGATCTCTATTCTATCATTGCTTATGTGCTCCGAAGCTCATCGGAACGCACTACTAAAAGTCTTGCACGCAGCTTATGTGCCTGAAGAGATCACTGTCAATCAGTTGGAAGCCGTGGTTGGAAATGTTAATGCTAGTCATGGACTAGGGTTCACCAACACTGATTTGACTACGGAAGGCCGCAATCATAACAAGGCTTTGCACATTACCATGGAATGTAAAGGTGCAGTTCTTTCCCATGTGCTGGTAGACACAGGATCATCCCTCAATGTCTTACCTAAAAAAGCCCTTGTGAAGCTAGAGTATGACGGATTGGCATTACGCCCCAGCAACCTGGTAGTGAGAGCCTTTGATGGTTCAAAGAGATCGGTTCTGGGTGAGATTGAGTTGCCTATAACGATTGGCCCACAAACTTTCAAAACGACCTTCTACGTGATGGATATACAGCCTGCCTACAGCTGTCTATTGGGAAGGCCATGGATTCACGCCGCTGGCGCCGTGACCTCAACCCTTCACCAGAAGTTAAAATTCGAGTGGGAGGGTCAAGTCGTTACTATCTGTGGAGAGGAGGATATTTTTGTTAGCCATCCGGCTACATACAAATACATTGAGATGGATGGGGAGATCCACGAGACAATGAGTCAAGGGTTCGAGGCCTTGAACATAAATGAAACTTCTGCTGTACCTGGAACCTCAATAACATCTTACCAACAAGCCCGGAAGGTTGTTGAAGAAGGAACTGCCCAAGGCTGGGGCAAACTGTTACCGGTGGAGAAAAAAGAGGATAGATTTGGGTTGGGTTACAAACCAACTCAACAAGATCAAGCAGAGGCTGCTAAGAAGCCCAACTTTGTTAGTGGGGGAATGCTCACCCCTGATGCTGTCAACAATTTGGAAGACGAGGATGAAAGCGACCGCAACCTGGAGAGTTGGATCCGTCCAAAGATCCCGGGGAGCAGTATCTCGAACTGGTCTTCCCAGGAAATTATAAGAGTTACTCATGCAGAGTAATTATTATTTCCTGTATTTTATAGCATGCATCAAAGTCTTGCATCTTGCCCAAGATGACAAGACTCATTTTGTAATCGGGCCATCTGTAATTTTTGTGCAACAAGATTAATCAATGAAATATCAGACATCTTTTGCAAACAAAGTCTTTTTCTTTTCCGCTCACTGTTTTTTCCATTTTTCTTTTTGTACAAAAAATAAATGGCAGTGTTTCCAAAATGACAACTTTATTTCACTTTTATAAACAAGATTAAAATCAAATCACTAAATTGAACAAACTGAACCCTTGCAGAGTGTGCCTTCCCGACAGCACCGACAACAGCACGGCTATGACTTCGTATGACTTTGACAATCCGATCAATCAAGCTGATGAAGGGGTTGAAGAAGAATATGAGCTTCCTGAAGAGCTAGCCAGGTTGTTAAGACAAGAGGAAAAGGTTATTACTCCTCACCAAGAGGAGGTTGAAACAATCAATCTTGGTACAGATGAAGGCGTGAAAGAAGTTAAAATCGGGGCCTGCTTACAAGACTCAGTGAAGAGACAACTGATTGACCTGCTTCAAGAATATGTGGACGTGTTTGCTTGGTTTTATCAAGATATGTCAGGGTTGGACACCGACATTGTTGTGCACAAGCTGCCTTTGAGAGAGGAATGCCCACCGGTTAAACAGAAACTGCGTCGTACTCGTCCAGATATGGCAATGAAAATCAAGGAAGAGGTACAAAAGCAATGGGACACCGGGTTCCTTGCCGTAACTAGCTATCCACCGTGGGTTGCTAACATAGTACCTGTGCCAAAGAAAGACGACAAGGTTAGGATGTGCGTTGACTACCGGGATTTGAACAGAGCCAGCCCGAAAGATGATTTCCCTTTACCTCACATTGATGTATTGGTGGATAATACGGCTAAGTTCTCGGTATTCTCCTTCATGGATGGATTTTCAGGATACAATCAGATTAAAATGTCACCTGAAGACATGGAGAAGACAACCTTCATCACACCCTGGGGCACGTTCTGTTACAAGGTGATGCCGTTTGGACTGAAGAATGCCGGTGCAACGTATCAACGGGCTATGGTAACATTATTCCACGATATGATCCATAAAGAAATCGAGTGTTATGTGGATGACATGATTGCCAAGTCCCTCACTGAAGAAGATCACCTGGTAAATCTGCTGAAGCTGTTCAAGCGTCTGAGGAAGTACCAACTGAAGTTGAACCCCAACAAATGCACATTCGGGGTGCGATCTGGTAAGTTGCTGGGATTTATTGTAAGCGAGAGAGGGATTGAAGTTGACCCTGATAAAGTCAAAGCTATTCAAGAGATGCCTGCACCGAAGACAGAAAAAGAAGTTCGAGGGTTTATAGGTAGATTGAACTACATCTCAAGGTTCATATCTCACCTTACAGCAACCTGTGAGCCTTTGTTCAAATTGTTGAGAAAAGAACAGACGGTCAGGTGGAACGAAGACTGCTAAAGGGCTTTTGACAAGATCAAGGAATACTTGCAAGAACCTCCAATCCTTATGCCTCCAGTTGAAGGAAGACCTCTGATAATGTACTTGACAGTATTAGAAGAGTCAATGGGGTGTGTGCTGGGCCAGCATGACGAGTCTGGTCGAAAAGAGTATGCAATATACTACCTAAGCAAAAAGTTTACCGACTGTGAACAACGTTATTCACTGCTCGAGAAAACTTGTTGTGCTTTAGCGTGGGCTGCTCGTCGACTGAGACAGTATATGTTGACCCACACTACATTGTTGATCTCAAAGATGGACCCAGTTAAGTACATATTTGAGAAGCCAGCTCTTACCGGACGGGTTGCAAGATGGCAAATGATCCTCACGGAATATGACATCCAGTACACATCTCAGAAAGCCATCAAGGGCAGTGTATTGTCTGAATATCTTACTGAGCAACCCATTGATGATTACCAGCCTATGAAATTTGACTTCCCTGATGAAGACGTCATGTTCATAAAAGCAAAAGATCATGAAGAGCCTGTTCACACCGAAGGGCCTGACCCGGAAGAAGAATGGACCATGATGTTTGATGGGGCTGTTAATATGAATGGTCGTGGTGTTGGTGCAGTACTCATTACACCTAAAGGAGTTCACATGCCTTTCTCGGCAAAGCTCACTTTCAACTGCACTAACAACGAAGCTGAATACGAAGCTTGCATTATGGGTCTTGAGGAAGCCATTGACCTCAGGATCAAGACATTGACCGTGTTCGGAGATTCAGCTCTGGTAGTTAATCAAACCAATGGCAAATGGTACACCCACCAGGATCATCTGATACCTTACAGGGATTATACAAGGAGGTTATTGACTTTCTTTACAACAGTCAAGCTCGAGTATATCCCTCGGGACGAGAATCAGTTTGCAGATGCTCTGGCTACCATTTCGTCCATGATCAAAGTTCAGGCTGCCAACTTTGTACCTCAGATCTCAGTGTCCAGACTTGATAGACCGGCATATGTATTCGCAGCGGACATTGTCAAAGATGACAAGCCTTGGTTCCATGACATTAAGTGCTTCTTGGAGGATCAGACGCACCCACCTGGGGCATCTTCCAATGATAAGAAGACATTGAGAAGGCTTGCTGGTAGTTTCTTCCTGAACACTGATGGCTCCCTGTATAAAAGAAACTTTGACATGGTACTCCTCAGATGCGTTGACAAAACAGAAGCAGACTTGTTAATGCATGAAGTGCACGAAGGATCCTTTGGTACCCATGCGGGAGGACATGCAATGGCCAAGAAATTGCTAAGATCAGGTTATTACTGGATCACAATGGATGCCGACTGTTGTGCCTATGCCAGAAAATGCCATAAATGCCAGATTTATGCGGATAAGGTGCATGTGCCTCCCAATCCTTTGAATGTGATGTCTTCACCCTGGCCCTTTGCTATGTGGGGCATTGACATGATTGGCAAGATTGAACCAACTGCTTCAAACGGCCACAGATTCATCTTGGTTGCTATTGACTATTTTACCAAGTGGGTTGAAGCAGCTTCCTATGCAAATGTTACAAGACAAGTGGTAGCCAGATTTCTGAAGAGAGATATCATCTGTCGATACGGAGTTCCCGAGCGAATCATTACTGATAATGGTTCCAACTTGAACAACAAAATGATGGCAGAACTGTGCCGGGACTTCAAGATCCAACATCACAATTCTTCTCCTTACAGGCCAAAGATGAATGGCGCTGTTGAGGCAGCAAATAAAAATATCAAGAAGATTGTGCAGAAGATGGTAGTCACTTACAAAGACTGGCATGAAATGCTACCATTTGCCTTGCATGGGTACCGCACGTCAATCAGGACATCCACTGGGGCAACACCGTATCAACTTGTGTATGGTATGGAAGCGGTCCTACCGGTTGAAGTTGAATTACCTTCTCTACGGGTACTAATGGATGTTAAGCTGAACGAAGCAGAATGGGTCAGGTCCCGATACGAACAACTGAGTCTGATTGAAGAGAAAAGATTGGCTGCAATCTGTCATGAGCAGTTGTATCAGAAAAGAATGAAGAAAGCCTTCGATCAGAAAGTCAGGCACCGAGAGTACCAAGTAGGAGATCTTGTGCTGAAGAGAATCCTCCCTCCTCATACAGACCACAGGGGCAAGTGGACTCCAAACTATGAAGGACCATTTGTGGTAAAGAACGTTTTTTCTGGTGGAGCACTGATGCTCAGTACCATGGATGGTGAAGATTTCCCATCCCCTGTGAATTCAGATGCAGTTAAAAAATACTTCGCATAAAATGACCCGCTGGACATAAAAACAGAATGTAAGTCCAGGCAAAAATAGGGCATCCCGGCGAGTCAAAAACAGAATAAAAGACTCGGGCAAAAATAAGGGAAAATAAGCACACAAAAAAAACGTACACCCGCTGAGTTGAAAAGCCGCATTGGACAGCTCAGGCAAAAATGGGTATCCCGATGGATTGAAAACCTGAAAGGGCGATCCATGCAAAATAAGGGAATAAGCGAACAACTGCATTTTGAATTCGTCTGTATCGTTTACAGATTGGTAAGCTTCGAAAGGATTAAGCTTCAATCATAATCAGCATTCTTCAGAAAGCAAGATGAGAAGAACGTCAAAAGTCATACGAGTCATAGTAAAGAGGAAGCTCCTTAAAGCGTCATCAACATTGCCAGCATTTTGTTTCTCAATTTGTAGCAATCTCCTCATTTCAGGGGATTTGTTTCTTTGACTGTATCGCGCCAATTCAGGGCATATGAATTAATAAAATCATATTTTCAGTCATGTCACGTCTTGTACATTTTTTATTTTGCAAAAAATGTCTGATGTCTTAAAGAAAAAACTGATTGCATGAATACAGATGCTTATCTTCAAAAATATAATAAAGGCCGCATACTTGCAGGAAATATACTTACTCGCAGAAGTGTCTAAACTCCTATGACGGAATCCAGTAAAGGATACCTCGGGATTATTTGTGCATTTCCCTATCTTTGCAGGATTGCAGGTATCCAGAATGCAACTTGGGGCACGAAAGCTTCACTCCAGCAAGCTGACAAATCAACACTCAGCCTTAGCACCCGAAGTGCCTAGTCCCCAGCTGATTTGCCACTTATTACTTTTCCCCATCAAAGTTCCCAAGCATCGTTTTTCCCACAGAACAGTGCCAGCAGGCGCCCATATCCCCGGCTGAGTCAAAAGATCCTCCTCAACAGAATCTCTAGGGAGATCTTTCAGTAATCTCTTTTTCTCCCCAGCCGAGTTACCACTTCACCCTCAGCCAAAAGATACAAAAGTCAGGGAACCATCTCCCCACAAAGTTCCAGTTTCTATCCAGAAGAGCAGCGCACGAAGGAATCACAACAGAGTGAAGAAAGCTTCTGCAGCCCCCAGTTGGGTCCCTCTTTGCAAGGGTATATCCATCAGTGATCTATATCCCCAGGAAAATGTTTCTCATCAAATCTACAAATGACCTTATCCCCAGCTGGGATGTCCATTTCAGACAAATCGGTCGAAGATCTTTGTAGCGACGGGATCCGAATCCCGGTTTGGTACCTTTTGCATAATCATAGCATTCGCATCATATTCACCCACAAAGCGTAGCATCCCGTCTAGCACGGGGCATTACGGCAAAAATCAAACATATAGCATAATCATAAGCCATGTTTTAAATCAAGCACTTGTGAATAATAACAATCCATCAATATACAGAATACCTCCCAGATTCCCCAGCAAACACAGTTGCCTTACATTCCCGAACACCAGTATATACTCCTTGTGGCACCCGTCTGTGTCATATCCCCAGCAGAAAGCCAAAGACATCCTCTTTGCACTCACATATACTTATAATTTCCTTGACATCCGTCCGTGTCATTTTCCCCAGTGCAGTAACATAAACACTTTGTACATCAGATACTTGTTTATACTATACTCTTCTCCTTTTGACGCTTGTCCGTGTCACCCTCACCAACAGATTGAACACTCATCTATACATCACTCATACTTACTACTCATGTTACTCATACAGATACTCGTCCGTATCTTGTATACACCATTTATATATCCCCGCAGATTCAACACTCGTCCGTGTTCTTTGTTAACCAGATGGTACTCGTCCGTACCATCATCTCAGAACATGTGTCAAGCGTTTGTTTCTACCTGATACTCGTCCGTATCATGGTCTTAAGGATGCTCGTCCGCATCTTTAATCCATACACTGTGTCAAACACTCTTGTCTTCTTGAATATAGATACTCGCCTGTGTCTACTATTCTCCAGAAGAATCCTCTCAGATTCAACACTCATCCGTGCTCTCTGTTAACCCGTTGATACTCATCCGTACCATCATCTCAGAACATGTGTCAAGCGTTTGTTTCTACCTGATACTCGTCCGTATCATGGTCTTAAGGATGCTCGTCCGCATCTTTAATCCATACACTGTGTCAAACACTCTTGTCTTCTTGAATATAGATACTCGCCTGTGTCTACTATTCTCCAGAAGAATCCTCTCAGATTCAACACTCATCCGTGCTCTCTGTTAACCCGTTGATACTCATCCGTATCATCATCTCTGAACACGAGTCAGTATTTGTTTCTACCCGATACTCGTCCGTATCGTAGTCTTAAGGATGCTCGCCCGCATCTTTAATCTATACACAAACATCTAAACACTTATACCTTTATTTCTTGGATGTAAACACTCGTCCGTGTTTACTATTCCCCAGTAGGTCGCCAGCAAAACAATTTTCCTTTTATCTGACATTCGTCCTATGTCGTGATATTTAGCAGCCGTCCCCTGCTAGGTGGTCGTCCTCCACCTTTTTGATGATCGTCCTTCATCATTTTACCCAATGGCCGTCCCCATTGTTGATTTTGGTTATCTGGCATTCGTCCTATGTCATGATAAACCTTGAGAGCAGCTGTCCCCTGCTAGGTGGTCGTCCTCCACCTCTTGATGGTCGTCCTCCATCATGCTCATCCGATGGCCGTCCCCATCGTTGTTTTCATCCGACATTCGTCCTATGTCGTGATATTCGGCAGTCGTACCCTGCCAGGTGGTCGTCCTCCACCTCAGATGACCGTCCCTCATCTTACCTAACAGAGCATCCGTCCCCTGCTAGGTGATCGTCCTTCACCTTTGATGACCGTACCTCATCATCTGTTATTTCATTTATTCTTTAACCCGATGGCCGTCCCCGTCGTGGTCCCTTTTCCTTTCAGTTTAGCCCGATGGCCGTCCCCATCGTTGTTTACTTTACTTTATCTTGATGACCGTCCCCATCATAACTCCTTTTATCCCCAGCATGTCGGCCGTCCCCGTCATTGCTTTATTTTCCGCACTTTTCCAGCATGTCGGCCGTCCCCGTCATTGCTCTTTACCCAGCAGTCGTCCTCTGCTCGACGTTCGTCCTCCGTCGCCCGCACTTTACAATATACTTTATTTTCTTTTACAATCTATATCCCTTTTCTTCTTCATTCTGTGAGTGCAAATTTTGGATTGTCTTTGGTATTCAACCACAAGTTATCTTGTTTGCCTGTTAAGCCGTTGCTTACATCCTGCACAGCTAACTCATGTTTGAATAGGGGCAGCTGTAAACACCCCAAATTTGCCCTCACCCATTCACACCATGGCTTGTGATCATTTCATATGCATAAACTCAAATCATACCATCTCATATCTCAATTTGGAGTCATTGCATTGTTCCTAAGTCATCTGCACCTAGGGTTTGTGATCTGAGCAGTCCAAGAGCCTCTTGAGCCACTCCAAAGGTCAACAATCACTTCAAAGAGGTCCATGTGTGTTCATGCATCATATTATATCCTCTCAAAGTCAAGAATGTCAAAAAATCACAAGAATTGGGATTGGTGTGGAGGCAGAGCCAGGCTTGACTGCACAGATGACCTAAAATTAGGGTTTTGGTTTCAGAGGCCATAACTTCAAATTTTTTGGTCATTCTTGTTTCTATTGGTCTCTATATGGTATAGGGAGTATGCATATCAATTTTTATGAAGAAATTCCATGGGGAAGTCATCTGATCAAGAGTTGACTTTTCAGACAAGTCAGTACAAAATCAGGGCATCTGAGGCCCCCAATGACCCAACCAAGGGGTGATCTTCATCATTTTGAGTGTATATGATCTTTATTTGATCATGGAAGAAGTTGGAAGTTCACAAAATTCAAGAATCTCAAGTTTTTGCAAAGTTGACTTTTTTGGGCAAGTTTGACTTTTAATGAAAATGTCATTTTATGCAACTTTTTCAACCCTTACTTTTTGATCCAAAAATGCTTCAAATGGAAAAACTTTGGTCATGAAAGTTGTAGATTAGATCTTTCCCTTTTCAAAAAGTACAAGAACATGACCTAATTCATTTTGGATCAAAAGTTATGGTTCATCAAAGTTAGCTAAAATCACTAAAATTCAAATTATGCACCAAATGAGAAACTTGCAAAATTTTGTACCAAGGCAATTTGTGACTTCTAATTGATGTCAAACCATTACACAAACATCACATGTGACCTAAAAATCAGAATGGGCCAAGAGTTTCTCATTTGTTTGGCCTTTGGAGCAAGATATTTTCATGAAAAGCAAAAGCAAAGTCAAGTTGCAAAAGCTCATGATCACTCCTCATCCACTTGCTGCCTTGGATGCTGAACCACCCTAGCCTTTCCCCTCACCATGCTGCGCAGCCCATAGCCCTTGTACTTGGCTAGAACAAGACCCATGCCTTCTCTTACACAAAGTTGACATTTTGCAAAAGCCACCATACCAATCAATAAAGCACATGTCATGTCATCTGACCAATAGGATTAGTTTATACAAATCAAATGCAAGCTAAACATAACAACACACAAGCCTGAAACAAGCAAGAACTCAGCACTCTCATTTTTCACCCTTGAAGCAAAAGCTTTCGAAACACAACATACAAGCCACAAACACTTAAACAAACTTCATAGAACTCATCACCACATCCTTCTGATCATTTCCCTGCCTTCATTCATCCTTGAAACACCACATAAGCCAAACACGATTCTCACCTGAGCTTGAACAGAACCTATTCAAACTCTTAAACCAGCCACCATAAACTCCTTCTAAGCATCCAGACATCATCAAGGGGCCAAAAGGAGTGGATTTCATAAAGAGGGGAGGTCAGAAAGCTGCAAAGTTGAAAGCTTCAAAACTCAGGTAGCTCAAGAACTTGTTTTCCAGAAATGATTTTTAAAGTTCCTAGGTTGATTTTTGTAGTTCACTGGTCACTCTGATGTCTTTGGTTTTGAAAATGGTGAAGAGATGAGTATGTATGCAGTCTCTGAGACTTTTTGCCCTAGAAATAGATTGATTCGATTCTCTTTGTTTAGGAAGGATAAATGTTGTTTGAATGGGGGTTTTGATTCGTTTTTGAGTGGGGATCATTTCTGTTTAATTAGATTTCATTTTCATAGCGTGTAGAATGATTTAGCATTTGAGCTCGCCGGAGAAGATGACCGGAACCACTGTTCCGGTCATCTGAAAGTCATTAAGGGCTGATTAGGGCTAATTAATTAGGGTTAGTGAGTTTGAATTCCAGCCGTGGGATCTGGCGCCAAGTCAATGCGCGCGTGTTTCAGTTTGAATGAGGGCCATTGGATCTGATTACTTTTCTATTTTCAGATTAAATTCATTTTATTTTTCATATTATTTCATTTAATTTCCACAATTTATTAAAAATAGCAAAAATACATTAAAAAATCTGAAATTTTTTATACAAGTTATTATTTAATTTCAGAACACAAAAATATTTTTATTTTCATTTTTAGCATTTAAAAAGTATTTTTAAATATTTAAAAGTTTCTTTTTAATTAATTAATGAGAATTAATTAATTAAAAATACTTTTAGGTATTTAAAAATCACCAAAAAATTCATGAAACATTTAAAAACATTTAGAAACATTGTCCAACCCTCAAACCAAATTTATTTTTTGATTTTTGATGCATTTTGAGAATTTTCCATGGAATTAAAATCATTTTGATGCATTATTTTGATCCAAACTTCCAAAAATCATTTCTGCCTAACCATTGAGAGTTGGACTTTGATTCTTTTTGCATTGTGTTTAGCATATCATGTAGTTTGTGAGATTAAATTGGCATGATTTGATCTTTCATTTTCCATTTGTTTGGCATTTTTCTTGTTGAGGAACCCTAAAACCCTAGAAAACTTAGGAAAATCATAACTTGAGCTAGGTTAAGAGTTGGGACTTCTCCTTTGAGCTTTGGGTTAGTATAGGTTTAGGGATCCTTTGAGGGCATTTTCAATTTTTTGTAATGTTGTTTGCTTCTGATTTTGGTTTTTGTTTGATGTATTGTTCATAAACCCTAATTTGGGCTTCCATATGCATCCATCTTGCATTTGCATTCATACCTTGACTTGCCATGGCATTTTATGCATTCTTGTGATTCATTTGACATCTTAAGACATATTGAAAGCATGTTTGATCATTGCATATTGCATTTCCCATGTTGTATGCCATTTGCATTTCATAACTTTTCATGTATGTTCATGCTCCTTAGCTTGTTTCATTTGCATCCATAAGCTTGTATGATCACCTCCATGCCTTGTTTCATGTTTGTAGCATCTCATAGCATCATTAACATCATGTATGTGCTTCTGGTTTTGTTTCTCATCATGCCATTCCATCCCATTTTGCATTGCATTGCATTTCTTTTCTAACTTTTCAGGTGGTAAGTGGCTTTGAGAAGTGAATTTGCCTTCACTTCTCATAACTTCTCTTCATCTCTTTTATGCATCCTTGCTGCATTTTTGTATGTGTTTGAGATTGAGCTTGCTCATTCTTTTTCTCCTTACTTTCTTCCTTCAAGTGACTTGACTTCTTGAATGAAGCAAGTTACTTTGCTTCTCCTGATCCTTTCATCTGCTTCCTGATGGTTCCATTGAAGACTTCTCTTGAAAACCTCACAAACCTTAGGAACAACCATGTATGACAATAATTAGGGTTTTGTTTAGTTTCCCCTCTTAGTTTTACCTTTGTGTATCTTTTAAGTCTCCTCTTCTCACTTCATAATCAAGGACTAAACCATAAAGGCTTTAAGGCTTTGTGATTAAGTTTATGCCTGCATCCTTCTATTAGGATGGAGTGTATAACTTTAATCCTAAGTGTTAAACCCTTAATGTGTTTAACTCCATTAATCAAATCACTTAATAATTATCAAGACTTCACACTTGTAACTTGGGCCTTGCATTAGGGTTCTAATTCTTCCTTAACTGGTTAAGAAGGACTAACCCTAGTGTTAATGGACAAGTCCCCCTCAAGTTGTCTTATAAACCCTAAAACTCACTTCATCATTATATCATTAACTAAAATCCACTCAATAAAGGCTTTGTTTTGTCATGAGTTTAATCCCTAATCATGGATTAAGTTGAGGAGTTTTCCTCAGCTTAAACATTCTCATCTATTATCCTTCTATTAGGATGGTGTAATGAGTCTGTTTAATCCCTGATTATGGCTTAATCTCATTACTTAACACTAAACAAAAACAACAAAAACATCTAATTAATCACAAGTAGGTTAATGATCTTAATCCTACACCAAAGGTGTTTAAGTGTGAGAAGCTGACTTCACACTTAAGGTATTCTCATTACCCCTAATCAGAGGGAAGATGTGATGAGTTTACTAAATCCATTGGTTTAGACTTAAGCTCATTAACTTATGACAAAATCCAAAAACAATAAAAGACTGAAAACACAAAAACAAACAATAATCGTCTCCTCCGGGATTCTTTTCTCATCTCATTCACTCACAAACGAGAGCTCGCTTCTTCCGTCTAATACAAGACAGTTTGCACCTGAGCCAGACAGGTCATACACTTGAGCATAGACAAGTAAGCAGTTCACAAGTCAATTCATCTTTCAGTCTCTTTGGGTCGAACTACGGTGTTCTGACTTCCTCATTGCACGAGAGGATACGTAGGCATAACTTAACAGTTATCGAACAAAAGTCTCTGTATATTCCCCCTCTTTCTAGCCTCATTATTTTAGCCTCATGATCTTGAGCATTTCACTCCTGTTCTTACACTGACACTTCACTTATATACTTCACTTTTCTCTTACACTGACACCTGTACATTTTGTTTTCCAGCTCTTTTACACACAAATTGCACTGACACTACCCCTTTAAAACACAAATCTTTCAAGCGTGGATCCCGTCGAGTACGGCGGACAACCTGGGTGCTAATACCTTCCCAGGTTGTAACCAACCCCCTTTCTCAGTCTCTCTGGTTCGCAACCTTCTTATCCATATCTTTCTAGGTCTATGCAGCATTACCTTTCCTCCGGGATAAAAAATGCCTAGCTGGCGACTCTTTTCATCTCCAGTGAGTTCACTGCTGTGTGTCCTCATTGTTCCTCTCGCCGACCGTTCGCGTCTGTACCTTTATTTGGGCCATTCCCATTTATCGGGAGCGACACTAGTTTTTCTAAACTTTCGTCTTTTGAGTTTTAGTCATGTCATTTAGGCAAACAGATACTCGTCACACCTAATCAACGAGTAAATAAAAGTATTGCATCACTTTTTCTTATAGTTCATTCAGATATTTGGCATCCTAGTCATGTCAAGTCAACTTAGGATACTCTTACTTAACAACCTTCATCGATGATTTCACGATTTAATTGCACTACTTTTAAGAATACCTTTGGTAATATAATATTACCACGGTTATGCCTTCCACCGTTGTAATACTGTAAACTGGATGTGCCTAATGTTTATTTGTTTTAATGTTATTTAATCATGGTTGAGATAAACAACCATGGTGATAAAGTGAGTGGTACAAGGTTTGAATCCTGACCACCATATCTTTTCCATTTTTTCTATCACTTAATCATGATTTTAATATTAAACCGTTTTAATATGATTTGTACAATCTTTGTACTTCCCAAAAGAGAGAAACACTCTTCCCAAAAGAGAGAACCAACTATAATGATGTTTCACATTTTTCGGTCACAAGTCATTCATGAATATAAATCATTAGAAGTAATCATTGCAAGCATTAAATCATAAGATATTTTATCTTCAACCTCTTCTATAAATGCATAATTTCATATAATGAATTTTCACTTCTTCAAACTATTCTTCTTAACATGAGTTCTCCATCTAAGAATGCTAACAGAAATATCACAACTAAAGTCACCATAGAAAAACACTATGATCAGCAATTAATTGAGGAGGTCCAACCATCTATATCGTATTTTGTCAAGGATACACTGAGGGCGAGGAAGGTCAAAAAGAAGAAGAAGTTGAAGAACAAGAAGAAGGTGTCGAGGAAATTTTTTTTACTATGATTATGAGGAGGGTAGTGAGGAAAGAGTCATAAATTATAAATATTTCTTTGCTGCTAGGGGATATTGTTCCGATCTTGACAAAATTATATAATGAAAAATTATATACTCTCCCTTTTTGGGCCTCTTAATGAGCTTTTTTTTTTTGTTTTATATATTTTTTTCCTTTATGTACTATTTCACCATTACGTTCATAAAATATATAAAAAATTGATATCTTTGTCTTTGGGTCCTTGACTATGGTGTCTCTGATCATATTACTGATCATAAATCGCTTTAATCTAACTTCTCTTAATCTGATTCCTTGTCTTCTGTCACTGTGGCAGATGACTCTAAAATCAAAGTTCAAAGCCTTGGTCAGGCTTACCTACTTCCAAACGTGTCTTTAGATTATATGCTTTATATTCTTGATTTTCCTTTAATCTAATATCTAATTAAAAGCTCAATCTTACTCTTGATTGTTCAGTTGTGTTTATAGATAATTATGTTTATGTCTAGGATCGACGTACATGAGGAACGATGGAACATTACTATATGCCAAACAAGACTTACAACAACGTTTTTTTTTGCTTTTAAAAGCGTTGTGTAAGCCTGTGCTGTCGTAGGTAAAGATAACACATTTATTTAAGGAAAGATCGCTTTTAAAGGCCTACTTTAGAAAGCGCTTTTTACCTAAAAAACGCTTTCTAAATGGGCCTTTAGACAGCGCTTTATAAAGCGCCGTCTAATGTATAATTATAACATTTTAATTAATTTTTGTATATACCTTTAGACAACGCTTTTAAGGTAGGAAGTGTTATCTAATGTATCCCTTTAAAAGCATTTTTTTCCTTAAAAGCGTTGTATAATATATAAATATAAAATTTTAATTAGTTTTTGTATATATCTTTAGACAATGCTTTTTGGAAAGAAAAAAAACGCTGTCTAATTTGGGCCTTTAGATGACGCTTTTTCCTTAAAAAGCGATGTCTAAAGTATGCGTATAATATTTAAATAATTTTTTTTATACACCTTTAGAGAGCGTTTTTGTCTGAAAAAGCGCTCTCTTTTGTTCCCCTTTACACAACACTTTTTAAAGCGCTTTCTAATGTTTTCCTATAATTTTAACATTAGACAGCGCTTTTTCCAGAAAGCGTTGTCTTTTCTATACCTATAATTTAATTGGATCTTTTTTAAAAATCCAATTTTACCCTTTTTTGTATAAACATGTATTAAACCTGTTATAATTCATATTTTCAGTCAGAATTCATACTAATCAGAGACCATTTCCACTAAATCACATAATCCACAAATGATCATTTACATCTCAAAACTAATTCCATTTCAATCCAAAACTATTTACACAAATCAAGTCATTTACATTAATACCATTCACAAAATTATACGTAAAATAAACCATTCACAAAACTATACATTCACATATAAGTCCACTTATCCTATACCTAGAAGATCCTTCTTTCAATCAAGTATTCGCACAATCCCTCCTTAATTTCATGCAATTTTGAGGGCGTGTAATAAGAAACATCGAATTCATCGAAGTACTACATAACAAAACAAAATATGCATTAGTTAGTTTAAAATAATAAATTATGACATATCCGATAAATATTAAATTAAATCCTAAGTTATAAATCCATGCATAGCATGATAGGAACCTCTAATTGATTCATTTGAATGATTTCTTTCATAAACCTCAACACGTAATACCCGCAGTCTATGCCATTTTTTTTTGTTGAGGACACTACACATAGACAATTATGCTCCAATGGATTCAGATAATAGACCACTTCTTTTTTTGGATTAATGGCAACCAACAACCAGTGTCCAATATAAAATATAACAAAAGTTTAGATGGATAATATTTATGCAAAAGATACAAATATTATAATGAAATTAGAATGAAAATCTTACTTGGGTCCAGTATTATTCGGTAAAAAAATAAAGCTTCGTTCTATTTGGTGGACATATATCTCTCAACCAATTGGTCTCTTACTGCATCTTTATTCAGTGAAATTGTCGGTGCATTGACACGGTGGCTAGCAATGAAACAAAATCTCTTTGACTGTTCATTCCCGCGCATCACTTTTTCATACAAGAACCTTAAGTAAAAACATAATAAACATTAGATTATTTTCATTGAAATATGTGTAGATAAATTATTCACCTAAATAAATAATAGAGTACTGATCAGATTATCAGATGTAGTAATGAACAACAACGATGCCTAATTCAAGATGATTGAAAATCTGCTCCATGTCCTCTTTTCCGATAAACTCGATATGATTAGGAATACCAAAAACACCTTCGTCCATACATACTTGACGAATAGCACCTTGTATCACATCTGATATTGACAAAAGTGTTTTAAGGCACCAACGAGGGCATGTGCTTCTCAAAACCTTACACATCAACGTTTAGGTCACTTTAGACTTAACAAAATGCATCTTTAATTTAGTTCCTAGTTTTTCTAAACTTTCGTCATTTGAGTTTTAGTCATGTCATTTAGGCAAACACATACTCGTCACACCTAATCAACGAGTAAATAAAAGTATTGCATCACTTTTTCTTATAGTTCATTCAGATATTTGGCATCCTAGTCGTGTCAAGTCAACTTAGGATACACTTACTTAGCAACCTTCATCGATGATTTCACGATTTAACTGCACTACTTTTAAAAATACCTTTGGTAATATAATATTACCACAGTTATGCCTTCCACCGTTGTAATACTGCAAACTGGATGCGCTTAATGTTTTTTTAATGTTATTTAATCATGGTTAAGATAAACAACCATGGTGATAAAGTTAGTGGTTCGAGGTTTGAATCCTGACCACCATATGTTTTCTATCACTTAATCACGATTTTAATATTAAACCATTTTAATATGATTTGTACAATCTTTGTACTTCCCAAAAGAGAGAAACACTCTTCCCAAAAGAGAGAACCAACTATAATGATGTTTCACATTTTTTCGTCACAAGTCATTCACGAATATAAACCATTAGAAGTAATGATTGCAAGCATTAAATCATAAGATGTTTTATCTTCAACCTCTTCTATAAATGCATAGTTTCATATAATGAATTTTCACTTCTTCAAACTATTCTTCTTAACATGAGTTCTCCATCTAAGAATGCTAACAAAAATATCACAATTAAAGTCACCATAGAACAACATTATGATCAATAGTCATTTGAGGAGGTCCAACTATCTAGATCGTATTTTGTCAAGGATACACTGAGGGTGAGGAAGGTCAAAAAGAAGAAGTTGAAGAACAAGAAGAAGGTGTCGAGGAAGACTTTTTACTTTGATTATGACGAGGGTAGTGAGGAAAGATTCATAAATTATAAAGATTTCTTTGCTGCTAGGGGATATTGTTCTGATCTTGACAAAATTATATAATGAAAAATTATATACTATCCCTTTTTGGGCCTCTTAATAAGCTTTTTTTATATAGTTTTTTTACTTTATGTACTATTTCACCATTGCGTTCATAAAATATATAAAAAATTGATATCTTTAAGAATAACAAAAACAACAATTAAAAAATTTCTCACAAATTAACCAGGATTTTACACTACAACCGTGATGTAAAATCACAGTTTTTCATAACGGTTTTTCTTTCCAGCCATGATGAAAATTGATATTTTTTTAGTATATAATAGGAAGTATCTATTGTTCAGTTTATAACAATTGTTTCTCTCAAAAGAAAATCCTAACACATTTCACTATTCTCTCTCATAACATAACCCTAACTCGAGGTTCGTCTTCAGATTACTCTTCACCATAACTAACTTGAGGTTCATTCATTAAAATTATTCTTCGATTTTATCAACGTTTCTTGTTAAAAATGTGTTCTCATTATTTTCATTTGGTGAATGTTCTCATTTTTTCATATTCATCTTCACCACCTTAACAAAGCACATACTTTGGCTATGATATGTATGGTTTGTGTAGCTATGAAGAAAAATACAAGAAGTATGAAGCTATTGCGTAAACTTCATTCACCTTGTACTTCTTCTTCATAGATTCATAAACTAGATGAACATCATAATTTATTCCAGATCTATGATTATTTTAAAAAAAGGTGTGTTCATGAAACATGACATAATATCTTGTGTTGTATATGAAGTTGAGTTTATAATAAGCTATGTAAATTGTTTGTTTCATAAACCTGAACTGAAAATACATTTCATTTAAATTGACATAGAAACTTATAATCTAAAAATTAAGTTGTATTTGAAAATCAACTTATATAAATCAATGTTTCTGAATTGCATCAATCACATCGTTAATCTCACATTGTTTCACATATAGGATGTGGTTCAATGACCTGATTCCTTTATCACATCTATATATTCTCTTATAGTTCAATTTGAATAATATGAATTTATTGATATCATTCAAATTAAACTAGACTACAAGGAATTTATTTCATGAAGGACTTAGACCATTGAACCATATTCTATATGAAATAGTAGGAAATGAATGATGAGATGCATGCAATTTGGAAAACAGTGGTTTGTTTAAGTTGGGTTTCAAGAATAGTTTAATTTTTAAATTATATACTTCTTCACCAATTTGAATGGTTGTAGGTTGTTGCGATGTTTATTAAAAAACAAACAATCTACATATTTTATAATAAACTCGGGTACTTTTCAACAACGTTTATTAATTATAACTGTGATTAAATCTTATTTTCATAAATGTAACCGCAATGGTTGATGATAGTAATTGTTGTGGTAGGTAGCGCGCGTCCTTCTTACTGTCACGATCTCGAGACTGTGGTAGAAAGAACCAACATACAATCACCCCTCACCTCACAATAAATGATCATGTGTTATGGTATCCTCTTTTAAACCGTTGTGGTATGACTTTTTTGTTGTAGTGTTGGTTTTTTTTTATTAAAAATCGTTCAGATGTCTTCCATATATTCCAAGAATTTTATGTCGAAATAATTGGTCTTTCAAGATCATATTCCATTCTCTATCTTGACTTTGTAATATGATATCTACCTCATTCCTCTTCGTGTCTTTAGTTGCACATATTTTGTTCATGGTCTCAGTCCATATAAAGACAGACTTTCTTCTAAATATCTCAAATGTATCTTTCTAGGCTACTCACCTATACAAAAATCACTATAAGAAAAATGGATTTTAGCTTCAAAAAACTAGCTTCGGTCCCGAATCCGATGCTAATTGCATCGGCGTTACGTCCCAAGAGACGGACTTTAATGGATTTAAATTTAATTTTAATTTTTTTGAATGAGTTTAATATTAGCGTCTGCTTTAGCCGACGCTAATGTCTTTCCCCTGACTCAAATAGTTTTTAAATATTTTAATGAAATACTAGCGTCGGTTTTAGCCAACCCTAAGTTCATTATGCATTTTTTTATTTTATTTTCTATTTAAAAATATTAGCGTCAGTTTGGGCTGACACTATCATTAACCCGCGAAAATATTTCACTCCCCAAAATTTTTCGTTTCCCTCATTTTTATTTTTTTAAATAAAAGAATTAAAACAAAATTAAAGAAAAGAAACCCTAAACCCTATAATTCACTTGTTCTTCCGTTTCATTCCCCCTTCTTCTTTCCCTCACTCAATCTCAAACCCTAAACCCTTTTCATTTATACCATCTTCAATAATCCTCCAACCAAGAGTAAATTTGTTGCCATGAAGAGGAAAAATAAACTAAGAAATAAAGATTTTTCTTCTTTTTTATCTTCTTCTCTTAAGCCTCACAAACGTAGGAACATAACAAATAAGAAAACCTAAGTCTCAGTCTTCGTTTATATCTCTCAAAAACACAAATAAATCTTACAAAATGAGCAACAACGAAACTATAGCAACCGCAATTGAATTTCTTTGCTCACCAATCAGATTCCGACATGCAAGAAGAAAACAAAACAACTTTACTTTTCACATACGACAATGGAGCAACATTAAACGGTCTACTAGAAGACGAATCAACAACGTTAACAACAATGACGACAAAGGAGGAAGATTCATTATCAGTGATAAGGTGTCAGAAGTTGGAAGGTTATGGATTGTTCCATCGATGATCACGGTCCTATTCTTCTTTGGGAGCTTCTTCTTCTTTAATTTGGTGCTTCTATTCAGTGCTTTAATTTTTAATTTTTTAGTTTGTTCTAGACTCAATCTTGAACCCAGATTTCCTGATTTACAATTTCATAATACATTTTATTTGCAATTTGTTCATTCTTTGTTTGTATCGTTTCAATATTTTCAATTATAACAATTTTATTTGATTTAATTACTGTTTTGGTTTCAGATTTTGAATGAAATTGAGTTTGCGATGAAATATTTTGGAAGGTTTAATTGTTGAATAAACTTTAATGTTATAGTTAATGAGTTTTTACTATTAAGTTAATGGAGAGTTTAAGAGTCTGTTGTAATTGGAAGGCCAAGAGATAGTGGGCAAATTAATAGTATTTACTAATTATTAAGTTTCCTAGAATAGCTAAAGCTTGTGAGTCTATATAAAGACCTTTTATGCTGTCATTTTGAAAAGAGCAAGTAAGAAAGAAGAGAAATAAGAAAAGGCAGTTTTTGAGTAAAACTTCCACCAGTAGAAGTATAGTAGAAAAAGTGTCCGAAAATATTTTAACTGCAGAATTTAGTTTCTTACAAATTGGCATCAGAGCTAATGGCAAACATGATGAATCAAATGCCGTTGCCACGGCTAACGAAGTTAAATTACGAAAACTGGAGTATCCAAATGAAAGCACTTCTCGGATCTCTAGACGCGTGGGAGGTGACCAAAGATGGGTTTGAAGAACCAACAGATATTGGGGGATATACGGCAGCTCAAAACAAGGCGTTGAAAGAGACGCGATCGAAGGATAAAACGACACTATACATGTTGTTTAGGGCTGTTGATGAATCAGGCTTCGAAAAGATTGCCGGTTCGACTACGTCGAAAGAAGCGTGGGACACGCTAGAGAAAGTGTTCAAAGGAGCAGATCGAGTAAAGCAAGTTCGACTCCAAACTCTTCGTGGAGAATTGGAGAGGATGCAGATGAAGGAGTCAGAAAATGTATCTGACTACATCACGCGTGTACAAAAGGTGGTGAACCAACTCACCAGAAATGGCGAAACAGTAACTGATGCACGAGTTGTCGAAAAGATTTTGAGATCTTTAACAGATAAATTTGAGAGTATTGTGTGTGCAATAGAAGAGTCGAAGGACCTTTCGACACTCTCATTCGAAGACCTTGCTGGTTCCCTCGAAGCACACGAACAACGAAAGATAAAAAAGAAGGAAGAAGGAGTAGAGGACGCAAATCAAACCAAGGAGCAAATCAAAGACGAAAAGGTACTCTTTTCTCAAAATTTTCGAGGAAGAGGACGTGGTCGTGGAGGACGTGACAGTGGTCGAAGTGGTAGAGGCAGCAATTTCGGGAGAGGACAGTCGATCCAACAAAATTGGCGTGGCAGAGGACGTGGTCAAAGAGGTGGTAGGTCGAACCATTCAAACTTTGAATGCTACAAGTGTGGCAAGTATGGTCATTATGCGAAGGATTGCAACTCATTCAAATGCTATAACTGTGATAAAGTGGGACATCTTGCAAAAGATTGTCGAATCGAAAAGAAGGTAGAAGAAACAACCAATCTAACTTTGGAAGCTGAAGCAAATGAAGGTTTTCTCTTGATGGCTCAAAATGAGATCAACATAAATGACAATGTTTGGTATATTGACTCAGGAGCAAGTAACCATATGTGTGGTCACAAACACTTCTTCAAAGAAATGAGAAAGATTGAAGATGGAAATGTGTCTTTCGGAGATGCATCGAAAGTGAAGGTCGAAGGCAAGGGAACGATCTGTTACTTGCAGAAAGATGGGTTGATTGGATCAATTCAAGATGTTTATTATGTACCAAATCTCAAAACCAACATCTTGAGTTTGGGACAACTTACAGAAAAAGGTTATTCGATACTTATGAAAGAACGAATACTGCATTTGAAGGACAAGTTGGGACATCTGATTGCTCGTGTCGAAATGGAGAGAAATCGAATGTACAAACTGAATCTGATAAACGTTCGAGAAAAAATGTTTACAAGTAAATGTCGCAGACAAAGCGTCACTATGGCATCTACGCTTTGGTCATCTACATCACGCTGGCTTAAAGAGATTGGCGAAAAGGAACATGGTGCATGGACTACCAGATATGGATTATGAAGGAAAGTTCTGTGAAGAATGTGTACTTAGCAAACAAACAAGAACCTCATTTCAAAAGAAGGAAGAATATCAGGCTAAGCATATCCTTGAATTGATTCACACCGACATATGTGGGCCAATCACGCCAGAATCTTTCAGTAGCAAAAGATACTTTATTTCCTTTATCGATGATTACTCACGGAAGACATGGGTTTATTTCTTGAAAGAAAAGTCTGAAGCATTCGAGGTGTTCAAAAGGTTCAAAGTAATGGTAGAGAAGGAAACCGACAGACACATTAAAGCAGTTCGATCTGACAGAGGTGGTGAGTATATTTCAACAGCTTTTATGAAGTATTGTGAAGAGCGGGGTATAAGGAGATTTCTAACTGCAGCATACTCACCCCAACAAAATGGGGTGGCTGAAAGGAAAAATCGAACAGTCCTTGACATGGTTCGTTCAATGCTTAAAAGCAAGAACATGCCAAAGGAATTTTGGGCAGAAGCTGTAAAATGTGCCATTTACGTTCAAAATCGATGTCCACATTCGAAGTTAGAAGATAAAACACCACAAGAAGCGTGGAGTGAACAGAAGCTAACAGTTTCTCATCTCAAAGTATTTGGAAGTGTGGCTTATGCACACGTACCAGATCAAAGAAGAACGAAGCTTGAAGACAAAAGTAAGAAATACATACTCATTGGGTATGATGAGAAGACAAAAGGGTACAAGCTATTTGATGAAGGAAGGTGATAGTGAGTAGAGACGTTCGAATAAACGAAGCAAGTAAGTGGGACTGGAACAGTTCGACAGAAGCTACTGTCGAAGTTGAAGAATTATCTGTCGCTGTACCACCAAACATTTCGACAAACATTGAAGATTCTGACAACGAAGATGAACCTCTACAACCTAGAATGCGAAGTTTGCAAGATTTGTATGATTCGACAAGTGAAGTGCACCTTGTATGTCTCTTGGCAGACGCTGAAAACATTAGTTTTAAAGAAGCAGTACGAGACAAGAAATGGAAAACTGCCATGGACGAAGAGATGAGGGCGATTAATCACAACAACACTTGGGAGCTAGTTGAATTGCCAAAAGGTAGTCAACCCATTGGTGTAAAGTGGGTATTCAAGAAAAAGATGAACGCTCAAGGAGAAATAGAACGATACAAAGCGAGACTTGTTGCGAAGGGATACAAACAGAAAGCAGGAGTTGATTATGACGAAGTATTTGCACCGGTCGCAAGAATGGAGACAATTCGACTACTCATATCTCAAGCTGCTCAGTTCAAATGGCCAATATTTCAAATGGATGTCAAAACAACTTTTCTGAATGGAATACTCGAAGAAGAAGTCTATGTTGAACAACCACTCGGATACATGAAAGCTGGAGAAGAGAAGAAGGTACTGAAATTGAAGAAAGCGCTATATGGGCTGAAGCAAGCACCGCGAGCATGGAACACACGTATCGACACATATTTCAAGGAGAACGACTTCGAGCAATGTCCGTACGAACATGCCCTCTATGTGAAGAAAAATGGAAGGGATGTATTACTTGTTGCTCTTTATGTCGATGATCTTATTTTTCTGGGAAGTAATGATCAGATGATAGAAGAATTCAAAAGCACAATGACACGTGAATTTGAAATGACAGACTTAGGCCTGATGAGATTTTTTCTTGGTCTGGAAGTTCGACAAGACGAAACAGGAATCTTCATCTCACAAGAAAAATATGCAAAAGAAATCTTGAAAAGATATAAGATGGAAAGCTGTAATCCGACTTCGACGCCAATGGAACCAGGAACAAAGTTGTCGAAATTTGATGGAGGAGAATGTGTCGAAGCAGGCAAATATCGAAGTTTGGTAGGAAGTCTTCGCTATCTCACATGTACAAGACCAGATCTCTCATTAAGTGTAGGTATTGTAAGTCGATTCATGGAGGAGCCAGTTTACACACATTGGAAGGCATTGAAGCGAATTTTGAGGTACATCCAAGGAACAATATCGCTTGGGATGTTCTACTCGAATTCAGACAAATACAAGTTGGTTGGTTACTCTGACAGTGATTGGTGCGGAGACATAGATGATCGAAAAAGCACTTCTGGATATGTGTTCTTCATGGGAAATACTGCATTCACTTGGCTTTCTAAGAAGTAGCCAATAGTAACACTTTCGACATGTGAAGCAGAATATGTAGCAGCATCCTGGTGTGTGTGTGTCATGCAATATGGCTCAGAAGATTGATGAGTAAAATGGAGCTAGAACAGAAAGGTGCAACAACGATACAAGTTGACAACAGGTCAGCAATTGAATTAGCAAAGAATCCAGTAAATCATGAAAGGAGCAAACACATTGACGTTCGCTTCCACTTCATTCGAGAACACGTGAAGGAAGGAAATGTCGAATTGAAGCATGTAGCAAGTAAAGATCAAGCAGCAGACATTCTCACAAAACCACTATCAAAAGAAATCTTCGACAGAGGCAAGAAATTGATAGGCATGATGGATAGAAGAAACATTTAAGTTTACAGAGGAGTTTTGTTGAATAAAGTTTAATGTTATAGTTAATGAGTTTTTACTATTAAGTTAATGGAGAGTTTAAGAGTCTGTTGTAATTGGAAGGCCAAGAGATAGTGGGCAAATTAATAGTATTTACTAATTATTAAGTTTCCTAGAATAGCTAAAGCTTGTGAGTCTATATAAAGACCTTTTATGCTGTCATTTTGAAAAGAGCAAGTAAGAAAGCAGAGAAATAAGAAAAGACAGTTTTTGAGTAAAACTTCCACCAGTAGAAGTATAGTAGAAAAAGTGTCCGAAAATATTTTAACTGCAGAATTTAGTTTCTTACAAATACTATAGTGATGAACGTAGTTATAGAGGCTTGTGTTTGTTGCAGTGAAGGCAATGCTCGTGGAAGAATCTGACCAGTATAATAGGGTGCATTATGCAGTAAATTCTGGCATTCATGTCTCTAACTTGAGTTTTTCTGAAGACAGTAAGCTCAAAAAGGCTCGGGAGGTAACCCATGTTGATCCTGATGTTGTTACTGTTATAGAGGACTTGTTAGAGCAGACAATGGAGGTTGTGAGAGAAGTGTGTTCTTTCAGTGTGATAAAATCAATGGAGGTTGTGTTCTGTTTTATAATTTTTTTTTTGTATGTATTAGTAATCCTTTATAGTATAATATATTTACTCATCTGATTGTTCAGCCATTGGCCAAGACAATCCAAATCCTCACAATGTCTATGGATTATTAAATCACTATTTAAACAGGTTTCTTTTCCATACTTCCCTATTAAAAATGTTTAATATTGTTGTCGTCTCACCATTTAGGCTGTGTAGAGTAGAGATCTTCGGTAAATATGCTTATCTCACTGGTTTGTAGCACTTTTTCAGTGGCTACTGGTTCAAATAAAGTAGATATATTTGTTGTAAAAATTTATCTAATAATGCATCTGATAACAATATAAACTATAATGGAAGCATCTTGCATATCATTTTTCAGTTTTGTATAAGTCAGTACTGATCTTATACTTTTCAGAAATAAAAGAAACGGAGATAATGGTGAGACTCCTCAAGACTGAAAAGTTGGAATGTATGATGGTTTTAGTGAAGCACAAACAGAATCTCAGGTTTTATCACATGTAACTCCTTTTACTTTTAAGTTCTTGTTTTTCATGGGAAAAAGAGTTACTTAGTTTCTACACATGCTTTGACTAATGACAATTCATAGTGTACTGGTTATATTCCATTTCACGTCCGTCATGATCATATTCAGACTACTTATGGTAATTGACAAGTTCACACTTCTCCTGCAGGTTGTTAGTTATGAAGAATACTTGTCTGGAAGGAAAATGTTTATAGATAGAGTTCTAAATCGAAGTAGCGTGCAATGAAATACAACCCTCCTTAAAATAAAATTTCAGTAGAGAAACTTCCTTATTTGATGGTCTGATGGTAATATTTGACTGTACAAGCCAATGGAAAATAATTTGTTGTCTTTCAGGATCAGCTTATGTTAAAAATAAACTTAACCTTTGATAGCTAATAGAGGAAACTTAAGTAGCATGCAGGTTAATATATTATGTTAATATCAACATTTGTTGTATGTAGGTTTGAATGAATCAGATGCTTAGTTTGAGAAGCATCTTATCTCCATAATATTATTTGATAAGTGTTAAATAAATGGCATGGTTTTTGAATTGATTCTCTGCAAGAGTCAGTGTTCTGAACTATCTATTGCTTTAGTGTTCGATATTCCTAGGACATTGCTTAAGATTTTTCTAAATGAGATAATTATTTATTGAAAAATTAAATGAGATAATTCTTTCACCTTTTTTTAGAGAAATTCAATTTGTTTGCAATGCTGTTGGGTGATTGTAATGTGAAGCCATGTGATTAGGTATTTTTTTGTCTATTATTAACAATAGCATAACCACTTAATTGTTTAACTTTTGTTCAATTTTCATTGAAATTGAATCTTATGAACAATGATCAAGTTTCTCTAAAGTTTCAGGACATTTGTTTGATCCTGAGATAGATTTAGGTTTAAGGGTTAATATGTCAACCTTTGGCCATCAAATGGAACATGTGTATTCTACAAGAAGTCTCTCTGCTACTTCTGGTATGATCAAAAAATTATTATCACCATTGTCGCTCCCCGGGATTTTCATCCTGGTGCAAACGCGAACTGTCGGCGAAGAGAAGGATTGAATAGAGTTGCCAGCTAGACATTTTTATCCCGAAGGAAAGGTAATGCTGCATAAACCTGGAAAGAGATGGATAAGACGGTTGCAAACCAAAGAAACTGATAAAGGGGGTTGGTTACGACCTGGGAAGGTATTAGCACCCAGATCGTCTGTCGTACTCGACGGGATCCACGCTTACAAGATTGTGTTTAAAAGGGGTAAGTGTATGTGCTATCTGTGTGCAAAAACTAGGGAAGAAAGTACAAGTGTCAATGCAAAAGGTGTGAATTGCTCAGGAACTGAGGCTTAAAAAGAAGGCTGAAAGAGGGGGAAGACACAGAGACTTTTGTTCGATAACTGTGAAGTTATGCCTGCGTATCCTCTCGTGCAATGAGGAAGTCAGAACACCGTAGTTCGACTCAAAGAGACTGAAAAATGATTTGACTGTGAACTGCTTACTTGTCTATGCTCAAGTGTATGACTCATCTGGCTCGAGTGCTAATTGTCTTGCATTAGACGGAAGAAGCGAGTTCTCGTTTATAGAGTGAATGTGATGAGAAAAGAATCCCGGAGGAGACGTTTATTGTTTGTTTTTGTGTTTTCAGTTTTTTATTGTTTTTGGTGTTTTGCATAAGATAATGAGCTTAAGCCTAAATCATAGGTTGTAAACTCATTATATCCTCCATGATTAGGGATAATGAGCCTACTTAAGTATGAGATAAGCATCTCAACTTAATTACCTTAATGATGAATGATTAAGATCATTAACCTACTTGTGATTATTTAGATGTTTTTGGGTTTTTGTTTAGTGTTAAGTAATGAGTTTAATCTCTAACCACAAATTAGTGAACTCATTACACCATCCTAATAGAAGGATGATAGATGAGAACACTTAAGCTGAGGAAGATACCTCAACTTAATCCAGGGTTAGGGATTAAATTCATTATATAACAAGCCTTCATTAAATGGATTTTAATTAAAGGGTAAGATTAAGAAGTGGATTTTATGGTTTGTAAGACAACTTGAGGGGGACTTGTCCATTAAACACTAGGGTTAGTCCCTCTTAACCATAAGGAAGAGATAAAACCCTAATGTAAGGCCCAAGTTACAAGATAAAGTCTTAGTGATTATTAATGTGTTTTGATTGAGAGGTGTAAACAAATTAAAGGTTTAACACTAAGGATTAAAGTTATACATTCCATCCTAAGATAAGGATGCAGGCATAACCCTAATTCAAAGTCCTAAAACTTTAAGTGTTTCGTCTCTGATTATGAGATGAGAAAAGAGAGACTCAAAGGTAAAAAACTAGGGGAAACTATACACACCCTAAAAATTATCATGCTTGGATATCCTATGGTTTGTGGGGCTTAAGAGAAAAGATCTTCAAGGTCACCAAGGAAGGAGAAGCAGATGAAAAGAGAAGGAGAGAGAGAGAGAGAGAGAGAAAGAATAAGTTACTTACTTCCTGAAGAAGATAAGTAACTTAGGAGAAAATAAAGAAGCAAGAGAGACATAAGTGAAGCAAGTTCACTTCAAAGACAAATAAATATGCAAATGAGAGGAAAGAAGAGGTGGGAGGTGAAGGCAAATCCACCTCCCAGATAACTTACCAAAAGTTCCTGAAATGTTAGTATGAATGCATAAGATGCAAAGCAAAAGGAAATGAGATGAATAAAGATGAAAAGACCAAAACCAGAAGTGATTATGCAATGCAAATGTGTTATGAGATGATGCAAAATCATACAAGATGCATATGAATGATCATACAAGGATGAGATGCAATGGAAGCATGTTTAGAAGCATGAAAACACATGGATGTTCATGAAATGTAATGGATGCAAAGCATACCAAAATGATGCAACAATGATCAAGCAATGTTTCAAACATGTCCTAAGATGTCTAAGATGACATACAAAAGAATGGAATGGCATGACAAGATCACAAGTTCATGAAATTCAAAGAAGAATGCAAATGGAGATGTAAAATTAGGGTTTTATGAACAAGCATGATGCATATGACCAAAACAGAAGCATACATCATTATAAAAATTTGAAATTGAACTTAAACAAACCCTAATCACATATAAAATCACACCCAAAGGAGAAAGTTAGAAGCTAACCCTAGGCAATGTTATGGATTTCTTAAGTTAGATAGGGTTTTTGGGTGATTCTTAAGGAAAAATGCAAATCAAATTGAAAATGCAAGATAAAAATATGAGATAAATAATCTAGAAACTAGATGAAATATGAGAAACAATGCAAAAAGAATCAAGTTCAAACTCATCATGGTTAGGCAGAAATGAATTTTTCAAGTTAGGGTTAAAAAATGTGAAATTTAAGAACCCTAATTCAAAGAAAATTGTGAAAAATTAATCAAACCTAAAACGAAATTTGTATGGTAAGTTTGAAAATGTTTCTAAATGTTTAAGAATGCTTTTTTGGTTATTTTTAGAAACTTAAATGCCTATTTAATTAATTAAAATCAATTAATTAATTAAATAAAACATTTAAATATTTTAAAAATACTTTTTTAATGCAAAAATTAAAATAAAAAATATTTTTGGGTTAAGAAACATATTTGAAACAAAAACACAAGAAATGAGATTTTTTTGAAAGTCTTTTGCTATTTTAAATAGTTATGGAAAGAAAATGGAATAAAATGAAATAAAAATCAATTAAATGAGAAGTAATCTGATCCAATGGTCCAGGTTCAAATCCTAGTTGACTGCGCGCGCAGATGAGGGGTCAGGATTCAATCTGGAAAAATTAATTAATTAAACCTAATTAATCTAATTAAACTTAATTAGGGTTTTAATGAGGCATCTAGGCCGTCCATACGCACGGGTAAACAAAATCCAAAGGCTGAAATTCAAACTGGCCCTAAACCCTAATTAAACCCTTAATGACTTTCAGGTGGTCGGAGAAGACCTCCAGTCATCTTCTCCGGCCAGCTCTTCACCCTAACTCTCTCCCTAGGCCACCCCAGACCCTCTAACTCTCCAGAATCATCCCCCAAACAATCCTAAACAAGAATCAAACCATAAATTTCATTTATTTTACATCAAATGAGAGAATCAAACAAGAACATGTTTCATGGGCAAAATTTCAGAGCAAGCATACACACCCATTTCTTCATCATTTCAAGTCATTTAAAGCTCATTGTGACTGGGAAAGCATGTTCTTTCATATTATAACTTAAAAACAAGGTTCTGGAAAAAAGTTTGAAGATGGTTACCTGAAATGGAGCTTTCTGATTCTGAGCTTTTTGAACCTTCCTTTGATGCAAAACCACTCCAATGATCCCCCTTGTGCTTCTGAAAGGCTTGAAACAAGTTTGTATGGCTTGGTTTGTGTGTTTCAGTTCTGATAACTCAGAAATCGTGTTCTTGTTTGAGGAACTTTCAGGCCATTGCAAGGGTTGATTTGTGTTCTATGATGGATTTTGAGATGATTGGTGAAGTTTGTTTTGATGTTTAAGGCTTGTGTAACGAGAATCGAAGGAATGAAAGTTTATGGATTTTTTGGCAAACTCAGCTTGTGGGATTATTCAGGCTTGTGTTTCTTATGAAATGAGGTCCTTAGGGTTAGTATAAGCTAGTAGGATTAATCAGAAAGTGGGTGGTGGCATAGTGTGATTGGTATGGGCCAAGTTGCAAAAAGGTCAATGGATGTGTACTTGAGGCATGGCACGAGTCAGAGCTATTTCAAGGGGTGTCTTGGCCTCAGCTTGCATCAAGGATGGCCTTTGGATCAATAGAATACAGTTGGATGGCCTTGATCAAGTGTTCTCATGGCTTATGCAATTTTCCCTCTTTGGAATTTCTTGAAGTGCAAGGCATAAAAACTTGTGATTTTTGGTGAAATCTTGATCAAAATGTGTTGCATTATGTAGGTATGATGTTTAGAAATTGATTAGAGGTCATTAAATGGCTTGGCAAGTGAATTTGCAAAATTCCCTCTTTGGTGAACACTTGAAAATTATAGGATTTTTGCCAACTTTGAAAGGCCATATCTTGAGTTGTAAGATGAATCAAGACATGTTCTTGTACTTTTTGAAAATGGGAAGACATAATCTACAACTTTCATGCCCAAGGATTTTTCATTTGAGGCATTTTTGGTCATGAAATAATAGGTTGAATATCTTTCCCAAAATGGAAAGTTTCCCATTACAAGTCATTTCCAAAAATAGCAAGAAAAAGTGAGGGAAAATTTGGGATGTTTACACCTATATGGTATATTCTTCTCATGAATGAAATTGAAAATTCTCGATAATGTTAATCGAGCATGCAAACTGATCTTCAAATTGTCTTGTTGTAAGTAAATATTTCTTTAATAATATCTCTCTACCTATTTTCGGAAAACTCAAAATTATTGTATTTTCTCTTAGGTAGCTGATATAACACACTCGTTATAACAACATGTCGGAAATAAGGTTTGTTTTATATTGTTGATTCCCATGTTTATCGAATATTGATAACTCTTAGTTGGACTCTCACATATTTTAATTAATTGTAGTTATGTTCCTAGTGATGTTTATGTGGTCTTATTAAAGTAGTCCAGTAGGCTTGCAAAATCTATTTATTTTGTGGTTGTTTTTCTAATTAATATTATGTTTTTTTTGTTGCAAAATCTGTTTGGGTTTCCAGGAAAGGTGCATCTACTTATACTTGTATGTATATTTCAAGAGAGCTCTATGGTTCATCAAAATCATGAGAGCAACCTCGTATTGCCCAAACGACCATATTGTGATGAAATATATGTGGTTGGTGAAGGTGAGTCACTTCACACAATTAGTGATAAGTGTGATGATCCTTTTATTGTTGAGAATAATCCTCATATACATGACCCTGATGATGTTTTTCCTGGCTTAGTTATCAAGATTATACCTTCACATCATTATATCTTCTTTTTTTAATGTTTTGTGTACTTGATTTCTAGGAATTTGCTTCGTGTACCATACAAATGTGTTGGTTGTTGTTAGCGTAGAAGCAATTAATTAATCTTTGATTTTAGAGGGATCAACGTCACACTTTACTTTTTTGCCTCTCTTGATTCTTGTAATAAGGAGATTAATTTATTTTATTACTATCTGTTTTAGCGTGGAGACTATGGTTCTACTTCACTCTTTAGATATTTTATTTTTCTAAGCCCTGATTTATGAGTCTGTTATGGTTCTTTGTCACTACTAGCTACACTGAATCAAGCATGGACTCTGTTTTAAACTTGAAGTTGCTTATACTCAAAAAGTATTTTCAAGAAGTGTAGTTTAAGCTTTATAAAACTCTTGTATTTTTATGTACCAAAACTTTCCCCCTGCATTTTTCTCAGAGATTTACGTACTCTTTGTTGGATGTTTGTTTTGCAATTTCATGATATTGACCTGACAAATGAGCAGGTTGAAAAGAATGTCTGGTAAATTCTATTTATAATTTTTGTCCTTTATTAGTTGTATAATTAGTGTATATTTTTTAGTGTTTTAATTTACTTTATCTTACACTGTGGTTGAGATGATTTGCAATCTAGTAAAACACCTATGAATTCCTACGATGTCGCACTTATGTCAATGTATGTTAAGATTTTGGGTGTTATATTTTCCAAGCAACTTAGACGGCTACTTAAGTACTACACATTTTTCTTTATATTGATTGATGGAATACGATACACTTCATATTTAATAGCAATTTGGATGACATTTTAACTTGTTTAGTATTTAGCAGGAGATTGATTATTCACTTTTTTGAAAATTTTCCTTTCATAATAAAAAAATACACTTTCGACTAATCATCCATCGCTAACTTTTACATTATTTTTTAAATGTTGTAGGAGGATGAGGAAGATGGTGATGATGGGTAGAGTTGTTGTTACACAAGTCAAAATGAGGAAGAAGGTTCTGACAAGCTTAGGAGTTCAGGAAACATATGTTTTGTTTAGTTTGACTTATAATATATTAGGATGTTTATTGATAATATGTTTAGATATTATGATTGGCTTATGTTTAGATTAGCTTATAATTAATCTGTTAAGATCGTTCATGAATTTTTATGTAGTTTAAGTCAATGCTATGATAATTTTCAATTTTGTTATGTTTCTTCCAAGTTTTTACTTATTTTGTTCTCTTAAGAAATTCAATAAAATTTGATGGATCCCTGCATTTGATGGATTTGACGCTACAACAAAATACCCTTCTGGCTAAATCTGGTAGTGTCAGACACAACACCGACGCTACTATAAAAAACCTACTGGCTAAATTCAGTAGTGTAGACCGTGACACCGATGCTACTACAAAAAAACCTGTTGGCTACATTCAGTAGTGTCGGCCATGACACCCCGTGCATCGAGGTTATAGATGATGTTGATCTACCAACACCATCTCCTGCTCCAATTGCTTGTCCAGTTAAGTCATCTGAACCTGACCTTCCAATAGCATTATGAAAAGGCATTAGATATCATCATCCTAATCCTAAATATGCTCGTGCTTTAAATTATGGATGTCTCTCTACTTTCTATGTCTCTTTTGTGTCTGCTTTGGGTTTTGTCTATTCTTAAGTCTACAAGTGAAGTTATGACTGATCACAATTGGCGTTAGGTGATGGTGGATAAAATGACTACATTTCATTCAAATAACACTTGGGACATTGTTACTTTACCTCAAGACAAAAATACAGTGGGATGTCGATGGGTTTATATAGTGAAAGTTGGACCATAGGGTCAAATTGATCGTTTCAAAACCCATTTGGATATACATAGATACTTGGTCTTGATTATGGTGACACTTTTTCTCCGGTGGCCAATATTAGTTAGGTTTGTCTCTTTCTTGCAATGGTTTATATTCATCATTAGTCGCTTCATCAGTTGGACATTAAAAATGCATTTTTACATAGAGAATTGGATGAGGAAGTTTATTTGGACCAACCTCTAGGTTTTACTGTTCTTGGAAATTCTAAACTTTCTTATCGGCTTCACCGTTATCCTTATGGGCTGAAACAGTCCCCACGTGTGTCATTTGTTCGCTTCAGCTCTATCTTGATACAATTTAGTATAACTAAATGTGACATAGATCACTATGTTTTCTTCTCCGCCGATCAACGCATATTTCTTGTGGTCAATGTTGATGGCATTATTATCACTGGAGATGATACTAAGGGTATCTATATAGTGACTCAAAACTCGTTTTTTTTAATTCAGACAAAATATTTGGGTACACTCAGATACTTCTTAGGTATTGAAGTTGCCCAGTTTTCATTCGACATTGCAATCAACCAGCACCAGTATATCATAGACATTCTAAGTGAAATTGGTAAGCTTGATTATCGTATTGTTGATACTCATATGGATCACAACATAAATCTTCATCTTAGTCAGGGGAATCTATTGAAAGACCCGGGAAGATATCGACGACTTGTGGGAATACTAAACTATCTTGTAGTCACCATATTGAATATTACATTTTCAGTGAGAATTGTGAGCCAATTTCTGAATGCTCCTTGTGATAGTCATTGGGATGCAGTCATTCAAATTATTAGATATATAAAGAATGCACCAGGAAAATGACTATTATATGAAGATAAAGGTGATGCTAAAATCATTTGTTATTCAGGTGCAGACTGGGTTGAATTATCGTCATATAGGAGATCTACATCTGTATATTATGTTATTATTTGAGGTAATATGATCTCATGGAGAAACAAGAAACAAAATACAGTTGCATTATCTAGTGTTAAAGTTTAATATCGTGTTATAATAGCAGCCTCAAAGGAGCTTGTATGGCTGGAAAAAATTACTCTTAGAACTTAGGATATGATATGTTCAAAATACAAAAATCATATGCAATAATCAAGCAATAATCCACATTACTTCTAATCTGGTTTTCCATGAACGGGTCAAGCACATATAAATAGTCTATTATTATGTAAGGGACAATATACTATCAGGAGAAATCACCACAAATTTCATAAAATTTGAAGACCAATTAGTTGATATATTTATAAAGTCTCTTAGGGGTTCTCGAGTGGATTACATTTGTAACAAGCTTAACTCATATGACATATATGATCCGGATTAGGGGGAGTGTTAAGAATATTTGTATATAAAATAGTCTCACATCGACTATATCATGTAATTAGTTATAAACTCTCTATATATAATACTATCTTCATAGTGTCTTTTAAACACACACTTTATTTAATTGTCTCTCACTCTCTAATACTTCAATACCACTCTTCTAATTCATTTTGATTTACTAAAATAATTAGTCCCCCCACCAATAACTAAGTTAGAAATTAAGCCAAAAAGCATTACCAACCATCCAAGCAAAATGGTCTCTCAAGGATTGGAACTTGAATTAATACCATACCAAATCAAAGAGGAATTTTGGTGTTTAATAATTCTAGAGGCCCTGTATAGACTTTAGAAGTCTTGTGCATGGGTCTCCACTATTAATCATCTCCTAACCAAGCTTCAAATTAGTAGTGACATTGAAAATTCTCAAGCATCTAAGACTAGCTAAGACCACCAAGGCCCAAAGGCTTACACACTTTTTTTCCAAGACAAAAATATCATTTTTCTTTTTGAGATCACACAAAACTAAATAAAATTCTTAGAAGGTTGTTCAATAGCTTTCAACAAAGAAGAAAACCAAAATTAAAAAACAATTGAATGAATGAGCATGCTTGTAATGAAAGACTTAACCAATAAATCTCTATCTTTGATAGAAAGTGGGGGAAACCATCCAATCAGAGAACTTGGTAAGGATCTTATTAAAAGTAGGCTTGAGATAACTTAATTTAGGCTTTCCTTTAAAAGTGGGAACACCAAGATAGTCGGAGGTCACGTGAAGTGATACCAGTTGAAGGTGGCAATGTCGAAGGTTGTTGTGAGGAACTTGGAACTTAGTGAAATTGAATATTATGCTATGTTGGTTAAGGTTGGAGTTCATCACTACAATGGAAGCAATTTCGACTAATTCACCACCTGTGAAGTTCATCATTATAATGGAAACAATGTTGACTTGGATGATACATGTGGAGTTCATCATTACAATGGACAATACGATAGAGTATGTTGCCTTAACATGGTTGATATCAAAGGTGGTACTAAGTTAGTAGCAACGATAATTCAGATACACGTGGGGACTCATAGAGAGAAACTGCTTCATGGGTTTTGAGACGTGTCATCATAAGAGTAATCTACCATTCTTTGACAGTTATTTTAGATTAGTATATAAGGATACCTAGGTTCATTTTGTAAGAAGTCCTCAATTGTACATACATTTCTACAAACTCGAAGTATGTGCATGTTGATAAACGAGTGAGGAAATATGTACATATATATGTTCCACCATTTTATACATTTCAAGCAATTTCACTTTAAAGTTTTTTATGCATTAAAATGTCCTTCAATTCCCTTTAAGTTTCTTCTCATTTTATAGTATCTGCATTTCAATTCCAAACTGTTTTTCTGTGTTTACCTTTTGATTTCAAAGCCTTTTCTCTTATTTTACTCGCAATTTATTTTAAGTCTTTCAACTTTTATAACATTTCTTATTTCAAGTGGTCACAACAAACATTTTAAGTTCACATTGACTTCAACAGTATCATGGTTTTCACCAGTCATAAATACACACAAAATATGTCCGAGAGATTTTCAAGTTTGATCCCTTAAGTATTAATAAAAACTTGTGTTTGTTTACCAAATTTCATAGTGAACAATTACTATAGTGATCATAAGATCTTAATTCTTCAATTTGATTCGGAGGAATAACTTGATTAAACACTTTGTGCATCTTTGACCTCTTGACTAATTTTAGTACTTGCTTGAATTCTTTAAGTGTTGTCATGAAAAATACTTCAATTGCTTCATGTGTTGTCATCGTTAAAACTATATTGTCAAGGCAAAGCATAGCTTGCTTGTCAACAAACTTTGATCACTTCTTGATTTATTTTACTTGATTTATTATACTTGCAAACACATGCTTCCATAAAATTTTAGATTATCATAATTGAAGGGCCCATAAAAAAAATTGGAGTATAGATATCTGTATTATTGATTTAAATGTTTTGTTTGAGTAATTTAGTCTACTTTTTAGTTTTATTCAGGCAAAATATGTTTTTTTTTATCTTTTAACTATGTCCTTGATTTTAGATTTATCGTTTAAGTTTTTTATCAGATTGGTCCCTTAACATTTAAAATGTGTCATGTTAGTTTTTTTTTCTATTAATAACAAAATTAACAACCGATTTTTAAATTTTTTCTGTTGCTAATTAGACAAAAAAAAACTAATATTTTTTAAAATAATTATGAAAATATTTAATTTTATGATATAAATATGAAAATAAGTTATGGACTTAGGGATACAAATGGAATACATTTTTGCCAATAGAGCAAAATACAATGAGATGCATGCAAGTCATGTGAAACTGTGAAGACCTAGTGTATGAAACCTAAAATAATCTTTTATATAAACTATTATGAAAACGATCTAAACCTAATTTAAAAAGGACTTTAAGCCCACTTGCAAATAAAAACCACCCTTTTACTTATTTTGTGTGTAAAGAAAACCATTATGTCCTAACAAGTTGACAAATTCAATCATTTTCTTTAAGATATTGTTTTTTTTTTATCAAACAGACTTTTTGTTTTGAATCAATAGAATGAATGTAATATTAAATATATGAAATAATACAACAAAATAATCACAAAGGAGATAAAGATGATTAAAAAGACTAGTTACTGTGATTATCTTTGTTGATATTGTTCTTGGCTCTCATTCTACTACCCCATGATGATGATGCATCAGCCTTACGTGTATGAGACCTTCTATTCAATTCAACAACTTGTTCCATCCAGTTACTTCTTCTCAAATCACCCAAACCCAATAACTTATAATCATACTCTTCTTTAAGCTTTGGATTTGACAATATCTCATAAGCTGCATTTAGTTTTACAAACATCCTCGTTGATTCCTCTTTCTTCAAACCATCATGACATACATCAGGATGATACTGAAGAGCCATTCTTCTATATGCTCTTTTAATCTCATCCGTTGTTGCTGTTTTAGGACTCAAACATAGTATCTTGTACAAGTTTCCATCATCATCATCTAGCTTATGATTAATAGGAACACTTTTTGTGGCTCTGCATGAAACAGAAAAGTGTACCGTACGAGGTTGTCTTTGATGATTATTTGAAAGTGGAAGGTTATGATGATGTTTGTATGGTTTCGAAATGTTGAATAGGCTTGAGCTTGAGTTTAAGGATAATAAAGCATCCATGTTGTTTCTTGTTTCTCTCTCTGTTTTGGAGAATGCATGTGGGTGGTTGTTTGATTATTTATAGATAGAAGAATGTTAGTCGAACTTGTCTTGTGTTATTTATGTTAGACCATTCAGAATATTTATTAATTTTGTCAACACACAATATTTATTAATTCATCGCTTACGCGTTTTCTACATGGTGATCGTCGGTTACTTTTATGTGGAGTTTGGGGATAATATATATATATATATATATATATATATATATATATATATATATATATATATATATATATATATATATATATATATATATTAATCAGGATCAACCAATGATTAATTAGATTCAATCAATGGTTAAATTTACATTTATACTAATAAATATTTGATTGAATCTAATTTAAAGGCTACGATTATAGAGTACGTTAAAAAGACTTTACTCTTGGAGTAAGTTGATCATCACTAATATATATTTATTTGAAAGACAAAGATTATATTAAAAGAAGAATAGAGATTCTCCAACCCAATACAATCACCAATTAAAAGGCCAAAAAGACAAAATGAAAATAGATAAAATCTAGATAAAATCCAATGGAAACTTAGACCTATCACTGAGACTACAAATATGATTGTTGTTGGGGCCAGGAGTTAACCAATTCCACGACGTAAGGACAATGCGTTGAAATATCGCCTCAACGTTGCAAACCTCATCATTAAAGATTATTTTGTTCCTCGAGTACCAAATACTCCAACACGTGATACACCAAATGGAACTCACAGTATTAGGTTTGCGTTTATCATCAAGATTAAACACCCACAACAACGCATGATCGCAACAATTGATCGCTGCAAAATCAGACACATCAAGCCAATTCACCACTTTAGACCAAACCAATATCGATTTAACACAAGTAGTGAAGATGTGGCAACTATCCTCATTCTCTAAGAAGCACAAAACGTAAACCTTATCATGCCTGGAATCGACAATGCCTCTCGCCGCGAGATTCATCCTAGAGGGCAATATAACAAGGATCAATCTCCATCCAAAAACTTTGATACACAAAGGGATGTTCGAGGACCAAAGAATATGCAAAACCATATTTTTCGGATCTGTCAACGGAGAGGTGCCCAAAGAACGGACAAGCTCATCGTAGAAGGATTTGACGAACAAGTAATGGTAAGAATCAAGAGTCCAAATCCAACAATCCTTCTTAAGCAACACATAAGCCATAAAACTTACCAAACCAACGAGATTGTGGCGATCAATGGCCGCCCTAGCAGAATAAGCTATGCGACTATCGTGGAAATCCTACACCCAAGAACAGCCCTGCCACTGACCCATTTCCTTAACAGAATTGCTTTAAGTTGATGTTTCTTCAAACATATGCGGAAAAATAAAATGAAACATCCCTAGGCTAGACCAGTCCACGTTCCAAAAAGGCATGACAACCCCATATCCCAACTCAGGCCGCAGACAATTCCAAAACGTGTCACCATTTCCCAAATTGAAGACTTTAAATAAGTCTCTCATCCAGATCGATTCCTTAGCAGAACAACCAGGAAAAGAAGACTTATTAGAAACAACGTCATATTTATGATGAATAATGGGCCTCCATAATTTGTTTCCCATGTGAATAAATTTCCACAACCATTTAACCAATAACTCCCAATTAAACATTCCAACATGTGTCATACCTAGGCCTCCACAAGATTTTCCCAAACACAACCAATTCCAACTAACCCAAGCAACTTCATCCTTTGAATTCGAACCATCCCAAAGAAATCTTCTTTGGAGTGCAATGATCTCTTTCACAGCCTTGGAAGGAGCTTTAAAAAAGGATAGGCGATGAATCAATAAATTGGAGAGAACATAATTAATAAGAGTGACTCTACCTCCTATCGATAGATTCCTATCAATCCAAAAGGACAACCTAGCCTTAAAACACGAGATAATCGGTTTCCAAAACGAAATCCTCCCTTGGTTCCCACCAATAACAATTAAGAGAAATTTGAATGAAAACTTTTCGAACCTGCAACAAAGAAAACTTTCAACAATCTGTATAAAGTCATCCTTCAAACCAACTCCGTAAATACAACTCTTAGAAAAATTCACTCTAAGTCCAGAAATCATTTTAAATCCACGTAAAATAGCTTTGATGGCCCACAGGTTATCGCATGAGCCATCGCAAACCAAAAGAGTGTCGTCTGTGAATTGGAGGACGTTATAAGAATCAACCTCATTGACTTTGAAATCCACCAGCAAGTTCAATGCCACAACCCTCCTAACTAGAACCTCCAAACACTCTGCAATAATCGCAAACAGAAACGGAGATAGAGGATCTCCCTACTTAAGGCCCCTGGAAGCTTTAAAGTCCATAAAGGGGTTGCCATTAATCAGAATGGAGAAATAGCTAGAGAACACCGCCCCTTTAATCCACCGAAGGCATCTCGAACCAAAACCTATAGCGATAAACACCTCGGAAAGGAAATCCCAATCCACACAATTGTAAGCTTGGGCAAATTAAACTTTGAGAAGTAAACAAGAACACTTATTCCTTTTTACCATATCAATAATCTCATTTGCCACTAAAATGCCATCAAGAATTTCTCTATCTTGGATAAAACGTCGTTTGGGAAGGAGAAATAAAAAATCTATAAAGCCACTCAACCTTAGAGACATCAGTTTGGTAATGATTTTGAGAATACAACTGATGAGACTAATATGTAGTGTCCTTGTCAACGTAATGGGATAGACTACGACTATTTCGTTTTGAGGTTTATGAGAAAAATCCTTAATTTGGATCGATTAGAGATTTTCATCACAATATGGATTTATAACTTAGGATTTATTTAAATATTTATCGGATATTTCATATAATTTATTATTTTAAACTAAATCATGCATATTGTGTTTCTTTATGTAGTACTTTGATGAATACGTGTGTACTCATTACACGAAAGATAAATTGGAAGAAATCAAGGAGGAATTGTGTTAATACCTTATTGAGAAAAGAATCATAAAAGGTATTGGTGTGTAGTTATTGAGTATAATTATATAGTTTTGGAAGTTGTTGTATATTAGGAGATCTTTAGACGTTAACGAATTAGAATGGTTTAATTATATGAATGATTTATGGATTAGAATTTTTCGGTTTAATTATGTGCACGAATGGTTTTTGTGAATGGTTTATGGATTTTGGTTTAATTATGGAAATGGTTCATGTGAATTGTTTATGTGAATGGTTCATGGACTAGAATGGTTTGATTTTATGTGAATGGTTTATGGATTAGAATGCTTTAATTATTATATGAATTATTTATGGATTAGAATGGTTGTTATGGAAATGACTTAAAATATGAATCACATAAGGATTAGAATTGTTTATGTGATTCAAAAGGTCTAGAAATGGTTTATATGATTTAGAAGGCCTATAAATGGTAATATGATTTATACAAGTTTCTGATTTAGAATTGAATTATACAGGCTTCTGAAAAAACATAAGGAAAATGTGATTTTTTTAAAATCGATAAAAATAAAAGTGAAGAAAAGAAAGTGCTTTTAGGCAAAAGCGCTGCCTATAATAAACAAAAGAAAATGATTTCTACTAAAAGCGCTTCCTTAAAGAAATAAAAAATATATTAGACATTGCTTTCAAAAGAGTTGTCTAAAGGGGGACATTAGATAGCGCTTTTTCCTGAGAAAGCGCTGCCTAAAGATAACTTAAAGTGGAAATAAAAAAATACATTAGACAACGCTTTCAAAAGCGTTGTCTAAAGGGGGACATTAGACAACAGTTTTGCATAAGAAAGTGCTGCCTAAAGATGTCAATAGAAAGCATAAATGGATAGAAAAAGCGCTGCTAAAGGTCCAATTAAGAAAGCATTTTTTCAAGTAAAAGCGTTGTCTAAAGGCCTACTTTAGAAAACGCTTTTAAAGGTAAAGCATTGCCTAAAGTAGGCCTTTAGCAGCACTTTCTCATAAAATAATGTTGTCTTTACCTACGGCAACGCCACCTTAGGCAGCGCTTTTAAGCACTATTAAAGGAAGAAAAAAAACGTTGTCTTTTCCCTTATTTGGCATAATGTAAGTCATAAGTAGTTTAGCAACTCCATCAACTTCACCCTCTGAACTTGTTAGAGGGCACATAGAACCACAAGCTACCTTACTATGGACCACCATTTATAGTATAATCTTTCTAATAATCGTGGTAGGATATGTATTTCGTATTAGTGTTCTTGTCCTTCCTTAAAATCCTCGTCAAGGTGTGGTATATATTTTGTAGAATCATAGGAGGTTCTTGTAAGAGTGAGACCATTACCAATGATATAAATCGTTGGGTTAGATGGTATAATGTCTATAAACCTAATCAGATAGATGGTCTTGGTGTTTGTGACCTACACATATTTAATATAATGTTAATAAGTAAGTGGTGGAGGAGCTTAATTTCTGAAGCCTCTGATCTTTGGAAGGATATTGTGTATGCTAAATATGGGGGATCAAGTTATTTTATATTTCTTAGGAGGTAGATCATTAAGTCTTCCGTCAATTTTTATTTTGCAGAGAGGGGGTCACCCAACTAGGCTTTAAATTTAGTGACACCTCGTATTGGTTTGTCATAGGTTTAAGGAGAAAAGTGGACCTAACATACTTACTTATATATCTAGAATGATTTGTGGGTTAGAAATGTTTCTCTTAGACCTGTGTAATGCCCATATAATATATATCTAGGATAATATCATACAAGTGTTACTTTTGGTACTGACATCATCATAAGTGCCTAATAGTATAATTCACATTCTTGACCAAATCTAAAATAATACAAACTATGGTACAAGACATGGAAATTATACTAAAATAAAATACTAAGATCAATACAATATCCATCATTATACAAAGATAAAATACACAACGGAAGACTAAATTTATGCTTCACTTGAAACATCCCGAGCATAGCTCCACTTGTAAATCAACCCTGCAAAAGAAACCTGAAAAGAAACAACAATAGTGGGGTGAGATAACAATATCTCAGTGGGTTCCCTATCTTAGAGTTCTCTCGGCTCTAAAAGGTTCGAACTAGACATTACTCAAGTCAGGGAAAACCTAGACTTCGAGCTCATATAAAACTAGAGACATCAAAGTAAAACAAAACGGAGCATACAAAAGGTGCTTAGAGGCATCTTTCCCGCCCATCCATAGCCGTAGCAGACGAGCACGGGTCACTCGATCCTCGACGTATAGATAACATTCCCCGCCCAGCCACACAAGGGCACTACATCACAGGTCACTCATTATCTATCAAAGGTACTTTCCCCATCCAGCCATACAAGGGCACTACAGCATCGGTCACGGTACCTTGCAACAAAGTAACTTTCCCCGACCATTCCACACACGGAGATCTCGACACAGGTCACTCGTTACTTATCCTAATGGATACTTTCCTCGCCCAACCACACTAGGACGAGAACGAGTCACGGTCATCCATTAAGGGATTCGAATCCACAGATTAATCATGTCTCCCCAGTTTTCCCGCCTCATGGGACCTCGACACGAGCTAAACATAATTAAATTAAGATTTTAACGCGTTGGGAACATAACCTCCATCTGTTCACAACTACTTAGCATGGGCATAATATTCGAGTATCAATGTCTAAGCATTGTCACGTCTCTAGTACAGTTTTGTATCAACCTAGGGTAATCCTACTTACCTCGCAAGTTATCTACCATCTCTCAATTCCTAGTCACAATACTAGGCCATTCAATTGGTTTATGATAAGGTTTCCTCACTCTTTCACTATTCATGATACCTTTAAATTATATAGTTTTCAATTACATATAATTCTAACATTTTAGTTCAATTACCACCATTAAATAATTCTCATAATAAACTCATTGCATCTACTCTCAATCAATCCTCATGATTAAGCATACCTTCCACAATTCCCTAACTAACATAATTACGGTTAATTAGAACAGTCGGGTAAAAATATAATTTCTCGGCATCATGCGATAGTATTTAATTTTAGCTTCAAAATAATATAAAGAACACTTAAATCGGATAACCGGGGAAAAAGTTATGAATTTTCAAAGTTTGGAACAAAATAATTTTTCCCAATACCTACAGCGTTAACTGGTTAACGCCTGCTGTTAACCAGTTAACCAAACCAGAACAGAAACACAGAAGTGCAGAAATAGCTGCGTTAACCGGTTAACACCCTGGATTAACCGGTTAACCAGAACCAGAAGCTGAAAAACACGTTTTCACAAAAGAGAAACCTTCCAAAACTCTACCGAAACATCATCAAACGTTAAAACAAACCCAACAAAGGTTCATAAACTTAATATCAGTATACTCATTCATTTTTATCGATTTTCAACCGTTCAAACTACCGATTTTAAGAATTCTAGCATTTTGACCTAAAACTCATAAACTCACAAACTCATTCAAAAATAAAAGTAAAAGTTTCTAGCTAAGAACCCACCTCTACAAACGACGAGGAGTTGACGAAGAAGATGAAGAAGAATGATGATTCTTGCTCTTGAGCTTCCATTCCTTCTTCCTTTCATTCTTCTCTTTTTCTCCTCCATTTCTTTCTTTCTTTCTTTCCAAAACTCTTGTTTTCATAAAGTGAGAAAAAGAATAGGAAAGAGATCTTATATCATTAGTTAGTAAAACTAACTAATGGGTCCAAAATTAAGAGTATCCAATGAGTCGAAAATGTCGCTCCCGGGATTTTCATCCTAGTACAAATGCGAAAGTGGCGCGGAAAAGGTAGAGTCGCCAGCCAGGCATTTTTATCTCGCAGGAACGGGAAAGGTAATGCTGCACAAACCTAAGGAAGAAGGAAAAGATGAGGTCCTGCGAACCAAAGATCTGGGTCCGGAAGTCAGTTACAACCTGGGATGGTATTAGCACCCCATATCGTCTGTTGTACCCGACAGGATCCACGCTTGTTAGTCTGTTTCAAAGGGTGATAAATAAGATGTTATTTGAATGAAAGAATTGCTAACTGGAACTGGAACTGAAATGAGAAAGGGAATTGGAAAAGAAAATGGAAAGAAAGGGGGAAATGTAGGGAAAATAAAGAATGTGCTTGAATGGGCCCTACCTCATTGCCTACGTACCTCATCGGGAAAATGAGGATCAGAGTCGTCGTAGTTCGTCTAACTAAGGCAAAAACTTTGTTTGTGCTTTTTAGGATGACGTTGCCATAGTTCTAACTCAGGTGTTACCAGCTCTGACTCGAGGGTGTTTATCATATCGTTGTTTGAACTGTCGAGGCAAGTCATATTCGTCTGCAAATAGTGGGAGATAAGAAGAGAAGACGTGGTATCTTTGTTTATTTGTCTTTTAGAAGAAGTGTTTTGACTTTATTTTTTTCGTGTGTACAACACTAAAGATTATGATACAGGAGCAAATACTTTCCAAGATCTCCCCCAATGAGACGTTTGTAAAGTATTCTAGAAGAGTGGAGGAGACCTCCACTAATCATTTCCCAAATGGCTTAAGGCTCGCCGCATATTGTACACACTTTCCTTATTAAATGTTTTGATTTTTCTTTGAAGGTGAGAAGTGAGACTCAAGTTAGCATAGGAAATATCTAAGGGGACTAGACTTACCCTAAATGGTTATGTTCAATGGTGAATCCTATGGTTAGTGAAGTTTGAACCGAAAACTACCTAAGCGGATACTAAACCTAAAAGAGAGTACAAAAAGTAATAGTGAATATGGCCCTCCTATGTCATGGTGGGTGAGAACGTATGATAAGTCGCGAAAGGAATGTAATGATGGATTGGGTGGGTCGATTGCGTGGTGCTGAGACACACGACTTATGGTTCGTAACATACACGGTTTGCATTGGTTTATTGGGGTGGATCGAAGGTATAGTCATGGGAGGTCCTAAAATCATATGAAACTTGTTTATTTATTTTTGTTTTGAAATTATTCGACGTTGGATCGAATAATCATTTTCTTTCTTTTTTAAACTTTGGTTTTCTAACGCTTCATTTTATCTTTTCTATGCTAGTTATAGGTATCAAGCATAAAAGTATTCTAGCTATTACATCACAAATCATAAAACCATAAAAAAATACAATCAAAGCATAGCGAAAAATAATCTGAATCTGTAAGCATGACCCTCGAATAATACCTTGCACAATAACAAAAAATCTTAGTAAGTGAAATTAATATGAGTAAGCAAAAACATGAACAAATGAATAAAGGTGTAAAATTGCAAAACAATATTAAAATACATATAAAACATAAAATTAAAATAAATGTCAAAAGGTCGGAAAATGAATTAAAAAAAATACAAACTATTTTTTTTATTATGTCAAAATATTATTTAAATTTTTCTGGATTTTTTTTTTGTGATGAAACTATTTTTTTTAAAAATGATTTTGTAAAAAAAATATCAAAAGGAATTAAAAGAAATTAAATGAAATAGATGGGGGGTACCAAACTAGTAATTTCCATGTTAAAAATACCTAGGCCTGTAACAAGGGGGCGCGGATAGAGATTCGTTTGGCCCACCCGTCCATGTCTAAGAGGTGCATAACATATGTCTTATTCCATTTTGTTGACTAATTTTTATCCGTTTGATCTATCAGTTAGTGATGATGGTGTGATGGCAAGTTGTGAACGCTAGGGTGTACAATGACTACGGTGGGGTAAAGTGTACGTGATTGGAATCTGGTGGTCCTATCGGACGGTGACAAGTGTCACCACCGGAGTGGACCACCCTTATGAATTCTTATCCTCTTGAAGTAAATAAATAAACTGACGGTGGAGATAATGAGATTTATGACTTTTCTTTATTCAAACGGTATTCTTAATGAGTCTTTATGAATTTTCTATAAAACTAAAATCAATTCTCAAATTAAAATCAAAGAAAAGTTCAAACCTCACCAAAAACGCATTCTTCCTCTTCCTCTTTGTAACACTAGCCGTCGTCGCCTTCTTCCTCGTCTCAATCGCTGTTTCTGTCGCACAATAATGGTGGATAAACAACTTTTCCTATGTTATCTCTTTTCTCATTATCGGATTCTCTTCACTCATCCATGGTCGTTTCACATCGCCTGACACAAGGTCCTTCGTCGATGTCGTCCCTCTTCCCTCAATCATGAAACTCTACGTTCATCTCGTTGTTCCTCAATCGAACTCCAAAGAAAGTGCTATGTACTACCTTGGAGACACCACCACAATTTTCGGTGTGAGTCCTTCAGATTCTTCAAATCTGTTTGCCTCTTCGATCTTCTTTTGATCTGAAATCCTTATTATGTTGGATCGATGGAGGTTCGATGTTTTATTCTTCTACTTCTAGTTTCTTGCGGCGAATTTTTACTGAGTTCTTGATGTTGAATTCATTTGTGCGACGTGATGAAGTTCTGTAGGTTGAATGAAGTCTTGGTTGCGAATGAATTGACGCGATGAAGTGAATCACTACAGAGTCGTTACAGAGTCGTGGAATCGTTATTATTTTGTACTCTACAGATTATTGAAGTGTTGTTGAAGGTGATAGTTATGAATTGATACAAATCATTGTGTTGTTGAATTGATTTACAGGTCCGCTTCTTGCTATGAATCATTATTATTGATCCATGATGAATTCTGATTCATGCGATGTGATGTGATTCTGCAGGTTCTGTTGTGAAATTCGACGCAACTGGATGAAGATGATGTAGGAAGGTTTGAAGACGTGCGACGAGGTGCAAGTCATCTTTCAGAAAGATTGATGAATAATAATTTAGAGCTTCTATGGTGGTTGAAGATGAAGAAGAATGAGATGAATGAAGTGTTGAGGAAGAAAAAAAAATGAGAGTGAATCTGAAAAAGAATGGAGGAACTGGGTGAAGGGAGATCAAAAATGTCAACCCCTTAAATTGCAATGGAGCTGGCCCTTTATAGTAGAAGATCTATGAGGGTTAAAATGGAATTTCAAGGTAAATTCTGTTATATGTTTGTTAGAGATTGTTAGAATAGTTAGGGGAATTTCTGTTATGGAGTTTATGATTTGTAATTGAGTTTTCTTTCCTTTCTCTGTGATTTGTGAAGGTTCCAGATTGTTGGAGCTTGAAGAGGCTTTTGAGGATTGAAGTTGAAGAGAAAGCTTTTTCTTTTTTTGTTAAATTTTGTTATCAATTTCTTCCCTTTTTGTGAATTTGTTTTCCCTCCCTTCTATAACTGATCTATTACATGTTATATCAGTCATGCCCTGTTTCTGAAAATTGGAGGGAGGGTCCTTTGTAATTTTTTGTTAAATTTGTAACTGACTTCTTGATGATAGAATTTATGTTGAAGATTTGGTAGTGAGCTCTTTTGGTTTTTCGATTAACCGTATTTTGGTTAGAATTCTATTATCAATTTTTCTGTTATGAAATGTTAGCTATCACCCCCATTTAGCTTCTTTTTTTCTTCTTCCGAGTTTTTGATGCTGGAAGATATTTAACTTCATAACTATATCGCGGTAAGCATGAGAACTTGAGAAATCCGGCAACAAAATACCGCAGTGCGCCAAAGTGCTTCTGTTTTTTTTTTAGAAAATTCCAGCACTGTAATATTAGTCATAAACGCCTGATGCCCACTTTAAAGATGGACTTAATGAATGCCGCTCCATTGAGCATTTTTTCTTCAAGTGCTAACTCGAGGTCTTATTATATCCATTACTTTTCTTTTGTTGACCTCATCCCTCTCTTTTTTTAATTGAATATCTTGCTGATGGCCAAAGGCAACATTATGCAATAAACCTCTCTGTAAACAAAATTGAGCTACAAGTAACACATCTTAAAAAAAGTGGGAGAGATAAAACCGCCACTTGACTAATAGGGCCATTATTGTATGTGATACAACAATCTTAATCAATATCTTAGAGAAAAGAACCATCCAAAGATTAAAATCCTATGAGAATCCATCTTGAATTATACAGAAACAAACAATTCTAGAATCATGTGCCATGATGAAACTTAGTTTAATGAATTATTACAACTTGAACTCACACCAAGTATATTCTTGCACCTGACATTAAGCTTATGCTTGGAATTATGCCTTGAAAATTCAAATTGATGAAGTTGAACTTTCATTGCAAACTGGAAATGGATATTTGAAGATTGGATTCAAAAAACCTCAAATTAAACAATTGTATGACTCTTCATAAAATCCCCAACTATTGACAATAACCAACTTGCATCCTAACTTCAATGCATTATATCATAAGTAAATACCACTTGAAAGAACACCACTGGATTAGGCATGACTTGAGTTGTTGAAGAATTGAATTCTAGTCCATAGTCTTCTCAATTCATCAAATGAAGAAACCTTCCACACTTGATACTTTTGAGAAATCTTGAAGAAGATAAACTCAATAGAGAAAAGCCTTGTATCTGGATGACTATTGACACAAATTCCCATGATGATGAGATTCCAACCTTTGTCTCGATCTTGGATGAAATAACTAGATAGGTCACCTCTGAATAAGAAAATTCAAACCACAAGAAAATTGCCTTGCCCCATGTCTAAAGAGCTCCATACAAATGATGAATGCAAAGTTATGACCTAATGAGAAATGCAGATGAATGTGAAGCATAAGGCTAGTTAGTGGTAATAAATATGAGGGCAAATTTAACAAAACCTCTGAGTCAGATAATACTTAATTAATTAATTTAAGTTCATCAGTTGCTCTAATCATTTTAATAGAAAACTCTTAGAGTACACCAGAACCTTATTAAATTCAATTAATATTATCCAAATCATTTAATTAAATATGGGGTATTACATTCTCCCCCCCCCCCCTAAATTGAAATTCGTCCTCGAATTTCCTTTACTCATCCATAACGACAGTCTGCGACACTGTCTTAGATCCATTATTAACCTTACTTCTGACACATACTCTGACATATTTAAATTCCAATCTGACTTCACGGTTTGAGGTCCTTGTTTCATGACAACCAAACTTCATGTCCTTACTCATACATTTATCCCAACATTAGGTTAATTTCTAACTTACTAATTTTGCAATCCGTCTATTGTTTCGCATTGAACCACTTAGTCTTGTTTCCCTTCTAGAGAAACATATTATTCTAATTCCTTCTATTGAGTCACAATACCAAGGCATAACCCTTAAAATTTATTTTGGGACAACCATTACTCGTCACAACTCCACAAGGTATCCTGGTGAAATCTTATCTACATACAATTTCCAACAAAAGCTCTTATTAAACCCTTCAATTACTATAACCATCTCAAAAGTTGTTAAACGACTTCTTTATCAATTCCACCTGTCCGACATCACACACTGTAACCGTTTACATTCGACACTCCATCCTTTCAGTGTCTTACTATATACAACACACTTAGAACAAAATTCTCTTACCTTAACACTCATAAATAATTCTCTTCCTATTTTCAACATTCCGACTAAATTCTTTCATCTGTCTCCTTCCATTATGCTTTCAAAGCCTAGCAATGGAGATACCACGAATTCTCAAGAAATACTAGGTAATTGGTAGTATGCGTAGAACACACGTCTTGTAGACATTCAGGGATAAGATAAATTACGTGCCACTTGTACAATAATAACATCAGTCCAAACTCTCTAACAACAGAGATACATGAGTTATACCGTTGCAATCATAACTAATACAATTCTAATTTCAATTTTAAACTCAAAACAATTTATCCAATTCGACTTAACAAATCTGACCATGGTTACTATTATCCGTATCAATTCTCTTCACAAGATTTCATTCACTCAAAGTTTCCGTTGACACAAGGTCTCCATTAATAACAACATGGCACTGTCACAGAACTTACAACCAATAGCGAGTCACCAGTACCAAACTTAAATCATCCCTAGTATACATACGGATTCCCAGAACACTTGCCTATCGTATACAATATTCCACATACTCACCTTTGAAGATTACATAGAACTTCTCATTCAAAACCATTTCTCTCAAGGGTCTCGTTCCTTAAACGGTCCAATTTACATGTTTAAATTTGGAACATTCATCTCCCACCCTTACTTAGAAGGTAACTAAAAATCCATATCTCTGAGTGCGACTCAACTACACCCATCTGGTATTACTCTTACGGAGTCCATAACTTGATGTTAAGAATTAACGATACTAAAATCAACCAATCGTTCATCTCTTGTCCACATAATAATCCTGGTACCAAAACGTTTCCTGAAAGATCAACACTTCATGAGTCTCTTATAACTTCTCAATTTAGGTCCTTAGTAGTCGCAACAACAACACACCAAAACCTTCAGATCATTTACCGTCTACCAATCATGCTCAAAATAAATTCCAACGCTTTATCCTCTGATACTTTGAACAGAGCCAAAACGGACTTACAGTTCAGAAAGTACAATTCTCTAAAGTCTTCTATAAAAGTCATGTGTCAATCGATTACCTATCCAAGGCTAAACGGTTGAACACAACCAAACTTGTTCCTCTTGTTAACAAATAATCCAACTCAAAATTATCAATCTAGTCCACACTAACTTGCAATATGACTCTCACTCACGGTTTCTAAATAGGTGCAACAATCGTTCACCGTCCATAACTCAAGATAACACAAAATGGGGCACCACATGCAGACTATACTCTCTGACAAACGACAAAGTAGAACTACCATTCTGTTACGGTCACATCACGAACACTCAACAAAATAGTCTGATCCCACTCTTACAACGATGTTAGCAAGAAAACGATAATGACAACATCAAAAGGGTTTTAGTCACAAGCTAACATTTGGTTTGTCCATAAACAAATCCAACACAAAATCCCTATCGGGTAAACAAAACAATGGACATCTCATTTCTTAGTACACAACATTATCCTCTCTCTTGAATTCCTTGTCAATAATTAAAACAATAACATTCTTAATCCCACTAGAGGTATATTCCAAATATTCAGATCATTCACAAATACAGGGGTTTTTCCTTACACCTGAAAAACTGAGGTAATGCATTCCTCTGAAAGACCTTTGATATCTATACTTACATATTAACATGGGTTTCCTTACCCTCTACCAATCATTGCATAGAAAGTTTCCATAGCTTCCTATAGGTACCAAGAACGCTTCAATTGGGCACTCCAGTCAAAATGTAAGGATCTTAGAAGACAAGTTTCCAAAACTTAACAATGATAATCGGCCGCTACCAGGAGGGTAACCAATTACTCCGTGCAAAACTTAACTTCCAGTAGCTAAAAGAGATTTAGAAATACAATTCTGTAATCGGGTACTACCCAGAGGGTAACCTGATTACTTCAAACACAGAAGCACAATTCTGGTTCTCATTACTACCTAAACCTCCCAAACTTATTCCAATCACGTCCCAAAAGTTACAACCATACCAACAAACAATTCTACGCATATAGTAATCACACTACCAGAGTCCTAATGGGCGAACCATCATTGATTAAACTTCCTTAGCTTTAGTTCCAATAAGAACTTAACAACTCGATAGTACATTCGTCCAAGAATATTTTCCGATATCACTTTCTCATAATACATTGTCATTATTGTTTCCATACCGTGTTCACTTCATGTTATGCAGTAATCCTCTCATAATCAAACATAATTCATCTTACTAGAACTCTCCCAAATCCAAGGGGCTTACTTTATCACTCATCACAACCTTATATAGTCCATACCAAATACGCCTCAAGTCACTAAATAAAGCTTGTTCTTTCTTCGGCACTATATCTTATACTATTCCTTGGGTAATTTCAACACTTACCAAATTGATCCCTTACTAAATATAACACCCTGATATATCACTCTAATCTTTGTCTCCTCGGTCATAACTGAATATACAACTCCAAACTTCTACTCTTCGTTCGGGGTATACTTGTCTCAATTGAAACGTGTAATCACATCCTTGTGTTTCTCTTCACGCTTCACCATAACTTTAGGTCCCCATAAGTAAACAAATGTTCTTTAGTTGTAACTTCTATCCATCTGTAAGGTATTATCTGAATCCATTCCATGAAGTGCTCTCACTCATCCATGATGCCACCACGATCTTAGGTCTGAAACACTAACAATTAACTCACTCCCAAACTTTACATCATGCCTTACACAAGCACCTTCTCTCTTCGTGGAATGAGATTTCTCAAAAATCTTGTCCATACCAGTGACTAATACCGATCCACCAGTGACTTTACGTATTCCTTGATATACTGACCATTCCTACTGCAGATATTTGTACCCTTCAGATTCTATCCATTCCAAAGGATTTCTCGAACAACACACTACTCTGCAACTCCATGTTACAGGAAGTAACACTCTTAAGAAGGCTCTCACTGAGCTGACCGAAGCTCCCTCTACTAACCCTTGGCTTGAGCCTACTCCCCCAACATAAGTTACGACAACACTTCGGAGTCCTCATGGTCGCACAACCATGATTCTACCTATCACATACATAACATTAGGTTGATCAAACCCAATACTACATAATATGATATTAAGAATCATGTCGGCAAGATACACGTAAGAGGCAGGAAAGATTTACTTATGATGTTTCAAGGCTAGGTCGAGGATACGACCTTATCTGATATCAACTGTAACGCCCATATAATATATATCTAGAATAATATCATACAAGTTTTATTTTTGGTACTAACACCATCATAAGGGCCTAATAGTATAATTCACATTCTTGACCAAATCTAAAATAATACAAACTATGGTACAAGACATGGAAATTATACTAAAATAAAATACTAAGATTAATACAATATCCATCATTGTACAAAGATAAAATACACAGCGGAAGACTAAATCTTTGCTTCACTTGAAACATCCTGAGCATAGCTTCACTTGTAAATCAAACCTAAATAAGAAACCTGAAAAGCAACAACAATAGTGGGGTGAGATAACAACATCTCAGTGGGTTACCTATCTTAGAGTTCTCTCGGCTATAAAAAGCTCGAACTAGACACTACTCAAGTCGAGCAAAACCTAGACTTCGAGTTCACATAAAACTAGAGACATCAAAGTAAAACAAAATAGAGCACACACAAGGTGCTTAGACGTATCTTTCCTCGCCTAGACATTGTCGTAGTAGAAGAGCACGGGTCACTCGATCCTCGATGTATAGATAACTTTCCCCACCCATCCACACAAGGTCACTACAACATGGGTCACTCATTATCTATCAAAGGTACTTTCCCCGCCCAGCCACACAAGGGCACTACAACACGGGTCACGGTACCTTGCCACAAAGTAACTTTCCGCGGCCATCCCACACACAGATATCTCGACACAGGTCACTCGTTACTTATCCTAATTGATAATTTCCCCGCCCATCCACAACAGGACGAGCACGAGTCACGGTCATCCATTAAGGGTTCGAATTCACGGATTAATTAAGTCTCCTCGGCCGTCCCGCCTCGTGGGACATCGACACGAGATAAACATAATTAAATTAGGATTTTAACGCGATGGGAACATAACCTCCATCTGTTCACAACTACTTAGCACAGGGATACTATTCGAGTATCGACGTCTAGGGATTGTCACGTCTCTAGTAAAGTTTTGTATCAACCTAGGGTAATCCTACTTACCTCACAAGTTATACCATCTCTCAATTCCTAGTCACAATACTAGGTCATTCAATTGGTTTATGATAAGGTTTTCTCACTCTTTCACTATTCTTGATACCTTTAAATTATACAGTTTTCAATTACATATAATTCTAACATTTTAGTTCAATTACCACCATTAAACAATTCTCATAATAATCTCATTGCCTCTACTTTCAATCAATCCTCATGATTAAGCATACCTTCCACAATACCATAACCAACATAATTACGGTTAATTAGAAAAGTAGGGTAAAAGTCCGGAAAAAATATAATTTCTCGGCATCATGCGACAATATTTAATTTTAGCTTCAAAACGATATAAAGAACACTTGAATCAGATAACCAAGGAAAAAGTTATGAATTTTCAAAGTTTGGAACAAAATAATTTTTCCCAATACCTACAGCCTTAACCGGTTAATGTCTGGGGTTAACCGGTTAACCAAACCAGAACAAAAATACAGAAGTGCAGAAACATATGTGTTAACCGGTTAACACCCTGGGTTAACCGGTTAACCAGAACCAGAAGCTGAAAAACACGTTTTCACAAAACAGAAACCTTCCAAAACTTCACCAAAACATCACCAAATGTTAAAACAAACCCAACAAAGGTTCATACACTTAATATCAGTATACTCATTCATTTTTATCGGTTTTCAACCGTTCAAACTACCGATTCTAAGAATTCTAGCATTTTGACCTAAAACTCATAAACTCACAAACTCATTCAAAACTAAAAGTAAAAGTTTCTAGCTAAGAACCCACCTCTACAAACAAAGAGGAATAGACAGAGAAGATGAAGAAGAATGATGATTCTTGCTCTTGAGCTTCCGTGAGTTTCCTTCTTCCTTTCCTCCTTCTCTTCTTCTCCTCCATTTCTTTCTTTCTTTCCAAAACCCTTGTTTTCATAAAGTGAGAAAAAGACGAGGAAATATATCTTATATCAGGGTCCAAAATTGAGAGTATCCAAAAATGTTGTTGAGTCGAAAATTTAACAAAACCTCTGAGTCAGATAATACTTAATTAATTAATTTAAGTTCATCAGTTGCTCTAATCATTTTAATTGAAAAGACTTAGAGTACACCAGAACCTTATTAAATTCAATTAATATTATCCAGAGCATTTAATTAAATACGGGGTATTACAACCTGCGTTTCATAAGCTTTATCCTTTTTCTATTTTATTTATTAAGGTGGGTGAGGTTGATTTTTTTGGAAGGCGTGGTTATGGATTATGACTTTCTGTGGATGATATTTCTCTTTGACTATGAGCAAAAGTTTGTTTGATAACATACTTTTGGATATTTAAGGGACTACCTTTTCTTTTGAGAGAGATCACTGGAATTGGTGTCTTAGGGTGGACAGTGTACTCTATTTCATCTACCTATTTTCTCTTTTTGAGGAATATTTTATTACCAAAAACCCCTCTAATAATATAGATTAGAACCCACAATAGTGGTAATATTCTCTTTACAACTCCTCTGAGAAAATATCTTCATTAAAGAAATTTTCTTAAAAGATGGGTTTTTATTGACCTTGTCAGTGTTTCTTATGGGTTGTATCTTGTCATGTAAAGTATGTCTCTTTTTTATTTGTTACAAGCAGTGTGGTGACAACATTGTGGTATATGAGTTTTTGGTGGTTTGAAAGGTTAGTTGTGTTGTTAGGAAATATTATCCCCCTCTTTGAGATTTTTTCTTCTTTAGGAGGTTTGGCTTGAATTAGAAGTTTTGGTATTCAGACCAAAATCTAGTCTCAACAAGGATAGCTTCATGGTTCATCAAAGGTTTAACATGTAGTCAAAGTCAGTTCACATGTTGATCATACATGTTATAGTCAAAGTATGCTCAAGCATGCAATAGTCGAAATGTTTGGTTTGTTAGCATGTTTATTTGAGCCTGATTGTTTATCCCAATTGTTTAAGTTAGATTGTAGCTTAAGTTAGCTTAGTAGTCTATAAATAGATTGTTTTTATCAGGTTGTTGGGAGGGACTTTTCATTGTTGAGATTCACTTGTAATCTTTGAATTCGAATAGAGAAAGTGAATAGTAAAACAAATATAACCAATCCTGATTCTTCTTCTTCCTTCTTCTATCTATTTCGTAAAACCTAATAGGGTTTATTATGTTTGTTCAAGAAACTCAATATTTTTCATATTTTGATTTGTTCTTGATGATAATGATTCAAAACAAATAGGTGTGGTGGGCATGGAGGAGAATATATCGTCAACAATGTATGAGACTGAGAATGATTTCAGTTTGTGTCACTTGAAGATACAAGCCCTATTGGTTCATTAGGGCTTGTTAGAATTGTTGAAGGGATCAAAGAAGATGGATGTTTTCCTAATGGAGAAGGAGAAGACGACAATGATTAATAAAGCTCATAGTACCATACAATTATAAATTTTACCTTTGATGTTAGGTTTTACGCTGATCATTGATGTTTCCTATAGATTGATGGGTTGAAAATGTCTTAACCATTGTCACTTTATAAATGGACGTCAAATATTCGTTACTTAATTTTTTTAACCAAATTGGAAAAAAATTCCCATCATTCGAGGGAATACTTCATAAATAAATTAAGGTAAATAAATAAAAGACACTAAAGTGATGTTGTTGAGATTCGAAAGGGGTGTTGATCAAAATATATAGTTAGTTAATCAATCAGTAAGTTAGTTAGGAAATTAAAAAAAATTATGATCTACAAGAGGTAAGTATTTCAATAGTACAAGAAGAACCAATATGAAACAATAGAAAAATCGAACATCAAAACAAGGATCCTGCAAAAATCAGAAATAAAACATACCATAAGAAATACACCAGAGGAAAATGCCACACAAGTGAATCGTGTCCGTAATGAAACTCGGGTTAGATTTCAAACCACCATAATGTTTCATAAATTTGTTTGCATTGATTTCTTGCAATAAAAAACTTTAATGCCAATGAATGTTATTATGCATATGAATGGAGTGTATCGCATATACATAGCAAACATGTACTACATACACAAAATACATCAAAAAAAAAAAATATCAACAAATGATTAAAGGTGCACTAATATAAGGTGATGGAGACTGGAATAATCATATTAATTTGATGATCTAGGCTCTAACTTGTTGCACACGTAATAATTAGTACACAAAACCTAAGCAAAAGCACAATACGATCAAAACAAAATATAATTGGATATGTCTTCCATTGTACGTATGGAGATAAATTCTCAAACACCCTTTAACAAGATATCAAATGAATTGTAAAGACACATGTACTCATTATCTTTACTTAAGTTTTCCCTTACAACAATGATTAATTACTTGGCTAGTTACGTGAACTTCTATGTTGACAAAATTGAATAATTGATTCAACATTTGATAGTAATATGGCTCACTCAAAAGCACTTATTACTTTATGTCTTCTCATATGCTTTGTTGAACAATTAACAAACACACATACATCTTCATAGAAACTATCTTCATCTTCCTTCCCGATGACCTAGAAAAAATAAGCCTTCGAGGAGATGCTTATACATTATTCTAACAAACTTTTTCTCTTCCCTTGTTTTATGAGATTCAAATGCTTCAAGCTTCATGATAAATAAGCTTTCCAAACATAATTGAAATATTTAAAGTATTCAAGTTATGCAGCTAGGTGACCATTCCTGCATATAAACTTTAACACTTTGTTAATCCAATCCTTGTTAGATAAAGTCACGTTGATATTCTTTATGATGACTATATAAATTGTTAACATAATGATATTAGATTCCTTCCCATAACTCAAAATCATATAATCAATTGAAATCATGTAAGCAATATTATATATAATGATATTAGATTCCTTCTCCTAATCCTGGAATATATATATATATATATATATATATATATATATATATATATATATATATATATATATATATATATATATATATATTTATTTATTTATTTATTTATTTATTTATTTATATTTATATTTATATATCCTCTATTTAAATATGAGAGCTCTATTGATCACACCTTTCAGATCGTTCTAGCCCATTCCTCAACTTTTGAGGTTGCAAGACCTGACCAAAATACCATCTCTTAGGACAATTTTTGCTGGATGATATGGGGATTGAATGGTCTAAATGGGGTGGCGTTAATTAGACTATTCTCTTAAGGTCATTTTCAAAAATATTTCCTTTACAAAAATAGAGTTTTACAAATAGATGCGATGATTACTAACGAAAATGAAAGATAGTTATGGTTCCATGAAAGTAATATAAACCTAAGTATGCAAACTATATAGAAAATTAAAGAGAAATGGGGAAGGAGAAGAGTACACCTGATTCATAGTGTTATAGCTCAATCGTCTTCGCTTTGGCTTAATCCATTATTCAATGGTTTCCCATTGAAAATCTGTTATCTTCTAATATAAAATAATGTGACAATTATTTATAGAAATTATATGACCACTTGATACAAGAAACTCCTGAAAATAGATACTCTTTTATCTTGATCCTCTCTAGTTGTATATGGTGTATGTTTCATCGATCTTGCAAAATCCACATGATCTCAACTTAGCTCTTCCAGAATCAAGGACTTTATCAAGCCTCTATTATGCATCAACCTTTACTCGGTCCTACCAGTCCCTTGAACCTTGATCTATCTAAAGAACAGAGAAACTCTGATGTTATATGTAAGATTCCACACATTAGTACCAAAGCAACATGGAGAAAATATTTTTTCCGTTTAATTTCTTGTTGGATTGCCAAACTCTAGCAATATAAAATAAAATAAATCTTGACCCATAACTCAAGAACTTCATGAACAACAACGGATGAACCTATTATACGATGAATTTTGGCCAAAATATTTAAAATTTATAAAATAAATAACCCAAAAAATTTAACAATGAATCATTTTAATACTCCTTTCAAACATAAGACTTTAAAAATAAATGTATTTCGAATGTCATTTGCATTTCTTAAAAACTTACAATCAACTCATCCACTACGCCAAAATTGGTCTGTAGCAGCGCAACAAAGACAACGTTTTTTGTAGAAAGTACTATTATTGGTATTTTAAAAATTTCGCTTAAACAAAGCGCTCTAAAAGCCAGCCTTTAGAGAGCGCTTATAAAAGCGTTGTTAAAAATCCTAAACTGAAGCCACCTTAGACAACGCTTTTCTCAAAAGCGCTGCTACAGGGAAACCTTAGAAATCGTTTTCTTAAGAGCGCTCTCTAAAGTCAATAAATATATTGAACTTTCAGAATCACAAAAATGGAAAACGGGGGTTCGAACCCATGCCCTTGAGGTTAAAAATAAATTAGTAAACCTAAGACGACATGTTTTTGTAAAAGCGCTCTTATAGGTTATATTTTGAAATCCATTGCATTGACCTGCTCTCTTAATGCGTCGATGCAATGGACATTAATTTCATATAAATTATATATTAAATACCTTAGACAACGCTTTCTTTAGAAAGCGCTCTCTAAGGTAATTTATTTAATTAAATTATTACATATTATCAGAAAACCTAAGAATGTGCTTTCTAAGGAAAGCGTTGTCTAAGGTATTTAAAATTTAATTTATATGAAATTAATGTCCATTGCGTCGACGCATTAAGTGAGCAGATCGACGCAATGGATTTCAAATTTGTGACAGATTGCTTTGTGCGCATGGGGAGTTGCTCCACTTTATAAGGATTTCAAATTTTGACTCTTCAAATGGTTTAATATAAATTATATTTTAAATCATTTACTATTCTTCTTCTTCCAATTCTTCCCAAAATTCCTCCAAAACCCAAAAACTCATATTCTCTTTTCCAAAATTTCTATTCTTTTTTCCAATCTCTTCAACATCCTCATGGCTTCAATAAAAGTTGCTGGTAAAAGGTCAAGCCGTCCTGCCTCAACATCTCATTCGTCTATACTGGTAAATACTAAAAACGCTTTCTAAAGTAGGCTTTTAAAAGCGCTTTTGCCTTAAATAAAAGCGATGTATTTACCTACGACAGCGTAGGCTTAGAAAACGCTTTTAAAGGCCAAAAAAAGTGATGTTGTAGGTCTTGTTTGGCATAGTGATCCAAAAACACTCTAAGAATTGAGAAGCAACTAAAACATGTTAATCTACAATAGGTTAAGGATGAGTTCAAATACAAAAGATATATGTGAAAATGTGTTCTTTGAAAATGAGTTCTTAAGTTTTTAGAAAGGATTTCAAATTTATAATTATCATCACAATAGTCATTTTATCTTTTTGATGAGGGAAAAAGGAAATGGTTTATACAGGTTATTGAGATTAGGCAAAAAAAGAGTAAAAATGATGTTGGAATCGAGTCATAAGCACATGTATGATTTGAGTCAAGTGAAAAAGTAATTTGAATAAAGAAATAAAACATATGAGAAACCCATTTGTATTATTCAAGTCATGATTTGACTAATGATTCCAGTCAAGATTGAAGTCATGATTCAATTAATGTAGAGTATGATTCAACTCAAACAAGACCGAGACAAAACATGGAATTTTATCACTTCATGATTCGAGTCATGTACAACATGTGAATTGAGTCACAGACTCTTGAATTCCCCATGTTTCATTTGGTTTGATTCATAGGATGTGTGATTTGAATCATACATCTAAAATCTCAAATTTTACAATTTTCAAATATGTTTTGAGATTCTACATATGGTGTGACTTGAACCAATCTCAAATATGGTTTTTGATCCAAAAACTCGACTAAGTGACTTAAAGTAGGGGTGGAAAAACGGGTCATGGCCCGTCGGGTCGGTCCGCGCACCCGCCTGAAAATGGCGGTTGGGTTGGGATTTTGAGCCCACCGCCCACCAAAGTTTGTCCCGCTAAAGACCGCCACCCGCCAAAACCCGCTGCAGCCCGTCGTACCTATGAAATTAACAATTTTGCTTATATTTTAGGTGAAAGCTTGTTGAAATTTCTATATTTTATTGAAGATTAATACTTGATGAGTTTAGTCTTTTGCCATTTATGCTTTCTAAATGTTGGTTTGATGTTTTTTTTATTGAAATATAAAAATAAAACCTTTTAATTTATTTTAAAAAATAGAAATAAATAAATAAATAATGAAGGCGGGCAAGCCCGCCGCCCGCCAACCCGCCACCTTGGCGGGGAGGACTAGACTTTTATGCTCATTTCAACTTGTTCGTCCCGCTCTTTTTTTGACGGGTTTTAGACGGGACGGGCGGCCCATTTTGCCACCCCTAACTTAAAGCATATTACTCACACTAAAAAATAAACAGTTTGATTTATGCATACAAAAATACAATTTAATGCAAAATAACATAAAAATGATTGCACTTAATTTTAAGATATTTGCAAAAATCTAACTTAAAGGAGATTCAATTACTAAAGCAATAAATGATATTAATAAAAAAAATGAGACAAATAACAAACCAAAACCCTAAATAGTATAGCAACTTCACGAGAGAAGTATCAAAACTATAAAAAAGAATAATAATAATCTCTGAACCAAATCAGAATACTCAAACAACTATTGGTTAAAATATATGTTAGAGTTTTAAAACTAGTCAGAGAAACTTCACGAGTTCCCCATTAATTACCAAGAAACTAATTCCAAGAGAGCAAAATGCTCTTTTCCTCCATCTTTTTCACATTTTTTGAAGAATCATAAAAAATAAATCATTGAGCACAATCCAAATAGGCCAAACAATATCATGTCAAATGATAGAAAATCCACCTCTAAACATAGTCCTATCACCTATAGAGAAAAAAACTAAAAAAGAATAGAATCCCTATGGAAAACCACCAACAACCCCAACCACTTAAAAATAATCATATTTTATTTCTGTTTTGTTGTCAAACAAAATCTAGTTAAGAATTTATGAGAAGATCATGATTATAATGCATAAACCTAAACAAGACATGAATGTGTTGTTATGGAAGTAAACAAACGGTAAAATCTAAAGAGAGTAGCAGCCTTGTTTGACTGCCCAATTTCTGTTATTCATTCATATAGTCCGCCGGCAGAGTCAAATTCATGCTTCATTAAATATTTCATGTTTCTTCTGTCCATAAGCCAAAACAAATTCAAAGGGAAGATAAAATTGTTTTATCTTTGAAAACAAATTTCAGTAAAGAGAGAAAGAGATATCACTAATTTATATATTTATGTTTTTTAAAATCGACACCGGTTTGGTATATTAATTTTGTCTCTATAAAAAAACTTGTTGCCTCAATAAACATTTTTTATAATAAATAAATATATAAATTATATGAGATCAAATGAAATATTTTTATTAATTTCAATTAGAGTGAAATATATTTTTAACTTTTACAAAATTATTGAAAAATTTAATTTTAGCCCATGATATTAAGTCAATGTACATTTTTAAATGGTTGTTTCAAGTATGTTAAGAATGTTATAAATAGTCATCTATAAAAACTTTGAATTTTTGAATTTGGTTGGTTAAATATTTCACCAAAAGTTTAATTATATATAAATTAAACATACAAAAATCAAGATACAAACTTAAGAAAAAGATGGACTTATAAAGATTTAATTTTAAACATTTGTGTAAGAACTTTTTGTAAACAATATCTGCACAATTATATTTAAGAATATGTTATTCAATAATACATATTAACTAAAAATGTTTACAAGATAATTTTATAAAAATTAAAAAATATTTTAGTAATTTAAAAAAAAATTATGATTTTATAGATATGAAAATCATATTTAATCTTTTTATTATTTACTCTTAACAATACCCATTACTCCTTTAATCATAAATACACACATTGATATAAAATATATATATATATATATATATATATATATATATATATATATATATATATATATATATATATATATATATATATATATATATATATATATATATATATATATATCTTTTAAAAAAACATCTTTTCATAAAATTATAAAGGAGAATTCTGATAGTAAAACTATAAATTTTGTCAAAGTTTAAATAATTTTTTTGAAACTATTACTCTCTTCGTCACAAAATTATGTTTTCTTTGAATTTTTTTATATTATTTAAGATAATGATTAATTGTATTGATTACAATAATAAAACAAGTATCATTTACTAAAATAACTCTATTATTAATAATAGATAGTAGAACAGTTATATGAATTAAAATAGGGTCATGCTAACTAGTGCCTTGAGAGCACTGATTAAGAATTTCAAATAAGGAAAATATATTATGTTCAATTTATTCAATGCATACAATATTCTTTTAAAAAGTTGACTATTTCTCTTTTCAATACATTGAATACAAATATATTTATGAAACATATGTCTTTTTAATCTATTAAATAAATGTTTAATTTATCATTTTTAATCTTTTAACTAGTGTCTTGAGGGCACTCGTTAATATTTTCCATTAAAATATAATAAATAAGATTAAATTAGTGAAAAATAGTAATAAATATCACATCAGTATTTTAAAATGATAAATAATTTGAGATACATAAAAATATAAAAGAGGATTCTTATTATATTATTATAGAAGAGAGAGTATATATTATATTCTTATCTTTATGATAAAAAGTTCAATTATTATCATTTACCACTATATTTTTGTCACATTACCAAACATTTGTAGTCTTAGGTCTTAGGGTCAAGACTTGTAGATTATAAACATCATGTTAAAAAGGTAGGGACGGTCTTGAGGTAAGGGTTGAGATCTTTCCCTTTCATTGGATCTCAAGGGTTCAAGCGGTTATCTGAAATAGATAGGGACGGTCTTGAGACAAGGGTTGAGATCGAGGAAATTCAGGGAGTTGTTTTTTAATGTGCTTCGAATCGTAGTCCCGGACCGGATGGGTTTAGTTGTGATTTTTTGAAATTGTGTTGGCCGGTGGTGGGAGTTGATCTTACTAGTTGTATTCAGGAATTCTTTGACGGAGGCACGCTCCCGATGGTATTTGCTTCTTCGTTCTTGGTACTTATTTCAAAATCTGACACTCTTAACAATCTTGATGACTATAGACCCATTTCTCTCATTGGTTTGGTTTATAAAGTGATATAAAAAATTCTTGCGAATAGACTCAAATTTGTGATTGGTAGTGTCATCTCTAATTCTCAAACGACATTTATTGAAGGGAGGAATCTTCTTGATGGAGTTTTGTGCTTAACGAAATAGTTGACTATGCTAAAAGAAGTAAGAAACAAGGGGTACTTCTTAAGGTTGATTTCGCGAAAGCGTATGATTGTGTTGATTGGAATTACCTTCCTAGCATTTTGAACATCATGGGTTTTGGAGAAAAATGGAAAAATTGGATGAAAATTGGCGTCATGAACAGCTTTATGTCGGTTCTTGTTAATGGTAGTCCAACCAAGTATTTCGTGGTTTCTCGCGGGCTTAGACAATGGGACCCGTTTTCTCCGTTCCTTTTTGCAATTGTGGCGGAAGGCCTTGCCGTTCTCATGAAGAGAGCGGTGGATCGGGGTTTCTTTTCCGGATTCATATTAGGAGAGGGGGTTTCTTTCAATTTTCTCCAATTTGTTGATGATTCGGTTTTAATTGGCAATGGCTCTTGGAGCAACTTATGGACTATGAAAGCTATCTTGAAAGGTTTTCATCTTGTTTTCGGTCTAGACATTAATTTTAACAAAAGCTCCCTTTTTGATCTTGGAGTGGATCTTCCTTTTCTCTTGGCGGCGGAAAACTTTTTAGCTTGCAAAATTGCTTCTTGCCCGTTCAAGTTTCTTGGAATTCACATAGGAGGTAATCATTGACTTATATCTTTTTGGAAACCTTTGATTGATATGGTGAGGGCTAGACTTTTTTCGCGGTTTTATTAAATTTACCCATCCATTACATGTCTTTTTATAAACTCCCATCTAAAGTGGTCCGAATTCTTACGGCTATTCAAAGATGTTTTCTTTGGAATGGTTCGATTCATAAAAAGGTATTTTTTGGATTAGTTGGAAGGTGGTGTGCAAACCTAAGGAAGAAGGTGGTCTTGGTATTATGGATATTAAACTTTTCAATAAGGCCTTAATGTCTAAGTGAATTTGGAAGTTATTTCCGGGTGATAAGTTCATTTGGAGTGCTATCATTGAGCATAGGTATCTGGAATATGCATTAATTTTTCATCTTTATGAATTTCCTAAGTACAGTGTACCTTCTTCTTTGTGGTGGAGAGATTTAGTTAAATTATCTTGGAATTTTGGGGGTTGCCATTTTTCATATTTATTACATCATAATATTGGGGATGGAAAAAGTTCCTTTTTTTGGCTTTCAAGGGGGTGTGGTCAAGAACCCCTTGCTAAAGTCTTTCCGGATTTATGGAACATTGCTACTAACAAATCTAGTTTAGTTGTTGAGAATGGTTTTTTTTCCAGGTGACATTTGGAGCTGGCGGATAGGAGGGGTTTTTGAAAACTTGTCGGCTGTTGTTCTCGTGCAGAGGGAGCTTATGTTCACTCGACTGACAGTGTTTCAGGTCTACCATAATGCTAAAGTTGGTATTTTGTGGTTGGCCGATAATTCTGGACTTTCTTCGGTTAGGTCCGCGTATAGGTTCTTGGCACAACAGGAAGGAAGTGAATCGGTTGCTTTATCGGAGGTAGATCGTCGAGCTGCATTTCAGTTAGTGTGGAAAACACCTATTCCTTTAAAGATTCTTGTTTTTGGTTTGAGAGCTATTCATGATAAGCTTCCGACAGGGACCATCTCCGTAGGCGTGGTGTGCTTGTCAACACTTTCAAGTGGGTATGTCCTTTTTGTTTCTTACATGATGAAACTCTTGAGCATCTATTATTTCATTGTTCCAAAACTGCTTTGATTTGGAATTTTGCTTGCAAATGGCTGGATGTTGAGGAAATTTATATTGAGAATATGTTGGGTCATTTAAGTGTTTGGATCGATAGATTGAGGGCGAAGAAAATAGAGGTTAAGAAGGCGGTCGGATTATGGTTGATTATTTGTTGGGTGTTATGGTCATCTAGGAACAATATTATGTTCAAAGATGAATTTTGGGATTTTGATACTATCACCCATAGAGTAATTATTTTTTACGGTGGTGGTTAGGTAAGAAGCATACGAATATTAATACTTGTAATTATTATGAATGGACAAATATTCCTTACGATATTTTGTAATTCTCATTCAATTTGTATTTTAGACGGGTTTAGATAACCTTTATATCCTTATTATATATAATATTTTGCTTATTAAAAAAAAATGTTAAAAAGGTGGAGACATGGACCATATCAAAGTTTAAAATTAATATATTGATACATCATAGACCATATAAGACATTTCCATATTCAAACCATTTACTATTAGTATAAGTGTTGGATAATGTTTTATAGCTGGAACGGAAAGAGACATGGAGCTACATGCTGAGCATAAGGTGTGACCAGTTAGTGAAATATGATTGGTCTTTTTATTAGACTACCCAATTATAGGTCGTTTTTGTAGACAAGCAAGAAACCATTTCTGGTAAAATAATAATTATTATTATTATAGTTGATGAAGGTGACAAACATTTAAGCCAAAAATGAGGTTGCATTGTCTCATATTGAGAACTTTCTTGGCGCAAGCTAGCTATAACCTGATCAAATTGAGGGAAAATACAAATAAATTTGTTCAAATACACGTCTTTTGATTAATTTTTGTGAATTAATTTATATTTGCGTGCTTATTTCTTGTGTTCTTATTTATGAAAGCACAAACCCATAGATTCGACAACCAAAGAAATCCAACATCTCACGTCTGAATCGGAAATTTAAAGATAATCAAATACTATGTTTGGATTGACTCTCATATATATATATATATATATATATATATATATATATATATATATATATATATATATATATATATATATATATATATATATATATATATATATATATATATATATATATATATATATATATATATATATATATACTAGTAAGTAACTCGTGCGTTCGCGCGAGATACGTTTTTAGATAGAATATAGTTTTGAACGCGTATTTGTTTGCAATTGTTATAAAAGTTAAAAGTTAAAAGAAAAATCTTAAGAATAATAGTAAATTTAAGCTGAAATAGAGATAAATGTAGAAGATGAAATATAAACAACAATATCAAGAATAATATGATTAAGATTAAAAACTATTTAAATATGTATTAGATCAATAATCGTTTTAATTTTTTTAAACAAATAAGACAATTATGTTATAAGAGAAAATACAATAGTCGATAAATTTTTATCATTTAATATTTGAATTAGTAATAAAGTTGATCTCGTTTATAACAATAATATTTATTTTCGTATATAAAAAAATTTCATCAACAAAATCTTTTTTTCTGTATATAAATATAAATTTTGTTTTGACACTATTAAAAAAAATTGAATCAATAAAATTATTCTCGTATATAAAAATATTTGAATCAAAAGTAAAATTGTATCTGTTTATAATAATAATATTTTTTTGTATATAGTAATATTTGAATAAAAAAAATATTATTTTCAGTATATAAATAGTATATTTGTTTTGAACGTTGTTTATAAAAATATTAGAATCAATAGTGAAGTTGTTCTCGTATAAATAATAAAATTACAAATGATAGTAAATATTGAAAGTTGAAAAAAAAATTAATTTAAATTGAAAAAGTAATACATATAGAAGATGAAAGATAAACAACAATAACAATAATAATTAAAATTTGTATTAGATAAATTTATCGCCTAAGAGGCATGGTATATTCTATTTTAAATGCAATATCAAAGAATTTATTTGGGTGTGCTTATTCTTGTTTAAGATGTTTATCTAAACATAATATTAGATAACTTTCATAACATGCTTCCATTATCACCATTAACACAAGCCTCCCTCTATCATGCGTCCTGGAGTAGTTACATAAATGTCTCTAGTACTTAGGATGAGAAACTACTACTTTGAGAGCTTAAATAAATAGGGAGCATTCTGCATTACTCGCCAATGAGCTTAATAGAATGGCTTATGAATAAGTGACATCAATAATATTTCATTAAATAAATACACATACATCAAACTAATGTTGTTGATTAGTTGACATGGAACTAACTTAGTTGTGTTAAGAATGACATTACAACAGTTATTTGCAGTACCAAATAAGAAGAACATTCATTAAAGAATTGTTTTCATCATTTAGAAAAACAAATAAGAAAAAGGACAAATATACACCTCACAGTTTTATGCTTTCCCTTGCAATATTCCATTGATTAATAAAGCTTTTGATCAATATACAACAATTCTTATTAACAATCAAGTGTTGTGTGGATGAAGAATCTACATAGAAAATTATGACTATTAGTCATTAATTATTATTTTGACTAAGAACTCGTAACTCTCAACAAAATCAGTGTCATCTAAATACCTTTGAAGCAACAAATAATACCTAAAAATAGCAGTGAAGAAAACTCCAAGTCGTAATACCAATTTATTGACATATTTAAGCGCTACGGCGGCCAATAATACCGAAAATAAATAATTTTCTTAAACAATGAAAACCTTTGAAAACTGAAAAAGAAAATGATACCTGAATATTTGCATGTAGTTTCCAAATACATGAGATATTCCCGAAAGAACGAGCACTCTCTTTAGCAACCTCAGATGCTTCCCGCAATCAGTTCAATGGGGTTTAACTAAATGTTGTCAAAATTGAGTTCAACTAAATAACAAATGATGTAAAATTATTAAAAAGAACAGAAGAGAAAAAATCTCTAACAATGAAGCTCCCCCTGATATGCTTACAGGTGCCGCTCCCGGGATTTTCATCATAGTACAAACGCGAAAGTGACACAGAAAAGATAGAGTCGTTAACCAGACAATTTTATCCCGAATGAATAGGAAAGGTAATGTTGCACAAACCGAAGAGAAAAGGAAAGGACAAGGTCATGCGAACCAAAGATCTGGGTTCGGGAGTTGGTTACGACCTGGGAAGGTATTAGCACCTCAGACCGTCCACCGTACCCGGCAGAATTCACGCTTGTTAGTTTGTTTCAAAGGGTGAGAAATAAGATGATGTTGAACAAAAGGACTGCTAACTGGAACCGGAATGAGAAAGGAAACTGGAAAAAGAGATAAAAAAAAAAGAATGGGGAAAATGTAGGGAAAATAAAGATTGTGTTCGAACGGGCCCTACCCCGCTGCCTACGTACCTCATCGGGAAAATGAGGATCAGAGTCGACGTAGTTCGCCTAACTAAGGCGGGAACTTGTTTGTGTTTTTTAAGATTGAACTGTTTATGCCTATGCTCAGGTGTTGCAGGCACGCTTGGTACGAGTGTGTTTACCGTCTTGCAAAGAGACAGGTCGAAGCGAGTTCGTTCGTTATGAGCGAAGAGATGAGAAAATAATTATCGTATGAAAGACGTTTGTTTGTTACTGTCTTTTAGAAGAAGTGGTTTTGATTTTGGTGTTTGTGAGACATCCTCATGTTAAGACTTGTTCATCATGATAGATATCCTATACCTCATCCCAAAATGGAATGCGTGCAAATACCTCGTGACAAAGTCTCCTGGCGCGTGAGAAAGCTCAACCTTTATTAAGTATTTTTGAGTTATTTTGAGATGAAAAAGAGGACTCAATCGAGAAAGGACAAAAGCTAGGGGAACTAAGACTCACCCTAAGTTATTCATTCAAGGGATGTCCTAGGGTTAGTGTGGTCTTCTAATCCTATAGAAGAAAAGGAAAAGAAAATGAAATTAGAAAGCAACTTACTTCTCAAAAGAAGTTAAGTTGTTTCTAAAGGGGGATTAACACGAAGTTGTACAAGACAAGGCCTAAAGGGTCAAGACAATCACAATTTGAAAGTATAAATAAAGGTGAGGAAAGAATTTATAAACAAGGCTTACTTCAACCTCCCTACAAAACAAAGGTTAGCTTCACAAGGTTAAAGTGATAAAAGGAAAGAGGTAAACAAGTACCAAACAATTCTTAATACAATTATGACCTAACTAGACTCAATCCTAACTCTAAGGACACTAAAAAACTAAGCAAAGCCTAGAGTCAGCCACTACTACAACTTTTTATTGCACAAACAGCTACTAAATGCAATTAGCAATGCAAACAGTCTATTACAGCTACCAAACAACATGAAAATAGGTGTAAAAAGACCAAAACAGAATAATGCAACATGTTTTTACAGCTTCTGTTTCCAAATGCAGAGATGAAAACATGGCAAATTTTCAATTGTTTTTCGAATGCAAAAAATGAGTTTTAATGCAAATAATGAGATGAAAAGATCATGCAATTTAATGCAACAACATGAATTGGATGTCGACAATGGAACGCAACATATGAATACACAACAATGGATGTGAATCATGTGAATTGTATGGTTTTAAACAATATGCAATTTTTCTCCAATTTGTGCTCACTTGACCTAAACATGAGTGGACCGCAAATGTGATGCAAAACATAATCGTGAACACTTATTATCATGCTATGGATAATGTTAAACCATGCAAACAATGGTCATATCAAGCTATGAACCTACATGCAACACTTATGCCAAAAATCGGAACCTAACGAAAAACATGTCGAAAGCTATCGAAACTACGCACACCTGCTCTAAATTAGCTCCTAAAAACTTCCTAAAATCATATCCTAAGGATCCATGATGATTGGAGGGGGAATGGATATCAAAAATGCAAGAAAATGCAAGAATTTCTCATTTTGGTTAAGTGGTAACCGGATACTACCTATGTAGTAACCGGTTACCAGTTCAAAAAACTGGATTTTCCGCAAAATTAACACAGGTAATCGATTACTACCTATGTGGTAACCGGTTACTCTGCAACCAGAATAAAAAATTTCTGCATTTTCATGCAAAAACCAGTAGCAACTTATCCAAATAAGCTCTAATCTGAGGCCTATCAACCTAGCACGAAAATCACACCTTAATGCAACATTCTAACACCTATTAACAATATAATCACACCACAATTCTATCTCTTATGATCAAACCATTCAAAGTATCAAAAATCAAGAAAAACGAAGAATGCACGAGGCGGGATGAAGAGAAATAAGTTAAAACAAGAAGTGATTTTGGATTCACCAACTTACAAAGCGGAGGTTTTTTTGGTGATTGTTGCGATGTTGATCAATGCACGAACGAATAGAATAACGGAGATCTAAAGCTTCGATCCGCAAGCGTGCAAAATAAATGCAATCGATGAGAATTATCCGAAACACTTCCAAACGGTGAAATAAACACCGCAACCGTGACAAATCCTTCTATTATCCGCTGAATCGGTGAAGATGATAGAGGTTTAGCTTCCGATTCTTTGAGTTTCAATGCGAAACTTGAAGAATCTTGATGATGAAACTTTGGTGTGAGTTTGAAAAAATGGAGAGAATTGAGAGAATTGAGATTGTGAAAATGGTGAAGCTTGGGTGAAAAATGATTCTAACCTCTTTTTGGCTTGATGAGCAAGGTTTATATAGTAGTTAGATTTGGAGTTAGGTCTAGGTTTGGCGCGAGGCTTGGACACGAGGCTTGGGTCCTAAGCTAAGGTTTGGTCGGGAATATTCTTAGAATATTCCTTGGCATATTCTTGGAATATTCCTTGGAATATTCTGGGAATATTCCTTTGGAAGAGTGTAAAATATTCTAGAGTTTGGTAGAAACACAAAGCAAAATGGAAAATGGAAAGTGAAGGGAAGCAACCAACTGATTTTTGAATTTTTGAAAATCTGAGTGAAGTAACTGGTTACTACCTATGAGGTAACCGGTTACCAGTGCAAAATCTGGCCTTTTTCTTTCAAATTTCAGCAGGTAACCGGTTACTACCTATGAGGTAACCGGTTACTTCAACCAAAATTTGAATTTTTTTCTCTTTTTGGTGTGAAACCTTGGATATCTGGTTTTGGTCATATTTTCTGAGATTATTTTCCTTCCAAGACCCGATAGTCGCCAAATAACCCTTGATCACATGCCCCGCGCCTCAACTAATGATGCACGCTTTCTATGATTGTTTTTATTATGCAATGTATGGATGGATGTGCAGGATAGAGCGGAAATAAAGCATAAGCTACTCAGAAACGATGATAAATAAGAGGGAAAATTTTGGGGTGTTACAACAAGTTAATTCAATCTTTTGAAATTAAACATGACTTGTGGGACTATGCTCTCTTTCACCAAAACAACAACACAACCACCCCCATCCAGCTCCAGTAAGCCTTGCCGCAAATGCACCATTATCGAGTGGATCACTTCATTTACTGAGAAGCAAAAACAGAAAATACAAGAATACCTCAACAAAAGTGTTGAATTAATGTTGGGAAGCAATAGGTTCTGTGTGTGCGATTATTTGCTCACAGGCCATCTAAAACCGCTGCTCCATACATATCAGAACTTGCAGATACTACTGTTGGAGAAGAATTAGGAACCTAATTTTACAACAAGCATGAAGACATGACAAAAATTTAGCAACATAAATAATAGCCCCATATCCAATAAAGGGTAACAACAACAACCACAACTAAACATTTTCCCGTTAAGTGGAATCGCCTATCAAAATTTATTAATGTTTATGATGAGAAAGAAACATGTGTGCATAATTTTCACATGAGAAGTTCAAGATATATTTTTAAAGAGAGTATCTTATCAATACTTGTATCGGATATAAAGACAAAAAATTAAGGGGGATATTGAAAGTTGACATGGAAAATAGAAGTGCCAAAAAACATTTTGGTAGTTTGAGACTATTTGCAAAAGTTTATGGGAACTAAATACTATTTTTAAGGGTATCTTACAGAGGATTAAAGAACCAACATAAAATATTTGTCAACTGTAAAGAAAACATTTATTTTAAAAAGATTACCAATTTGTTTTTGGTACCTTAAATTTTTTGAAATGGAGCAAAGTACTTTTTCAAGCCAATATAGAGTCAGAAACAACATTAGGTTGAATTGTATATAGTATCCATTGTTGCCAATATTAGAACTCAGATGCCCTGCAAATAATACCAAGATTAGATAACACTCAAATGTAACAGTCGGTGGGAAAGCTGGAAATATTGAAAAGTAACTAAGCACAGATTAACTATATAAGCAAAATAACGATAATAATTATATTAAAAAAATAAAAAGGGACCTTGATTAAGTCCTTAAGCTATGCTTTAAGACCTATCTCCTGTGTATCAAATTCAAATGAAAAATCAGTAAAATTAAAATAGTGTATCAAATTCAAATGAAAATTAAGTAAAATAAAAAAACTAAAAAACAGAGAGGAAAACAAAAGAGTGTTTCAAAGAATCGGAAAAGAAAAGAGCGTTTCAAAGAATCAGACCTAAAAATAGAGAGGACTATTGAGAGTAGAATACCATTGCAACCCAGGTTTGTAGAGGAGAAATATGTTAGGGTTTTGTAGGATTTAACATGCAAACCCCCAATTAAGTCATGCATTTGAAACCACTGCAAACTCATAGCCAAATAACAAACATAATAACCCAGACAAACAAATCAAGCAACAAAACATCCCACACGTGTTTCTTCAATATGAATCGTGAAAACATCAAAATTCAATGTTTCATATCCATACCTCAAGTCCCCTTTTTGACCAAGATCCACCATAGATCTACCAAACAATATCATCGGTTTTAAATCAATGGAAACTCCGCCACCATCTAGACCCATGCCCGCAACACCAACAATGTTAGGTCAAAATAAAAGAGAATGAGAATATATCATTTTCGAAAGAAAAAAAGTAAGACATAAAATACAAAGGCAAATAAATAAGACAAAGAAGGATAAAGAAGATGAAGACATAGGAGGAAGAAGGAGAGAGTATAAGGACAGGAAACATGGAGAGAGAAAAGATATAGTTAGAGAGAGAGAGGGAGAAAAAAAAGAAAAAATTCTTTCAATCAATAGTAGCAGAAGTTTTGCGTGTGTTAGAGAATAATATTTCGGCTGCATTGGATACCGAAAAAGATGTAGAATTTAGTAATTGTTAGTTTGTTTTGAACAAATCAATGTAAACAATGGATTTCTTAGGAAAAAGTGGAAGGTAAAAACAAACTATTTGGTTCAAAATGATAGTTTGGTTGCAAAAAGTAAGTTTTGGACACAAATTGATGACGTAGCAGAAAAAGAGATAAAGGTATAAATGTGTTTTCCACAACATCTAATTTCTTTTATATATATATATATATATATATATATATATATATATATATATATATATATATATATATATATATATATATATATATATATATATATATATATATATATATATATATATATATGTATATATATATATATATGTATATATATATATATACATATATATATACATATATATATATATATATATATATATATACATATATATATAAATACATATATATATATATATATATATATATATAACTACATATATATATATATATATATATATATATATATATATATATAACTATATATATATATATATATATATATATATATATATATATATATATATATATATATATATATATATATATATATTGAGGATCAACTTACTTCAAGAGTAAGTCTTTTTAACTTACTCCATAATCGTAGTCTTTAAATTAGATTCAATCGAATGGTAATAAGTATAAGTGTTAATTTAACCATTGATTGAATCTAATTTAAAGGTTAGGATTATGGAGTATGTTAAAAAGACTTACTCTTTGAGTAAGTTGATCCTCACTATATATATATATATATATATATATATATATATATATATATATATATATATATATATATATATATATATATATATATATATATATATATAGAGAGAGAGAGAGAGAGAGAGAGAGAGAGAGAGAGTCATGATCAACTTACTCCAAGAGCAAGTCTTTTTAACTTACTTCATAATCGTCGTCTTTAAATTATATTCAATCAATGATTAAATTAACGTCTATACTTATAACCATTGGATTGAATCTAATTTAAAGGCTACAATTATAAAATAAGTTAAAAAGACTTAGTTTTGGAGTAAGTTGATCCTGACTTATATATATATATATATATATATATATATATATATATATATATATATATATATATATATATATATATATATATATATATGTGTGTGTGTGTGTGTGTGTGTGTGTGTGTGTGTGTGTGTGTGTGTGTGTGTGTGTGTGTGTGTGTGTGGAATGGATCAATTGACATAGGTGTCAAAATATTAATTTTGACATATCAAATCTTACCATTTTATTATTTTTCATTCAATAGATAAGATATATTCACTTAAAACTGACACATGAGTTTTTTTAAGGTAATTTATCTTAATCAGTGAATGGATGATAATAATAATAAAAGGATGAGATTTGATGTCAAATTTAATATTTTGACACCGATGTCAATTGATATCTCCCTCTCTCTCCCTCTCCCTCTATTTATTTATTTATTTATTTATTTATGGGGAGGGGATCATTTGACATCGGTGTCAAAATATTAACTTTTTTATTTTGGAGATCCACGATCTAGACCAAAAATAGTAACCAATGGCCAAACATTGGGAGCATTATATAAACTTTCTTACATGAGAGAACCAAGTATCAAATATTCACCCTAAGATAACTCACTTTTGTACTCGCCCACTTTTCTCTTTGTTACTTACTTTAGCATCAGAGTGCTTTGCAGGTACACCCCCTCCTCTCCTCGACAATCCAACACCGTCAACAAACTCCGTGGCACACTCAAGGTTCTGATCAACCGGAAAGATCAGTGTTGTCGTCTGTGGGAAACTGTCTTCCTCGCCTTTTTTTCCTCGGAACTTAAAAACTAAAGCAACGTTTCAAGATTTCTCTCATGGCCCACCGCGACGACGTTCCTGATGCTCGAGTCACAACCGTTATCCTCGTCAAGCAGATGGAGCTACCACCTCCTCATCACCTGATCTTATCATCAACCATCACCAGAAGAAGGAGCTACCACCTCCTCATCACCTGATCCTATCATCAACCCTGAGACCACACCAGAAGATATCCAGCTCTTCCTAGTGACGCTTAGCGCCGATTCGACCATGGTTTCCTTGGTCGAAGCCCTTAATTAAACAAACATCTCGATCCTTCGACAAAGCAAAAGGATCGGAGCCCTAGAGGATTCCCGACATCCAAGATCTCCCCTAAGATGCGAGCATATGAGGTCTCGCAGCCTTTCTCCTGCATGTAGGAGAGACCGTCAAATACTAGAAGAATCAGGGTCACATGTTGGAGTACTGTAGATTCCGCAAGATCCCTGGTCACAACACTGAAGATTGCATCCATCATAAGGATCGATAAAGATATTGATCAGGGACAACCACCTGAAACAGTTCATAAAAAGGAAGGAGGTTTCCCAATAGGAAGTACAAGAGTCCAAAAAGGTCGAGAAAAAGCAGCACCTTCTTCCGAGGACGCCAATCTACATGTCGCTTTAAGCATCACAAGACCCGAGGATTTTTATTTGCCCGAGGAGATGAACAGCCCCCTGTATTTTGTAGCGCACAGTCTTTAGGAGTCTTTCCCTCCGCCATGGTCATCTTTGGGGGAGGCTTCAACGAATGTACTCGTACATAGCAAATGCTCTGCCCTGTAATCTGAGAAGATACGCTCATCTTCACTGGGAGAGACTACCCTCCAGTCGACAGGAACCCTAATCGCCGTGAATACCCATAGGAGGGTAGAAAAAAAATTGAGAGAATCCCCAGAGGCTCGAGAGATGCCCATTCCTCCGCAGGAACTACCTCCTCGGGCGAATTATCCTCATTATGTGCGGATGTTGTCTCATCAAAACTGTTGGCGACCGAAGTACATTCATCGGATAATTCTTCCTCATACATGGCACATCACCATGCTCGTTTGCCATTTTGTACCTGAAAAGTAGAAGATAAAAAGTGAATTCGATGACAAAATCAAATACACCCTTCCACTACTAATCAAGTGAAAGGGTGTGCTAAGGCACGAGGACAACATCCCCGACCAAAGCCCTTATTCAAAATTACAAACATTCTTATAACGAGGAGACATCTGATAACCCTCGCGAGGAGATAAATTTGCAAGCAAAAAACTCTTAAACCCTGGCCGAGGATATTCCCCCCGACACAAAACCCAAAACTTCGGTCGAAGATCAATCGGAGACGCCGTGCAAATGCAGGAATCTGCCAACAGGCTTATCCTCGTCGCAACGACATCGGAAAATAATGAAAATCCTACTTTCTCAAAATATGACCATGGCGGCACCGTCGATAAAAATTTCTAGGACACTGTCTACCACCAATAGTCATCGAAAAATCATCTAAAACTACCTAGTTTCATCCTAACCACATGCAAATCTAAGATATAAATGGCCTAAAACTAGCCTAAAGCAAAGGGAAGGAGGAACTTACTTGTTTTGGGATGGTCTGAAGATGTGCTCAGAAGATCTCCTCAGTTGTTGTGGCAGTTAACATCGGCTCTGAGAGTGCTCTTTAAGAAGAAGAAGTCGGAAGGAAGATCAGTATGCAAAAAGTGAAAAATGACCATGCTCTGCCCTATTTATAGGCATCTAGAGGCACGAGCACCCGCTGCCTGGGAATATGCAAAGGTGCCATCATTGCCCTGGGTAGCCATCATAACGCATTTATTGCCACATATATCTCGAGGCACACGTGTCAGCTCACCTATTCCAGTCCCATCAACCGTTAAGCTCCTCGTACGCCAGACAAATAGCAACACCCTAATTGCTTCGAGCATACGTCTAAATGGGCATGCCTCAAAAGGCAGACCGACCACGTACTTCATTCCCCGAGATAACGAGTTGGCCTTAAGTCATGTTTCGGACTGGCGCAAGGACTAGATGGCAAGAGTACTCTATTCCAGATTATTTTTATTGAGAAAAACTATCATAGATAAATATATATTTAAGACTAACTCGCATGTAAGAGACCTCCATAATTGTTCTATGGTGATGAACTAGTTAATTGCATCTTGAACCACCGCATACACACCTTTATTATAGCGGAAATGCCATGGACGCCATTCATTGCTTGTGGTGGATCAAGGGAGCTCATGTGATGTAATGAATCTAGAATATACACTAACTTAGGCCCATAACCAATACATCAACCCTATCATGGATGGAACCTCCAAGGTTTCAATATAACACACATTGAACTAGTAGCTCAATTGGTAGTGGGAATGGATTGAGCATGTACTTGAACCCCAGGGTACAAGGTTCGATTCCCACGGAAGGCAAAAACTCTACTAGTGAGGGGAGTAGAGAAGATCGTGAGGTGGCAGTGCCGGGATTGCCTTGCGAGGGGCTCGGGCTGTTACAATGTGCCTATAGAAAACCATGATTTATTTGATTGGTTAGTGAAAATGAAATCAATTCTTATTCGTGAGGTGGCATGTCACACATTCGCCTTTTGGGAAATGTTCCATGTGTGGTCCAAAGTCGGAAGAACCAATCATCTAAGAAGGTTGAAGCAGCCAATAGGGTCCTCGAGCCAAAATCCAGATATATAACCAGGGCAAAGTAAACGGGGTGGCTTTCCAACGTGGTATTGGTGCGAAAATCAAGCAACAACTAAAACATGGTACCCGAAGGATGTGTATCCATTATCAAATATACACAAACTTTTTTATAGTTCTTCGGGGATCAAGCTTTTATCTTTCATGGATGCATACTTCAGTTATAACCAATTCTCAATGGATTCCCACAAGAGGAACAAAACAACATTCACGATGGTCGTGGAGAATTTTAGTTGCAATTGTGTATACAAAATACATCAGTGGGACCAAGAGTCATCCTATATATATGGGACAATTATAATTGTTCTCGGATAGCCTGACGTAGAGTGACCGTAAGATGATGATCAACGATCACGGTGGATGAGAGATTTTTCCCCTAACTGGTGCCCAGAAACAAAGATCTTTGGTACGCGACACTCTTTTATTTTGGCTTAAAATGTACTTTTGGTCCTTGTAAGTTGACGTGTTTTTGCGTTGTCTCTGTAAAAAAAATTATCTAAGTCCCTATATTTCACTTTTGCGTTCGTTTTAGTCCCAATATTTCATTTTTTTCCGTACGTTTTAGTCTCTATATTTCACTTGCATTCGTTTTTAGTCCTTAAAATCAAAATCCGCATACTTCTTACTAACTCAAAGGAAATTGATAGTGTGTGAAGGTGTATTGTTAAACACCAATATATTTAATAATATAACAATGAGGTAAGTATAATGTATAATCTCATCTCAATATATTGAACTCAGTGAACATGTGAATGGATAAGCCCGTCCCCAAGAAAAGATACCCTTGATGTTAGCCCAAGCTAACTGTGCTAGGATCCAAGTATCACGGTCCACACAAAGCTTAACCTCTTTTCTTTATATCAAATTATACCTTGCACCCTATAGTCAACATATTTTATCAATCATACCCTTGAAATATAAGCATGCTGTTTTTCCTAATACTGATTTTATTGTCTTCTAGTTAGAGAGATAAATTCAAGGAGCCTTACAGCCATTATCCAACAAATGTTGATGGACTTCCAATGCAAACCATCTGTCAAGCCCATAAAATATGAAGGAAAGCATCTGATATTTGGCACTGTGGTCTATGACAGCTTGTCCTAAAATAAATAGCTAAAGCATATATTTAAGGTGGCTTTTGTGGTATCTAGATAAATTGAAGTGTTTCGGCATAATGACATTATTTTTATAATCAATATAAGTCAATAATTGTTTTTTAATTATCATGCTATTAGTAAACTCTTGTGTAAAAAAAGTTTTTGTGTGGTTTCATTTCAAGACATGGCTGTGTTTTTTCTTTTTAAAAAAATTAGCAGGAAAATTCATTAACAAAATATTAAAAACAAAAATAATGACAGAATCGAGCATGTAATCCAAAATATTAAATATATAGATCTCATTTTTAATCATTTGTATTGTAATTAGTACGTGCATGCGTTTTTACTTTGTTAAAGAAGATAAGTTATTCGATTACAGGCCAACTTGCAGACTTAAGAGGATATTGGGCCAGAAGAAGGCAATCAGCCCAAGTTATATCTTTTCTTAGAGATTTTTATCTAAATCTGGCAATCCCTCCATGCGTTTTTTCTTCGAGACTTAAGACGATAATTTAAAAACGGTAGGCAATGGTTTTTTTAATAAAAAAATTTGTGTTTTAAACTAAATTTTTGACATTTTTAATGTTTACAGTGTGACAATATTACACTATCAGTGGATGGTAACCGTCAGATTCAAAATTATATTTGATTTTTATTTTAATTATATTTAAAATAATGATTATGAATTGTTGTGATAGATTGATGGTGTAGAATTTTTTACACTGATAGTGCATAATAATTAATCTCTATTAAGATATTGTATCAAAAGTGTCTGTACAGTCACAATTAATCCAATAAAATATATACATATAATGCAAAGTGTATATATAGTGGATAGTGTACTACAATGTGAACATTATGAATACAATAAATTATGAAGACTTCCCAACTTCAACTTCTGCTTATTGCCTTATATGTCATGCATATGTTATTTCTCATGCTTTCGCACCTTCATTATAGGGTTTCAACTTCACATGAACTCAATGATTATTATTATTATTAACAAAATCAATTGCAATAAGCTTATGTCTAATCACAAATATGGACGGGATTACCACTACTGGGAAGAAAGTTTTTTTAAGGTTCCTGAACAACTAGTCCAATATCATAATGTATATAGAAGAAATAGGGTAACACATATCAAGTATCGTCATCTATTTCTCACAATCCTGCACACCCAAGCTGTAACACCTCATTTCTACCCGATAATTTATTATAAAATCAGAGTATAAAAGTTTCAACAAAACAAATGAGATGATTACATTTTCAACTTTGAAACAACATTCAACAACTAATTAGTCTTAAAATAAATCACTTCATTACTTCGCAGCGGATTCATAAAATTCAACTTATTATATCACAACTTGTGTTCAACATCAAAACAACTTAAAACAACACTTCTTTAATAAAACAACTTTAAAAATTCAGCATCTATAATACTATTCAACATAAAACATGTGTTATCCCCATGAGTGCTACATATCAGAGCGACAACACCGACTCAAATCTACTAGGGTACTCAGCTCTACTCTGGATTACCTGCACATTACCAACAGAGGGAAACATTCAAACAAAAGGGGTGAGATATCCAACTATATAATCAAGCATATGATAAATAACATATTAAATCGGATTATATAAACCACTACTTCATAACTTACAAAACAACTTAAGACAACACAAGTTATCACACAACAACATATCATGCAACTTGGAAACACAACTTAGACAAATACAATGCATGTGATACCATTGGAGCAGAACTACAAACTTAATAAACTACCAATTAATAGAGGCGTCAACAAGTCATAAGCTTTCAACTTAAATATTGTCAATCCAGGTTAACTTACCGAACGTCAGCTCCAACTTGAAATGATATGCAATGTGACTCAACTCAACTCAAACATCAAAATAGCCACATTAATGGTTATATAACCACGCAACCATTACATATTATCAGAGCTTAGTAACAACATCATACTACCACAACTTCACAATAACTTTCTACTACAACGACTTAACAACCACAACTTACTCTCGCCATTTAACGACAACAGCAAATCAAATTTGGCTCAAGGCCTACAAGTTAACAACAACAATCAACTTTGGCTCAAGGGCCTGCAACTTAACGACAACAACCAGCAACTATACAACTTATAACAAAGTAACACAATACAAGAGAAACCAATTTTTACCACATTCCTATTCACACAAGTTCCGACTAAAAACTAACTAGTTAAATTATTCACTATCCTCTGTTATTGATACTTACTACCTAGCTTTTTATCATACTTCTGTTAAATCCACGACAACAACTAACATACCAAAACCTGCTACTAAAGTCTACTCCATTGTTATCTAATTATTTTCCTATTAATTTATCACAACATCACTTATATCATACTTTGTACCAGCCAACTTATATCACAATCGATCCTCGAACTATTTGGGTAACACTACCAAAACCGGCTAATTATTCTTCTGCTAGTTCACTACTCTATTTTCCATTACCAACATTGTTATATTATTATCCTACTATTTATCACAATTAATGCTACTGAAATGTGACCTCACTACTACTGTTATATCATGCATGCTACATGTTAATCTCTACTACTTGTTAATTACTACTACTGCTACTAATTATTTTTTGTCAGACAATTATTATCATATTGCTACTTATAAACTAATGAGATTCTTAATTTAATTAAGGTTTCTGGAAGTTTATTAATCAGTCCACTACAGAGAATGAAGACAGCCAAGGCAACATACAGAAACACTACAATGCAGAAACCAAATACAACATATAACAAATGTGACGTTCATCACATGCTTCATGCCCATCGTCACAAATTGTGACGGGCGTAACACCAAGGGACGGTCGTCCCAAGCTAGTGACATGTGTGACGGTCGTTCCAACCCCATGGTGGTCGTCACGCTCCCAATTCTCTTAATGTTATCTCTCTGTTTTATTTGTTTCATCTCTGTTTCCTTCTCTTACCAGGTTTTTCATCGCAGACCACACCCAATCATATCAGTCCATCATAGTACAACATCAACATAACAAAATCATACACCAAACCACACAGATAAATTATTCTACGACTAATCCAACAACCTTGATCAACGTTATTGTTCACCACAACAATTCAAGACACGGACCAAAGCAACTTATAACACCCAATCCCACATGTATTCATCATATAATCTCGATTATAAGGTTAGAATCCTACCATTACCTTGAATTGACGGCGAATCTAACACTTTTGATTGGAACCCTGGCTTTTCCTCTTCTAAGCACTTCACGTAGCCTCTTTCTCAACTTCTTGTTTTCCTTATTCTGATAACCTACTTTCTATAATCTAATTAACTTATGATTTTATTAAACTTAATAATTTCTATTGGGTTTAAACCACACACCTCCACAATTACTACTTCTAATCACAAAACAAACCCATTTATCGGTGTGCAATTCTACTAATAAATCTACAACTTAATCAACTCAACTTAATTCAACTAACAAGGACCCAACTTAAATCAACTTAATCAATTTAATCCGACTAACAACGACACGACTTAAATAAACTTAATCGACTTAATTTAATTAATTCAACTAAAACCAACTTAGCAACTCAATACAAATCAACACCAAATATCGATAATATTTAATTAAATAATTAATTAAATAAATAGGACGTTACACAAGCTAGCTACCTGCTACGAACCCCTAACTTCAAAGACTGTGTCATATAACACATTGGAATACAATTTAAAAATTCTTAAGAAAATAATAAATAAAGGAAATTAGTCCAAGAGAAGCATCAACTTCAATAAAGAAAGTTACTTATTTTGAATGTGGAAGAAGATGTCATGTCAAAAGTGAGTGCCTTACTCTTCAAAAGAATATCAAAGTCAACAACAAGAATGATGAGAAATAAAAAAAAGGCTTGCGCGGCATGACAAGACAATGAAGTAAGTGCATCATCAGGTTAAGAACAAGAAAACATGACATTAATGGCATCACATCATTCTGATAATGAAAAAAATGAGGTTAGTGATCTTGAACCATCTTATGATGAATTGCAAAATGTTTTTCTTGAATTACATGTAGAATATTTGACACTTTCTAGAACATGTACAAAACAAAAGGAAATAATTGTATCTCTAGAAAGTAAGGCTAATGACATGAAATTGGAATTAGACCAAGTAAAAAGTTCAGCATGTGATAAATGTGAAACTCTTGAATCAAAAATTGTTAATTAAACCAATTCTTAAAGAAATATGAGAAAGGAAAACTTGGTTTATAGAATGTGTTAAACAAACAAAGATACTCTAATAATAAATGTAGGCTTGGATACTCTAAATTTGATCAACTAATTACAAGCTAAACTATCTTTATTAAGGCTAGAAATAAATTCAATAATGAGATATCAAAGTGTAAGACGTGTACAATGATCTAATACAGTGGAAAATCATTCAAGATGTGAATTTACTAGATGTACCCTTAAGTTGGAAAGTGAAACTAGGATAAATCTCTTGTGTATTTTACTTTCTTGCACTTTATTTTTTTCTGCACTTTCATTCAAAGTTCATACACTTAATTTCGAGAAGAAAAAAATAAAGAAGGAAGAATCATTGCTTAAAACAAGAAAATAGATAAAACCTAATTCACCCCCTCTCCTTTTAGGTTGAACTGTATAATTACAATTGAGATTTTCTATTAAGGTTACTATCAAAAACTCCCCGCCTGAGAGACTTGGAGTTTCATCTGGCGAGACCCAACATAAAAGTTTTGCCCAGAAGACGTGATTGAAATCTAACCTAAGAGACTAGTTTAAGTCTTGTATGGGGGCTTTATAGAAGTCACTCCCTAAAGGTTCAACTCCTAATTTGAGGGACTTATAACCCCATCAACCAGGCTCAATATAACTTTGCCTGAGGGGTTAAGATTTCCCATTAAGAAGGCTATCTAAAATCCTCCTTCTGACTTGGAGTTTCCTCGGATGGGAGCCAACATATGAATCTCATCTAGGAAGCACGACTGAAATCTAGCCCAATAGACTTAATTTAAGTTTTGTTTGAGTGCTTGATAAAATTCTCGCCTGAGAGAATTAACATCTCGCCTTAGGAACTTAAAACCTAGTTAATCTAGTTCGTCACGCCAGATCACCAAGAAACATAGGGCCTCGGGATAATCCAGTGTTATATAGTCTAAAAGCACTTTACACTTTATCAAAACCCTTGTGTTTGAGGGATTATGTAATGTTATATATGTAAAAGGACTATAAAAGACACGAGGGTTGTAACCCTCACAGGGGGAAAGGATAATATGTCCCCCCCTATGGGAATTGCCTCGCCTTAAGCACATCTCATTCACCTAGCTATGTGAAATATGGAGAAAGACGTGTCTTGAGTAAAGAGAAATAAAAGTCAATCTACATCCTTGTAGAAAGTAGGAATTCAACGGTCCACCATTGACTGGTGCATGGTTATCATTCCGAAGGAAAACCCAGGCTCAATGCCCTCTATAAATAACTTTCCCCTAATGGAAGAGGGGGAGATCATAACTTAACCATGTATCACATAACATGGAGTCTCTCGCCTAATGTGATATGGCTTTTCATACCACCATAAACATCATAAATACCAACATGCATGGTCTTTTGTCGCTGCGGGAAAGCCCTAACTGTTATAAACTTACTAAGGCCTTTGAGTAGCATATACCTGTGTAAGGATACCACACACACTTGTACTTTTTGACCATTATAAAAGACAACTGAGGAATAGATAAATTTAAAATTAAAAAAAAAAAAGTGCATAAATTCATGTAAACGATATTTCTTTTCGATTGGGCAATCTAATTGAGGGAATAAACAAATTTAAAATTAAAAAAAAAATGAAATAGAAAAAATAAGGACTAATTGAAACAATGAGAGATTTAAGTAATTAATTAAATGAAATTTTGTTTGTAAAAAATGACTTTAATTTTTTTAATCAAGTATTTATTTTTCATCCAACAAACATTAGTTTGCTAATTTAAAATAAATAAATAAATAAAGGAAAGACACCAACTGAAATAAGGTAATGTTTGATCTCAAAGTCAATTGAAAAATAAACAAAAACAAAGAAAATAATTAGGAATTGAATCGTGAACCCTTATACATTTATTCCCTCGATTGGTTCAAAAATCAAGGGAATAAATTATATTTAAAAGACAATTAGTATGACGCGTCCAAAAAATATATCTCGGTTATTTGATGGCTGAGATGTAAGTTTTATTATAGAATATATTATTTGTAGTAGTATAAAGACATTGTTACTGGCATTAAAATAGGAACCAATCAACTTTATTCGATGCTTGAGCGACCAATATAGAATATAGAATATGTACCTCATTAGACCAATCCTTGAAAAACAAGAAAACATGCAACAAATCGACTTTACAAAATATAACTTAGGACTACTGCTCTGACCCGATTCTTAGGCCCAATTAACTACTGTCTAGCTCAACACAGTCATATTTAAACAATAAGATTAAGAATATGTCAACATCACCACAATTAGTGTTTTAAAAACCGAATCGGACCGGTCGGTCGAACCAGTAGAACTGGAAATCAACCTGGTAACCGGTTTGGTTCAAATGTTGGATAATTTATGTCATTTAATCGGTGTGAACTGGTAAAAATCGGTGTAAACCGTGAAAATTAGAAAAACTAGTGATTTTCATAAACCGGTGGTTTAATTGCATTTTTTTTTAATTATTTTTTTTATTATTTTAATTTTAAAAATAAATATAAAATTAAATTAAAATTAAAATTAAAATTAAAAAATAAAAAATAAAACAAAGTAATAATATCATTGACGAGGAAAGTGTTGGATGTCGTTGATTTCACCACATATTATTTTAATATTAAAGGAGATCCCGACAATGAAACAATTTTTTTCTCCATTGAATTAAATTTGATATGCATTGGAGTTATTTTATTATAAACTATTTAATTAAATTATGTTGCAATTAGACTTTATAATTTTATACTATTTTATTATATGTAATACATTTATTTTAAAAAATTAAGTATTAGTTATATTTTATAGAGACTGAATCATCTAATTCGACCAGTTTTATATCTATATAGTTTCGTTATAAAGACCGATCTATTTAATCAAGTTATCCGATTTAATTCGATTTGGTCATGCGATTCGACCAGTGATCCAGTGGTTTGACCAATAAACCAATAACCTAATACCTTTACCGAATTGATGTCCTGTCCGATTTTTAAAACACTTACCACAACGATGTCAAGCCGATACCACTGCCTTTTTTTAGAACAGTTATCTACTTTTAAGGTTATAACACCTCGTGAAATAAGATGAAATACCTTTGTATATATTCTCTTGCAAAAGATTTTAGATCCTTAAAATTCTAAATTCATATTAAAATAAGAAGTCAATTAAGTCATTACATTGTCATTAATATAGTACTTTTTTAAACTTCAAATACTTATAATTTATATCATCGTTGACTTAAGTGTCAAAGAGATACTTTACTATGAAGATTAATTATCCTTAATATTTTGAGTTTGGTTTTGCTTGTGGCTGATAGAAGGCTCTTATGGTCTTTCTTAAGGATTTAATTATTTTATCTTAATCTTGTGTGTTTGAAACTAGCCTCCTTTTACTAAACAAAAGAATATAAAAAATAGGTAACACAGCCCCATAAAGTTTATCTCCAAAGTACTAGTCCATTTCTAGTTATACAACACATCACTTGTTGCCAACAAACACCTCACCATGTAATCATGTCATCTTCACTAACACGCCGAAAGATGTCTCACAAGGTGGCCACAATGAAAAACACCTTACATTCCATGTGAGACATCTTACTAAGTTAATATTGTTCAAGCACAATACGATGTAACGTGTCATTCCCTTGTGTCTCTTCACACATGTACTTGTCAACAACAACTCAAATGAATCACATTCACACCCATGACAATACATCACTATCAACAATCCAACAGAAAATCAAAAATGCAAAATTCACTACTCATAAATAAAAAAATCATGAATAGGTTCAAGTTACACACACAATGAAAATATCTCTAATGGTAACAATATTGAAAATAGCTTTACTGGTAACAATACTCAAAATAATCCCTCATGTCATAACCTTCCAACTCTCAATGAAACTAAACATGGCTACTCAAATGCTTGAGAATAGAGATATGAGACAAACAAGAATGGACCCTGCTGAAATAGGGAGCAATGCTGATGCCGCCGCGCTCTTGACGCCCGGCGCGGCTGCCGGTGCTCTAGACGGAAGCACAGGAGTGGCCACACCTGGTGCTTCAGCTGCAGTAGGAGAAGATGCTGGGGGGAGATTTACACCTAGAAATTTATTTTTATACCATGATGATTCAAATTAGAGAAACCAATCATATGAAAACATAAGAGTATGAAAAAAGTGATTCAACACATATAACCCTATCTTCAATTTGGAAATGAATTCAAGATAAAACTTCAAAACCAAATTTATGTAAATTGCATATACTATTCAGATTTCAACAGGAAACAAGAAAGATGAAAATGTGTTACATAAAGAAACATACCAGGAGCAGCAGCAGGGGTGACAGACACTGCAAAACAAAAACAACAACGTTTCATTAATATCATGTCACAAACTAAACATTAAATTTAAAATTAAAATTTAAAAAAAAATTCATCATAGCAAAAATAAAAATAAAAATAAAAAATCTATCTTGATGGTAAAAAAAAAAACAACCTTAATGAGTTATACAGAAAAGTGAATAAAAATCAAACAGTGAATCAAAACACAAACCTAGGATTAAGAAAAACAGAAACTTTTCTTAAACATAAAGTATAAAAAACCAAACTGTATGGTAAAGCATAAATACCCTCATCTGGGTTTTACAGAAAATGAAAAAATCAGAGAAGAACTCACATCCACAGTTAGAGAGAGAAGGAGCAGAAACTTTGCAAACAGAAGGAAGAGTCAGCGCCTTTGAAACATTCAAAACAACACCAATCTGAGCACTATTTTTGAAAGCTTCACATAGACAAGAAGGAGCACTTTTCAACACAGTTTTCAAGCCAGAACAGCATGTTCCTTCTGGTTTGCTTATGGTACTGTCATTTGTAACAAATGTCAAACAATCAGCCATGGTAACAACTAGGGTTGAACAATCAACAGAAGGTGATGGAGCATGGTGTGATGATGAAGCTGCGTTGGTGAAATGAATGGCCCAGATGGTGAAAATGCAGAGAAGGAATGAAAACTTTGGTGCCATGATGGAGAGGGAATGAATGGATAGTGGAATGAGTAATGGGGAGTTAGTTTAATATAGGGATGTAGTGAGAGTAATTAGGGGGTTTGAGTTTGAATGGAAAATGCAAAGTTTTGAAAAGTTTTGATTTTGAAGTTTGAATGGAAAATGCAAAGTTTGGAAAAAAATAGCAAGAAAAAGAGGATTTTGTGATGACTGATGTGTAACAAAAGGAGGAATAATTGATGGTATTTATGTGTATTTATGTGTTATAAGTGAAAAAAGCTGTCTTTATTTTTTATTATTTTTTGAGCAATTATGAATTTGTATAGAAAAGGTATTGTAAATTTAACCATCATTAATATTTCTTTCAAAATTTATGTAAATTATATAATTTGTTATGAGTTGCTTACGAGTCACAGGCGAAAGGTCCAGAATAAAAGTATTGAAATTTGATTCTCACGTATTTTAACATTTAGATATTCTCTAATCCAAATATCCAAATCTTATTTTCTAAAAGGTTCATTATCTTCGTTTATTGATGATCTTCTTCAACCTCTAACGGATCCATTCATATATTTATATCCTTTTAAAAAAATGTATTAATTGATCCAGATATTGTTGTAAGCTATACCTGGAAAAATAGTTTTTGTATACGGGAAAATATTTATGATTGATCTAAATATTTTGAAATACGAAAAATCCTATTTATGATACAAATAATTTTTATTAAAAAATAGTAAACGGGAAAAAAATATATATTATTGATCTAAATATTTTTTTATACGCAAATTTACTATCGATCATGATATTTTTGTAAACGATACATAAACAATATTAATATTTGTATATGTGAAAACATCCATTATTGATCTAAATATTTTTAAACATTAAATATGGTATTTATGATCCAAATATTTTTTATTCAACTATATAGTATGCGAGAAAAAATATATGATTGATCTAAATATTTTTATATATACAAATTTATTATTGATTAAGATATTTTTATAAACGATATCTAAAAAAATTAAATTTGTATACCCGAAAAAATCAATTATTGATCTACAAATTTTTAAATACCTACAAATTTTTAAATACAACAAAATAGTAGTTATGAACCAAATATATTTTATTCTCAAATGGTATACGGGAAATTTTTAATTGTTTCAAATATTAAAAAAAAAATTAATATCAGTTTTATTTGTTATAAATCGAAACAAATTTGGTTGAACAATTTTTTTATTTTAATATTATTTTTATTATATTTTGAAAAAAATGTGTGTACCATATAATTACCCGTACGAATGCACGGGTATCCCAATTCATGGACTTCCCTCATAGTTTTTCCTCTTATTTATTCCCTTCAATCGATGCAATCGATGCCTAATAGTGACTTGATAAACAATTTGTATTAAAAAGGAGATAAAATGAATCTCCGACCCGATACAAAAAAATCAATCAAAACAAAAATTGAAAACACAACCTAGAATTACACAATATCTAGAAAGTGTTTAAACCAATCATACAACGAACATCTTGGTCGACCAAGTTTCAACCATTTCCAATATAAGATAATAATACGGTTAAAAATATCCTCGACAACGCCTATAGCACCATTAAATATAATGTTGTTTCTAAAATTTCAAATAACTGAAACGGTGATGAACCAAATGAAACAATGCATGTCCTCATTTCCTTTATCATATAATGCTAAGAACCAAAGCAAAGCGGCGTAATCCCGACCCAATCCACAACTTTTTTCCAAATGAGTTTGATTTTTATCTCTGTGTTAACTATATATTTCTATACAAAGAAAGAAATGAAATATATTATTTAGAATTTTAGAAATTAATTATAATTTTTATTTATATATCTCAGTTTATTTAACTACTTTATTAGTTATTATTTAATAGTAATCAAAATACTCTAATCTTATTTTATTATTGAAATTAATGTATTAAATGTTTATGTTTAATATAATAATGATAAATATATTTTACTATCAATGATAAAAGAATTGAGATATTTATATTGTGGATTCAAATATTCTTATACGGGAAAAAATACATTATGGATTCAAATATTTTTATACGGAAAAAAATACGTTGTTGATTAATTTATTTATATATACTAGAAAAAAAATTAAACAAGAATAACTTTAATTGTTCTAAATATTGAATAATATTAATTTATCAGCCATATTATTTCAAATATTGAATTATATTAATTTTTCAATCATATTATTGTACCAAATATTGAATAATATTTATATAGATAAAATTTTATGTAATATAATTTGATTATTTACTTACGGGGAAAAATATATTGTTGATTAAAATATTTTTATATGGGAAAAAAATACATTTTTGATTAATTTATTTATATATACGAGAAAAAAATATTATTGTTATAAACATGAACGACTTTAATTGTTCTAAATATTGAATAATATTAATTTATCAATCATATTATTGTTCCAAATATTGAATATATTAATTTAGCAAATCATGTTATTCTTCCAAATATCGAATAATATTAATTTAGATAAAATTGGATGTAATATAATTTGTGTATTTACTTACAGACAAAAATAAAGTGTTGATTCAAATGTTTTTATACGGGAATAAATACATTGTTGATTAATTTATTTATATATACGGAAAAAAATATTATTCTTATAAACGAAAACAACTTTAATTGTTCCAAATATTGAATAATATTAATATACATAAAATTTGATGTAATATAATTTGTGTATTTACTTACGGACAAAAATGCATTGATGATTCAAATATTTTTATACGGGAACAAATACATTGTTGATTAATTTATTTATATATACGGGAAAAAATATTATTCTTATAAACGGATACAACTTTAATTGTTCTAAATATTTAATAATATTAATTTATCAATCATGTTATTGTTTCAAATATTTAATAATATTAATTTATAATCATATTATTGTTCCAAATATTGAATAATATTAATATAGATAAAATTTAATGTAATATAATTTGTGTATTTACTAACGGAGAAAAATACATTGTTGATTCAAATATTTTTATACGGTAAATAATACAATATTGATTAATATTTGTCTTTATACTTTTTTTCATTTTTTCAAATAGGATGCTTAATGTTTACTTTATCAATACTTGATTTTCAACAATCATCTAACTGAATTATAATGTCCTAACGCAATTAATTTTTCTAAAATGTTTTATAATATTTAACTAAATATATATCTTAAAAAAATTATTTTCCACACAATGCTTTTTAATAATTAACTAATTATTATTCAATTTTATTTTTTCCCTTTTTATTTTATTTTATGAAAATCTTTTTATTTATTATTTTATTTAAATAAATTAAAGTCTATTTTAAACAAATGCGCATAACCACCGGGACCCATGTGAACGCACGAGTATCCCAATAGTTTGTATACAAAAGGTATTCTAAATTTAACAATCATTAAAATTTCTGTCAAAATTTATCTCTATACCATTTAAGTCGCTCACACCTCACCTCTTGAAAGTCTTAGAATTGAAGTTAGAAAATGCATGCAAAAATAAATGTTCCTTTATTCTCATCTAGAGCTTTCTCTATGAAGTATTATCAATCGTTTATATCAATCAGATTGTAATCCACTTTGCACTCTTTATGTTTGGTTTAAACTGCTCTCGCTATATAAGATAAAAAATACGTTATTCTCGTGTATTTAAATTTACTTTCACTCTTACATTATTTTTCATTATCTCCCTTATTTGGAAATTGAAGTCATAACCTTCCATTTCAGTCTCATCTTCGTCATATCAATAGCTCAAGTACACCATAGGGAAGCACCCCCTCGTCGTATCACCAAAAAACTCTGATTCTCAAATGGAATTGGGTCGTCGTCTGTGAGAATTTAAATTTGATTCATGTGTATTTTCACGTTCAGGTCTCCTCTGATCGAGAGATCCATATCTCATTTCCTAAAAGGTTCAAATATTTATTTGATCTTCTTCCTTGAAGTTTCTTGATCTTCTTCAACCTCCAACATATACATCCTTATATTAATCAACAATGGTGACATCCAAAGTCACATAATCTTTCGTTCAATATAAGTCGTAACATCAAATACTAAAGTTATTAAAGTTTTGTCTCCTCCTCCTCCTCATCCTCAAGTAAGGGGCGATTTATTCCTAGTAGCATATTCTTACAATCCTTCATAACGAGGCCTTGCTCGCCAAGAGTCTGTCAAAGAGCATTCCAAGCTATTTCGTTCTTTCGATCTACTCAACAATTCCACCAAGACAAACTATCGCATCAATCTACACCACTACCCGTGGTACATGGATAAGAAATTTTTTCTTGCCTTCAGTTATTACATTCCAACCTTGGAATATAGGGAGCCACCAACCTGTTGAATAATATTTATAATATGGTAGAAAAACATAATTCACAATTCTTAGCAACTAGGTTTTACAGGATTAAAGAGAGCCTCTCACATTTCACACCAATAAATATTATTGTGCGAGAAACAGACTCCTAAGTCAATCAAGTTATTGTCGATGAACCGACCTTAGTTAGAGCAGGAACAACACTGTAAGGAGAGATCACAAGGTCTCCTTCTTGCAGTCATCACCAAAGACACAAGACTTTTCCCTCTGATACTAAAGTAATGAGTGGTATACACACACTCCCCTAAAGGTTTGTCGTCCTTGTAGGAATGAGAGATATGACAAAGACACTCCATTTCCAGATCGAAAAGGTACCATTTGTTCGCTTGTATATTCGATACCAAGATTCCAAGGTCTTTAGAAAATCCTTTGAAGTTGTAGTCATCATTCATAGGGGTAGTAAATTGTATGCTCTTTGCACTAACCTTGATTGGATCTACAATGACATAGTTCAAGACCTTCTTAGATGGGAACATGGATTATTGCACAGACCTTTCTGAAGCTTTCACCATTTAATTCATCGTCTAAAAGAGATATCCCACGATAATTGTCATACTCAGTGGGGTCACTCAAGATAGGAAAGAAACCATACACAAATGCATGGACTGCTTCAACAAAGTTGCAGTAGCTATGGCAGGCATATATGACTATTTGAAATGCTGAATATTTTAGAAGGGGTTGATATTATACTACATGTTTCAAGAAAATTTGGGACTTAAGGTATCCTGAAACATAAGTGATTTGGTGAGTAGGGCACAATCTTACATCAACTATGAAGAAAAACTCATGGGCAGGGAAGGTGAAAGACGATGAGGAGGTGAGAACTCAGACCTAACTGAGCATAAGAAAGGGATAATTTCCATCATGGAAAAGAAGTAGAATTTGGTTTCACAAACATCCAAGTTCAATGCTTACACCCTTCCACCCCCGGAACACTTTGAGAGAGAAAATTTAGAAGGAGTGTGCAAATATTGATTTCAAGGAGGCCAGGATTAAGAACCCCTAGTTGATCAAGGAATCGTCTGAAACAAACAAGTCCACATAATATCGTTTTCGTAAGATTCACATCCATAATACAAATTATTGCATCTAACTTAAAGATGCAATAGATACAAGTAATGGATATTATTAGCGACAACTTTTAACCATCACTAAAAATTCAATGTTCATTTTTACTATTCATTTTTTAACAATTACCAATGATTTTAAAACGTCACTAAAATGAATAGTAATTTTTAAATAACGGTTAAAAGCGTCACAAAATGAACCGTTAATTTTAGTGATTAAAAAACCATTGCTAATTATTAAAAAAAAGGATCGCTCACGTGAGACCTATCTCACTGTATCCTGAGCCTGTTTTCGCAACTATCAACATTTTTATAGTATTGGAAGAATATTATTGTGGACATGGACGGATCTATGCTTAGGCATAGTGTGGCTTTAGCCACACCAAATAAAGAGTAAATTTATTATATATATATATATATATATATATATATATATATATATATATATATATATATATATATATATATATATATATATATATATATTTCTGGTCGATCATAAATGTCACCGATCAATTATTTAGAGTGAGTTACAATTCATCTAGAATATTTATAGCATTTGAGAATTATTCTAAAAAAATACAATAAACATGATATTGCTGTCTGATATGGACGTACCGTATGTGCAAAGGAAGAAACCTAAGCGACACGCTAGAAGTGTCTCTAATTTATATCATTTTAAGCATGGTTTGATGAGCCTAATGCTAGGTTTTGATGAAGAGAATATTGAACTTTTATAATGTGTTTTATGTTTGAGTTCTTCATCGTCATTTATATCTTTTGATGTGCAAAAATTATTGATATGAGTACATTTGATATGATTTATATATGAGTACATTTGATATGATTTATAAACTTTCAAAGTTTGCTTTAGTCTTTCCGGTAGCAACTACAACCGCGGAATATGTTTTTTCAATCATAGAATTTGTGAAGAATCAACTATGTAACCAAACGAGTGATTAGTGGTTTAATGACCGTCTTGTGACTTTTATAGAAATATAATTCTTGAAACAATTAACAATTTATCATACTTTATCTCATTTACAAGAAATGAATGATATACGCTCATTATAAATTATCGCACCAAACATTATTTATTATTATTTTTAATATAATTTAATTCATATTTTTTCTCATATTTAATCACACCAATATATAATATTCGGATCCGCATTATTTAGACCACTGGAACAAAAGATGGGGCATAATTTGGTATTGCGTGTAGAGTAGGGCAAGGACATGTTACTCTTCCGAATTTTAGTCACACCAGAACCACTCACTCATGTATGAATGTGAACGTGGTTTGTTTCAGGTTGCTTTCCAACTCTATTTCGGTTATGTTACTAGACACTTTTCATAGATTCTCCTTTTTACACTACCTACATGTACTTTCATTCAAAAATGTTCTAATGATACATACATCTTAAAGAAACTTAATATTCAAAGAAAATATATTGAAATTTTGAATACATTAATACAATATAATGTTTCAGTGTGCGTACGTGGTCTAGTAACGAAGACTTGGATCTTAAGAGTGTATTCTCTTCAAGATCTCAAGTTTAAATTCGATTAGACACGAATTACTTATTAAAAAAACATATATCTTTTTTATTCTTTAATATGTAAAATTAAGATAGTCATTATCATATTTTCTTTTTACATATATAAATTTTATGTTGTTTCAATTGTTAAGGGGTTTACGGTTTAGGTAAGACCGATTTATGAACTTACTTATTTTTTCATCCTTTTTAGTTTATAGTTTATAGTTTATTATTTTTTCACCCTTTCAATTAAGATAATCAAATATCACTTTAGTTTATAGTTTATAGTTTATTATTTTTTCACCCTTTTTTATCCTTATTATTTTAATAAAAATTCATTTTTATCCTCTATAATTTATTTTAATTTAAAATAAAATAATTATATATTAAATATCTTTTAGGTCATTTTACATTTATAAGTTAGTTGAATCACTAATTTTATCAAACACTTCAATTAGTTTATAGCTATCAGTCTCACTCAATTATCAACTATAAGTTATAAGTTATCCATCATCGATCATCAATTATAAATTATAAATTATCAACTAATTTATCAATCAACTGATATTTTTACTAAACAGACCTTAACTATTATTTAATCCGTAATTTTTGGAAATTATATATTAATTAATCTAAATTGTAAGTTGAATTAAAAGTGTATGTCCTCGATTGACCTTTCTTGTGTGATGATATTCTTAAATAACAATTATTCATAGACTAAAGTGCATTGAGATTTTTTAAATTTGAAGTATTAAATAAATAATAAAATATAAGAAATGATATAAGTTATAACAGAATAGTTATAAGTATGAGACATGTATGGAGAGAATGAGTAGGGAATGTGATTATATTTATATAGATATCTTCCATGATTGTGGCCATTGGTTGGGTCCCATAAAAGCGATCTAGATTTCACGCCTCATGTTGTGGTTCTCATCAAAAGCAAACCTCATGAATCTTATTTTTATAACATATAAATATTTTATCAAAATTCTTGAATCTCTCAACAAAGTTCATTTTTATTTGTAAGAGAACATAGAGATTGGACCCAATAAGTGTAAAATTGATTTGGAATCATTCAATCTCAAAAGAAATTTACAGCTAGTGTTGGCTTGGTGTGCCTCCAAAAGCAAAAAAGCAAAAGGAAGGTATTGATGGTAGTTACTTCTTACTTTTCTGGCTGAGTCAACTAAAGTTCAGATTTGGAGTAATTAAGGAAGCTTTACATTATTGTATTGTCAACCAGCATGTTCCGCCAATTATCAAAGGAAAAGCATACTTTTAGTATGTATTTTTTGAACTAGTTCGTTTGAGAGACACCATAGTTGGATAAGAATATTTGTTTCAAGAAGCTTAGTGGAATCGATGAGTGAGTAAGGTTATATCTAAGATGATGACAAAGAGGTTAAGATTGGTCATTAATAAATTGATTTCTCCGTCTCAGATTGGTTTTATTTCGGGTAGGCATATTCTAGTAAATGTTACTTAGTTAGTTCAACCAAAGTTCTTTCGTTAACCAGCCATAATCTCAAATTAAATAATTTGAATTTATCATGAAAATCTTGACGTATTAGATATTAATTATAATAAGGGAGGAAAAAATGAGGGAAGTTGAGAAAGACGTGGAAGGTGCAGGATGGTCCAAAGTTCAATCTAGGAGTAAGGGAGGGAAGAAGGGTGGTTGGGATGATGTAGGAAGAGGAAAAGGGAAGAGGATCAAAGAATCAACATTCATTTTCATCACTGCGTTTCCGGAGAAGATACAGGCAAAAGATCTTTACCAGTTGTTATGTGACTTTGGTGAGGTGGACGAGGTTTTCATTCCGCATAAGAGAGACAGATGGGGAAAGAAATACGGATTCGTTAGGTTTTTGGGAGTGGATGATGTCGGGAGTTTGGTTTTGAAGTTGGATAACTTTTTCATTGATGGTAGAAAACTCTTTGCGAATGTTCCAAGATTCTCCAGAGTTGTCAAGGATCCTCCAAAGATTGCTGATGGTTAGGCTGATGCTAAAGATAGGGAGATTAGGGAGGTAACTAAGGGGATAAAAAGGAAGGGTTACTCATATTCGGAAGTGGTGTGTAACAATTTTTCAAAGGTGAGTAGTTGTGTTTCCTTTGATGTAGAGGATGAAACAGTTAAAAGATTCGAGAAGGCGTACGTCGGCAAAGTTGCAAATTCGGGCTCAACATATAATATGCAGAGTAATTTTCATATGGAAGGCTATTTTGAGGTGAAAGTGACTCCTTTGGGAGCTAATTTCTGTCTTTTGGAGGAGAAGGAAGAAGGGGAAATAGAAGCGTTATTAACTGATGCACGTGATTGGATGGACCAGTGGTTTGTTGAAGTCACAAGATGGATGCCTGAGGTGGTTGATCATGAGAGAGTGACCTGGTTGAGATGCTATGGAATCCCTTGCCATGCTTGGTCTGTCTCATTCTTCACTTTTCTTTGCTTGATGGTGGGAACCTATGTTCATTGTGAGGATGATGCATTTGATTTCTCCAAAATGGATATAGCGTGTTTGATGGTTAGAACATCTTGTGGAAGGCTCATTGATGAAGTTCTCAGAGTGTCTATCAATGGAGTCGTGTTCAGAATCAGAGTGGTAGAGGAATCTTTGGGCCCTCTTGCAAAGACGGTGACTGAAGCGATGAAGGAGGATTCTTGCTCCGATTCAGAAGTATCTTTTGTTATGGACAACTATGGTAGGTGGTGTTCCTATGAAGAGTTTCCCGGAGGAGAGGAAGAGGATCAGCCCAGCAATCGAAAAGTTGTCAGTGGCTCACCTTTTGAGGATGACTTACACAAAAATGGGTTATTTGTTACGTCTGACTTTGGGAAAGAGGAGAGATAGGTGTCAAGTAGAATAGCAAGCGCAAGGCTCAAGGTCAAAGGATGTAATGTTTCTGCAGGGGTCTCTGAGAAGTGCTTTTTGTCACAATCTGACGAAGGGGAGTGTCGCAGAGATGCAAGTAAAGATGGGGTGGGACCTACTCGTGGAGAGAGAAGAAAGGGTGTTGGGCCTTCAACTGGTAGTAAAGTTGTTTCTCATGATGGACTCATTAATGCCCATAAGGCCCAATCAGTTTCTAGCTTGAGATGTCCATTGTAGAGTAAAAAGATGTCTAGAGATATTTCGGATTCTTCCTTCAGTATTATCAATAAGGGAGATCTGGTTTGTAAGGGAAATGGTGGAGATTCTAAAATTTCTTCTATCAACTCAGAGGATTTCTCTATCAGTCCTGATTCGATGGTTGTGATCCGAGGTAATCATTTGGGAGTGAAAGGTTCTTTAGTTAAAGAGGCTTTTTATAAGTTGAAGAACGGTGGTCAGGTCCAGAATTCGAGCTTGGAGATGGAATCTCGTTGTCATTCTGTGATGGATTCTGAAGTGTAACAAGGAAACGCGAGGTTCTGGGAAGAATTGGAAAGTAAGGTTTCAAAGAAGGTGATGGATATCTTTGAGGCCATTGGGGTTAGAGGAGAATGGAAGAAGGATGGGCTCCTCAAGGAGATCATTGTTCTTGAGAAGAGATACAAAGCAGGTAAAGATATGAGGGAGTCTAAAGATAAGTGTGAATTATGAATATCCTTTCTCTAAATATCAGAGGTGGGGGAAATGAGGTGAAGCGGAGGCGCATCGTTGAGGTTATGCGTAGGGGTTCTGTAGCAGTTTGTTTCCTTCAAGAAACAAAGATTGTGGCTATGAATGATAAACTCGCGTATTCTCTGTGGGGAAATTCGGACATGCAGTGGTGTGCATCGAGTTCCATCGATTTATCTGGAGGTTTGGCTATTTTACGGAGGAAAGGGTCTCTCAATCTTATTAGCAGCTTTAGAAAAGATGGTTTTTTGGGGATGATGGTGGAGCAGAATGGTTTAGTGCTGGTGTTGGTTAATGTTTACTCTTCTTGCTCGTTTGCTAAAAAGAAGGTGTTATGGAAAGAGATTTTAGAGTAAAAATCAAAGTGTGGGGTGGGAGAGTGGATAGTTGGTGGAGATTTCAACGTCGTAGCTCATTCGTGTGAGAGAAGAGGTTTATCTGATGGAGGTAGGAGGAATGAGTTGGACGAATGCAAGTGTTTTCTAGGTGATCTGAACTGTGTGGATCTTCCTTGCGTAGGGGGGCACTATACTTGGTATAATAGTTATGGCTCCGCCATGAGTAGGCCGGATAGGTTCCTGGTTTCATATAGAATTATAGTTGAGTGGAAGGTTGATAGACAGTTCATTGGAGCTAGATACGTATTCGATCACTGCCCGATTTAGATTAAGTCCAGTGGTAAAGACTGGGGCCCAAAACCTTTTCGCTTCAATAATTGTTGGATTAATCACCCGGATTTCTTATCATTTGTTGAAAGCGAATGGAAATCGTTCGTTGTTGTTGGTAGGGGGATTTCGTTTTGAAAACCAAGTTGAATCTTCTTAAAGGTAGTTTGAAGAAGTGGAATGTGGAGGTTTCTGGATGGGTCGATTTGAAAGTGGAGGAAGTTGTTAGTGTTCTTAATAGTTTGGATGTGGAAGCTGCAGAGTGTGGATACGACAACTTTATCGATATGTTGGCTAAACGTAACGCGGCTACTAAAGATGTGTGGAACTGCCTCAACCAAAAGGAAGGTTTGCTTCGCCTTAAATCCAGGGCTTTGTGGCTGAAAGAGGGCGACGGTAATACTAGTTATTTTCACAGGTTACTGAAGGAGAAATATATAAGGAATATTTTTCTTTTTGTGGATACATAAGGTGGCAGAGTAAAGAGTGTTGTGGAGGTGAAGTCAGAGGTGAAAAAGTATTTTGAAAGGAATTTTAAGGAGATGTGTGAGAAGAGGCCAACTATGGATTTCAGTGGTTTGAAAATCCTTTCGGAAGAGGAAAGTAGGGCTTTAGAAGGCGAGGTGACTGAGGATGGGATTAAAGAAGCTGTGTGGTCGTGCAACGGCTCCAAAATCTCGGGACCAGACGGGTTCTCGTTCTGTTTCTACAAGACTTGTTGGAATATTATTAAGACAGACGTTGTGTGTTTTGTTAAAGACTTCTTTGTGGATCTGGTTCTTACGAAAGCTGGTTCTGCATCTTTTATTTGTTTGGTTGCTAAGATTAAAAAAATCCTCAGGCCATTGCCAACTATAGGCCGGTTTGCTTAGTTAATAGTTTCCAGAAAATTCTTTCAAAGATTCTAGCAGGCCGGATTAAGAGATTTATAGGGAAGATTATTTCTAGGGAGCAATCCGCTTTTATCCCGGGTCAGAGTATTCTTGATGGGGCTGTTGTTGCTAACGGAGTGCTTGATATGGCGAAAAGTCTTAAGTGGAGATGTTTAGTTATGAAAATTGATTTTGAAAGGGCGTATGACTGTGTGGCTTGGGAGTTCTTGAGGAAAATTATGGAGAAGATGAATTTTGGTGCTAAATGGATGAGTTGGTTAGAGCCTTTGGTCTTCAAAGGATTTTCTTCTATTCTTGTCAATGGAAGTGCAACGGAAGAGTTTGTGGTGAGTAAAGGTCTTCGGCAGGGAGATCCTCTATCACCGTTTCTTTTCCTTTTGGTGATGGAGGGTTTAAATCCGATGCTTCTAAAGGCAGAACAATCGGGGAATTTTGTAGGCTTTAAAGTCAATAACTCGTCTTCTTATAAAATAGTGCAGTTCGCAGATGATACGATGTTGTTGGGAGAGGCGAATTGGAAGAATTTGTGGTGTATAAAATCTGTGCTTAGAGGATTCGAAATTGTTATGGGTCTAAAGATCAATTTCTTCAAAAGTCATATTGGAGGAATTAATCTGGAGGAGAATTACTTGGAGGCAGCGGCAACTTTTTTACATTGTGATATTCTGGCCTTTCCTTGTAAATGTCTTGGAGTTCTAATTGGCGATAGCCCGCGGAAGTCGTTGATGTGGATAAATGTTATAGAACACGTGAATAGGAGGTTGGCAGTATGGAAGGGGAAGAACTTATCAGTAGGAGGGAGGGTGATTCTTATTAATTTTTTTTTAAATGTTTTGCATGTTTATGCATTTTCCTTCTATAAAGCACCTGCAGGAGTTATCAAAACTTTAGTGAGTATTCAGAGTAGATTTTTATAGGGAGGGAATCTTGATAGGAAGTGTGTGCATTGGGTGGATTGGAAGACTGTTTGTGATTCAAAGGTTAGAGGCGGGCTAGGAATCAAAGACCTCGGTGTTTTTACCAAGTTCTTGTTGTGCAAGTGGAAGTGGAGGATGGTTAAAGAAAATGATGCGTTTTGGAAACCTATTCTTGTTCATAGGTATGTTGCGGATGGAGATTTGGCTTTGACGGTTTTGAGCAGCAATGGATCTAAGGGTAGCAGTATGGACTCTATATGGTGGCGTGATTTGTTGTCGATTAGTTTCGATGAAGGAGCAGGGCTGGATGTGTTTATTGGATGCTTGAGTAGTAGTTCTGGAAATGGCGCGAGGATACCGCTTTGGCACGTAAAGTGGCTCGTTGATGCCCCTCTGAAGGTTCTTTTTCCAAATTTGTTCAAATTCTCTGTGCAACCTAATATTTCGGTAGCAGAAGCTAGAAGTTGGGTTGATGGTGTTGCGAATTGGGATTTACGGTTTCGAAACTATCCGGTTGAGACGGTAATGGAGAGGGAAGGGGATGATTTGCTTGACCTGTTACTGATTGATTGTCCGATCCAGGTGGAGGAGGATGATTGGTGCTGGGAGTTGGAAGATGATGGGTTATTTTCGGTATCGTCTTGCTACAGAAAGTTGCATAGCTGTCAGGATTATATCAGTTTGAAGGTTCAGTTGTTAGCAGCTTACAAGTTTGTGTGGGAGGCCAAAATTTCGTCTAATGTTCAGATCTTTCTTTGGAGATTGTTTCGTAATCGTGTTGCTTCAAAAGATCAATTAGTAAAACGTAATCTCATCTCAGCTGGAGCTGGAGATTCGTCGGTTTGTAAAGCTTGTGGATTGGTAGAGGAGACAGCAGACCATATCTTTATCGACTGTGCTTTTGTTGTTTCTGTGTAGCAAGGCATCAGTAGGTGGTCGGGTTTTAGAGTTAGTAGGGGGTGGTTGTCTTGATTCTTTCTTAGTTTTTTTGACTTTGGATTGCTCAAATTGTAGAATTTCATTGAGTTCAGTGGTTTGGGCAGCTACTGTTTGGTTTTTGTGGAAGAGAAGAAACACTCTATTGTTTACGGATTCGAATATCGGAGTAGACGATACATTGAACTCTATTAAATTCTTCTCTTGGAGATGGTTATTTTTCGACTCTAGTCCTTTGAAGTGTTCCTTCTATGATTGGTTTACGACTTCGCTTGAATGTTTTAACCGGAAGTAATATTCTCGATCTTTTTTTAATAGGGTTGGTGCACCCCTTCTGCCATTTTTTATTCCATAGCCTATTAAAAAAAAATCAATACCATTGAAACATATTTTAGACCATGTAACAATTAACAATGCACAAGTGAAATTTCTAACATATCATGTTTAATTTTAGTGCAATAGTCTAAATAATCAAACATGTCTATAGACAACAAATTTCACATCTCAAGACGCCCAATATTATAAACTTTACAACTCTTATTATTACCAAATCAAACAACTCACCAATCTTTTAGCTCTAAAGTTTCAAATGATTCCTTTCTTTGACACATGCGATAAGAGAATCATTAGTCTATAACCTAACTTTATTCTATCTCCAAACTCGTAAGCACTAGCACTCCATCATTTTCATAACCATCCTCGTATTAGGTAAAAGAATCTTTTGAAAAAATTGCATCTCTTATAAATATACATAAACAGTTGTATGTGCAAGTGAAATATCAACAGATATTGAGACAAAGAAACAAACTAGAAATAGCTATGTAGTTTGAAGTTGAACTAATGACACTATAACAGTTACATCATCAAGCTTCCCTCCTTCATAACTCACGTAGCCCAAAGCCTGTGCTGCATCAGCAAAAGGACTTCCATTTGATCTTGATCTTCCAACCTCTTGTGCCGCCGTCGCCAAAATTTCTGCTGTTTCCTGCAAGTTATATTCATACACAAAACTAACCATAAGCTATCAAGTCTTTTATACTTCAGAAGAAATTAAGGCGAGAATCAACCTGAGGTTCCAAGCTAGCTTGTAGTGATTTTGATATAGTTGATGTGATTTCATGCTCGTAAAGATTGTCAAAAAGGCCATTTGTGCCAAATACAATCACGTCACCATTGTTTAGATCGATTTTGTATTCCTGAAACACACTTTACTTTGAGTCTCTATCGTATTCAATCAATTTACAGAAAATGTTATGAGGTAGACTACATCATACCTCTATGACTTCTGAGTGGTCGTCGCCTTTAACCAAATGTATCGGAAAACTGAGCTCGTGCAACATTGCATTTGATATTTTGAAGACGGAACCATCTCTTATAATGATAAATCCAGTGTTACCAACATTGGCTGCATGGAGGACCTGCAAATAAATTGCTATAGATGATTCATGTTCTTTGAAAATGTGGCGCAGAAGGATTTTATTTATACTTCTCCGATGTCACTCAATCTGGCACTGCCATTATCATTCATTTGAGCTACAGACTTGTGTTCTAATTTAAACTATTTCGCAAAAATATATAATCCTTACCTGTCCGTCAAAATAAGCAACCAAAACCGAAGATGACCCTGGAGATTGTGTTTCAGCAGCACTTCTGATAAGAACATCTGCAGGTTTTATCGTTGAAATGTTCTCGTAATTTGACACAATATCTTCACACTTTTCCATGAGTTCCCTGATATAGACTCTGGTATTACTCCCTGCATGATTTTTTCATGTGTATAAGTATAGTTTACAACCGAAAAGACAAAAACCAGAGCTTCAATAATGCCCGACTGGAAAAGATACTCTTTACTCGGTCCAACAAATGGAAATATCATGTTTTCAAAATAGTAAATGCATGTTCACAAATTACGACGAGGAAAATAAAAGTATATTCGATAAATAGCATTTGATAATTCAATTGGACTGTAAAAGTTTGTTTTAAAAGTAACATTCAATGTAGAAAGGATACCTTCAAGTGACCACTGGCCAACTCCATCAGCCACAACTAGCCAGTTTTGGGGAGCAATAATATAAGCATCTTCTCGATTTGTCAGTGCCTGAAAGTTGTTATCAGTAGACACGTAAAATATAATAAGCATAGACGGTCAAATTTCTCATCAAAAAGATTTGAAAGTCAAGATATTGATGTCTGAAAGGTACCTCGGAGGGATGAGGCAAGCAAGCAGCGCCAGAAACCAGGAAAAGCTCCTTTCTTGTAACTTTTTCCCTGTGCACATGCAATTAACCAGCATGAAGAACCATGAAAAAGGTCAATTCAAATTCCAAGAAATTTGATGAGTATCAAACCTAGATATTTGCATTTCAAGTTTCAACTACTATAGTTGTCTGCCTTTTGCTTAAGATGACCATTAGAAATCATTTTGTTTCATTCCTTAGTCCTTACAACAATATTTTACTTGCACTACATACAACTTCTATATCACTCTTCCAGGCTTCGAAAATCTTCATTGCTTTATTACCAAATTCAACAACTAGAATGTGCTCATAAACATTTCCTTTCGACGAAAAAAGGTGAAAATTTTACCAAGGGTGATATATTAACCAAACCACATACCGAAGACCATGAGGAGAAAGAGTGAGCATAATTTAAAATACATAAAAGAGAAGGTTGACATACCCGTCACTAGGCATCTCAACTGAATGTATCTCTGGTAAAGTATTAAATAATGGATTTTCGTAATCACTTCTTTCGGTATTGCCAACGTCTATTTTGTTTTCCAAGTCTGAAGATGGAACCAATTCATCCATCTAAACAAAAAATTAACACATAAATCATATTAGACATGGTAATGCACTCAAAGAAAATCATATGCACGGTAAAGTGAATTATAGCCCTCCATAAAAAAGACTAACCAATGCTGACTTTTCCATTTCACTTGCATCAACCGAGTCATCCACGATGCGGAGGCTTGTTTCATCATCATTAGCATGAACTTCAAACCCCGAAGAAGTAGAAACTAGTGTCGATTCGGTTAAGTCAGTATCAAGACCGCCAATCAACTGATCTGATGCACTATAATCAAGTTGTTCTGGCTCTAAAGAAGTGGATATTGGCACCAATGCATTTAACTCGGTATCAACACCAGATGTCAGGTTGTTTGTTTCACTATAATCAACTTGTTCAGCCTCTAAAGAAGTGGATAATGGCACTGACTCGCTAAACTCGGCATCAACACCATCAGTTAGGTGGGTTGTTTCTCTAATAACAGGCTGATCAGAGTCTGAAGAATTTGGTACTGGCGCCAACTCATGTATTATGCCATCATCAACATCATCAGTCAAGTTGTCTATTGCACTATGATCAACTTGATCAGGCTCTAAAGAAGTGGATAATGGCACCAATTCACTTAACTCAGTATCAACACTGGCAGTCAAGTTGTCTGTTGCACTGTAATCGACTTGTTCAGCTTCTAAAGAAGTGGATATTGGGGCCGACTCACTAAACTCGGCAACAACACTATCAGTCAGGCGGGTTGTTTCATTATCAACAGATTGTTCAGAGTCTAAAGAAGCCGGCACTGGCATCAACTCACTTATTAAGACGTCACCAACACACTCATTCAGGTTGTCTGTTTCACTAAAATCAAATTGTTCAGACTCTAAATGAGTGGATAGTGGCACTAAGTCAATCTCGTCTGCGTCAACACTGCCAGCCAGATTGTCAGCTGCACTAGAATCAACTTGTTCAGACTCTAAGGAAGGGGACACTGGCACCAATTCACTTATTGTGACATCAACACTGCCAGTCAGGTTGTCTGTTGCACTATAACCAACTTGTTCAGACTCTAAGGTAGCGGATACCGGCACCAATTCATTTGTTTCGGCATCGACACTCCCAGTCAGATTGTCTGTTGCAGTATAACCAACTTGTTCAGACTCTGAAGTTAATACTGGCACAAACTCAGTTATGTCTTCCTCATCTTGTGTAGACTCTAAAGAAGTGGATACTGATTCCAGTTCACTTATATCAGCACCGATACTGCCAGTCAGAATGTCTGCTGCACTATAACCAACTTGTTCCAACTCTGAAGAAGTGGATACGGGCACCAATTCACTTGTTTCAACATCAACACTGGCAGTTAGATTGTCTGTTGTAGTATAATCATCTTGTGCAAACTCTAAAGAAGAGGATACTGGTTCCAGTTCACTTATGTCAGCACTGATGGTGCCAGTCAGAATGCCTGCTGCACTATAACCAATTTGTTCCGATTCTGAAGAAGTTGATACCGGCACCAATTCATTTGTTTCAGCGTCAACGTCTACAGTCAGATTGTCTGTTGCACTGTAATCATCCTGCGCAGACTCTGAAGAAGTTGATACAGGCACCAATTCATTTGTTTCGGTATCAACACTGTCAGTCAAATTGTCTGTTGCACTATAATCATCTTGCGCAGACTCTAAAGAAGTGGATACTGTTTCCAATTCACTTATCTCAGCATCAACACTATCTGTCAAGTTGCTTGTTGTTTCGTTGACAGAATGATCAGACTCTATAGAAGTGGATAGTTGCACCAATTCAGTCAAGTCACTGGCATCACTGCCGCCTGTTGGGCTGTTTGCTGCTCTATCCACACTGCCGCCATTGTAAACTGTAGAGAGATGAGCAACTTCAATGTTAGCCTTCTACCTGACAAACAGAACAATAACTATCAAAAACTTAAACGAGCATTGTTGATTAAGGAGACAACCACATAAGCCAAAATATCACCTTCTTTCTCTTCAACTTCCAAAGAAGCACCACTACTCAGATCAGAAATCACATCTGACTCCACAAGAGAAACTGTCGAAACGCCAACTTCTTCGAGACTATCAACTCGAGAATCTTCCTCGACTCTATCCAACATCAACTTTTTATCAATTTTTTGCAAATCATTGATCACAGGTGTCTCACTCTCAGGAACAACACTACTTCCGTCTTCACTCACGAGAAGCTGAGGATTTTGATCAGCAACAGCAACTACTACAGTTGAAGATGATTCAATTTCTTCTCCTAAGTTACCATCATATTCATCCTCATTTCTCAACTTTTCAACACCATCATCACTCAGCAAAACACCAACACCTCCTTCCACAACAACACCCTCAGGAACAAGTTTCTGTTCATTTAATTCATCTACCATTTCTCTAATCTCACTAGCATTTCCAAATGTAAACACAATACTTCCATCCGAATGTTCTGTCAATCAAAGCAAGTTGAACAAAACACAAATATAAAAAAAAAAAAAGGAAACCCATTAATCAAAATTCAAAATTGACAAAAACCCAATAAATAAAAACGAAAAAAGCAAAAAGCTTGATAGTTAAATTTAGTCAGCTTACGAGATGAAGAGATGAGTTCAAGAGGCTCATGTTCTTGAGGAGATGAGGTTGAGGATGAAGCTGAACTGGGAGGAACATGGATATGGTTAGTGGAAGAGAAGATGGAGCGTTTGGGAGGATGAATAGAAGATGAAAATGGAAGGGATTGGGAAGATGGTTTAGGAGGAAGAATGGTTGATGGAAACCAGAGACAATGGAAGGTTCTGGAGAATAGGTTAGTCATTAGATGAAACTGTGATTAACATGAATTGATCGATTCAATATCTGGGTTAAGGATTTGCTTGAAACGAAACAGTGTAGGAAGGAAGAAAAGTATGGAGGAAATGAAAGGAAAGGAAGGTCACATGGTGAAAAGAAAAGAAACAAGACAACAATTGTATGAAAGCTTTTGTCGACCATACGTGTCATTGATTAACTTGATGCATGTCGATATTTTTGTAGGGATTATACTAACTCATAGATTAAGTGTATTTTGTAAGGTTAAATTACATCTTTGAATTATTTAATTTAATAATGGGATCATGTTTTTTTTTAATAAGTAGATTTTTTAAGTTATTTTAAAATATTAAGTTAGTCCCTTAAGTTTTTTCTTACATTTTAATTTTTTTTTTTAGTTTCCGTTAAAATAAATTGCAAACTTATATATCATTTTAATTGGTTTTTCGCGGTGATCACGAATATGTAATTAGCTTTGCGTTTGAATGTGAATTTTGATCGGATCGACAATTTTTTCATTATGAATTTCATCCATTTTTACCTGATTCTCATAAACAGTAATTTATTTGATAAATTTGATTGCATGTTGGTGATCAACGAGAAAAATCAGTTCAAATGATATATGAGTTTACAATTTATTGTAACGAAGATTTTTAAAAATGGATCAAAGTGTTAAAAAAACTTAAGGAACCACATTATTACAATTAAATAACTAAAGGATCCGGTAAGTAATTTAGTCTATTTTTTATAAGATTTTTTTTTAGAATAATGTTTTTTTATTGAGAAATTGAATAAAAATAACTAAAGAGAACGAGGATATGTATTTTGGGCCCGTTTGTTTTGTTTTTTTAAGTGATTTTTTTAGTGTAATATAATTTTGTGGAAAAAAAATTACAAAGAAATTTTTCAGAAAAAAAACTTCAAATGAAAAATTTATTTGAATAGTTATTCTTAAAAAGTTATTTTAGATACTTCATCATTTTGTCGAAAAAAATTGGATATCAAAATTTTAAAAAATCACTTAATTTGAAGTTATTTCAAATAGATTTTCATAAAAGTCATTTTCGAGATACAACTTTTTTCAAAAATTGTGATTTCGATTATGTTTTAATCTTCAATAATGTATATTTATGTTGTACGATGTCAAAATTAGTCTTTCAATTTAAAAAAAAAAGTTAATATAAAAAAATTAATATTTTAAAAAACGATTTTACAAAATTCATTTTCGAAAATATAAAAAGAAAGGTTCATTCTTTTAAAGCTAAAACAAATTGGTCCTAACCATTAAGATTATTCCTCCTGTTCTTTTTATAAATAACACTTTGCAAAAACAAATTAGTATTTTTTAATAAGAAACACTCTTTAACTTAAAATCAAATTAGTTTTTTTAAATAAGAAGCACTTTTATTAAATACATAATTACATATGTGTTTCTTATTATCAGGTTCTGAACTCTGGTTTAGAAACACTTTTATTCAATACATAATTACATTTGTACCTTTATTAAATAAAATCAAATAACTCATTTTAATGTAAGTGCAACCGTTACATAGACATATTTTTCATGCAAAAATTTAGAGGGAAAGTTGCAAGCATACAAATAGCATGTACCTAAAATCTACATTCACGTTTCATTTTTCTTCCCTTCAATATTCATCGGGTTTCTCACATTAGCGTTATGTTGTCAATAGCGGTGGTAGCGACTGCGATATCACCGCACCGCTCCAAAATCGGAGACGCCGTGTTAAAGTATACCGGTTAGCCGCGAAAGTGGATTGCGGGCAAAACGCGGGTTTCGCTGCGGGTCTTCGGGCGCGGAGCGGTTCGGTTGCGGTGCGGGTGCGGTCGGGTTCTACCCGGGTCGGTTTTGTGACCCATTTTGTTAAATACATAAAAAAAAACCTAGTTTTTTTACGACTTCGCAAACGGCGCTCCAAAACTTCTTATTCCTCTTCAACGCATCATCTTCTTCTTTCTTCAACTTCGTCTTTGCAGTTGTTTCCTTCTTTGTTTTCCAACTGTCTTTTTCTTCCTCTTCAATGAATCATCTTCTTCTTCCTCGCAATTGTTCTCTTCAACGCATCATCTTCTTCGTCAACTCTAACTATCAGGTTTTCTTCTTCTTCCTCGCAACTATTTTCTTTCTCGTTCTCTATTTTTTTCAACTTGTTTCATTATATTATTTTCATTATATTCTTTTTGTTTTCATAACTATTTTCATAAATTTTTTCCTTCTCTGTCTATATATAACTTTTTCGTTCAGTATATAATATTTTCCTCTGTTTCATTATATTTTCAACATTTTTTTCCTCTGTCATAACACTATCTGCCATCAATATATAATATTTTCATAACATCTTCAACCTCTATTTCATTATATTTTCAACAGCCATGTCGACTCCTCCTATTGGTTCTATTCCACCATCATCGTCCAATAATCAATCGGTTGCCTCAAATACATTGCCCGTTTCTTTTATCGGAAAGAAAGCAGGCTTGAATGATGCTTGTGATAAGCCAGCAAGAGCAAGTTGCCTCAAATACATAGCCCGTTTCTTTTATCGGAATGGAATTGCATTCAATTTTGCAAATTCAAAAAGTTTCAAGTTGATGGTTGAATCAATTGGTATGTATGGTGCACATTTGAAGCCTCCAAGTTATCATGAGTTAAGAGTTCAATTGTTTCAAGATGAGTTGAGGCTTATGCATGATATGTTGAGTACTAATAAGCAAGAACAAACAAAGTATGGTTGTTCCATAATGTCTGATGGTTGGACTGATACAAAAGGAAGGACATTGATTAATTTTTTGGTCAATTCTCCGGCAGGAACTATGTTTATTAAGAGTATTGATGCTTCTGCATATATGAAAACTGGACAAAAAGTGTTTGAACTATTGGATAGATTTGTTGAAGAGATTGGTGAAAGTAATGTTATTCAGCTAGTTACCGATAATGGAAGCAACTATGTCTTGGTTGGTAAACATCTTCAAGTCTTAAGGCCAAAAATATTATGGGCTCCATGTGCTTCTCATTGTCTAGACTTGATGCTAGAAGATATCGAAAAAATTCCTAAAGTCAAGAAGGTTATACAAAAAGGAATGCAACTTGTGGGCTTCATTTACAACCATTCTTTGGTTTTAAACTTAATGAGGGAGAAATTAGAAAGTGAGTTGGTTAGAGGCGGAGTCACAAGGTTTGCCACTAACTTTCTTACTTTGCATAGGTTACACACTTTAAAGGCAAAAATTAGAACCATGTTCACTTCTGAAGAATGGTTGAACTTGTAGTAAGTATGTGAAAGGAAAGAAGGCAACTACTATTGTACTTCAAGTCTCATTTTGGGAGGATGTTGTGTACACTCTTAAGGCTATAGGGCCTCTTGTAAAGGTACTTAGGCTTGTTGATAATGAAAATAAGCCGACAATGGGTAACATCTATCATGCAATGTTGGAAGACAAAGAGTTAATCACAAAAAACTTCAACAACAATGAAAGAAAGTACAAAGATATCATTTCTATTGTTGATAGAAGATGGAGTATTCAACTTCATCATTTGTTACACGCAGCTGGATATCATCTTAATCTGAGGTTCTTTTATAGCAATCCAATGATTGAGAATGATGATAAGTTATTGGATGGTCTTTATGCATGCATAATAAGCTTTATGAAAATGCTAAAGTTATTGATGCCATCCATGGAGAATTGTCAAAATATAAGATGAGTATATGCCATTTTTTGTTGGCGGAAGCAGTAAGGCAAATGAATGATGTATCTCCTGGTAAGTTACTAAGTATATTTAACAATAATTCAATCGCATAACATTTTTTGTGAATATATGCTAATGAAAATAAGTCTTACATTGCAGCTGAGTGGTGGAGGAGGTATGAAGCAAAAACACCAAATTTGCAACTCCGTGCTATTAAGATATTGAGTTTGACTTGTAGCTCATCGGGTTGTGAGCGGAATTGGAGTGCTTTTGAGCATGTAAGTACTTACTAACTTAGTATCAATTTATAGATTCAAATTAATAATTTATATTTATTATTTAAACTAACACTAAAATTATAATATAGATTCACTCCAAGAAGAGAAATAGACTTGAACATCAAATGTTGCAAGACTTGGTGTTCATCAAGTATAATCAAAACTTGAAAGAGCGTTTTGATAATGATGATTTGATTGATCTTGTGGTTATGGGTGATGATTTTGAAACCACTTTCCTATGGTTGATGGGAGATGAAGAAGAAGCTCAGTCTGAATTTGATGATATGGTGTTTGATGGTGATTATTTGACTTGGCTAGATGTTGAAATTGCAAGTGGTGTTGTTGAGCCTGCAATCAACACTAGGAGCCAAGCAGCAATGCAAAAGAAGGCAACTGCGCCTCCACCATTTCCACCTTTTTCATCTAGATCTAAGGCAAAAGGAAAGGAAATGGTAGTAGTAGATGATGAATTTGGTGATGAAGAGTATCTTGAAGAGGATGAAGAGATTGAAGAGGATGAAGAGGATGCTAGTATCAGAGGAAGTGACAATGAAGACTATGATTTTAATGATTGTTGAAGTTTTATTAGAGTTTGGTTGTTTTGGTTATTTTAAGATTTAGATGTTAAGTTTTTATTTTCTTGAATTTTGGAAGTAATGAATACTATTATGAATTTGAAGTAATATATGCTATTATGAAATTTGAATTTTAATGGTATTATGAAATTTGAGTTTTTTTTAAATATATTTTAGTATATTTCCGCGCACGCGCCGCTCCCCGCTTCCACACCGCTCCCATTTTCGGAGTGGCTGCGTCGTGCCGCTTTCCGGTATTAACAACATAGCATTAGCATATGCATGAAATCTCATAATTTTAATGAAAATGACTTCATGTATTATTGCAGAGAAAATGAAATTAGATATTGATTTGAAAGTTTCTAAAGATTAAAGATTCTTTTGAAATGGAAAGTGATGAAGATGAGAAAAATACACAAGAAGGGAGGTTGAGTTGTATTTGCGAAATTCTTTTTACTTCTAAACCAGAGTTCAGAACCTGATAATAAGTTCAGCGAAAAATATAACAGAAGAAAATAAAAAACAGCAAAGAACATACAACAGTTATCTTTGTTTCACTCCAACTGAGAGTACTCTAGCCCATTTTCCAGGAAAAAAATTCCCATTATGATCAAACTTATTACAACTTCTTATACTCACCAGTATAAGACTTTCCTGCTCAGACTTACAACCTAAAACTTCCTTGCTTAATCAGCACCTAATCAAGACTTCGCTACTTAAATCCTTAGATCCTAAGACTTTCCTTGATTAAAACTTTATGGTTCAAGACTTCATTACTTAGACACCCTGCCTAAGACTTCTCTGCTCAGACCCACGGTTTAAGGCTTCTCTGCTCAAATTCACAATCCAAGATTTTACTACTCAGGCCAAATGTCAGAGACTTTTTTATCTAAACTGATTGTTTAGAGAATGAGTAACTTACAACAACACTTAATAAAAATTAGAGGAGTTCAAATATAATACAACACACTTTTACACAAAGGATTCTAAAGATATACAAGAATAAGAACTCTTAACAAATCAGCTTCTCTTTTGCTGATATGAATGTTGTGTGTGTATATCTCTGTTGTAGTTCCAGCGTTATTTCTTAAGTTGATCTTCAGATCTTTTGCTCCTTTTATAGTTGAAGAAATATAGTCGTTGAAGTATCCTTAATGACTATAATCGTATTAAATCTTCTAGTACATCTTCATTTCCAGTAAAGTAGGTGTTGGAACTCATAGTTAAGGAATTATCCACAGAACAATGCCTTCATCTAGAGAACACTTCTATGAAACAAGTACAACATAATCTCCAAAAGATAATGTCAACATTCCTCGAGTCTTGTGTTAGTAGAGCTTAAGTTGACACTACTCAATTTCAGAGGCAACCATAACATGCTTTTGATTCTGAAATGTACTAGCAGTAACTTTCTGATCAGACTCTCTCATGAATGTATACTCAAAACTGAACCAAAGCTACTTCTATGTCAGAATCAGTTTCATCAAGTACATATAATTATGTACACATAAACCAACTAGTTATAAATTCTATTTATTTTTCAAATACTTTGTTATAATCAAAACCTTAGAGGATACATGATATGAACCAAATTTGTCTCAAAAATATCCCCATTTTGTATGATGAAAACCTTAAGCATTTGAAACAATCAGTAGTAGATTAATTACTCAAAAACTTTCAGGGTCTGAGATTTGTAAGCTCCCCATGTGTCAAAAAATCTTACAGGTGGGGTTGTAAGCTCCCCGTAAGTCATATATGTGAAGTTTAAGAGGTGAGGTTTGTAAAAGCGCCCTTATATAGGATAACTGAGTCCACTCCAAGGGTGAGGTTTGTAAGCTCCCATATAAATAATCATTAACTATGATAGTATTTGGTGTTTTAATGATGTCAAAATTAGGGTGGTTCAGGAAGGTATATTGGATCACAAGATGTTGGCATCAAAGAAGTGAATTTATGTTGATTCAAAGAGAATGTGTCGACTCATCATCTTGAATATGTCGACTCATTCAGTTAGGAAAATTTGAGTCGACTCATTTAACGATTTAGGTCGACTCAAATGAAGGCCAAAAATCTTTGTAACTCACGGGTTCCAACAGGCTGACTGAGGGCATATTTTAGGTTAACTCAAATCTTTCTTCAGGTCGACGCAAATGTATCCTTAGGTCGACGCAATCCTGGAGTTTGGTGCTTATCACATATTTTTCTATCTCTTACTTATTGTATGCTTTTCCATTATTTTTGCCTACAATTATAAATAGTTGCAGGTTTTATTTTGGTCAATTAACAAGAAAAGTGAAAGATATACACAAGTGATCTCATCATCTTCTCCTTCTCTAACACTCATCAACAACTACACACAATCATTTATGTTGATCAAAGTGCAAAATTCAAGGTGATAACGTTCAAACGGTGGAATTGTGATTTCAGTTTGGGTTGAGAGATTTGTGGGTTTTTCTTAAATAAACCTTGAGGGTTTGTCCTCCAAGATCATTGTGATTTGAGGGTTTTACACACATCATTCGTTTGTAGATTCAGCCGAGTGAAGAGGTTTGAAGATTAAGGTGATTGCTTAACCATATCACGGTAAGCGGAGGATTATGAAGAACGGTGTGGGTTCACAAGCATCGAATCAAAGCGGTCGTGCTCGAAGTTTGGAGAATCGTGGATTCTTGCAAGAAGGGAGAAATTAATCGGAGGTTTGTTCGACACGCGTGAAGAACTTGATCCAACTAGAATCAAGGGGCAAAGAGAAACATAGCTACAACTACAATTAGGATTGGCTTGTCGTTCCTATTTTCTCTTTGTATAAACATTGCAATTTTAATAAAAAGTCCCAATTTGAATTGGAGGAAGAGGTACCCTTAGCAAGGACGGTAGGGGAACTTCCTAAACAAATTCGTGTGTCCTTTGCATTTTTCATTCGGTAATTTTTTTGCACAAGTTGAAATAGTTGTGTTTTGGAAATTTTGTTTTGCATAGTTTAGTGCACACCAAGTGTTTGTGAAATTGTTGCTATCATAATTACATAGCAACCTTAGAGAAAATTCTACACTAGACTATTTGGAAAAACACACTAAGTGTGGTGTGCACACCAAGTGTTCGATAAAATTCAAAACACATTATCTCTTGTTTGTTGTTCCTATTTATTCTTTCTATACATTGTTGGAAGTAGTTTAATCAATTGCATCAAATTTAAGTGATTAATTTGCTTGGTATCGATTAGTTAATTCATCTTCATTATCCCATTTGGTTTAATAATCATATCCGATCACCGGTGACTTAAAATAATTTAGACGTGAATTTTTCTAGGGAGCTTCCACCAAATATTTTTCAATTAATTTTTGAAAAGTAAAATATTTTAAAAGGGATTTATTCAACCCCCTTCTAGATTCGCGCTATTGTCTAACACTAACCTCATTCGGATCCAAGATTAATCTAGAAGAATAATTAATCCATTTTCCCCCTTTGTCATCAACAAAAAGGCAGAAGAAAAATAATCTTCAGCGATTAATAGTGGTTTCTGAATAATTCATAATTGAACACCAGTCAGGAACAAGTTTGTTAATCAACCCAACTTGTTATACACGAGCAAAAACACCCTGTTAAATAAGAATCATAAAAAGAACCCTACGAAAAGGAATGAGAAAAGATAATTCCTCACGAGATGTAAGTATTTCTTCTTACAGATAATTGAACCTGGGCATAAGCATATTGATTTTAGTTCCGGAGATTAGGAACATAATGAAGTGTTTATCATCAGAAGAAAGCCATCATGTCCCCTTTTCTCTAGGCCTTGTATTGGTTTCCATAATCTAGTACTAGACTTTTGTCATATAAGTAAGAGTACAAGGACTTTCAGCGGGGGCTTCATTACCATATATGATGTGCATAAGATTAATAAACTTGTTATATCAATAGAATTATTCACCTCGTTTTTATGATAAAACTGAGGTGTTTAATAATCATATTTTACTACAAAAACACTCGTTAAATAGATTTTACCATAAGACTAACTTATATGTATCTGTCCAGAAGAGAGAAAATATTCACCACCATCCATTTGATTATGAGTTGCTACTACAAATCTCTGGGATGAATTGTAAGTGCAAAAAATAAATATTCTCATTTGGAAACAGATCTCTAGCATCTTGCATAGGACCTGGACATGGAAAATAAAAATTCTCACTGGGACATAGATTTTACAATGTATTTTTAATATTATGCGTAAACAATGCAATTTTAAAAAAAAATTTATTCACCTCGGTTTTCTTTGTGACCGATTGGATAGTTAAGCGTTTTTTTTCCTATATTGAACGCCCTTAAACAAATCTTTGTCGTCAATTTAATGTTTATCGACACTCAAAAATCGGTCATTTATTATCTGCGTGAAACCTGGACATCCATTATAAAAGAATGTTGAATATTTAAAATATAACCTGTATAGAACATGAAGCGCTTGAAACGTAAAAACGTTTGGAAACGTTCTCTAAGATGAATTGCAAGAGCAGAAAATTACTTAGGTTTAAGGTTTGTTTTCTAAAATATTTATTTGAGCACAAAATCATATATTTGAATATTAATTTTATTTATCTAACCCTTATTTTGTTTTTCTTCAGAATCAAATGTATACAAGATTCGTTGAAAATAATCTTGCACCCAACATTTTATCTTCCTCGAGATTCAAAAATCTGAAGATCTAAAATTTGGATCTTCGGGGAATTTGATTTTTACCTAGATCTCTAGGAAATTTAATTTGTATTTTAAACAATGTAATATTATGGGTAAATAATGTAACAATTTTTTTATTAAAAAAAAAGAAATAATCATGCCCCTCAGATTTTAAGATAAATTGAGATATAAGATATCTACTTATGAAAATAATAAAAATGTTGTTGTTGGGGTTCGAACCCATATGCATATAAATTTACCTCTCAATTTTAATTCCACCAATGTGATAAGTTGCATGTTTCCATGTCGCCCTTTGTTACCTTGCTTCTTTAGCCGATGTATTATGAATTTCGCGTTAGAGAAAAAAAAATGCTTTTTATAGTAGCGCAAAAAAATTCAGCATTCTTAAATTGATTATCTTCTCACATTGTGGGAAATTGCAACTTTAGATTTTAGAGCCTGGGATTTATTTTTTGGAAGTATTGTAGCTGATGTTGTTGAGAATGTAACTCCTTACGTTGAAGCAGTATAGCTCGACAAAAACAAGGAAGTATTAAATGATGTAGTGTGTGTATGAAGTTGTATTAGTGTGTCGAATTGTAAAATCAGGTTGCTTCACACAAGATTTCGACTTAGGCCTATTTTATTAATGTTCATTTATTTTGGACTTTTATAGTTTTGAGCTTTACCTTAGGGAGCAAGCTAACCTAAATCTATAAATAGGGAGTAACCATTATTTTGTAAATAACTCATAACATTGTATTCACAGAATTTGTAGTTGCAAGTGAATAAAGAAGTTTTCCACAGATTGCGGGTAGAGAGAAACTCTGCAGAAAATATTATTCTTCTTCTCCAACGTTTTTCTTTCTTTATCAATCTTTCTTTCTTTTCGTTGTCATTACGTGATTGATAATAATCTTGTTCATCGATATTGAGTGAAATTCTCCATATATTGTGGTTGATTTCTAACATCTGATATTTAGAGCTCCAGTTTGAGCGGTTCGTGGTATGAAAATCGTGATGGAAATTAATCATCCAAACAGACATTTTCTGGCAAGTCTTCTGATTCTCAAGAAAGATAATTACGAAAATTGGTGCAAGCAGATGAAGGTTGTGTTTTGTTTCCAAGATCTTTGGGATCTTGTGAAAGAATGAGTAACACCGCTTACATAAAACGCGACAGATCAAGAAAAGGCTGAATACAAAAAATTGAATAAGACAGATTATAAATCTCTCTTTATAACCAATCAATGTGTTAATCCAGATGATTTTGAAAAGGTTATGGATGTAGAATCAATAAAATAAGTGTGGGAAATTCATTTAGAGGTGCAGAAAAGGTGAAAGAGGTGAGGTTATAAACTCACAAAAGAATGTATGAATCGCTTAAAATGGAAGACAATGAAAGCTTAGCATATTTCTTCACTAGGGTTACAAATTTGGGGAATCAAATCAAGGTATGTGGAGAAGTGTTGACATCAAGATCAGTTATTGCAAAGATCTTGAGATCATTGGCTCCAAAGTTCGACCATGTGATAATAGCCATAAAAGAGTCGAAAGACTTGTCAAGATTGACAAAGGAATAACTTCAAGGGATGCTTAAATCTTGTGAACAAAGAATGGCTGAAAGAACCACTTGAAAGTCGAAGAGTGATGTGGCTTTGTAGACGCAATCAATAATAGAAAAGAAATGAAAAGGAAGTTTGAATGGAAACAAAGGTAGAAGAGGCTACAACAATTCGACTAGTCGAAATCAACAAGAAGGAGGATGGTCAAATCATAGAAAGTCCTCATACCAAAGCAAAGGAAGAGTTGGTGGTCGAAAACTTGACAAAAGTCACATTAAGTGTTACAATTGTCAGAAGTATGGTCATTATTCTAGTGATTATCCAGAAAAGCAGAGAAATCAAGAAATTGATGCAAAGTTGGTGAAACATAAAGAAAAAAAGATGTTACTGATGGTTACAACGAGAGATGAAGAGAGGTTCAAGGACCAGTGGTACTCGGAATCATGATGTTCATCACACATGTCTGGAAGGAAATATTGGTTTATCAACATAAAACCCTGCAATGAAGAACATGGTGAAATTTGCAAATGACAATACTCTAGCAACTGAAGGTATTGGTGATGTTCTAATTATGAGGAAAGATGGAAAGAAGTTAGTAATTTCAAATGTGTTATTGTCGTACCTCGAAAAATACGATCCTAAAACAAACAACAGAGTCGCCACCTAATTCTATTTATTCTAACTAAAGAAAAGGGAGATATAGACACAACCTAAATGGGATAAGAAATGGTCAACAAAACCACTAATATAAGTTCGGGAGTCAGTTACGCAAAGGGAAGGTATTAAGCACCCCTCACGTCCGTTGTACTCAACGGGAACCTCTTAGTCTAATTTGCGCTTAAATGTTAACTTATATTATTGTCTTCTTTTAATGATTAAAGTTTGTTAAGATTATTTTAAAGAAATATTTTAATTATCATTTGTTATCGGAAAAGGTTAAAAAAATTATTATTGTGCTCGCGAAGGATTAAAATCCCCGTGCCTACGTATTCCCTTGTGCAATGGGAAAGTCAGAGCTTCGTAGTTCGTGCAACTACGGTTTGTGTTTTTTAATTGAACGATTGTTTGAAATGCTTTCTACTGCTAAGCGTTGGCTTTTACTCGCAGTGGAGGTTGAAGCGCTAGCTTGTTTGCGAGATAGAAAGATTTAAACAATGTTCGTTTAGAGAAAAGTGTTTGACCTCTGTTAAGGTGTTTTAAACGAAAGGGTGAATGAGGCTAGCCCAGGAGTGATTGCATTCTAGAACGTGCAGAGTGCTAGACTCCGGAGCTCTGTTCTTTCGTTGATTAATTATGAAAAATGATTTGGATTGGTTGGTAAGTTTTAAATTGTATTTGAAAAGAAAGAGACAAGTCGTCATCTTTAAGGGAGATATCTCGCCTAATCCACTACAAACATTTGAGGAAGAGAAAATCGAAAGAAGCTTTAAACTTGGATACAAGGATCGACAAGCAATGCCACATTCTTTCTTTGAGAAATGAAATCGGAAGAAGCTTTAAACTTGGATATGAGTATCGACAAGCAATGTCACGTTCTTCCTTTGAGAATGATTGTTTGTAAGATTTTGTTTGTGTTTGTGGGGATGGAAGAAATATCTTTCCTATGGAAATGAACCATGTCTAATATTTTAAGGTTGTTGAATTGTTTTGAATATGAAAGAGTGAATGAATTACAAATCGGGGGCTAGCCCCAACAATAATTCAATTCAAGCACCTGAGGAATGCTAGATTCCTGAGTTCAGTTCTTCGTATAATTAATTTCAATGTTTCCGTGTTTTAGGAACGAGAGGGTGAATAAACCACGTCGCGTGGGGCTATCCCAGGGGTGATTTCATTCCAGAACGTGCGGAGTGCTAGACTCCGGAGCTTTGTTCCTCCGTTATTTGATTTGTGAATTAAGACGCGGTTGTTTTGGAGATGAAATGGCAAATGAATTACAGCTCGAAGGCTAGCCTCAAGAGTAATTCAATTCAAAAACCCGAGGAATGCTAGATTCCTAAGTTTAGTTCTTTCACAAATTTAATTTGAGAATTACATTTTGGAAACGAAAGAGCGAATGAATTACAAATCAGGGGCTAGCCCCAACAGTAATTCAATTCAAAAACCCGAGGAATGCTTGATTCCTGAGTTTAGTTCTTACGTTAATTAATATGTTAATTTAGAGACGTCTTGCGATTATTTTGGATGAATTAGGGGTTAGTGTTCTTAGAAATGAAGGAGTAAATGAAACACTACGCGTGGGGCTGGCCCATGTGTGGTTCATTAAAGATCCGCATAATGCTAGATTCCGAAGCTCAGTTCCTAGTTAATTAATTTAGACGAGTAAAGTCGTGCAGACGGCGATCACATGGTGACCGACTTACGTGTGTGCAAAATGTAGACGAGAATGTTTAATTGATTATGTGAGTTGTTTATTTGATTAATTAGGTGGATTCGATTTCTAGTTCCTATGGATATTCCTAGCAACGCGAAATTGTAAAATAAAGGCGGAAACATAAGCTACATACAAAATAAACGGGAGAGGGATACAATAATAATTTACACGGGATTGCGGAGAAATAAAGGATATCGTTGTATTTTGCCCAAGAGGAAGCGTGTGTGCAATGTACATATTAATCGGAACCGTTAGTATTAAATATTGCGTAAAAATGTGAGAAATAAATAAAATAAATAAATAGACTAACAAAATGAAATAAATTGTAAAATATAATAAATTAAATAAAATGAAAATACAATAAATAAATGGCCTCATATCGGTCACGATTAATCGGAAACGATTTATCGTGATTTTTTTTATCATATCATCGACCCAAATAAAAATCAATACGGAATTGAAAAGCAAAGACACATCTTTTTGAATTTTTAGTTTATCAACAACTAAACAAAATTACAACTAAACTTAAAAACTAAATTTAAATAACTTACTACACAATAATATTTTTTATATTTTTAAGTCTTAATCACATATATACTTTACTTCTAACATTAATAAATAAATTAAACAAAACTATATTTTGAAATGAAGAAACTAAAGTCAATCTAATAACTTAAACTAATAAGGAATTTTTTAAATAATTTAAATAGATAACAAACTAAAATATATAAAAAATGATGAATGATACTCACAAATTTCAAAACTATCAAAGATTGAGCTTGCTGTGTAGAAGAAAGTGAATGTGTTTTGATAGAGGTTGTTGTTGTGGTGAAGAAGGTGAATGTTTATGGGTATTGTGTAAGTAAAAAAAAGAATTTTGACTTTGAAAAATATGTTATGAATGTACTAGATTTTGAGAATTTTAAGGGTGATCTTGTTAGTTTAAAATGAGAGAAAGATAGATCTTATTTATAGTATGAATGAGGTAGGAGTGTTGATGTGGCAATCCATGTGACTTTATGAGAATGATTTTTGGTCATTGATAAGTCCAAGTTGGTAATCCATGTGAAGTGTGAGAATGATTCTTGGTCATTGATAAGTCCAATATGTGAAGTGTGAGAATAATTATTGGTCATTGATAATTCCAAGTTGGCAATCCATGTGAAGTGTTTGTACTACATTGTAGTGGACACACTCATCATTTTTTTTTTCTTTTTTGAACATGAAGAAAAAACAAATAAAAGTAGTAATAATAATAATAAATAATATTAATAAAACTAATAATAATAATAAAAGATAATAATAATATAACTAATAATAATAAAGATGATAATAATAATAATAAAACTAATAATAATAATAATAATAAATTGAAATTGGTTATTAAAAAAAAGAAATTATATTGAATTAAATAAATTGAATTTAAACTAAATCAAAGATAAACTAAGTAAATTGAAATTGAAATTAAACAAAATTTAATATAAAATTTAATTAAAATATAAATTAAAATCAAAATTAAAATAAGATCAATTCTAAATAAACTAAAATAATTATCTAAATAGAAATCATAAAAAAAATGGTATGAAATGATAAAAATCAGTTAAAAATGCATGATTAATGATTACTGGATTAAAATGAAAAAATGTCTGACTATCAAATAAATCGATAAAAATGCGTCAGATGAATGAAATTTTGAGAATTTATGGTCAAAATTTAGGGTATGACAGTTATGCATACCAGGCATGAAAAGAAATTTACTTAGTATAAGGCAGTTGGTCGAAAAGAACTACAACGTGAAGTTGATTCCCAAAGGAGAAGTAACTCGACACAAGAAAAGAGTTGTGGAGAAAGGATTACTTCAGAAGGAACGAAACGACTTCAACAAATTTTTTGCATCGGTTGCTAGGATCGAGACAATCAAACTGGTTATTGGTGTGTCAAACAAGAACAACTAGCAGATGTGTCAGATGGATGTGAAATGTGCATTCCTGATTGGCCCCTAAGACAAAGAAGTTTATGTTGCACAATCAACAAGATTTGTGAAACAAGGCGAAGAAAAAAAGTGTACAGGCTGCATAAAGCCCTGTATGGACTTAAAAAAGCTCCAAGAGCTTGGAATAAGAAGATATATAGTTTTCTAAGGGAGAAGAAATTTGTGAAGTGCACAACTGAGCATGGAGTATATGTAAAAAGAAGCAATGCTAAATTTCTTATATTATGTCTTTATGTCGATGCCATGTTGATAACAGGAAGTTGCAAGAAGGAGATCGAAGATTTCAAGCATCACCTAAGTGAGATGTGTAACACCCTTTCTACCCCATCACAAGTTAAGCAATTTAAATCAAATATCAGAGTAAAGTTCATGAAATAGGGTATGAAATTACTTCTTAAATCAAAAATCATAAACATTACATTGAGTCATGTCTCGTAACACGGGTTATAAAATCATAAATAATTTTCAAAACGCTTTTCAATAACTACGCAGTGGAAAAACAAATATTATAATTCATATTTTATCAAAAGAAACTTCAAGTACTTAATCCAAACATCATATTTCTACATCATATACTTATGCTTCATAACTAAAGGAAAATCAAGTAATCATCATACATCGTATAATCGATAATTCTACTCATATAGTCTCTAAAACGCGTTATACGACAACTCTACATCATCACAGTAGTCTAAGACCTAAACCACCTCAAGAAAATACTCTCGGAGCAACCAAAAAAAATTAAAAACTTTCCAGGGCTCGCTAAGCGAGACATCTTGCTCGCTAAACACCCATCTCTCTGTTTGTGCTTGCTAAGCAAGCTTTGTGAATTCTGCAGATTTTCTGCGATTTTCAGAATTCCTCATCTATGATAAAACCTATCAAAACACAGCAAATGACAACAATATACCAGAAAAACATCATCAACATCAACATTCCTCACAATAACATCAATTACCTCATCTAACATCATTATATTCATCAAATCATCATGTAATCATCATCAAAACACAAAATCATCAATCAAAACCCTATACCCTAAAACTATACCACAAAACCCCCAATTCTATTCCCACATTATGATATCGAACAAAAAATACTCCTCATACCTTCAGTTCCGTAAGATTTTCGATAATCTCCTTGAAAATCCTTCCAACCTTCAAGTCCTAGCTTCTCCTCTTCTTAAGAACTCTTCTCCCAAAAGTGCGATCTTCCAATTGACCGTACCAAACCCAACTTACTCCTTTTTGTCACTCTTGCCCCTAAGACCTCAATAGACCTTCTCCAAAATACTCTCACTAATTCTCCATCAAATGACCATATTGCCCTTATCCTCTAATTCCTCTTATATTATTTAATTTAATCTCAAATAATAAACTAAACCTCATATGCTTAATATTCTAATATTATTAAAATATTAAGTCTTCCTCAACACTCCACAAAACCCCAAATAACATCATAAACATCAAAATTCACAAGAAAACACATCAATTAAATTAAAATTGACTTTGGGGTGTTACAACTCTCCCCCACTTAATAATATTTCGTCCCCGAAAATGTACCTGAAGCAAAAAACATCGGATATGACTCTTTCATTTGATCCTCCCGCTCCTAAGTCCAACTATCACCAGCTGGTCCACCCCACAATACCTTCAACAAGGAAATCTCTTTACCACTTAATCGTTTAATCTCCCTGCCATCGATTTGCACAGGTGAAACCTCCACAGTCAAATATCCCTTACTCGAACATCATATATCTTAATCACATGCTATGGATCTGCAATATATTTCCTCAGCTGGGACACATGAAATACATCATGAAAATTTGTAAGTGATGGTGGTAATGCAATCCTATATGCCACTTATTTAACCCTCTGTGAAATCTGATATGGTCCAATGAAACGCGGAGTGAGCTTTCTGGACTTCAGAGCTCGCCCGACACCAGTCACTGGAGTAACCCTCAAGTGCTTTCCTCCTCTTATCATGATAAGTCTTTTTACGACTTTAAGAAGTCTTCATTCTATCCAAAATCATCCTAATCTTTTTCGTCGTCTCTTGCACAATCTCAGGTCCGAGTACAACACTCTCGCCTGATTCATACCAGCACAATGGAGTCCTACACCGCCTCCCATACAATGCTTCATATGGAGCCATACCAATGCTCACATGAAAACTATTATTATAAGTAAACTCAATCAACAATGCACCTCCATGATCCAACACACAAGCTCTCAACAAATCCTCTAAAGATTGGATAGTCCGCTATGTATAACCATCCGTTTATGGATGATAAGCAGAACTCATCCTCAACTTGGTTTCCAAAGCATCTTGTAAACTCCTCCAAAATCTCGATGTAAACCGCAGATCTCTATCCGACACAATGTAACACGGTGGGAGAACTGACTTTAGTTATGTTGCGGATAGCAAGAGTCGCCACCGACTTTTATTTTATCCAAAGGAAAGGCATAAAAGAACAGGAAAGACCTTTTAAAAGATTTTTGGGTCCGGGGGGTAGGTTATGTAAAGGGAAGGTGTTAGCACCCTTTACATCCATGGTTATCCATGGGCTCTTAGTTACTTAGCTCACTTTAAAATGTTTTTGAAATGTGAAATGTGTGAATAAAAATTTTCATAAGAGTTTGATAATGATCCATGTACGGATGCGTAAAAAACCTTTGTTTGGAAAATTTGTTTGAAAGTGTGAAGTGTTTGAAAAGTTTTGAAGAGTGAGCAAGTAACTATGAGGAACCTACCCTAAAGTTTAAGTCTTTTCTGTTCTTGGATCCTTTAAATGGTAAGACTATCCCTATTATTAAGGAATAGGTAGTCATTACCTTGGATGTGTTAAGGGACAAACGTAGGGTCATCGTATGGTCAATGAAGACAACTTAAGGGGTGTCTTTAGCAATTCGTAGGGACTATCATCATTTATTCGAAGGGACAAGATCATTATTCCGTAGGCAACCTCGAAGGGACTTGATCTTTTAAATTTATAGGGACTTGATGATTTTATAAATGAAGGGACTTTGCTTAAGACACCCCTATATTCGAGGGACTTGACCATTTTATTTTAAGGCAACCAAGAGGAATACCCTAGGAAGTGCAAGATGGCGATCAAAGATCGACTTACGTGTGTGAGTGTTTATTTTCAAATATTTATCTTTTAAAGTTAATTATCTAAATTAATTTTAATTACAAATAGTTTCCACACCCTATTTACTAACCACGCGGTTAATATGAAAAATAAATGGCAGAAATTAAAAGGCAGAAAATAAAATTCCTACACTATTACATGGCTTAGGGGCAGTTACATAATAATAATAATAATGGCGGAAAATAATAAAAACCAATTATTACAAAGGCGAAGCAGTTACATAATCAGGAAAACAGTGAATGAATAACATAAAAATGAGTGAATAAATTAGAAGAAAAAAAGAAGTTTGCAGACTAGGTTAAGAAAACAATTAGGGTTATGGTTTGAGAAAAAATTTAAGGTTTAAAAAACAATTTAAGGTTTAGGAAAGAATTTTAGGGTAAAAATTATGGCGAAATTTGGGTTTTAAGATAAAGATTAAGGCTAAATTTTTAGGGTTTAAAGTTTATGAAAAAAATTAAGATTTAGGTTTAAAATTAAGGTTTATGAAAAAAATATGAGTTTTAAAAAAAAAGGATTTTGTTTTATCTTTTAGAAATTAGTTTAATAATAATAATAAGGAAATTCAAAGAAAATACATAATTTGATGAAAAAGGGAAAAATAAAGTTAGAGATACCAAAAATATTGGGGGTTTGCCCTTTTTGCTTCATTGAGTTCTTTGCCACTGGGACACCCACGTTTCTTCATCAAAATGCTCCAAACCTCAGTTCCTTGCCACTAGGTTGTGGGCCTTAGGTCTTTGTCACTAGGGCGACCAACGCATGCCACACACCATCTTTTTCCTCCCACCTGCCTATTTTTGGTATATACTGTTGGAAGAATAAAAAATGACATAAACAGGATCAAATAAAATTGCTGCAGATTTTAAAATAATGAAAAATAAGAAAAGCGATTAAAATAAAATTTAAAAAATATTAAAACGATGCTAAAAATCTAATAAAATCAAATAAAGAACGCACAATTTTTTTTAGATTTTTTTGAGAATATGAAAATAGAAAATAAATCAAATAAAATAGAAAAAAGAGGATTTTGCGATTTTGAGGGTCGAAATCTTTTAGAATTCTATTCTAAAAGAGTATTGTTTGTCGATTTTTTTCTGAATTTCTGGAAAAAATTCGGAGCAAATCGAAACAGTAGTACTTACCCGACTTACCTGTCAGCCTGTAATGTTTATCACTACTGCAGCCTTCGATGTATCGACGAAAATAGATTACAACAGATTAACCAATAATTTAGTTCTCCATGGTGCCCTATGATTCCTGCATCGAAACTTAAATCCAACTATCCAAAAACCATCTACACAACCAAACAAACATATTATGTAATCAAAATCAATTAATCATACGTAAATCATTGAAATTCAAAAAAAATCAAAAGAAAGGCAAGAATATGAATTTGGTTTGTATGATTTGGCATGAATTTGATGATGAGGATGATTGGAATAGGTTCAGTGATGTCCAAGGAGTGTTTTGCAACCTTTAGAATGCCTTGAGAGAGAGTCTCTAAGGAAGAATCTGAATTGTGAATTTTTGATGAATTTTTGAAGATTTGAAACTTACTCTTGAGGCAGCCAAAAAAATTTTCTAATGCTTGTGATGTGTTTATGTATTTATAGTAGATGAAATTAGGTCAAAAAAATTGTTGGGTTGTTTGGACTTTTTGATCATTGAAGATTGAAAAAGATCATGTCTTAAAATTCAAATATTTTTGAATGTAACCTTACTATTTTAAGACAATCACCATAATTCTCATATCAATTTGATCCAATTAACTTTCATGACCTTCTAGAATCAAAATATATTTTAAATCTTCATATTTTATATTTTATTTGAATTTAGAATGATTTTTAATATAAAAAATCATAATAAATAAAATAAAATAACTAAAATTATGAAAATATTAAATAAATTTCGTGCATGATGTCATGGAACACCTTGGGTCACAAAAAGTTCAGCCCATTTGAAGAATTATGGTTTTAAGACCCTATTTTCCTCATACACCACTCAAAAATTTCCCAACTTTGCAAGGGCACATATCCTTCAATTTTAATGCTATGAGGGTGTTCTTGGACATTTTGGAAAGCTTGAAGAATCCTCTAACCAACCCCACTGGTTTCATGTCCATATCATTTACCATTCTCAAGTTATGCCCTTTTGAAGTTGTTGACTTTTTGTTGACTTTTGAAATGACCTATAATGTCTTAGCTCATATCTTCCAAATGAAGCATTTTTGGGCTTAACTTGCAACATCAAAGTTGTAGAGAATTCAATTTCCTTAAAAATGATCTTTGGATGGAGACTTGGTGATGAAGTATGTGAAAGTTATGGCTGGTCAAAGTTCAGTTGACTTTTACTAAGGAAACCCTAATTTAGAAACTCCTGATTACTGATGATCTGGAATCTCCTTGATGAATCATGATCAACCCTTGATCAAATGATGAATTTTACTTCATATACTTGATGTTGGCAAAAAATCATGAAGTTTGACTTTGGTTTGACCACAGTTGACCTTAGTTTGACTTTTTGACTGCATTGACTGATTTTGACTTATCTGATCATCTGACTGAGCAAACTTTTGAGAAAAGTCTTGAAACTTGACATGGGGGTTCTTATACACATATAAGATGTTATTAAGCTCACTTGAAGTCTTGGAGGTCCATTTAGCTTGATTAAAGTCAAAACCCTAGTTTTGGATGCACTGCTTAGGAGGTGCATTGTCTGAGGGAATTGTCAACTCCTTTGACCAATTGTGAACTTTGTGAACCTTGTGAATCTTCATAAAGTGTCTTGTGATCCTCATGGGAGGTATTGTGAAGCTTGTGAACCTTGTGAACCTCATGAAGTGGCTTTATAGACCTCATGAACCTCAGGAGAGCTTTGTAATCATTGTGAGTCTTGTGAACCTTGTGAACCTTCAAGAAGTAACTTGTGGACTTCATGAACCTCATGAAAGGTGTTGAAAGCATTATGGAACTTGTGAACCTTGTGAACCTTCAAGAAGCAACTTATGGACTTCATGAACCTCATGAAAGGTTATATAAGCATTGAAAAACTTGTGAACTTTGTGAACCTTCTTAGCACACAAAGTCTTGTATTGTGAGGGCAAATTTTGGGGTGCAACAGCTGCCCCTGTTCAATTTTATGAAACCTGAGGGGTTAGATTGGTATATTTGCCAGTCGTGACCTGGAAGGTTGAAGGGGATTGAACACAAAAGCCCAAAAATTTGCACTCACCAGTGCATTAGAGTGATACAGTTGAATATGATTGAGCGGGCTTAAAGATGCCACTAGGGGAAAGTTCCTCAGATATATTTCTTGGAAGATAAAGCAGTCCAAAATATGGAGGTATAATGAAAACTGTCAGGAGTCTGGAGCAGTCCTGAGGTATTGATGATATGCTTTCAGGAGACTGGAGTAATCCTGATATAACAGCATGTCTTCAGGGGGGGGGGTGAAAAGCTATCAGGAGGCTGGAGCTGTCCTGAGGTAACAATATAATTTCAAGAGGATAGAGCAATCTTGAGAGATTGATGATATGCTTTCAGGAGACTGGAGTAATCCTGATGTAACAGCATGTCTTCAGGAGGATAGAGCAATCAATGATGATAACCCTAAAGCAGTCTTGAAGTAATAATATGATTTCAGGAGGATAGAGCAATCAATAATGATAACTCTAAAGCAGTCTTGAAGTAATAATAAGATTTCAGGAGGATAGAGCAATCAATAATGATAACTCTAAAGCAGTCTTGAAATAATAATATGATTTCAGGAGGATAGAGCAATCAATAGCTCTAAAGCAGTCTTGAAGTAATAATATGATTTCAGGAGGATAGAGCCATCAATAATGATAACTCTAAAGCAGTCTTGAAACAATGAGAAGTTGTCAGGAGGATGAAGCAACCCTGAGGTAATAGTATGATATGCTTTCAGGAGACTGGAGTAATCCTGATGTAACAGCATGTCTTCAGGAGGATAGAGCAATCGATAATGATAACCCTAAAGCAGTCTTGAAGTAATAATATGATTTCAGGAGGATAGAGCAATCAATAATGATAACTCTAAAGCAGTCTTGAAGTAATAATATGATTTCAGGAGGATAGAGCAATCAATAATGATAACTCTAAAGCAGTCTTGAAGATGATTTCAGGAGGATAGAGCAATCAATAGCTCTAAAGCAGTCTTGAAACAATGAGAAGTTGTCAGGAGGATGAAGCAACCCTGAGGTAATAGTATGATATGCTTTCAGGAGACTGGAGTAATCCTGATGTAACAGCATGTCTTCAGGAGGATAGAGCAATCCTGATGATCATTTGTTGGATAATTAACCTGAAAACAAGGTAGCATTCTGTATGATAGTGTTAGTTTATGTATTATGTATGCATGTATAATATGATGCACTTAGGTAATGTACTATGCACTCATGGATATGCATGTTATGGTATGATGTAAATAATGTATGTATGACATGATACTGCCGGAAGAGTCTGGATATCTTCGTATAACAACTGCTGGCCAGGGAAAATAAATCCTGATTCGTTGTTGAGGAATATGAGGATCTTGTTCCCGTCTTGTTTGATAATAAGGTATACATAACCTTCCGTATGCTGGGGATAACAAGGTATATATAACCTTCGTCTTCGTTTGATAGTAGGGTAGATATAACCTCCCGTCTTCGTTTGATAGTAGGATAGATATAACCTCCCGTCTTCGTTCGTCGTACTCTTATTGGAAAGTAAATTCCCGAATATCCGTATGAGGATAAAAGAGATGGATATAAATTCCAAGGGAGACATGACTTTATGAAGATGGATTTGTCCTACTGAGAGTTTTGTAACTGTCTTGTAGAGATGAACCGGCGAAGCTTCGTTGAAATCCTTCCCTCGTTCGTCCTTAGTAAATACTATTACTGCATTTTCATGCATTTCTGGTAAACATCAATCATATTAAGCACACATGCATTCAAGCCCAACTAATGGACGTTTCGCTTGTGAAAAATAGGGTAAAAGTAAATCTGGATTCAGAGGGAAAAGTAAAGCTGAACTTGAGAACAGAAACGTTTCAACTTCGATAGTGCATAACCAATTGGATTTGGAGCTCCTGAAATTTTTAACTTTCCTGAATACCTTCCCCGAAATCCTCATAGCTGGATCTGAAGACATGATAATGACACCATCTGATACTACTGGCGTAGACAATTAATTTCCATCATGGTTTCAGCTGAGAATCCAATATCAAGGTAATACAACGAGAGGAATGTGTCTTCAAATTGTGATGGACCATATGCGCTCCGGGTATTAGATTTGAAGAGAAAGCATTGCCCCTTGGTTGAGGATGAATTGCCTTATAATGGAAGTATATGAATGTAGTTACCTCAAGAGAAACAAGCAGAATGCCCCATAAGCATATGCCCCTGGCATTGTGGACTCTGTAATGTCACCTTTGGTAATTCAACTGTATGAGGAAAAATGCCCCTGGCTATTAAGCACAGTTGAGTCTGGACCTAATTGCCCCAACTGAATTGAACAGTAACTTGGTATGCCTCTTGACTGGGAAACAGTGACTATGCCCTTGGCATTATGAACTTTGTAATGTTACCCTTGGCACTTCAGATAGATGGGGAGATCTGCCTCTGGCTGCTTAAACATAGTTGAATCTTGTCCTGATTGCCCCAAATGAGTTAGGAAGTAATGACCATGCCCCTGGCATTATGACTTCTGTAATGTTACCCTTGGCACTTCAGATAGATGAGGAGATCTACCTCTGGCTGCTTAAACATAGTTGAATCTTGTCCTGATTGCCCCAAATGAATTAGGCAGTATCATGGTCTGCCCCCTTGATTGGGAGATAATGATTATGCCCCTTTGTATATATGGACTTTGATCCAGGAAACAACTTTGTTTATCGGAAGGACTTTGGTTCATTGAACATTCATCCTGTAAGCTTCTCCATTTGTCAAACACTCAGGTATATGCAAACAGATATATTCAAAAATGCAATGCTTATGTCTGTCTTGAAGTTTTGAAACAAGTTGTTTTAGAAAAACTTTTTTTTTTTTTTTTTTTGTGAAAACTGTGATATTAACTCAAGTTTTATAACAAGCCCTAAAGGAGTCAGGATACCTTTTTGTAGCAGTACACTTTCGAACTAACCATGCTTCAGTTAGGACTTTTAACGGGTTATAGCGTGGCCTGGTTCATGGTTTAAGAAACAAAGGATATAGGCTCAAATTTTATTTGTCCCCAACCCAATCTCCATGATGTTCTTCAGTCCTATGCTCAGTTAACTTATGCATTGAAGTTCCAAAGAGTTTTGGTATTGTAACACTGATATTTGTGATGGTTCAGAAACCAAAAATTTATTTGAACATTCAGTCATCTTTCTTTGTTGAGGATTCATAGTGACCTCTTTTTTCTTTTGACTTTATTATCCCTTCTTTTTGCCTGAACTGCTTATTTCAAGATTACAGTCAGCGGGATGTCTTAATGTTTTACTAAGTCTCCTTCATAGGTTTTGACTTAGTGAATTGTTCTTTTGCTGGATATTGACTGTCAGGTTTCATGATTACAGAGAACCATCATTAGTTGTGTACAACACATATAATTGGCATATTTTGAGTTAACTGAGTAACTACCCTGCCCCAGGTTATGAATAAGGGTTTTAATTTGCATGAGAATAAAAACTCCTACTTCATAGGCTCAAAAGGGTTGACTAGGGATTAACTTCCTTATATCTCCACTGTTTAGGAGTTAAAACAATGCCTGTACATCGTCAGCATAGTCTGTTCAAAAGCATACTGCATAAGATTATGGTATTGTTTTCGTCATCCTCCCTCTACAGGTTTATAGCTTTATCAGGAGTTAAATATCACAGGATAGAAATAAGAAGCATAATTCAAAATATAGTGGAACGAATGGATTAATTCAAGACAAACATATGCAATGCATTAATGAAAACAAAAGTTTAACATAATAGCAAGTGTTCAAACAAATAAAAGAAATTACAAATGAAAATTCAAATGTTCTCAAAGTCTCTTCCTCTAAACTTGTCACTCCAGTTATCTGGAAACTTTGATGCTTGATGGACGATAGAAGAACTCAACCTGGCCTTCTAGAGTAACCTCGAGTATTCCTTCGTCAATTAGGTCTTGAATCTTATTCTTCAGCATCCAGCAGTTATTAGTATCATGTCCAGGACTGTTGGAGTGATACCCACACCTTGCCTTGGAATTATAGTGAGGAGAGGCAGTTTTAGGATTTTGAGGAGGACTTTTCAAAGAAACTAGTTTCATCTCCAACAAGCATTGCAGAACTTGTGACATTGGAGTGCTGAACTTGATAAACTGCCTTCTGCATTCCTTGTTTTGAGGTGGATTAACCTTATCAGGTCTTTTTTCTTCAACTAAAGAATAATCAGTGGCAACCTGTTTCTTACCTTCTTTTATCCTCATCTTCCTTTCAACCAAATCGGCTTGTTTCAACGGAGGTTGACTGACAATTAGATCCCTGACTCTATCACTTTGAAGTTTGTGGACAAAAGTCCTCAGCTCTTCTTTCCCCTGAGTTAAACTTTGGATAAGAGTCACCTGGTCCTTCATCTGGGTCCTCATTTCTGTCATCTCAGCTTGTAGTTGTTTCAGCTGATCATCCTTGTTATCCTCAGGATTCCTCTTCTTAGCCAGCAGTGTCTTCAATTCATCCTGCCCCTTGGTCAAGTTCAGGATCAGCTCTTGGAACTGTGCATTCTGTGCCTGGAGATCCTTAACTGTTTGTTCAAGAGCCATTGCTGAAATAAACAGCGAGAAAATGAGAAACCTGTGCACAATTATAAACCCGTGATGCAATGAGATGGAATGTAAATGCGTATGCAATGTTTTCAAGGACCGCAGGATTTAAATTTGCTTAAACAAGCAAGAAAGGTAAATTTTTATTAGTAATAACTTTGTTTTGCTTCTTAGGCTTACAAAAATGAAAATGAAATAAGTACAAAAGATGGGGTTTTAAGTCTCCCATGGACGTTTCCTCTTTGTATTGAGGTATGAGTTGAGGTTTCGTTCCTCATGAAGTTGCTTTGTTAGCTCTAGGATTCTTGCTTGGCTTGCTTTGTAATGAGCCTCGAAAGTATCCCTTTGCTCCTTCAGTTGGATCCATGATCTCTGCAAGTCTTCCTTATCAGTAGGCATGTCTGGGTGAAGGATGGTATAAGCTATGTCTCCTTCAGCAACAGGTTCCATGGTAACTGGTAGGACGGCAGGATATGGCATCATGAGTGTCTGAGCATGAGATCGTACCCATCTGAGATAATCCTCCATAGGAATGGTATACTTAGGCTCCAGTGTCTTACTGTCAATCCTGTTTACCTTTCCCCAAGCTCGTATGAATCTCTGACGGTAACCCTGAAGATCGTTGTCATAATCAAACACAATGCCCTGAATCAACATGTCATGTGGACCATCACTCCGGGCGTAACCAAACTGTCGTAAAGCTAGAGAGGGGTTGTAGGTGATGCCTCCTCTTATGCCTAGAAGTGGCACATTAGGGAACTCCCCACAACGGTCAATGATGGTGACATTCTCCATAGATCTGGAGCACCAATGGATATCTGAGTGAGAAAGTGACATGATCCTCTTGGACCATCTGAACCCTTGCTCATTCTTCATTACTGAGCGAGGAAGGTGAGAAATAAACCACCTGGATAGTAAAGGTATGCAGCACATCAAAGTTCCCCTTGCCCTTGTAGTACGGGTGTGAAGAGAATGCAGGATGTCTCCAAGCAATGTAGGCACTGGATTGTGACTCAGGAAAATGTTGATGGCATGAACATCTATGAACTGATCCGGATTGGGGAACAATACTAAGCCATATATTAGCAAGGCTAAGATCTCCTCAAAAGCATCATAGCTCATGGCCTTCAAGAACACCTGAGCTTTCTCTATCAACACCTTGGCAAGAATACCCTTGACTCCGCTTCTCGTTTCTAGAACAATGTCAGACTTCTTCAGATGTAGAGCTGCAGCAATAACCTCTGGTTTGGGCTCCTTCTCCAAGCCTGTGAAGGGTCTTTGATCAAGAACAGGTATACCCAGAAGCTTAGAGAACTCCTCCATGGTAGGGACCAACTGATAGTCAGGGAATGTAAAGCAGTGGTGCTTAGGGTCAAAGAACTGAAACAACACACTCATCATGTCTTCATTGAACCCTGAAGTGACTAGATCCAATAGGTGACCATGTCTCTTGATGAACTGGGAATGATCAGACACTTGAGAAACCAACTCTTTAAGCTTGGGAGGTATTCCCACAAAGTTGATCCTGATGGTGTTTCTACGAGCAGAAGCCATGACCTGCAACAAAGAACAAAGATAAATCCCTTGGTCCTTGAAATGGTTAGGGAAAATGCTATGCTTATGATGCATGATGATGTCATGATGTTATGTTCAATCACAAACATGTGGCACACACAAACAAGTCACACCATAGCCCTAGGTTTAAAGGCTTGCATGAGGTTCAAAGGTAAGTACCCTCCTCTGAAGTTAGATGGTTCATCCTGTCCTACAAAAGTAACCGGGTTCTAAGGGATCTCAATATCATTGATCCTTCACAAGGGTGGTTGTTCAGAAGGCAACTTACTTGCCAACCAAAACCCTCCAAGTTTAGAATCTCAATGAGCGTAGTATCGAGTGTCAACCAACTTCAGTCTGCACCAAAGCCGGTTACCTCACTACCTTCTAAAGGCCAAGATGAGTTAACTAGGGTTCTAAAAGTTAGTTAGTGCATTGACAACATATGGCAGCCTCATATTATCCTCAACTTGACTTAAGGAACATAAGCACCAACCAAGAAGTCGCACTAACTATGGCCACCAGATCAACCATATCGATATACGTCGTACAGTTTCCTTGGTCTATTGCCATTTACCTAAGGTACACTAGATCCGGGTTAGGACCTTTCACACATAAGAGCACCCCAACAATATAATAATAAAGCAAACAAATCAAACAATATTAAAGTGATCTTAATTCCTAAGGGTACCCCTCTTAAATTTAAATCCCCAGCAGAGTCGCCAGTTCTGTAACACGGTGGGAGAACTGACTTTAGTTATGTTGCGGATAGCAAGAGTCGTCACCGACTTTTATTTTATCCAAAGGAAAGGCATAAAAGAACAGGAAAGACCTTTTAAAAGATTTTTGGGTCCGGGGGGTAGGTTATGTAAAGGGAAGGTGTTAGCACCCTTTACATCCATGGTTATCCATGGGCTCTTAGTTACTTAGCTCACTTTAAAATGTTTTTGAAATGTGAAATGTGTGAATAAAAATTTTCATAAGAGTTTGATAATGATCCATGTACGGATGCGTAAAAAACCTTTGTTTGGAAAATTTGTTTGAAAGTGTGAAGTGTTTGAAAAGTTTTGAAGAGTGAGCAAGTAACTATGAGGAACCTACCCTAAAGTTTAAGTCTTTTCTGTTCTTGGATCCTTTAAATGGTAAGACTATCCCTATTATTAAGGAATAGGTAGTCATTACCTTGGATGTGTTAAGGGACAAACGTAGGGTCATCGTATGGTCAATGAAGACAACTTAAGGGGTGTCTTTAGCAATTCGTAGGGACTATCATCATTTATTCGAAGGGACAAGATCATTATTCCGTAGGCAACCTCGAAGGGACTTGATCTTTTAAATTTATAGGGACTTGATGATTTTATAAATGAAGGGACTTTGCTTAAGACACCCCTATATTCGAGGGACTTGACCATTTTATTTTAAGGCAACCAAGAGGAATACCCTAGGAAGTGCAAGATGGCGATCAAAGATCGACTTACGTGTGTGAGTGTTTATTTTCAAATATTTATCTTTTAAAGTTAATTATCTAAATTAATTTTAATTACAAATAGTTTCCACACCCTATTTACTAACCACGCGGTTAATATGAAAAATAAATGGCAGAAATTAAAAGGCAGAAAATAAAATTCCTACACTATTACATGGCTTAGGGGCAGTTACATAATAATAATAATAATGGCGGAAAATAATAAAAACCAATTATTACAAAGGCGAAGCAGTTACATAATCAGGAAAACAGTGAATGAATAACATAAAAATGAGTGAATAAATTAGAAGAAAAAAAGAAGTTTGCAGACTAGGTTAAGAAAACAATTAGGGTTATGGTTTGAGAAAAAATTTAAGGTTTAAAAAACAATTTAAGGTTTAGGAAAGAATTTTAGGGTAAAAATTATGGCGAAATTTGGGTTTTAAGATAAAGATTAAGGCTAAATTTTTAGGGTTTAAAGTTTATGAAAAAAATTAAGATTTAGGTTTAAAATTAAGGTTTATGAAAAAAATATGAGTTTTAAAAAAAAAGGATTTTGTTTTATCTTTTAGAAATTAGTTTAATAATAATAATAAGGAAATTCAAAGAAAATACATAATTTGATGAAAAAGGGAAAAATAAAGTTAGAGATACCAAAAATATTGGGGGTTTGCCCTTTTTGCTTCATTGAGTTCTTTGCCACTGGGACACCCACGTTTCTTCATCAAAATGCTCCAAACCTCAGTTCCTTGCCACTAGGTTGTGGGCCTTAGGTCTTTGTCACTAGGGCGACCAACGCATGCCACACACCATCTTTTTCCTCCCACCTGCCTATTTTTGGTATATACTGTTGGAAGAATAAAAAATGACATAAACAGGATCAAATAAAATTGCTGCAGATTTTAAAATAATGAAAAATAAGAAAAGCGATTAAAATAAAATTTAAAAAATATTAAAACGATGCTAAAAATCTAATAAAATCAAATAAAGAACGCACAATTTTTTTTAGATTTTTTTGAGAATATGAAAATAGAAAATAAATCAAATAAAATAGAAAAAAGAGGATTTTGCGATTTTGAGGGTCGAAATCTTTTAGAATTCTATTCTAAAAGAGTATTGTTTGTCGATTTTTTTCTGAATTTCTGGAAAAAATTCGGAGCAAATCGAAACAGTAGTACTTACCCGACTTACCTGTCAGCCTGTAATGTTTATCACTACTGCAGCCTTCGATGTATCGACGAAAATAGATTACAACAGATTAACCAATAATTTAGTTCTCCATGGTGCCCTATGATTCCTGCATCGAAACTTAAATCCAACTATCCAAAAACCATCTACACAACCAAACAAACATATTATGTAATCAAAATCAATTAATCATACGTAAATCATTGAAATTCAAAAAAAATCAAAAGAAAGGCAAGAATATGAATTTGGTTTGTATGATTTGGCATGAATTTGATGATGAGGATGATTGGAATAGGTTCAGTGATGTCCAAGGAGTGTTTTGCAACCTTTAGAATGCCTTGAGAGAGAGTCTCTAAGGAAGAATCTGAATTGTGAATTTTTGATGAATTTTTGAAGATTTGAAACTTACTCTTGAGGCAGCCAAAAAAATTTTCTAATGCTTGTGATGTGTTTATGTATTTATAGTAGATGAAATTAGGTCAAAAAAATTGTTGGGTTGTTTGGACTTTTTGATCATTGAAGATTGAAAAAGATCATGTCTTAAAATTCAAATATTTTTGAATGTAACCTTACTATTTTAAGACAATCACCATAATTCTCATATCAATTTGATCCAATTAACTTTCATGACCTTCTAGAATCAAAATATATTTTAAATCTTCATATTTTATATTTTATTTGAATTTAGAATGATTTTTAATATAAAAAATCATAATAAATAAAATAAAATAACTAAAATTATGAAAATATTAAATAAATTTCGTGCATGATGTCATGGAACACCTTGGGTCACAAAAAGTTCAGCCCATTTGAAGAATTATGGTTTTAAGACCCTATTTTCCTCATACACCACTCAAAAATTTCCCAACTTTGCAAGGGCACATATCCTTCAATTTTAATGCTATGAGGGTGTTCTTGGACATTTTGGAAAGCTTGAAGAATCCTCTAACCAACCCCACTGGTTTCATGTCCATATCATTTACCATTCTCAAGTTATGCCCTTTTGAAGTTGTTGACTTTTTGTTGACTTTTGAAATGACCTATAATGTCTTAGCTCATATCTTCCAAATGAAGCATTTTTGGGCTTAACTTGCAACATCAAAGTTGTAGAGAATTCAATTTCCTTAAAAATTATCTTTGGATGGAGACTTGGTGATGAAGTATGTGAAAGTTATGGCTGGTCAAAGTTCAGTTGACTTTTACTGAGGAAACCCTAATTTAGAAACTCCTGATTACTGATGATCTGGAATCTCCTTGATGAATCATGATCAACCCTTGATCAAATGATGAATTTTACTTCATATACTTGATGTTGGCAAAAAATCATGAAGTTTGACTTTGGTTTGACCACAGTTGACCTTAGTTTGACTTTTTGACTGCATTGACTGATTTTGACTTATCTGATCATCTGACTGAGCAAACTTTTGAGAAAAGTCTTGAAACTTGACATGGGGGTTCTTATACACATATAAGATGTTATTAAGCTCACTTGAAGTCTTGGAGGTCCATTTAGCTTGATTAAAGTCAAAACCCTAGTTTTGGATGCACTGCTTAGGAGGTGCATTGTCTGAGGGAATTGTCAACTCCTTTGACCAATTGTGAACTTTGTGAACCTTGTGAATCTTCATAAAGTGTCTTGTGATCCTCATGGGAGGTATTGTGAAGCTTGTGAACCTTGTGAACCTCATGAAGTGGCTTTATAGACCTCATGAACCTCAGGAGAGCTTTGTAATCATTGTGAGTCTTGTGAACCTTGTGAACCTTCAAGAAGTAACTTGTGGACTTCATGAACCTCATGAAAGGTGTTGAAAGCATTATGGAACTTGTGAACCTTGTGAACCTTCAAGAAGCAACTTATGGACTTCATGAACCTCATGAAAGGTTATATAAGCATTGAAAAACTTGTGAACTTTGTGAACCTTCTTAGCACACAAAGTCTTGTATTGTGAGGGAAAATTTTGGGGTGCAACACACAATACTCGACGATATCCCATGCAACTTCACAATCTCATCAATATTCATCTCTGCTAACTTCGACAAGGAATGATTAATATTCATCGGCAAGAAATGCGCCGATTTAGTTAATCGGTCAACAATTACCCAAATGGAATCATTTCCTTTCACCGTCTTTGGAAAACCTGTCACAAAATCCATAGAAATGATATCACATTTCCATTTCGGAATACTCAACGGTTGCATCATACCTAAAGGCTTTTGATGTTCAACCTTAGATTTCTAGGAAACCAAACAAGCATACACAAACTCCGCAACTTCTCTTTTCATACCCGACCACCAAAACAACTTCTGCAAATCATGATACATTTTAGTAGCACCAAGATGAATACTCAATCGGCTTTGGTGTCCTTCTTCTAGAATACTTTTCTTTAATTCTGGGATATCAGAAACACACACACACGATCCCGAAACCTCATCATACCATTCTCATCGATTCATAACTCTCCTATGTTACCTTGGTTAATCAAAGTCATTTGATTAACCAACTTCAAATTTGATTGTTGTCCTAAACGAATATTTTCCATAATATCATTAGTCAATTTCAACATACCTAACTTTACACTCTCAGATATAGTCTCACACAACAAACTCATATCTCTGTATTGCTAAATCATTTTAAGTTCTTTCACCATCATCGTTGACATATGTAAAGTCTTCCTACTCAAAACATCGGCAACTATATTAGCTTTATCAGGGTGGTAACTTAAATCAAAATCAAAATCCTTCAACATCTCTAACCACCTTCTCTGCCTCATATTTAGTTCTTTCTGATCAAACAAGTATTTCAAACTCTTATGATCACTGAACACCTCAAACCTTGATCCAAACAGATAGTGTATCTTTAACACAAAAACCACGTATGCTAACTCTAAGTCACGAGTAGGATAATTCCTCTCATGAACACGTAATTGTCTAGAAGCATAGGTAACTACCTGACCATTCTGCATTAACACACCACAAAGACCCATTTTTGAAGCATCACAATACACCACAAAAGATTCATCCGGATTCAGAAAAAACAAAACTGGAGCAGTAGTCAACCTCTTCTTCAACTCAACAAAACTCTTCTCGCAAGCAACATCCCATACATAAGCCTGACCCTTCCGAGTCAATTGAGTCAAAGGTAATGCCAACTTAGAAAAACCCTCTATGAACTTTCGGTAATAACTGGCCAAACCAAGGAAACTTCTGATCTTTGTAGCAGACTTCGGAGTTTCCCAATTCAATACAACATCAATCTTCGAAGAATTCGGGGAAATTCCACCACTATAAATCACATGGCCAAGGAAACTCACTTCCTTCAACTATAACTCATACTTCGAGAACTTAGCGTAAAGCTTATTCTCTCTTAACACTTGTAATACAATCCTCAAATGTCCCTCATGTTCATCTTCTGACTTTGAATAAATCAGAATGTCATCGATAAAAACCACTACAAACTTATCCAAATACTCATGAAAAGTCCGGTTCATATATTCCATGAATACACCAGGTGCATTAGATACACCAAAAGGCATCACAGTATACTCATAGTGACCATACCTCGTCCGAAAAGCTGTCTTCGAAATATCATTTTCTTTAACTTGAATCTGATGATAACCCGACCTCAAATCTTGCTAAAAATGAAAGCTCCCACCAACTGATCCATCAAATCATCAATCCTCGGAAGTGGATATTTATTCTTGATAGTCACCTTATTCAATTGTCGATAATAGACACACAACCTCATGCTACCATCTTTTTTTCTTAACCAACAACACAGGAGCACCCCACAGAGAAACAATTGGACGAACAAATTCCTTCTCAAGAAGTTATTCAAGTTGTTTCTTCAACTCGCTCAATTCAGAAGCTGACATCCTATAAGGAGCCATCGACACTGGACTAGTACCCAGTACTAAATCCATAACAAATTCTACTTCACGCTCCGATGGTAAATCACTGATGTCATCTGGAAACACATCAAGAAATTCTCAGACAACAAGTAACTCAACACCCACTTGCTCCCAGTTCACTTGTAACGCCGCAAACAAAACAAACATTTGGGCTTCATCTGCTAGAAGTTCACCACTTGCTTCACAGATAAAAACATCATCTCCTCACCATCACCAAACTCTGGAAACTCCACCATCTTTGCATAACAATTGATATGCACAAAGTAAAATTCCAATCAGTTCATTCCCAGCATAACATCCATATGGCGCAAAGTCAAACACACTAAATCCATTAAAAAATACTTACCATAAAGGGTTAGAGAACATTTCAAACACACACGGTTGTCGTAACTCAACCGTCAGCAGGCATCTCAATAAACATATTACCATTCATAGCAGTCAAAGGCAAATTCAACCTAGTTGCACACTCAATCGAAATAAATGAAAGAGTAACACCAGTATCAATTATAGCAACCAATTCAACATCATTAATAAAACAAGTACCTCAAATCAAGTAATCTTTCTTTTGAGCATCCGAGCCACTCAAAGCAAACACCATACTAGTAGTGTGAGCCGTAGTAGCAACCTTCTTCAGTTTTTGGCACTAGGTGCTGATATGTCCCTTTTCGCCGCAACTAAAACAAGTTAGTTCAGCATTCATACACTCATTCTTCATATGGCCCTTCTTACCACACCTGTAGCATCTTATCACAGTAGCAGTGCATACATCAGATTTGTGACCTTCTTCGCCACACTTATAGCACTTGAGAGGAGTAGAACCTGCTCCCTCACTTAGATTTTCCCATCATCAACCTTCGGCTTCCCCTTGTCATTTGGAGTCGCATAAGGCTTCCCTCGAAACTGACCATTGTCTTTCTTCTCACTCATATGCTTGTAGTGAGCAGATTGAGCTCGACTATCTTCATCATATATTCTACTCTTATCCACAAGCTCAGCATACCTGCGGATCTACTAACAACCAATCACTTGCTTGATTTCTGGTCTCAGTCCATTCTCGAACTTCAAGCACTTAGACAACTCAGCATCATCACGGTTGTAGTGAGGACAAAACTTCACCAACCTCTCAAATTTTGCAGCATACTCTGCCACCGTCATGTTCCCCTGCTTCATCTCTAAGAACTCAATCTCTTTCTTACCACGAGCGTCTTCAGGAAAGTACTTACTCAAAAATTCCCTCCTGAACACAATCCAAGTTATGGCAGCCCCAACTCCTTCTAATCTCTGACGGGTATTATCCCACAAATCTCCAACCTCTTCATCCAGCATATGGGTGCCAAACTGCACCTTCTGAGCATCAGAGCATGCCATAGTTTTGAAAATCTTCTCAATTTCCTTCAGCCACTTAAACGCGTTCTCTGGTTCATGGGAATCCTCAAACTTAGGCGAATTATTCCTCTAAAAACCCCCATCAAGGCATGAAACTCATCCCGAACATTGTTCTGCGTCGTAGCCTGAGCAAGTGCAGCTACCGCACCCGCAAGAGAATAATTCGAAGCCATTCTACAAAGCACCAACAACATCAGAAAACCACTCAATTCTCAAAACACTCAAACACATAAACTGACACGACTGACAACGACACGACACGAACGACAGACCGACCTGCTCTGATACCACTAATGTAATACCCTTTCTACCCAATCACAAGTTAATTTAAATCAAATATCAGAGTAAAGCTCATAAAAAAGGCATCACATTACTTCTTAAATAAAAAATCATAAACATTACATTGAGTCTTGTCCCGTAACACGGGTTATAAAATCATAAATAATTTTCAAAACGCTTTTCAATAACTACGCAGTGGAAAAACAAATATCATAATTCATTTTTATCAAAAGAAATTTCAAGTACTTAATCCAAACATCATATACTCATACTTCATAACTCAAGGAAAATCAAGTAATCATCATACATCATATAATCGCTAATTCTACTCATATAATCTCTAAAATGCGTTATACGACAACTCTACAACATCACAACAGTCTAAGACCTAAACCACCTCAAGAAAAATGTCTCAGAGCAACAACAAAAAAACATTTTTCAAAACTTTCCAGGGCTCGCTAAGTGAGACATCTTGCTCGCTAAGCGCCCATATCTCTGTTTGTGCTTGCTAAGCGAGCTTCGTGAATTCTGCAGATTTTCTACGATTTTCAGAATTCCTCATCTGCGATAAAACCCATCAAAACACATCAAATGACAGCAATACACCAGAAAAACATCAACATCAACATTCCTCACAATAACATCAATTACCTCATCTAACATCATTATATTCATCAAATAATTATGTAATCATCATCAGAACACAAAATCATCAATCAAAACCATATACCCTAAAACTATACCACGAAACCCCTGATTATATTCCCACATTATAATACCAAACAAAAAATACTACTCATACCTTAAGTTCCGTAAGCTTTTCGATAATCTCCTCGAAAATCCTTCCAACCTCCAAGTCCTAGCTTCTCCTCTTCTTCAGAGCTCTTCTCCTAAAAGTGCGGTCTTCCAATTGATCGTATAAAACCCAACTTACTACTTTTTGTCACTCTTGCCCCTAAGACCTCAATAGACCTTCTCAAAAATACCCTCACTAATTCTCCATCAAATGACCACATTTCCCTTATCCTCTAATTCCTCTTACATTATTTAAGTTAATCTCAAATAATAAACTAAACCTCATATGCTTAATATCCTAATATTATTAAAATATTAAGCCTTCCTCAACACTCCACAAAACCCCAAATAACATCATAAATATAAAAAATTCACAAGAAAACACATCAATTAAATTAAAATCGACTTTGGAGTGTTACAAGAAGTTTGCAATGTCAGGCTTGAGAGATCGCTCATATTTCCTTGGCATCGAATTCTACAAGAGTGGTAGAGGTTTGATGATACACCAAAGAAGATATGTAGGCGAAATACTTAAATGATTTGAGATGCCAAATTGCAACCCAACTTCGACTCCAACTGAGCCTAGATTGTAACTGTAGAAAGATTCAGATGAAGATGGTGTCGATTCAACGTAGTACAGAAGACTCATTGGATCATTAAGATTCCTTTTTCACAAAAGACATGATCTAGCATACAATGTGGTAAGGGTGATTAGATTCATGAAGAAGCCAAAGGTATCATATCTAGCAGCGACGAAGAGGATACTAAGGTATCTAGAAGGAACTCTCGACTATGGCATTTTGTTTCCTACTGCTGATAAAGGAAAATAATGCAAGATAGTGGGATATACTGACTCAAGCTGGTGTAATGATGCTGAGGATCGGAAATCCACAGTTGGATATGTGTTTATGTTAGGTGGTGAACCACTTTCTTAGAGTTCAAGAAAGGATCTTGTAGTGGCATTGTCTTCATACGAAGCATAATACATAGTTTATTCTCTATGTGCATTTCAAGCAAAGTGGATAGTGAACCTAGTCAAAGAGATTACATCGAAGAATCATTGAGCAATTACCATGAAGATCGATAACATATCAGCTATCAATCTGGAGAAGAATCCGATAACACATGGACAAAGCAAGCACATCGAAATGAGGTTTCATTATCTTCAAGAGTAGGTAGAAGAAGCAAAGATGAATTTGAAACACTGCAGAACTGCAGGTCGAAGTGTTCAGAAGACTAAGAGCATTGATGAATGTGGATAGCTTAGACAGAATGAATTAGGTTGTTTGTTGAGAATGTAATTCCCTGTGTCGAAGCACTATAACTTGACAAAAACAAGGAAGTATCAAATCATGTTGTGTGTGTCGAGTTGTATTAGTGCGTCAAAGCAGGTTGTTTCACACATGATTTTGACTTAGGCATATTTTAGTAATGTTAACTTTCGGGATTTTATAGTTTTTGCCTTTAGCTTAGGGAGCAAGCTAACCTAAATCTATAAATATGGAGTAACTCTTATTTTGTAAATACCTCATAACATTGTATTCACGGAATTTGCAGTTGCAAGTGAATAAAGAAGTTTTCCACAAATTTTGTGCTGAGAGAAAACCTGTAGAAAATATTCTTCTTCTTTTCTTGTGGGCAGAATAGAAGTCTCTGTTTGGAGCAGTTAATTATTTTTATTAAAGTTTATTCATTTCCATGTTACTTTCTTTTCTTTTTACTTTTTTCTTCAATTACTATATGTTCATGCCAATATTTAATACTCCTTTCGTCTCACAATATGTGTCATCTTTCCTATTTTTATTTGTCTCAAATTATTTGTCCTTTTAGAATATCAATGTAATATTTATTATTTATTTCCACTAATTTACCCTTATTTATTGTATTTTAAATCATATAATTACTCCACTACCTATTATTAATAAGGTTATTTTTGTAAATGACATTCATTTAATCATTAAAATCAATCAAATTAATCATTATCTTAAAAAGTGTGAAAATTTCAAATAGGACACCTATTGTGAGACAGAGGGAGTATTATTTTATTTCTTATGAACATGAAAATTAATTATTGTTTGTTAACGTAGAAAATATGGTAGCTTAATTCTATCGAGTCAGGAATGTGAGGATTGTTGTACCGACGATGCTCTAACGCGTCGTTAAAATTATAATTATAATGAGAATTGTTTTTAGTATGAATAATTTCTATTTTTAAAAATAAAGTTTGTTGCGAAAGTCAAAACGTAGAGAGACCAATTTCAATTTGAAAGAATGAAACATTTATCAAACTATAGAAAAATTCAGTTTTCAAAAAGGAAATTTTAAAATGCACTTTTTTTTATCAATTAAGAAAAAATCAATTTTCAAAAAGGAAATTTTTAAAATATAAGCAGACACGTAAAAATGGGTGTTTATACGCTTAAAATCCGGTACCAGTCACACAAAGGCGGACGATACATTTAAATTAAATTTTCTACCTTAAGCAAATTTTTGAGTTATTAAAAGTAGTTATTTTCAAAAATGGATTTTGCACTGTAACACATTGGACACGCGAAAGCGGAAAATTAAAATATAAAGCTAAAGTCCTTATTGGTCATGCGAAAGTGGACAAGAATTTTAAATTAATTATTTTTCTATAAGAAAATATTGTCTCATTATAAATATAAAAAAACATGTCCAAATCCTGAAATGAGTTTTTCAAGTCAGATCTTTGACCAATGTCGAAGTCGACGCGGCTACGAGGTTTTAGGGACTTAGGATATTCTTAAGTCCAAATACAATGTGATGTGAAGGTGTCTTAGCTTCATGGGAATGTATCAAGGGCTCTTAACAGAGGCAGTTAAGGTGTTCGAAATCAGTTATTACCGTAGTGGTTGGTTTTCAACAATTTTGTCCTTGAAGACGTGTGGACGCAAGTTAGAGCAAAGTTACCTAAGTAGTGGTAAAACAATTGTTAACAGATGGAATTATTTTCATAGATTATGTGAAATCAAAGGTTAATCTGGTCGACCCTCTGACTAAACCCTTGGGTAGAAAAATGATTTATGAATCATTGAAAGGAATAGGACTTGAGCCAATTCGAACCTAACAAATAATGGTAACCCAAACTTTGTGATTGGAGATCCCATGAAAAAGGTTCATATGGGTAATAACAAGTTATTTACTGAACTGACAACATTATTGTCCCTTCATATTATGGAATGTTAAGCTGCATTAGTAGAGGATAAGCATAAAAGCTTTTAATTATTTCCATAGCTCTTATGGGTGGTATATGAAGTGCAACATATACTTGATGAAATCACCTATATAAGTGTCAAGTAGAGCCACTTGCATGAGATTTGACAAATCTCTAGAGCACTCATGAACATCAGGCACGAGCATGGCCGAATTGGCGCACAACGACGATGACAACAAGAAATTGTAGGGGTTTAATGATTAGTAAGGCCTCTAGCACACACCAAAGTGTATCGGTTCATAGAGCTTGCTCCACCAATTCACTTGTGTGTTAAGTCTTATTGATCTAGGCTCTGGTTCATAGCCCAAAAGGCACCCGACTCGAAAAATTACATCCTCAGAAATTGCCCAGGAAATTTCCTCCCTCTTAAACCCTTTCTTTGGACCTTTGAAATATGTGAGAGATTGTTGGAAAATTGGTGTATTTCAAAGTCCAACCTCCACCGGTGGAAGTTAGTGCAAAAACAGACCAAAAACAATATTATAGCCTTTTTAAGTACAACCTCCACTAGTGGAAGTTAGTGCAAAAACAAACCGAAACAATATTGTAGCCTTTTTAAGTACAACCTCCACCAATAGAAGTTTAGTATGAAGTCAATATTATTTTTTGTGCTTCCGCCCAAGTCATCAAACTTGCACCGTCCACTTTGACTAAATTAGTATGGTTTGTTGTGTTGCCGCCCACATTATTAAACTTTGCCGCCCAACATTTATTTTCCTCTACCTTGTTATTCATTAATTTTGTCCTATAAATAGCTATCCAATTCTCATAAATAAACACACCAGAAAATCATCATCTTCTTCTTCTTTCTTTTATCCAGGACAATATATATTTAAGATTCTCGTTAGTTCTTGAGTTCCTGGTTACTGCAATCAGAAGATGTTGTTTAATCCTGGGGAATGTTTAGGATAATACCTGAATAAAACTTTCAAGGACAATGAATCTAATCCACAACTCAGCTCGTTAACTTTCCTTAATTTGTGGTTTCGTTACGGTAGAACTTATTGCTGATTTTGCTCTCTATATCCAACATTATTGACAAATTTATTACTTTGATTAATTTGTGTGTAAAAAACTTTAAATTTTAAATACCACTAATTTTGAGACAAAGAGAATAAAAAATTGATTCCATTATGGAAGAATAAGACAAGTTAGGGATATTCTAACTCATTTGGGAGGAATTTCGAATTCAATTATTCATTCTCATCAACGTTTAAGACATAATAACATTAATTTATTAGATAATTGGATTTAGATTAGAGGCGGCAAAACGGACCCGGTCCGTTGGGCATGTCCGTTTTACCCGCACTTTAGTGCGGGGTGGACAAAGGGTTTAGGCCCTCACCCTCTAAAGTGTTCGTCCCGCCCCGCCCCGTTTTCTTTGCGGGCATGCACATTTACTTAAATTTTTGCATTTTTAGGCTTAAAAAATGCAATGCCCGCGAGCTTTCCCCGCCCCGCCCTCACTTTTTACGGGGAGGACTTAGGTTTTAGGCCCGCATCCTCAACTTTGACCGTCCCGCCCCATTTTTTTGCGAGGCAGGCCTAAATGGGACGGGCATGGCCGTTTGCCACCCCTAATTTAGATACATACATGGTAAAACCTATCTCTTCCCACGATTGTTAGGGCCCATTTGTTTTTTTTTTCTTTCTTAGAAACGATTTTTTTTAGTGTAACATAATTTTATGAAAAAAAAGTTTACAAAGAAATTTTTCATGAAAGCTTCAAATAAATTTGTTTGAATAATTATTCTTAAAATGTTATTTTAGATATTTCTATCATTTTATAGAAAAAAAATGGATATCAAAATTTAAAAAAATCACTTAATTTTGAAGTTATTTCAAATAGTTTTTCATAAAAATCATTTTTGAGGTACGACGTTTTTAAAAAATTGTAATTTCGACTATACTTTGATCTTAAATAATATATAATTATGTTTTATGATGTCAAAATTAGTCTTCTAATTTAGAAAAAATGAATATTGAAAAACTTGTAATATTTTAAAAAACAGTTTCACAAAATTCATTTTCGAAAATACAAAAAAAAATTAATATTTTTTAAAGTTAAAATAAATTGACCCTTAATGTCCTTTAATATGAGAGTAAGGAAATATTACCGAATAGTTTAAAAATTATGGAGTTTTTAAATAAAAAAGAAACTACAAACTATTATAGAAAATTTGTCAAAATACAATTTGGTAAAACATCCAAATATTTTATGAGTGTAATATAAAAAAAAACACTTTGCTATCATTAGATTAATATCTTAAAAGAGGACTTCACATTTTCCCTATCACATAGTGTGACTGTTAAATCTAGATTGGATTAAATGTAATATTTAGATTACCATATTTTTGTGAGGCTAAGAAACACCCTATGCTGAGAACCACACATCAAGCTTCATTAAATTTGTTTATGTTTGGATTTACTTGCCTGTGTTCCAAAATTCACATCAACAAAAACAAAAGATAGCAAAACCGCAGTGAAGTAGTGGAACAAGATGTCCACGTGGTTGGAACACAAATCAGCTAAGGATTCACATCCATTTCCTATTGGTCCAAAATCTATCCACTATACCTTAAGATTTCTTCATTCAGATTTCATGTCCTACTTGGACATCTATGAAAACCCTCACATTATCTCCCACTTCACATAAAATACTATCTAGCTACTTCTATTACTATTTTCTCATTATAATCTTGAGTGAAACTTCTTTAGAGTGTGAAGAGAATAGAAATGGCAGCTGCAACATCTGGTGCTGTGTTGAATGGTTTGGGATCTTCCTTCTTATCTGGTGGAAAGAGGAGCCAAACCCTGCTAGCTACTTCCATTGGAAGCAAAGTTGGTGTTGCAGCTGTTAGTCCTAGAAGACTTATTGTTGCTGCTGCTGCTTCTGCACCTAAGAAATCATGGATTCCTGGTGTTAGATTCGGCGGAAACCTCGTCGACCCCGAATGGCTCGACGGATCGTAAGTCTTGCCTTTTCTTGCAATATAAGTATCACAATAGAATTGATTTTTACATGTTAAGATGTTCTGGTGTATAATTGGCTTTTACTCTAGAATTGATTCTAACTATATGTTAGCATTTGTAGTTTTTGCTTCTACAATGGATTTTTAGCTTTGAGTTTATAGTTCAATTCATTTCGAGGTGAATTTTATGCGATTTTACGGGATCGTATTCAAACATAAACCATTTTACGTTCCATGCGCCTTTTTACTTTCGGCTAGAATCAATTTTACAGAATGAACTCAGTTTGTTTCAGAATTTTGAGTGTTTAGTGTTATTCAATTGTAGGCTACCAGGTGACTTTGGTTTCGACCCACTAGGCCTTGGCAAGGACCCAGCATTTCTCAAATGGTACAGAGAAGCTGAGCTCATTCATGGAAGATGGGCAATGGCTGCAGTTCTAGGTATCTTTGTTGGTCAGGCATGGAGTGGAGTTCCATGGTTCGAGGCTGGAGCTGACCCCAATGCGATCGCTCCATTTTCGTTCGGTACTCTTCTCGGCACACAGTTGATTCTCATGGGATGGGTAGAGAGCAAGAGATGGGTTGATTTCTTCAACCCGGACTCACAGTCGGTCGAATGGGCTACTCCATGGTCTAAAACCGCGGAGAACTTTGTTAACTCAACCGGAGAACAAGGCTACCCTGGTGGAAAATTCTTTGATCCGTTGTCACTCGCCGGTACCATCGAAAACGGAGTTTACGTTCCAGATACAGACAAGTTAGAGAGATTGAAACTTGCTGAGATTAAGCATGCTCGGCTCGCTATGTTAGCTATGCTGATTTTCTACTTCGAAGCTGGACAAGGGAAGACACCACTCGGCGCTCTTGGGTTGTAATCGAAAACATTTCATGTAGATAATTGAACTGAGATGCTAGAAAGTTGCAAATGAAGCTTTTTCCTAAGTCTGTTGCTCCATGACAAATTAAACTCTTTGTTCTAATATTCGATGCATTTACCTTGTGTCTGTGTTTATATGTAGAATCATAGTATATATACTGTGCATTCATCTTGAAAATATATCTGTTTAATAATTGAAAATGCATAGATTAACTTCACAAAGTTCTGCATTCAAAGCAGAAGCATTTATAACGAAAAGATGAAGCGAATTCATCGGAATGTGCTATACTTATTAGTCCATAGCCATCAAAAACTTATCCTCACAAACAACTTCACCTCCAACATAGGCCTTACTATCCATATTGGCTATTAAGAATTGTTTATGGAGTTCAGTAAATGTCATTCTCATCACTAAGATGTCACCTGCAATCACGGGCTCACGAAACTGCACTTTGTCTAATCTGTTGAGGAAGTTTTCATGGGAACCACCCATGTCAGGCTGCAACATTACCAAACCACCAACTTGTGCCATTTCCTGCAGCAAAAGACCTCTGGTTATGTCCTCTTTTAAAGGATATTATAACAGAAAACTTATTTCTTTTATCCTCTTATTTACTTCCTTACTATTGAGATAGAGATTTTTACTTGGTCAAATGGAACTTCTAAAAGGTTGTTTGTATTGAAATGTAATTCAAATTCAAGTTGTCAAATTTGTATTTGAGTTTGCATGTGCATATAAATTTAATTTGGGTTTATTGTATAAAACCTAAAGCTAGTTAAAAGTTGTAATAGATTGAGACTTCTAATTTTGAGATTAAAAGTTACTTACAATATCTCTCTTATCAATCTTCTTCATTCCCGTGCTACAAAGGAGTTTAGTGTTAACTTTAACGAATTGGTATTCAGGGCTCCGGTTCTGATTCACGGGAAATACGAGTGTAGTGAGGCATGTGATTGATTTCGCTGTAAGAGATGATTGTCGAATTGATGAAACCTCCGGTACTGCAGATCGACAACAAGTCAATCATTAATCTTGCTAAAAATCCATTTTTACATGGAGGGAGTAAGTACATCGAAGCTAGATTTCTCTTCTTAAGAGAGAAGGTAAATCGAGGTTGTGAAATATTGGAACAAATTCTAAGTTTAACATGCCGTCGAAATCCACTCACATGCTGTTTAATTGGGCCTTGTGTTATTAATCCAATTGTTTAAGTTAACTTGTACCCTAATTTAGCTTGTAATGGGTAATTGTTAAAAATCCCATTAGGTTAGTGTGTTAGTTTTATTATAAATAGCATACTAGTCTCTCATATTTTGAATAAGGGAAAATAGGAAGATCAAACCCTAATTCAAAAGTGAGAGAGGTTATTTGTTATTCTTGTATACTTGTAATCTTGTTTTAAGAGAAATGAAAGAATAACAATTTATAACCAATCCTTGTTGTTTATTATCTTTGGTAACCCTAAACCCTAACCCTTGTGGGTTTCTTGATCATAAAAGAAACCTATTATACTTTGTTTCTAAGGTATCATATTCACAATAAATTGGTGCGGTGAGCGTGGAGAAGATGCCTTCAACAAAGTATGAGATTGAAAAGTTCACCGGAGTGAACGATTTCGGTATGTGGCGCTTGGAGATGAAATCCCTACTTGTTCAACAGGGTTGTTTGGTAGCGTGAAGGGAGAGACAACCATGAATGTTGCGCTGACGACAACTGAAAAGACGACCATGATTGAGAAAGCACACAACGCAATATTGTTGAGCCTTGGTGATAAGGTTCTTCGACAAGTATCAAAGGAGACGACAACGTCAGGGTTATGGTTGAAACTTGAAGGTTTGTACATGACCAAATCGTTGGTGAATCGACTCTACCTGAAGCAAGCGTTGTATTCATTCAAGATGAGTGAAGACAAAGTGTTGGTTGAGCAGTTGGATATGTTCAACAAACTGATTCTTGATCTTGAAAATATTGATGTGAAGATCGATGACGAAGATCAAATGCTGTTGCTGTTATGCGCTTTGTCCAGAACACATGCTCACTTCAAAGAAACCATATTGTATGGAAGAGAGTCCCTGACCTTTGAAGATGTTCAATCTGTCTTGTACTTTAAGGACTTGAATGAACGAAAAGAGCATAAACCTTTGACGGTTGGTGAAGGTTTGTCCGTTAAGGCGAAATTCTTGCAAAAGGATGGTAAGTTCGACAAGAAGAAGGACAAAAGTCAGCAGAAGTCTTATAGTGGTGAATCATCTAATTTTCGATGCTTTCATTATAAGAAGGAGGGTCACATTCGAAAGGTGTGCCCTGAACGCTTGGAAGATCATGGAGGTAAGGATAATGGAAACACGACCATTGTTCAAGATGATTTCGAATCATCTGATGTTCTTGTGATTTCAAGCGGTGACTAAAAAAAAAGTGGATTATGGATTCAGGTTGTACTTGGCACATGACTCCAAACAAATATTTGTTCGAGGAATTATGTGATCAAGATGGTGGATCATTTCTGTTGGGAAACAACAAAGTTGGCAAAATTGCGGGTATTGGATCTGTGAGATTTAAGCTCCATGATGAGTCAATAAGGTTATTGACTGAAATTAGGTATGTACTTGACTTGAAGAGAAATTTGATTTCTCTTGGTGAATTCGACAAGAAAGGATATGTTTTTCAAGGAGAGAAAGGTATTCTAAGAGTTATGAAGGGGTCGAAGGAAGTCTTGAGAGGCGTGAAGAGACAAGGCTTGTATACCCTTGAGGCTGAAGTTGTAAGTGGTTCGACAAATATTGCATCCACGAAACTGTTGTCGAAGACAAAATTATGACACATGAGATTGGGCCATGTCAGCGAGAGAGGCCTGGTCGAACTGAGGAAACAGAACCTGCTAGGTGGTGACAAAGTCGAGAAGTTGGAGTTTTGTGAACCTTGTGTATTTGGTAAATCTTTTAGGGTGACGTTTAACAAAGGTATACAAATAACACATGGATCCCTTGATTACATCCATGTTGATCTTTGGGGACCTGCAAGGAATCCTTCACATTCAGGTGCAAGATATTTTCTATCCATAGTTGATGACTATTCTATAAAGTTATGGGTATTCATTCAGAAGAAGAGGGATGAAACTTTTGAGAATTTCAAGAGTTGGAAGGTTCTGGTCGAAACTCAAACTGGCAGAAAGGTCAAGAGATTGAGAACTGATAATGGCCTTGAATTCTGCAATGAAGCTTTCGATAGTTACTGTGTCGAGTCTGGGATTGCAAGGCATAAGACTATAGCAGGTACTCCTCAACAAAATGGTATAACTGAGAGATTCAATCGAACAATCCTCGAAAGGGTTAGATGCATGTTGGTTAGTGCCGAATTGAATGAGGTGTTTTGGGCCGAGGCTGTTTCGACAACAACATATCTAATTAACAGATGTCCTTTGAGTGCGTTAGATATAAAGGCACCTGAAGAAGTTTGGTCGGGATATCCACCAAATCTCGACAAACTGAGAGTATGTGGTTGTGTAGCCCATGCTTACATTAGGCAAGACAAGGTCGAACCTAGAGCTCTGAAATGCATGTTCATGGGATATCCTGAAGGAGTCAAAGCTTATAGGCTATGATGCCTAGAGCCAGGTCATAGGAGGTGTATCACCAGTCGAGATATAGTTTTTAATGAAGCTGAGATGACTTTCAAGAAAACTGACGATATTTTCGAAAAGCTGGAACATAGAGAAATTCATGTTGAGGTGGAGCATAGTGATGCTGAATTGCATGACCCATATGAAGTCGAAGAAGAAGCAGAAGCTGCTGTCGAAGATGAGGAGACTGATAATGACTACCTGCTGGCAAGAGACAAGTCGAGAAGAGTCATCAAGCCACCTCAAAGACTTGGGTATGCAGATCTTATAGCCTATGCCTTAATCTCTGTAAGTAAGGTTCTGGACGAAGAACCTAGAGGCTATAAGAAAGAGACTATAAGGAAGTTATGAGGAGTCAAAATAAGACTGAATGAATGAAGGCCATGGATGATGAGATGAAATCTCTTCATGATAACAATACTTGGCAACTGATCAAGAAACCTGCTGGAGCCAGGTTAGTCAGCTGTAAATGGATTTTCAAAGTTAAGGAAGGAATCGAAAGAGTGATGTCAAAGAGATAAAATGAAAGGTTGGTTGCAAGAGGGTTCACTCAGAAAGAGGGTGTCGACTTCAATATGTGTTCTCTCCTGTTGTGAAGAATAGATCCATTCGAATGTTGCTTTCCATGGTGGCACAATTCGACCTTGAACTGGAACAGATGGATGTGAAGACTGCGTTCTTGTATGGTGATCTTGATGAAACAATCCTGATGAGGCAACCTGAAGGATATGTCGAAGAGGGGAAAAAATATGTGTGCAAACTGAAGAGATCTTTATATAGGCTGAAATAATATCCTCGACAGTGGAATAAGAGATTTGACAAGTTCATGACACGCATAGGTTTCATCAGAAGTCAGTTCGACCACTGTGTTTACTTCAGATTTTGACCTGATAATTCATTTGTTATTTTGTTGCTTTATGTGGATGATATTCTAATAGCAAGCAACAATGTTGAAGATGTAATGCGGGTGAAGGTTAAACTCAATAAGGAGTTTGATATGAAGGATCTGAGAGTTGCGTCCATGATTTTTGGGATTGACATCCGGAGAGATAGAAAGCAATCGAGATTATGCTTATCTCAAGAGGCACACTTGAAGAAGATTCTTGATAAGTTTGGTATGTCGAATTCAAAGCCTGTTGTGACTCCAACAAACCCTCAATTCAAGCTGAGGGTAGATCAGTGTCCCAGTACTGATGTCGAAAGAGCTTATATGAATATCATTCCATATGCTAATATAGTAGGTTCTTTGATGTATGCTATGGTTTGTACTAGACCTGATATATCATATGTAGTAAGTCTTGTAAGCAGGTACATGGCGAATCCTGGAAAGGCTCACTAACAAGCATTGAAGTGGATTCTAAGGTACATAAACGGGTCTCTGAATAGAGTCCTAATTTATGGTGGAGCCTTGGGTGAAGATAGTAAAGCAGAAATCGAAGGATATGTCGACTCTGATTATGCAGGTTGTATAGATTCCATAAAATCTATTTCTGGATATGTTTTCACTATGTTTGGCATAACAATTAGTTGGAAAGCAACACTTCAAAAGGTTGTTGCCTTATCAACCACTGAAGCATAATATATTGCCCTAACTAAAGCTATAAAGGAAGCATTGTGGCTTGAAGATTGTGCAAAGGATCTGAAACTTCAAGGTCGAGGCATCACTGTTAAATGTGATAATCAAAATGCAATACACCTGTCGAAGAACTCAGCCTATTAGGAGCAGACCAAGAATATTGATGTGAGGCTGCATTTCGTCCGAGGGGTAATCAAGCATGGAGAAGTCCAATTGCTGAAAGTTTCGACAGATCATAATGCTGCTGATATGATCACCAAGATGTTGCCCAGTTACAAGTTTTTCCACTATATGCAGTTGATAAAGCTGCATGAAGAAAGCTAGTTTGTTTCTTGTTGTTATAGAGTTTGTTCCAAGGTGAAGATTTATGAAATATTGGAACAAGTTCTAGGTATAACATGTCGTCGAAGTCAGCTCACATGCTGTTTAACTGGGCCTTATGTTATGGATCCAATTGTTTAAGTTAGCTTGTACCCTAAGTTAGCTTGTAATGCATAATTGTTAAAAATCCCATTAGGTTAGTGTGTTAGTTTTATTATAAATAACATACTAGTCTCTCATATTTTGAATAAGGGAAAATAGGAAGATAAAACCCTAATTCAAAAGTGAGAAAGGTTATTTGTTATTCTTGTATACTTGTAATCTTATTTTAAGATAAAGGAAAGAATAACAGTTTATAACCAATCCTTGTTGTTTATTATCTTTGGTAACCCTAAACCCTAACCCTCGTGGGTTTCTTGATCATAAAAGAAACCTATTATACTTTGTTTCTAAGGTATCCTATTCACAACAGAGGTGAACTTGAAATAAGACATTGCTCAAGTGAAGTACAGTTGACCGAACGAAATGTTCACCAAAGGATTGAAGATCGATTATGATTAGGGTATGTTCGACAATTTAAATTAAAGGATATGTTGTGATATAATCAAAGTTGTGTAGTCTAAACCCAAAATTAATTAGGATATATTATATTTGTTATTTAGTAGTCAAGTTACTTAATTGTATATAAATAAATACTTTTTAATTAAGTTTTGTAACACAATCATAATTCAAATATACAATTCTTTTTCCCTTTTCTCTTGTTCTATTTCTATTCTCATGCCTCACACACTAATATTTTTTTTTGTATGTTATTATAAATATTTCCCTTTCATTGTAATATGATGTTGGTTATGGGACCATTTTTTTTTTTTGAGATTCATAAATATTATACAATCATTATTACCAAGAATTGAGGAAATGAGTTATTTCTTTCAAGTATTTGGTGCCCTAATTTCATGGTGCTCGAGAAAAAAACATGTGATGGCATTGTTATCGTGTGAGAATGAATATATAACAAAATCCAATTCTGCGCGTCAAGCAATCTATATTAGATTTGTGCTGAAAGAGATGGAGTTCGAAGTGAAGAAATCTCTGATGCTGCAAATCGACAACAAGTTAGTCATTAATCTTGCAAAGAACGCATTTTTGCATGGAAGAAGTAAACACATTGAAACTAGATTTTCCTTCTTAAGGGAGAAGATATATCGAGGTGAACTTGAAGTAAGACATTGCTCAAGTGAAATACAATTGACCGACATTTTCACCAAAAAATTAAAGATCGACAGATTCCTGAATTTGAGAAATAAATTAGCAATAGTTCAGATCGACTATGATTAATGTATGTTTGACAACTTTGATTAAAAAGATATGTTGTAATGTAATTCAAGTTGTGTAGCTCAAACCCAAAATTAATTAGGGTTTGTTATATTTGTTAATTAGTAGTCAAGTCACTTAATTGCATATAAGTAGATACTTTGTAATTCAGTTTAGCAATACAATTATAAGTCAATAATATAATCCTTATTTCTTTTTCTTTTTCTCTCTCCACTAAAAGTGTCTCACACACCGACAATTTTTGTATATTATTAAAAATATTGACCTCTCATTGTAATATGATGTTTTGATTGGCCATTTTTTTTATAGATTCATAAATATTATATTGTAATATGATTTTTTGATTGACAATTTCCTAAAGTTTCATAAATATTATAATCATTATTACCAAGACTTTTTAGTGTATGACATTTTTTGGTTTTATGAATGTTTTCTCTAACTCCATTAAATTTTAATGTATTAGTGACTGTATTTGATCTTGTGAGAGCAAGGATGAACATTAGGAGTAATTTAAGTGAGTAAGAGGGGCTTGGAGAATACTCATCACTGTGTTGACATTCCTAAATGTACATATGCCAAAAAAAAGTTTGGTTGTTCAAAGCAAGAAAACCCTATTGATGTATATGTCACATTTTCCTTTCATAATTTTACACGTGCAATATATTTTGTATGAATATGAACATGGAAAAAGAAATACTAATTACAAGTAAGTTTTATTCAGTTCAATAAAGAATATACCAACAATACAAAAAATCAATAAAATCACTAACGCTTTTAGTTGAAAGAAGAACATATCTTGCGGATTTCACCATCAACACCTGTCTTCACTCCAATGTTGCTCATCTTCACCATTGATTTTGCAAATTCAACATTAAATGTTAATCCAAGCAACCCTCTTAAACCCAAATATCTCTGCACAAAGGTCTTTGTAGAAGCATCATTCCACAGTGCCTGATCTGATTGAAGAACTCCACGTCCATTCTTTAGATTAACATAGTAAGAACTATCAAATTTGTTTTGGCTTCCATTATCCAATGCGACTCTATTTGTAGCACCACTGTTTTGAGGACAAAGTGTTTGTAATTGAGAAAGAAAAGAAGAGTCAATGGAAGGATCAGCAGCACCATTTGTAGTGAAATTTCTCAATCTGTTACTGAAGAATTGACATGCAGTTGTACCAATTGTATGTCCACCTATATGTAAAAATTCATGAAAATAAGTAACACAGAATTGTTGCACAAGAAATCATGGGATTAAAACTAATGTGATTGTTTAGTCATTTACCAACTAAGGTGACAAGATCTTCAGTGTTAAGGCCTTTTGCTGCAAATTTCTGCTTTTGCACATCAACAGAATCACCAGGACCAGGCAAGTTATCGACATCAGAAGCTTGTGACACGCGTCCGTCTCTTCGTCCGGTAGGCACTTTCCAACTCAGTCCACCACTCTACAATGTAAGCATAATTTAATTAGGTCTATATTTGAAAAAAATAAAGTTATTGCTAATATAGAGTTGAGTCAGTTATTTACCAGAACAACCGAATCACGAGCAGCGAGGGCAAGAATATCAGCACAAGAGACAACACCGGGACATGCAGCCTCGAGCTTTGTCTTAGCATCATCAATAACTTCAAAACCTCTTAGACCAAGGTTTGGAGGCGCCGTTCTCTCGGTGCTAGAGCCAGCAATTAGAACAGAAGCGTCACAGCCTTGAACAAAACAATCATGGAAGTGCATCCTAAGTAAACCAGGAGCCAAAGAAGAATCAGAGTTAACATGGGATGTAACAGTGGACTTAACAATGGATTCAGCTTTAGGACATGTACTTGAATAGAATCCTACACTTGTTCCTTGGCCATGCACTAATGTGTTTACAATACCCAAAACAAGCAAAAGAAATACACTTTTGAACAAACAATCCTCCATATATATTGTTATAAAAAATCAAGAACTTAGTTATAAGAAAGGTTTTATATGAAATGAAATATATAGGAGTTGAGACTTTAGGGTTTAGATGAATATAAGAGAGCTTTTGTATTAATTATATTGTGTGAAATGATATTCATGAAGTGCAAGTATTTATATGGAAACTTTAGGATACAAAATAATTGAATTTAGCAGACTTTAGGAAATGAATGAATTATGTGTGAATGTTAAAAGTGTGGTATACTTTATGTTATTGTGACTTGAATGTGTCTAATCAAAATATTGAAATGCTAGTAGTAGTATAAATAAACATTGTTGTCATTTTCGCCATGCAAATATATATATATCTACTGCATGATTGGATCATTTCACCAACCTGATTCCACCGCGTTTAATTACTTTTTCTTCTGTTGATGTCTTGATTGGTTTTCTGTTAATGTCCTCGTTGGTTGCTTGATTAATTGACTTATTATTTTATTCAATTAAAATTGAGTGAATCATTATAGGTGTTATAAGTTGTTATTTTACAGTTTTTGAATAATTGTTACTGAAAAAATTATTGGGTTGAATTGCGGATTATTTCGCTCTATTTAAAGATGTTTTGTGGTATTATTTAAAATTGTGCAAATATATCTAGACACTACGCTAAAAGTGATTTTTAATAGCGTACTTTAGACAACGTTTTATTAAGAAAGCGCCGTTATAAATAAAAAATGGATAAATATACAAAAACCCCTTGCCATTAGGGTGTGATTTTGTATTCCTCCCTTGAAGTTTTTTTTAATAGAGATCCCCTTATAAAACCCAAAACTAGAATTTACTACCCCTTATTACCCTCAATGCTGACTGGGCGATAGGTGAATAGATATGGCATGCTGACTCATCAAAAGTCTCTCAATGCCCGTCCACTGCCATCATGAAGGGTCTTGTGAAGCTGCAAAACAAAGTTCACGGTCACTGTTTCATGTTCCTTCACATGAAGCATCCAAAGCCTTACATCTTCAAGTTTGTCCCACCACACCTTGCTACCACTCTTCCACAAACCCCATTAAAAAAGTGATTCGCCAACCACTCTTCAACCACTAATCGTTTCTCACACGAAATCTTCAACACACACTTGGATTTGGGGCTTGATTTTAGGGTTTGTGTTTGCGAATTTGGGGTTTGGATTTGCCATGGAAATCGCAAAGAAATTGATACGCTGCCCTAATAACGTCAACGCCGGTCTCTTCTCTTTCTCGCATAGCCGACGTCAAATCGTCGTTTCTCTTTCTCGCTTAAACCTATGCTTGCATTGCCCACTTTGAAATTTGTATGTTGTTCTTTTCTTTTCCTCAGGGTACCACAATGTTGCTTCCTGGTAATGTTCCCAGTAATACGCACAGTGGGACTGTACCCCCTTCAATAGCAGGGAAAATTTGGGGAGATAGAAAGAAATGAAAAGTATCTCATGTATGCTACTAATATTTTCTTACATAATAATTTTTGCCTGCACACTTATTGCGTGGTTCCCTTGTAGTTGAGATTTTTCATTAGTAGATTAGATGGTTGTTCGACGTGCACTGTAGTGTTTCTCGACTATGCAACTAGGTTCTGGTAAATGTCAAACCAGACAGTAATTGAATATGCTTAGTTTGAAGATTTAAAGTACAGTCAGCATAGGTTTAGGGTAATGAAGAAGATGAAGTACAGTCAGCAAGCCCAGTCAACATTGAGGTAATAGGGGGTAGTAAATTCTGGTTTTGGATTTTATAAGGGGGTCTCTATTAAAAAAATTAAAGGGGGAAAAACCAAATCACACCCTAATGGCAGGTTTTTTTTTTGTATATTTATCCCAATAAAAAATAAAATAAAACACGAAAATTGTTCAAGAAAAATAGTAAAAGCGCTGCTAAAAGTCATACCTTAGACAAGACTATTGGAAAAACACTGTCTAAGGTAAACATTAGACAACGCTTACTGAAAGCTCTTTTAAAGGAATATCTTAGACATCGCTTTCCTCAAAAGCGTTGTCTAAGGTCTTTTAATTTAAAAAATAATAATAATCAAAAGTGTTGTCTAAGGTTGACCTTAACCAGCACTTTTCAAAAGCGCTTTTAAAGGACTCCCTTAGACAGCGCTTTCCACAAAAGCGCTGTCTAAGGTCTAATTAAATGATAAAATTAGAAACTCAGTATTCTATTTTCATATCTTTCTTTCCTCTCTCTATGAATGATACTGTGTGAACAACCATTTACGACCTAAGAGTTCCGCCGAAGAGGTTGTTGCAATTTTATGTTTTATGTTGAATTGAGGTTGCAGGGGTCCTGAAGATGAGAGATTGATGATTCTTGATGTTAATTTTGAGAGGTTCTTCAAGGGGAAGGTTGAGGTTTCTCTTCGATTGATGAACATACTCAGGAACGAACATCTTCGAGTCTTTTTATCGATCTTGCTTTCCTTCTTCGCGTTTATACCATGTCAATCTCTGACCTGTTGTTGATGTTGATGATTTGTGATGCAGGTTGATCTTGGTTGCAGAAGCGTGATGGATTCGAAGGTGTGATGAAGCTCTGAGTTCTCGATGTTACGTCGCGGATTAAGGAGGATAGGAATTGAGAAGAATGAAGTATGTTGACTGAAGATTGATGTTGAACAATGAAGGTGCCGATATGAATTTGCCGAGTCGAGGATTTGTGGCGATGGAGCAGCTTTTGGTGAAGTCTGAAGATGGAGGTGATCAATGCAGAAACTGTTATGGGTTTTTTTGGAGATTGGGAGTTTTTTTTGAGATTTTTGAAGAGATTGATGAATATATAAGAGTGAAGGTGATCATTGAAGATTCTTGGAAGATGGTGATGAAGCTCTTGAAGTGAAAGAAGACTTGGTGCAGAGAGTGAAGTTTTGCAGAGCCTTTTCTGAGTTCTGTTTCTGTTGAGTTTTTTTTCCTATTGTATCCGTTATGGTTGTTATATCTGTTAGAGCATTGTAACTATATTTCCTCTTCTGTTATGAATTCCCCTTATATCTATTTTTCTGCAATGTAAAAATCTCTGAATTTTTGGTAAATTTCTGTTGGAAACACTATATCTGATTTTTTTGATTTTTGTAACTGCTTTTCAACTAATTTTTTTTGTAGCCTGCGTATTTTCCTCCTAAGTTTTCTTATTTGATATCTTTTGGTTTCTGAATTTTATCCTATCATTTTTCCTTTTTCTGTCAAAATTATCTGGTGTGAATTTAAAAAAGTCATCTCTCCTGCGACCCCCTGTTGTTTTACAAGATGATGATGAAATTCCTTTTTTGATCACATTTTTATTTCCTTTAAAATAAAAAATAAGTTAAAGAAAGAAAGAAATAAAATAATGGTTAATGGGCCTAGCCATTACATGACATGGCCTAACAAAGCAATTGATAATGAGTTTGGAAAAGGAGAAGAAAAGTCATGATTCTACAAAAGGACATTATTTTATTTAGACATGAATTTTGGAAATGATTTAAGAAGATATGATTAACTTGGATTGGTTTGGGCTAAATGAAATAGGAGACTTGGATATAGTTTCGCATCCGGACACTTGAATGAGAAATGACTTTAAACACATTTTTTTGATTTTGATCGAGTTTAGAGAATGAACCCCAAAAAACGAATACGGAAACGGTTGGTGGATTGATAACAAATATGAATTCTAGAGAATCAATGTATTAACATGCTTATCCCGCATCCAACTTGCAAACCAAGTCAAACTCGCATCCTCGATGAACCTCAAACTTTAGTCAATAAAAACTCCAACCTCAATAAACTGCATCTCGTATAATAATGAAACTCCTTGAGTGATGAGATCCACTCATGGACAAACCTCGCCAGGAAAATCTATGGAATATTACACGATTAGGGAAATAAACCCTAACTCATGATCTAAATGTCAAACACAAGTCACTTGCGAATCACGATTTATAGCGAAACTCAATTATGATTTTGATGAAACCTTAACAATTGCGATGCGCACTACTGAGGAGCATTCTTGAGTGTAATAGTCAGATAAATCACCTTTGGATAGGAAGATTCATATCACAGGAAGATGCTTCGATCCCATGCCTTAGGAGTTCAATGCAAATGCGTGATTATGAATGTTACGACTTAGTGGGAGAATGCAGACGACTGCGAAGCGTAAAGCCGATTAAGGAAACAAATATGAGGGCAAATTTTGAGGTATTACAGCTATGACACCCCGATTTTCGAGTATTTGAAATGTGTATTTGTACTAAGATGAAAATTCAATCGCAAGACATTTTCATTTATGCATTTGTTTGATTGTTATACCTGTGTGTTATATTCTTGTGTATATTATTGTATATACTGAGTAAATCAAGGATTACACTAAAATGGGGGGGATTTGTTGGTGATTTTAGTATCATCAATGTATTTTAGTAGTAATGTGATTTACTACAGGCTAATGCAATTATGCGTTAAAGCTTGGAAACGAGTTAGGGTAGTGCGGAGTGCACGCTCGTCGAGCCAACATATAATTGAATGCGAATAATTCAAACGGGCTTCCAAGGGGTGAAGCCCCTGGCGGGGTGCGGGGCAGCGCCCCGTTGGGGTTCCAAGGGGCGAAGCCCCTGGCCGGGGTCCCGAAATTTTCGTTTGAACGTTTGAACCCTTTCCCTACGGACATAACCATTTTCTGAACAGGTGTGTCTTTTCGTTTTGAATTATTGATCTCCTATATAATGAGTCATTTGGCCTCATTTTGCGAACACAGAACAAAACATAAAACCTTCTACATGCTGAACGAATTTCTTTTGCCAGAAACAATTCATACTTCAAAGAATTATCCCCACAAAGATTTCGTGAACCCAGGCAAGAAAATGGTCGAAATACTTTGTTCGGAAAGTGTACAAACACGATTCTTCGAAGATATCCTAAATTATCATACTCAATATCTAACACTTCTGTCATGTATCCCTATGATATTTAATGTTGATGCCCATAATTTGATTGGGTTGGAAAAATTGTATGAGTCTGAAAAGCCTGATTTAGTTGTTCCTTTCTTTTCTTCTGCTTAATGAAATATTTTTTCCATAAAAAGAAAGTCTAAAAACTTTGTCACCTTATTTTCTATCTATTTACTTTTATCTGCAAACAAATCAACTATCTACTTTTCAAAAGTCTGTTACCCAAACTGACTATTTTTCCTTTACCAACATTTGCATTTACAGTTTACACACACTTTTAGAGCTTTTGGTAAATAGTTAATCCCACAAAATTACCAGCCTTGCAATCCCTACATCGATGCCATTTTCATATTCTTATTGAATAACACCACTTCCAAAATCTCCCAGTTTCCTTAACCAAAATAACACGCTAAATGCTCAGTTTCATAATGCTCAGTTTTCTTAACCAAATAACACGCTAAACTGAGCTATCCTACTACAACATCCATACTTGCTATGCTACTCCTACTCCCTTCTTCAACTTCTCCCACCGTCTCATTTCGCCATCAACGTAACTACTGCTCAAGGAACAAACTCACTCTCTCTCCCAAGTAAGTTTTTTTGCATCTCGTCTCCTACAAGTCTCTTGCACGACCTTTTTTCACTCTAATCTATTATATCTATGTTTTTTGAATGTTTAGACATCTTCCTTAGGTTGAGCACCTTATCTTTGCAAGTTTATGTCTTTTTGAATGTTTTATGTCAAGTTTTTTATTTTCACTCTAATCTAAGGTTATGTTTTTATGTTTTAAGTTCTTTTGTTTTGTTTGTTTGCCAACCTTCAGACATCTTCCAGTATTTTTGTGTGCAGAGTTTGATATTTTAAATTTTTTTCGTAAGTTTTGTGTGTCTACAGTATATGGTATCATGTTTTTTTATGTTTGACACCAAATCCATGTTTTTTATTTAGTTTTGGCAAGTTTTATACCTATTACAGTATGTGATTTTAGTTTTTTGCACATCTTAAGTGTTTTGGCTTATCATTCTATCTATGTTCTTATCATGGCATTTTTTGTAAGACATCTTAAGTTTTTAGACATCTTATAGTATATGGTATCATTGGATCAATGTATTTAGACATATCAAGTATTTTCTATTTAATCTTACAGTTTTTTGACATTTTTTTTTGTGTTACCTGATTCCATCTAAAAATTCTTCTTAAGGTTGTTTCTTCTGTTTTGTACAAGCTTGCAACCAAGATGTCAAGGCCACCGATTCTCATATAATCTGTGAATGATATGTATGAGTTTTATTTTTTGTTATGCAATTACTCATAGTTTTAATACTAACATGTAAACATCATTCTTCAAATCCAATTTTGACTCCAAATAAAGATGTTGCCAAGGATTCTCATCATGAAGCTATTGTTAGTGTAAGTTCTATAAAGGCCTTTGGAGTCATCATTAGTAACATTATCCTGTTAAATGCCTATATTAACTTTCAACATTCCCACTTGTGTTTCACCTACTGTCCTCCCACAAACAAATACATCTGGTGATTGTAATCAGTCTACGTACTTGCTCTAGCAATATCCTTGCAAAGAGGGTTGCTGTTCCAATTTCTTTGGAAGATGTATTTCAGGATGAAGTTGTTACCCCAATACATTCTTAAAACAAGGTCGAGCACATCAAGTAGTAATCATACATGACACAAATGAGATCTAGCTGTGATTTGTTGTTTTGTTTAAGGTTTAGCACACAATAAATACCTTGTGAACATTATGACAATTTTTTAATAAGATAAAACTTTGCAGAGTCATCATTGAAGAAGATTTTGGTTCATGTGCCATGGAGTTCATACATTAATAACCTGGCAAACATCAATGAATAAAGTTACAACTTGGGTCACTCATTCTTTTTGGAAATAAATTCAACTTAGCAGGTCAAGTCAGCATTAAATTAGTTTGCCATAATGCAGCCTAATGAGTAAATCCAACTGCACTTTTTTTTTACTATCTATCTATATAATCTACTATCTACGTATAAAAAATTATATGAGTTGTCGGTTTTGTCTATTGCACTTTAAAAAATTATACTAAAAAAAATACTATTTTCGTAAATAACTAAACACAACAATTTTTTTTTCATTATCTCTTTGTTTGATACATGACAAACATTTATTATTTCACAATCTAAAAAGGAGTTTCCCACCAATATACAAACACACATACTCTCTCAATTTCACATTTTCATATTTTAAATTCAAATTTGATTTTTCCCTCTCTTAAGTTTCATCTCTCTCTCTCTCTCTCTCTCTCTCTCTCTCTCTCTCTCTCTCTCTCACTCACTCTCTCACACACACACACACACACACGTTTTGAGTGGAGCAGATGAAATGTCGCACTTCAATAATGAGTCAAACGTACAATTAATTTTTTATCACACAAATTATTATTAGAAAATATCTATTGTATTTTAATTAATTATATTTATTATTTGCGATAAAAAAATTATTTTTAAATGTTAAAATTTGATTTTTTTTACGGGCCACTATCAGCAACATACCTATTTTTTTAATTAATAATTGTTTTTATTCGAATGATAAAAGTATCATTTTCAAATGTCAAAAAAAAATTTATGGGTTACTATCAACATCATACCTATTTTTTAATTTTAATAAAATAACACTATATATTTATCTCACGAATCACTGTCAACACAATAATATTTTTATTTTACGGGTCATTATTGCATCAATTTTATTTTGTCTTTTTTCATGTCACGAGTCATTCTTTTTTTTTTCTTAATTATTTAATACAATTGAAATTGTATAATTATTTTTTATTTTACAATTAATAACTAATTTCAATTTTACATCTGTATATAAATACGTTTTATATTGTATCAAATAAACTTTTTATCACAAATCACTATAAATACAGTACATATTTTATTTTAATTAATAATTATCTTAATTTAATTTAAAAGACAAAAACCTTATTCTTAAATATTTTTTTTCATCTCACGAGTCCTTTTATTTTCTTTATATTTTAATTTAATTAATTTTATATAATTATTGTTCATTTTAAAATTAATAGCTAATTTTAAATTTACATACGTATATAAATACATTTTATATCGTATCAAATTTACATCTATATTTAAACATATTTTATATTATATCAAACAATTTTACCCATGCGGGAGCACGGGTGTCTTACTAGTTCCGATAGAAATCCTCTGGTATATTTTTAAGTATATATGAGATTGACATGTTATTTAATTAATCACAATATTTATAAAAGAAAATTAATATTATTATTTGACGATGATTTAAGTACAATTGTCGAATAATTAATCACAAACCAGTAAAATCTATTGGTATATATGGCACATTTTTTTTTAATATTTTTACACTTCCAGCATATTTTTTATGAATTGAAAACAAAAAAAGAAAGACTATTACATAACTAAGTATTATACACTTAAATGGAAAGCATACCAACACTAAAGAGTAATGAAGAAAAGTATATATGCATTTAGTTAAATGCAGAACATATCTTGCGGATTTCACCCTCACTACCTGTTTTAACTCCAATGTTGCTCATCTTTATCATTGATCTTCCAAATTCAACATTAAATGTTAATCCAAGCAACCCTCTTAAACCCATATATCTCTGCACAAAGGTCTTTGTAGAAGCATCATTCCACAGTGCCTGATCTGATTGAAGAACTCCACGTCCATTCTTTAGATTAACATAGTAAGAACTATCAAATTTGTTTTGGCTTCCATTATCCAATGCGACTCTATTTGTAGCACCACTGTTTTGAGGACAAAGTGTTCGTAATTGAGAAAGAAAAGAAGAGTCAATGGAAGGATCAGCAGCACCATTTGTAGTGAAGTTTCTCAATCTGTTACTGAAAAACTGACATGCTGTTGTACCAATTGTATGTCCACCTATATATTTATTGATATGATGATTATGATTTATTTACAATATAAATAAACTTTATATTGACTTTCTATAATAATTACTTACCAACTAGGGTTACAAGGTCTTGAGTATTAAGACCTTTTGCTGCAAATTTTTGTTTTTGCAAATCAACAGAATCACCAGGACCAGGCAAGTTATTGACATCAGAAGCTTGTGAGACGCGTCCGTCTCTACGTCCAGTTGGAACTTTCCAGCTCAATCCACCACTCTACAATGTATAAAAAAATTATTACACACTTTTAATATCTCAAGTTACAACAATTTTATTGCTAAATATATAGTTGAGTTAGTTATTTACCAGAACAACCGAATCACGAGCAGCAAGGGCGAGGATATCAGCACAAGAAACAACACCGGGACATGCGGTCTCGAGCTGTGTCTTAGCATCATCAATAACTTCATAGCCTCTTAAACCAAGGTTTGGAAATGCTGTTCTCTCAGTGCCTGATCCGGCAACAAGAACAGAAGCATCACAACCTTGAACAAAACAATCATGGAAGTGCATCCTAAGTAAACCAGGAGCCAAAGAAGAATCAGAGTTAACATGGGATGTAACTGTGGACTTAACAATGGATTCAGCTTTAGGACATGTTTTTGAATAGAATCCAACACGTGTCCCTTGGCCATGCACTACTGTGTTCACTATATTCAATACAAGCAAAAGAAACACAACCTTAAACAAACTACTATCCATTTATATTATATTTTTATAAATGGGAATCAAGAAGGATGAGTTATAGTAAAGTAAAGTGGAGTTTATGTATGAAATGAAATATATAGTTGTTATCACGAGTTTGGGTTGAGGTGAATATAAGAGAGGTTGCAATGATCGTGTAGTGGAATGCAATATGTAATGTCATGCATGAGTGGAGGTATTTATATGGAAAGGTTTAGCACTTTTGGGTCAAAATGAAAAGAAAAAGTAAACATAGATGGCTTGTGGGTGCACATGCATGCCCTCTAGTTTTGTCTTGTCGTGACAAAGGTAACAATATATGCAGCAGCTAAACTAGAATTCAATTGGTTTACGCGTGACAGAGGGAATTTTGAAAGTGACAAGTATGGCTTACTTTATTTTATTGTTATTATTGTCGTCACTAGAATGTGTCTATTCAATGTAATAGGATTGGACCCTTTCACCAACTCTCATTTGCTTCAAAACATTTTTGCGTTTACTTTTTCTCACCAATAGGATGCCTATATTGATTCACTTGTCGTGGTTTGATTGATTTGAAAGATATAATTATTGTTTTGGCTTGAATATAATTTTATGAGAGGTCTGTATGGAAATGTACCTTCTCAGTTTAGCACGAGATTCCTACATTGTTTCTGAGCTAATAGTGGGCTGAGTTGCTTGACTTTTTTTTACTGATATACCCATATGTGAAAAAAAGTCAAGCAACTCAGCCCACTATTAGCTCAGAAACAATGTAGGAATCTCGTGCTTGACAAGCACCCTATTATTTTATTATTTTTTCGTTTTTCTGTTTTTTAATTGTTTTTAATTTGTTTATTTTTATAATTTTAATTATTTATAATTAAATATATATTATAATAATTTTTTTTTAAAAAAAAATATTTATTTATTCTTTAACTAAACTATTTAATTTTTTAAATATTGATAATTAAGTGAATAAAAATAATTATTGATACAATCTAAATAATACAATCTAAATATTTATTGATACAATCTATATAATACAACATCATTGATTACATTTCATTAATTATTTATGTCCGCCTGTTCCACAACCAGGTTTTCTTATGATTCGTCTTGGTCTTGTCGGGTCTCTTTGAAGTGGTGATGGATGGGGAGGAGATGAATCGGATGACATATCTTCGTTGTTATGTGTTACGGGAGGGTCCACATTAGCCATAAGATCTTCAATATTATAATTTGGCATATTCAAAAGTTGGTCATCCGTGAGCAAAAAAATTTGGAATGACATTCCTTGTTGTGAGGTGGTTTCAGGTTGGGTCTCTTGCATTGGTGGGTAATAAACATTTTCAGTGGTGAACGTGGACGTGGGTTGGGATTATATTGTGTTAGAAGTGTGTTGTTGGAATTGTGGGTTTGAGTGTTCGAAGTTTGGTGGGGGAATTGGAGTAAACTGTAAGGGTGGCCGATAAGTGGATTGTTGTTGGAATTGTTGGTTGTAGGAGTAGTTTGGTTGTTGGAATGGAGTGTAGGGAGTTTTATGTTGGGATGTAGTTGCATAAAAGGTGTGTTGTGTGTGATGGTATGTCTGTTGTGTGGATGAAGTTCCTTGTCCCCCAAATTGGGATGTATATGTTGGTGGAACATCTTCATATTGAGACGCGGTCGTGTGTTGAGTTTGGTAAGAGGCACGTTGGCGGGGGTTGTTCAGAAATTGGTCGGGAGCAACATGGATATATGGTATTGAGTGTAACCAATTCAAATAATCTTGACTTGGCTTATGCTCACCCACTACCGCCGTACCCTCCAATACTAAATTCCTTCTATTTCTCCATTCATTCACTTCGTCTTTGTTGAGTTGCCGCCAATGGACTTTTTGGGCCTTTTTCATATTCATTTCATGTTGTTCCCTTAGACACCTTGGTTCTGAAGGGATCGGTTGTTCAAACCCAAACTGGAGTTTAACTCTATCTGTCTGATGCATCTCAACTATAAAGAAGCATACGATATGAGTTGTTGCACTCCAGACTTGTGAATCTCTAAGATCTGGCACCGGGAATTGAAGGTAAGGCCTCCAAATAAACTGGAAAAAAATATTAAAGTTAGATTATAAATAAGAAGTAATGGAAAATATATAGGTTGTATTGTTTCAAACTTACATCGCGTGCCTCCATGTAATCTATTACAATTCGATATCCACGAAGATCATGACGCGGATTATTCCGATAATTCATTCTTCGATGACACCACCTTGCATTTTAAAAAAAAAAGAATGTTAGGTATAATTTAATAAATGTTGTGTATAATTTATTAAGAAGCGTAAAATGTATTTACATATCAGGAATACCTTTGAGCGTATGGAAATGATGGATTCACGGTAGTAATGGGAGCAAGCAAAGGTATACGCGTAAATGCCCAGATTTGGAGTAGTAATACGCACCCCCCATGCGTTTAACATTGTTGTAGGACGCCTTGCACATATTTCTGTACAATGTAGCCAAGCAAGCCGACCCCCAACTATATTGGCCGCAAGTTTGCAGATCACCCACCATAGGTATCCATGATGAATGCAACAGGTTGTGACTTTTGTCTAGGCACAACAAAGTAGCAATGATGCGCAGAATATACAGTTTGGCACATAAAATATTGTCTTCCTCAGTTGGGGAAGCTTTTTCATTTAACTCGGCAAAAAGACGCTTTATCCAAACAATTCAGACATAACATATATTCATGTCATCCTCTGTAGGTTGTACCCTTAAATTCTCCATGAAAATTTCTGGGTACGTTTCTATCGGGCCATTTTCGCATTTACCATTAATACGGAGACCAAGTAACATACTAACATCCTCCAGTGTTATTGTGCATTCACCTGTAGGGAGATGAAACGTATGTGTCTCTGGTCTCCATCTCTCTAATAGAGCTACGAGCAGACTAGAGTCCAATGGTAAATTCATAATTTTTGCAATATTCCCAAAACCCGCTAATTGCAAATAAGGGATAATTTCAACTCTCGATTGAATATGTGCATGTACATGGACTCGGAACCGACAATCCATCTAAAAAAATAATTAATACAACAAAGTGAAAAAAATTACCATAATAATAACTATGATAACGAAAAAAAATTAAATTAAGAAACTTACATCAGTCGCGATATTTGTGGGTGTACCACGGTGTGACTCTCCCATCCACAACAAAGACATTGTTACAATACTAGAAATGTGAAGAAAATATTGCCGAAAATACTAGAAATGTGAAGAATATATTGTGAAACTGTGTTGCAAGTGAGTATGTGATGGTAAAAAATATTGATCAGAATTTATAGAGGTGGTGGTGTAAAATTGATTAAAAAAAAGTAAGTATTTAACAAGATGGAAGAGTGTTTGCATGCAAGCTAGACCTGCTGCTACGTAGCATGCATGCAATGCATGCAGTAATAGGCCTGCACGCTGCATGGGAGACCGCACATTAAAGACTCATGCATGCTCGCTGACTAGGAGGCCAAGCACGTTAAGGACTGTGCATGCTCGCTGACTAGGAGGCCGAGCATGTGAGGTACGGACTGTGCATGCACGCTGACTGGTTGACCGAGCACGTGAAGTTAAAGGCATGCACGCTGCATGGGTGACCGAGCATGTGAAGTTCTTACACATATATAAATATGTTTAGTCTTGTCCTAACTTCTCATTGTTATCCATATCTCACAATGTCTTATAGAAATTTAATAGTTACCTGTCACTTTTATGGTAATGTTAACACAGATAGTAATGTTGGATTCTTATTTAACAATACAAATACATTTTCATTCAAAATTCATGTGAATTCCGATTTTTTGCATTTCAAAGATAGGATGGAAAAAAAGCTACAACGAAGTGTGAGGGAGATTATTTATCGTCATCCATTCCTCGATGGCGATAATGTATTTTATATTATGGCCCCGATTAAAAATGACGAAGACGTGAAAGCAATGTTTCAACGTCATGTTATGTTTACTCAATTAGATACGATTGAGGTATACGTTCGTCTACTAGAGGATACCGACACATGTCCTACACAACATACCATGTCACATCAATATGGGTTGAGTCAAACATCCGACGACGAACCAACACAAAACAATGAACCTTTCCTGCCCAATGAAGTGGTCGGAGAAGATAGTGACGATCAACTCGAAGAGGTCACAATGCAACAAATTTTTGGCAACAGTGATGGTGATGACAACGACGATGAAGTTCCAACACAGGCACTTATGGTCGAACCCATAAATTTGTACAACCCACCTGGGCATATGCAAAATATATGTCTCGAAGATGTTGAACCACTCTACGTGTTTGGATTTGTCACACCAAACCACATATGCGACGAAATAGAAGAGGGGATGGAGTTTGAAAATAAGGAAGCATGTGTTTATTTTCTACAACATTGGCATATCACACACAATGTTGACTATTTAGTGTATCAAGCTGACAACGTATGATACGTAATTAAATGTAAGAAACCAGAATGCAAATTCAAATGTAGAGCTTCACTGAGAAAGAAAAACTCAAAATGGAAGATTGGTACGCTAACTGGGCCTCACACATGCACATCCACATCAATGTCACAACACCATAGCAAGCTTGATTAAAAAACAATTAGTCGCAACATCAAAGAGATTGTCATAAGATCATATTGTCGAAAAATACAAGTACATAATATCATACAGGAAAGCATGGATCGCAAAGACTAAGGCCATAAAATCATTGTACGGAAATTGGGAAACATCTTACAACGACCTGCCATAATGGTTATTGGTAATGAAAATTTTTCTTCCAGGAAATATAATTGAGTTGGAAACCATGCCTGCAATTTCTAGCAGTGGAACCCAAATAGGTGATGTGCAGATATTCCATCGTCTCTTTTGGGCGTTTCGACCATGTATCCATGGTTTCGCCTATTGTAAACCTATTGTACAGGTTGACGGAACATGGTTATATGGAAAATATAGAGGTACTCTATTGATGGACGTTGCACAAGATGGAAACGGAAACATTTTCCTGATAGCGTTTGCATTGGTTGAAGGCGAGACAAAGGAGGCTTGGGGCTTCTTTCTTAAAAACTTGCGACAACATGTGACACCGCAGACAGGTTTGTGTGTAATCTCATACAAACATGAATCAATAAAAAATGCATATAACAATCCCGAAAATGGATGGCAGGATCCCCCATCTACACATGTATATTGTATTAGACACATTGCGCAGAACTTCATGCGTGAGATTAAAGACAAGGATCTACGCAAAAAACTTGTTAACATGGGTAAGAACATACTTTTAGGTTACTTTGATACTTGGTCAATTTAGTATTATACATTGTAATATCATTTCTATTACAGGTTATGCGTTAACGGAGGCTACCTTTAAATACTATCGTGGGGAAATTCGGAGCGCAAACATTGCGGCTTCATGTTGGATAGACAATATCCCAAAGGAGAAGTGGGCAAGAGCATATGATGGTGGGCAATGTTGGGGACACATGACTACCAACTTGGCAGAAGCAATGAACGCGGTACTCAAGGAAACCAGAAACCTTCCAATCACTGCATTAGTCCAGTCTATATACTATCGGTTGGGATCGCTCTTTGGTAAAAAAGGACACATGTAGATAAAAAAATTGCCTTCTGGTCAGATTTTCACTGATGGTTGCAATAAGGGCATGGCTAAAGAAGTGGCTAAAGCTAACACCCACAATGTCATGCAATTTGATCGTGAAAATTTATTTTTCATGGTCAATGAAAAAATTAATCTGAATGACAGTAGGCCTAGTGCTAGTTTCCACGTTGATCTACAGAAGCAATGGTGTGATTGTGGGAAATTTCAGGCATTTCACTTGCCTTGCTCCCACGTCATTGCAGCATGTTTAAGTATACGCCAAGACTACATCATTCACATTCCAAACGTCTTCAAAATTTATAATGTCTTCAATGTCTACAAGGAAAGCTTCATAGGACTACCCCATGAGGAAAACTGGCCACGTTATAAAGGATTTACTCTTTGTCACGACGAATCGATAAGAAGAAAGAAGAAGGGACGACCAAATAGTACACGAATTAGAACTGAAATGGATGACATTGAAAAATAAAAGAGAAGATGTGGACTTTGTCGAGAAATTGGCCATATGCGTCGAAAATGTCCAAACGTCGCTGGTCCGTCTAACAGACACATGTAGTTTACTTTGTTTGTTTCTTTTCAATCTTTTAGTAATAGATTTACCTTTCATATGTCTCTTTTTAATTCAACATTCAACTAACAGTATTAAACATACAACAACAAAACAACAAGTCGATAAATAAAATAACGATTAAACATCTAAACATGCTTAGGAGAAAATAACCATCAACATAATATCTGTAGAAGCACGCCTTCAACCTCAAAAATTTTGATGAAGACAACACGACTGTCATGCGCTTCATATTTGCAAAAAGTCAAGAGCTCTCAAACATGGTCTAGCAACAAGCATCGGCATTGTGATCAAGCTTCCTTCGCACACTCGGTTTATTTCAAGCTTAGACGCAAAACATTGAGGTACATCAAAACTCTTTACAAATTGATGTACAAGTGTTCAATAAACTATTTCACATGTTACCATATTGCATACAATTTTTGAAAGGTTTTTAAAATGGTTTAACACTTTTAAAACAAAGAATTTTTCTGTTTTTAACAGTGTTAACCGGTTAACCATTTGGTTAACCGGTTAACGACTTCAATTTTTCAAATCCAGAGTTATCGTTTATATGCGTTAACCGATTGACCATTTGGTTAACCGGTTAACACTGAAGAATTTTTGAAAAATTATTTTCTTTGAAATTCAAAAATGTACCTTTTTATTATACCTCTTCAAATTAAATTTTGTTTCATAATTTCTCACACCTTTTTGTAAGTTTGTCTTAAACTTATATATGCTGAATTTTTTAAATTCAAACACACCTCCTAGAATTTTTATAAAAAATCATTCAATCAAAATCACCTTTTTGAGATATATTTTCAAAATTCAAAAGTGTTCATATTGTGATTCATAACTTTCTCATACTCATCTTTGAACACTTGTATTGATATTTATAAAATGAATTTTGATCAAAGGAGAAGATCAACTTAGATTGATATCAAACATTGTACTACTCTAAAAAATACAAAGTATTGTAATAGATTTTCTATTGTGACTTGTGATCCAAGTTTGTTGGACTCAAGGGATAGTGATTGCAAGAGGATTTTTCTTGCACACTAGGTTGTTTAGTTGTTTAGAAAGTAGGCCTCACCAATTGAAGGTGCGATAGGTTGTACGTTTCTAAAAACTAGTGAAAATATCTTTCGTGTTGGAAAGAGGACTGGATGTACCTTCGGATTGTGAAGGGAACCAGGATAATTTGCCATGTCTCTTTTACTTTCTCACTTTATAGTTTTCATCCCATAAACAAGTAAAAGATAAATCCATCCATCAACGAAAATAGTAGAAAAAGTTTTATAACTCCTAATTCACCCCCCCTCTTAGGCGTACTTTGAAACTACAATTGGCATCAGAGCAGGTTTAGGTAACCTGTTTCTACAAGATCCTGTATGGCTTCCGCAAACTCGAATCCTGTTTTCAAAGATGGTGGAAGTAGCAACAAGCCTCCACTCTTCTCCGGCGAATACTTTGATTTTTGGAAAATCAGAATGAAAGCACATCTTGAAGCCCAAGGAGAAGGCATATGGGAAGCGATCGAAGAAGGTCCTCATAATCCTGTCAACGTGATCAATGGTGTTAGAACCGCAAAGTTAAAGAATACTTATGATGAAGATGATAGGAAGAAGATCCTGAATGAGAAGAAGGCAATCAACATACTCCAAAGTGCTCTCAGTATGGACGAGTTCTTCCGCGTATCACAATGCAAATCGGCAAAGGAGATTTGGGATACCTTGGTAGAAACGCATGAAGGAACAACATAAGTAAAAAGATCAAGGCTTAATACTTTGAGTCAAGAATATGAAATGTTCCGTATGCAGCCCGGGGAATCTATTGTTTCCTTACAAAAAAGATTCGTTCATCTAACAAATCACTTGATTGCTCTTGGGAAGACCTTTACCAACGACGATCTCAACTTGAAAGTCCTAAGATCATTGACAAGGGAATGGCAACCGAAAGTGACCGCTATTTCGAAAAAGAAGAGTCTCTCAACGATGACATCTGCATCTCTATTTGGCAAACTTCAAGAGCACGAATTGGAACTTGGAAGGCTCAAGAAGCACGAAAGTCAAGAAAAAAAATCCAAGGGAATTGCCTTGAAGATTGACACGAAGGATGACAAAGATGACAAAACTTCCGAAGATGAGAACTTCATGCTTCTTGTTAAGAAGCCTGGTAAGTTTTTTAACAAGAATAAAAATTCCTCTTTTCCTAAAAAGAATAAACATTTTAGGAAGAAGGATGCATCCACATCGATTCAAGAAGTCACATGTTATGAATGTGGGAAGCAAGGTCACATAAAGCCAGATTGTCCAAGACTTGCAAAGAAAGGAGGATTCAAAGGCAAGAAGGATTTCAAGAAAAAAAGGCTTATGTTTCTTGGGACGATAATGAAGTTAGTTCCTCATCGGAATCAGAAAGCGATGAATGTGTAAATATGGCCCTAATGGCTTCATATCACTCCGATGAAGAAAATGACGAGGTTAGTAGCAACTTTTCAATTTATGAAAATGATGCACAAGAAATCATAGATGAACTTCTAAAAGAATGCAAGACTTTGTACAAAAATATTTCATCCCAAAAGAAACGAATACTATCTTTAGAAGAACAAAATACATATTTTGGAAAGTACATTGAAAATGAAAAACAAAAATTAATGGATGAAAAACAAAGCCTTGTATGCAAAAATTGTGAGTCATTGTCTTTTCAAATTGTTCAACTTAAAAGAGTCTTAGAAAGATATGAAAAAGGTCAAATTGGCTTGGAGGAAATTCTTAGGCACCAAAGATATCCTAATGACAAAAGTGGTTAGGATATTCTAAGTTTTCCAAACCAAGCACAAGTGAAACCGTTTTCATAAAAGCTAGTGAAAAAATTGTTAAAGAAAAGACTAACAATTCTAAAACTATTCATCAAAGTCATAAAAAGAAAAGAATCATTAAGAAACAAAAATATGTTCCTAGATATAAAAGTCAATTTCAACCTACTTGTTTTTATTGTGGAATCAAAGGCCATACACCTAATGCTTGCTATGTGCGCAACATTGGTGTTGCTAAAGGGCATTATGTGTGGGTTGAAAAGGGTACTAACTACCAAGGACCCAAGGAAATTTGGGTACCTAACAATACTTGACTTTGTTTTGTAGGTATGCTTAAAAACAACTTCTACTCAATGGTATCTCGATAGTGGTTGTTCAAAGCATATGACGGGCGATATCAACAAATTTTCAAGTCTATCACTTAAGGCCAAAGGATACGTTACTTACGGTGATGATAATAAAGGAAAGATTCTTGGAGTTGGAACCGTTGGTGCATCTCCTCATACAATCATCAAAGACGTCATTTATGTGGAAGGCCTTAAACACAACCTTCTTAGCATAAGTCAATTGTGTGACAAAGGGTTCCGAATCAACTTCACAAAGGAGGAATGCTTGATAGAACATGAAGTCACTCATGACCTCTTGCTAAAAGGTAAAAGATTTAATAACATTTTCATGATTTCTTTTGATGACTCTTCCTTGAAGGTAAAATGCTTAATGGCAAACAACAACGAGGCATGGCTTTGGCATAAGAGGTTTGCTCACATTCACATGGAGCATTTAAACAAATTAATAAAGCATGATCTAGTTGTTGGTCTTCCGAAGATAAAGTTCATCAAGGATAAGCTTTGTGACGCATGTCAAAAAGGGAAGCAAACCAAAACATCCTTCAAGACCAAGAAAGTGATATCTACTTCAAGACCTCTACAATTGTTACATATGGATCTTTTCGGTCCATAGAGAACAAAAAGCTTCGGAGGTAACGTTTATGCCTTAGTTATTGTTGATGATTTCTCTCGATACACATGGACATTGTTTTTAGTGCAGAAAAGTGATGCCTTCAAAGCATTCAAGAAGTATGCCAAGCAAATTCAAAACGAGAAGTCACTCTCAATAGTCTCCATTAGAAGCGACCATGGTGGAGAATTCCAAAACTCATCATTTGAAGATTTTTGTAAAGAAAATGGAATCTCCCACAACTTTTCTGCACCAAAGACTCCTCAAAAAAACGGTGTCGTATAAAGGAAGAATAGGGCATTAGTGGAACTTGCAAGAACAATGCTTAGCGACTCAAATCTTCCTAAATATTTTTGGGCGGATGCGGTTAGCACGACTTGTTTTGTGAGCAACCGTGTCAATATTCGACCAATTCTCAAGAAGACCCCGTATGAGTTGTTCAAGGGTAGGAAACCCAACATATCTTTTTTCCACATATTCGGATGCAAATGCTTCGTTCTCAACAACGGCAAGGACAATCTTGGTAAGTTTGATGAGAAGTCCGACGAAGGTATATTTCTTGGTTATTCTCACTCAAGTAGAGCCTTTAGAATTTTCAATAAACGAACACTTACTATTGAAGAATCTATTCATGTTTCGTTTGATGAGACTAACCCCTCAAAAGAGGATAATATTATTGTGGATGATGATGATGATGTAGTAGATCTATCACAACAACAAAAGGAGACATCAAAAGAACAAGCAATATCACAAGAAGATGACTCACCAATCATTGAAGAACATCAAGATCTTCCGAAAGAATGGAGAATTCATATAGATAACCCGATAGATAAAGTTATTGGTGATATTAGCCAAGGCGTTGCAACTCGACTAAATCTCAAGGATGCTTGTCTCAACATGGTGTTCGTATCTCAAATTGAACCAACTAAAATCGATGAAGCCTTAGGAGACGGTCAATGGATAATAGCTATGCAAGAAGAACTCAACCAATTCGAAAGGAATCAAGTTTGGACTCTTATACCAAGACCGGACAACAAACACATCATAGGAACAAGATGGGTGTTCAAGAACAAACTTGACGAGAACGGAATCATAGTTCGTAACTGTCGCTCCCGAGATTTTCATCCTGGTACAAACGCGAAAGTGGCGCGGAAAAAGAATAGAGTCGCCAGCCAGGCATTTTTATCCCGAAGGAACGAGAATGGTAATGCTGCACAAACCAGAAGAAAAGAAAAGGAAGGACACGGGTCCTGCGAACCAAAGAGACTGAGTTCGGGAGTCGGTTACGACCTGGGAAGGTATTAACACCCAGATCGTCCGCCGTACCCGACGGGATCCACGCTTGCAAAAGAAACTGTTTCAAAGGGTGAGGGTATGAAAACTACAGCAAAAGAAATGAAAATGAAAAGAAACTGGAACTGGAAAAGAACTGAAATAAGAAAATAAAGGAAAAATGTAGGGAAAATAAAGATTGTGCTCGAACGGGCCCTACCCCGCTGCCTACGTACCTCATCAGGATAATGAGGATCAGAGACGCCGTAGTTCCCCTAATTAGGGGTGGCAAGGAAATTTCTTGTGAATTAAAGCTTGAACTGCCTATGTCATTGCTCAGGTGTTGCAGACTCGGACGACGAGTGCGTAACCGTCTTGCAAGATGACAAGTAGGAGCAAGTTCGCGTACGGAGCGAATGAGGTGAGAAAAGAATTCCCGAAGGAAAGACGCTTATTATTTGTTTGATATTTTTATGAAGCTTTTATTTGTGAAGGTTTGCATAGGTAAGTGTACCTAAGTCTTACTCAATGGGATGTGTACGTCTCACATCATCCCGAAATGGAATGCGCAAGAGGCACACCTATCTATGGAGGAAATCCCCAAAGCTAGTCCCACAAGTGAAGGCTTAAGCACACTGGCCTATTACCATTATTAAGTATTTTTGTGGTTTTATGGTTAAGAAGTGTTTTTTTTTAGCTTTTCTTTGTGAGGTACTCATGTTAAGACCTATCCACCACGAGTGATGACTCACACCTCGCCCCGAAATGGAACGCGTGCAAGCATCTCATAGCAAAGTCTCATGTCACATGAAAGTACTCAACCTTTATTAAGTGAATTAAAATTAAGTTTGAAGATGAGAAGAGAGAGAGCGCCAAAGGATCTCAAAGGAAAAATTCTAAAGGGGACTAAAAATAACCCTAAGTGTTAACATGCATGGATATCCTAAGGGTTAATGAGGTTTGAATCCTATCCTAATGAAGAAGGAAAGAAGAATATAGAAGAAGGGATGAGAAAGGCCTAGTCCCAACAAAAGAGGGTTAGTTCACATAAACATAAAAGGAAGAGATAAGAATTAGAGATGTGGAACTCAATTCCCACATCTCACACTTACCATAGCCCCTGCAAGGTTAGCATGCACAAGTGAAACAAAAAATGAGCAAATCAACATGACATCATCCAACAATCAGAAGTGAAGTGAAGTAAACAAATGCTTAATGCCAATTCAACTCAAAGAAATGAAAATGAGAGACTTATGACTTAAAATGAGGCAACGTGAATACATATGGAAACAAATGCGCACTTATGAAAAATGTAATGCAAAACACACAAAATACAAGCACAAAGTTCAAAACCAGAATCAAAATGATATGAATAATGGCCTAAGAGGCCAGCAAGATGAAGATAGAAGTCACACAATACCAAACAATATCAAAATAGAAGCAACGGAACCAAAAGATGGAATTTAAACACTTAAAGAAACAAAAGACTTAATGAAGAAGCGAAATCAAAAAATTCAGAAGAAACAAGACCTATCCTAGGACCAGGAAGGTATCCACATCCCAAATGAACCCCAAATGAGAAGAAGAAGTTGGCACAAGTGCCCTTCTAAGCATATAAGAGATCTTATGAACCAAACGAGGCAAAATGGGACAAGGTGAGAACAAAAAATCCACAAATAATAAACCAGCCATCTAAAAATTCTACAACTTAACCCAAGTGTTCTTCAAACATATTATATCAACTTGCCAAAAGGATTTGCAAAAATTTAAAAAGGAACTAGGTCAAATGGAGGCAAGAACACAAGTTAGGACAGAAAACTTACATCACAAGAGATCAGATCAAAATTCAAGAAATAATTTCCTAAAACTTCATAGAAAAATTACATGAAAACTACAAGATCTCAGGAACACAATGCAAAAAGAATGGGATCAAAACTCCAAATATTGAAAGCTATAGAAAATAAACAAGACAGACTGGTCAAGAAATGGAACAAAATAAACTATGTGCATTGGATATTTAATTCTGGCACGCTAATTAATGAAAAAAATAAAATAAAAATGTGATAAAAAACTAGAAACATACAGGAAGGTCCATGATTTATTTGAGAATTTTTAGATGAATAGAACTATTTTTAATGGATTAAAATGAAAACTGAAATAAAAGGAATTAAATGGAAAGAAAGAAATTGAAATGAATTGAAAGGGGGTGCAATTAGTACAGCTGTACGCATAATTGGAATGGGCCAAGGTTTGGGGGAGGTGTGTAAACACCCCAAATTTGCCCTCACCCATTCACACCATGGCTTGTGATCATCTCATATGCATAAACACAATCATACAATCTCATATCTCATGTTTGATTCACTGCATAGTTTCTAAGTCATCTGCACCTAGGGTTTGTGATTTGAGCAATCCCAAAGCTTCTTGAGCCACTCCAAAGGCCACCAATCATCTCAGAAGGGTCCATGTGTGTTCTTGTATCATGTTACATCCTCACAGAGTCAAAATTGCAGAGGAATCACAAGAACTAGGGTTTGAGTGGATGCAGAGCCAGGTTGAACTGCACAGTTGACCTAAAATTAGGGTTTTGGTTTCAGAGGCCATAATCTCAAATTTTTTGGTCATTCTTGTTTCCATTGGTCTCTATATGGTATAGGGAATATGCATATCAATTTTCATGAAGAAATTCCATGGGGAAGTCATCTGATCAAGAGTTGACTTTTCAGACAAGTCAGTGCAAAATCAGGGCATCTGAGGCCCCCAATGACCCAACCAATGGGTGATCTTCATCATTTTGAGTGTATATGATCTTTATTTGATCATGGAAGAAGGTTGAAGTGCATAAAATCAAGAATTTAGGGTTTTTTGCAAAAGTTGACTTTTTGAGGCATAGTTGACTTTTCAAGAATGCCTCATTTTAGGCCAATTTTCAAGCCTTGATTCATGATCCAAAGATGCTTCAAATGGAAAAACTTTGGTCATGAAAGTTGTAGATCTCATCTTTCCCTTTTCAAAAAGTACAAGAACATGATCAAACTCTTCTTGGATCAAAAGTTATGGCATTGCAAAGTTGGCTAAAATCATTGTTTTTCAAGTTGTGCACTAAGTGGAAATTTTGCAAAACCTTGAATCAATACATCATGCAGCCTCTAGTTCACTTCAAACCAGCATGTGAACTTTCTCTAAGTTACAAAAATCAGTTTTGGACCAAGAATGTCATGGTTTCATGTTTGGTTAGGCTAAGAAGTCACATGTGAACCATAAGCCAACCAACTTGCAAAATCACTCATAACATTGTGCCAACTTGCTGCATTGAGTGCTGAGCCAAGCTAGGCCTCTCCCTCACCCATGCTGCACCAGAACCAACCTTGTCCTTGCCTAGTCCAAACACCATGCTTCTCTTACACATAAAGTGGTTTTTGAGCAAAAAGTGATCTACCAATCCATAAAGCACAAGTCACATCAACTGACCAATCAGAATTGTTTATGATTTCAATTTGCAAGTTGAACATAACACAAGCAAAGGCTGAAACATAACCATTCATCACATTCACAAAAACTCACCTCATTGCAAGTTCCTTCAAAATTCTTTCCACAGCCATCAAACATTCAAACTCTCATCATCATTCAACTCACCACACCTCATAGACAAGAAACACCCCAAGCATAAGCCTGAAACAAGCCTGAAAACTCCATTGCCATCATTCACCTCAAGCTGCAGATTCTATCGAATCTCTCTCCACAAGCCACCAACACACGAACCAACACCACAGATCATCTATACACATCATCTGGACCTTAAACACCCCATCACCATGACCTGAAAGTGCCAGAATCTCATCTGCCATTTTTGACTGAACTGAAGCAGGAGCATTCGAATCTCTTTCTCCAGCCAACACAAACTCATTTTGAGCATTCAGGCACATTTGGGAGGCCAAGAGAAGCAGCTTGCACTGAAGGAAGTGGCTAGAAAGTTCCAAAACTGAAAGCTCCAAAACTCAGGTAGCTCGAAAATTATTTTTCCAGAAATGGTTTTTTATGTTACAAACTTGTTCCTCATGATGCACTGATCATTCTGGTACCTTTAGTTTTTGAAATGGTTTTGTTTTAAGCATTTAATTTGTGTCTGAAGCTCACGAACCCTAGAAATTGTTTGCTTCGATTCAGATGATTTAGGAAAGATAAATTTGTTTTAGGTTAGGGGTTTGATTCGTGAGGGTGTTAGAAACGTTTCCCAATGCATAGATTTCATTTTTGATGCGTTTTGAGGAGGTTGGGTGATTTTCAGGTGAGCTTCTGGCCGGAGAAGACGACCGGAAGTCTTCTCCGGCCACCTGAATGTGATTAGGGCTTAATCCAGTCATTAATGTCAATTTGAATTTAGGCCGTAGGATGCGTTGACTCCCTTGACTTCGCGCGCAGATAGAAGGCCAGGATCACTTTAATTAGCCCTAATCCACGTGTTAGGGTTAATTAATCATATTTTGTTTAATTAAATCAGAAACTGTGTGGACCCTTGGATCTGGCGCGTGGTCAATCCATTTAAATCCAGGATCAATCTCATCCGTCCATTCTGTTGACTTTCATTTTCTTTTAATTTTAATTCATTTCTTTTTCATTTAAATTGTACATTTATTTTAAAATAGTTAAAAAATCATAAAAATTATGAAACTTTTTCTTTAAGGTTTTATTAATTTTTATGACACAAAAATATTTTTATTTTATTTTTTATCATTAAAAAAGTATTTTTAAATATTTAAAAGATTATTTTTAATTGATTAATGGGAATTAATTAATTAAAAATACTTTTAGGTATTTAAAAATTACAAAAAAATTCATGAAATGTTCTAAGACATTTAGAAACATTGTCCAACCTTCAAACCAAATTTCTTTTTTGATCTTGATGCATTTTAAGAATTTTTCATGGAATTAAATCATATTTTGTGCATTATTTTGATCACAAGTTTAAAAATTCATTTCTGCCTATTGGTGAAGGTTGAGACATTGATTCTTTTTGCATTGTTTTCCATTTGACATGTATTTTCAAGGTTAAAAAGGCCATGATTTGATCTTGCATTTTCTAATTGATTGGCATTTGTTTTGATAAGAACCCTAAAAAACCCTAATAACTTGTAAAAATCATATCTTGAGTTTGGTTGGGAGTTGGGAGTTCCCCTTTGGGCAGTGATTCATTATAGGTCTAGGGTTTCTTTGGGGTACCATTTTCCATTTTTTATGTTGAAGTTTGCTTCTGTTTTTGGTTTGTGTTTGATGTTTGATCCATGAACCCTAATTTGGGCTTTCTTTTGCATCCTTCTTGCATTTCCTTGCATAACTTGACTTGCCATTGCATTTTGTGCACTCTTATGATTCATTTGACATCTTAAGACATGTATGAAGCATCATTGATCATTGCATTATATCTTTGCCATGCCATTTGTCTTGTATGCTTCATAACATTCCATGCTTGTTCATGCTCCTTAGCTTGCTTCATTTGCATCCATAGGTTTGTATGATCATTTCCATGTGCTGCCTCATGTTTGTAACATCTCATAGCATCATTAACATCATGTATGTGCTTCTGGTTTTGTTTTTCATCATACCATTTCATCTCATTTTGCATTGCATTGCATTTTCTTTTCTAACTTTTCAGGTGGTAAGTGACTTTGAGAAGTGAATTTGCCTTCACTTCTCATAACTTCTCTTCATCTCTTTTATGCATCCTTGCTGCATTTTTGTTTGTGTATGAGATTGAGCTTGCTCATTCTTGTTCTTCTTACTTTCTTTCTTCAAGTGACTTGACTTCTTAAGTGAAGCAAGTCACTTTGCTTCTCTTGATCCTGTTCATCTGCTTCCTGGTGGTTCCATTGAAGATCTTCTTGGTGAAACCTCACAAACCTTAGGACCAACCAAGCATGACAATGAATTAGGGTTTTGATTAGTTTCCCCTCATAGTTTTTACCTTTATGTCTCTTTGTGTCTCTCTTCTCATCTCATAATCAGGGACTAAACCCTAAAGGCTTTAAGACTTTGTGATTAAGCTTATGCCTACATCCTTCTCTTAGGATGGAGTGTATAACTTTAGTCCTAAGTATTAAACCCTTAAGGTGTTTAAATCTCTTAATCAAATCACTTAATAATTATCAAGACATCACACTTGTAACTTGGGCCTTGCATTAGGGTTCTAATTCTTCCTTAACTGGTTAAGAAGGACTAACCCTAGAGTTAATGGACAAGTCCCCCTCAAGTTGTCTTACAAATCATAAAATTCACTTCCTCATCATATCATTAACTAAAATCCACTTAATCAAAGGCTTGTTTTGTCATGGGTTTAATCCCTAATCATGGATTAAGTTGAGGAGCCTTCCTCAGCTTAAACATTCTCATCTATTATCCTTCTTTTAGGATGGTGTAATGAGTCTGTTTAATCCCTGATTATGGCTTAACCTCATTACTCAACACTAAACAAAAACCCCAAAAACATCTAAATAACCACAAGTAGGTTAATGATCTTAATCCTGCATCAAAGGTGATTAAGTGTGAGAATCTGACTTCACACTTAAGGTGTTCTCATTACCCCTAATCAGAGGGAAGATGTGATGAGTTTACTAAATCCATTGGTTTAGGCTTAAGCTCATTAATTTATAACAAATCTCCAAAAGCAATAAAAGACTGAAAACTCAAAAAACAAACAATAATCGTCTCCTTCGGGATTCTTTTCTCATCATCTTCACTCACAAACGAGAACTTGCTTCTTCCGTCTAATGCAAGACAGTTAGCACCTGAGCCAGACAGGTCATACACTTGAGCATAGGAAAATAAGCAGTTCACAAGTCAATTCATCTTTCAGTCTCTTTGGGTCGAACTACGGTGTTCTGACTTCCTCATTGCACGAGAGGATACGTAGGCATAACTTAACGGTTATCGAACAAAAGTCTCTGTATATTCCCCCTCTTTCAGTATCTTTCTTTAGCCTCATGATCTTGAGCATTTTATTCCTGGTCTCACACTGACACTTTCATACTTCACATCACTTACACACTTTACACCGACACCTGTACATTCCTTTCCAGCCTTATACACAGATTGCACTGACACTACCCCTTTAAAACACAAATCTTTCAAGCGTGGATCCCGTCGAGTACGACGGACAATCTGGGTGCTAATACCTTCCCAGGTTGTAACCAACCCCCTTTCTCAGTCTCTCTGGTTCGCAAACCGTCTTATCCGTATCTTTCTAGGTTTATGCAGCATTACCTTTCCTCCGGGATAAAAATGCCTAGCTGGCGACTCTATTCATTCTCCAGTGAGTTCACGGCTGTGTGTTCTCACTGTTCCCTTCGCCGACCGTTCGCGCTTGTACCGGGATGCAAATCTTTGGGAGCGACAGCTTGGCGACTCTGCTGGGGATACCTTATACTGCAACCAGGGCTTCTGGTTCTTTTTGTGGGTTCCTCCTAGCGCTTGATTGATTTGTGTTTATTGGGGTGTTATGTGTTATTTGTGTTTGTATATTTGCTTTATTTATTGCTTTCTGTACAGCTTTATTTACCGCTTTCTTTATTGCATTTGTATATATCATACTGTCACTGTTGCTGGCTGGATCTGGTTTCCTTGTTTTTTGGTGGGTGGGTATTTCATTGAGAGTTAAGGTCCTACACCTGGGACCTGAGTGACACCTAGGATAGAGTGAATCATATTCTTTCCCATTCCATTTCGGTCTGGTGCGGGAATATGAAACACGGTTCAGATATGGGTTTCTTCTTGAGAACTCTGTGTTGCGGATTTCCTGCAATGCTAGGGGGATCTGGGAAGCCTGCTAAGTCTGGATGACCTTTTAGTTTGACCTTCAGAAACTGAGGTGAATTAGAGGAGGAATTGTTATGGTTATTGTAAACACTGTACCTCCGGGTTAGAAGTGTTTACACTTCTCATAACTGATCCAAGTCTGAGGATCCTTGTTCTAGATCACCACCTGTGAGGGGGTTGGGCTGTTTACAGGTTTGCAGGTACCTTGACCTCAGAATACCCTGTTATTTTGACTTTGTTAAGAATGCTCCATGTTGGATAGTTCTTGTGATTCTAAAACCCTGGACATGTGGCTCTTTATTTGAGTCCCCTACCCTGGTTACTGGATTTATAGACCTCCATCTGGAATTCTTGAACACACATGGATCTAGACCAAGGCAGTTAATCAGATCCAGCTCAGTCACAAACCCTTTGCATATCATCTGCATTCATACTCATTGCATCATATTAACATGTGCTTATTTGTGTTTCAGGGTATCCACCTTTATCTGGTTTTGGTTTTGACCCCATCTGCAGTTTTGACCTGTCTCCACCAGCATCTTGCTTCAGCTTGTCAGCCATATACTTCAGTTACTTGCACTAGCCAGCCAGTGGCCCACTTCTCAGCATCTTCATCAGCACTTATTCTACTCAGTCCTCAGCACTCATGGCTCCAAAGAAAAGCAACATCACTTACCATTTCTTCCAACCAGACTTATCAGACATCAGGAGGATCCAAACCCTGATCACTCCAGAGCACATACCTCTGTTCAGAGAGCATTATGGGGATATACTTGACTTGGTTATGGATATGGACCCATCTCAGAGAAGCCTAATCCATACCTGCATTCAGTTCTATGACCCCCCATTGAGGTGTTTCACCTTTAAAGACTTTCAGTTGGGACCTCTTTTAGAAGAATACTCAGCATTGGTTGGCTTGCCTATCAAGAGAGAAATTCCTTTCAATCCTGAAATGGTCTATCCCAGCAATGGAGAGATAGCAAAAGCTTTACACCTGGAGCCTGCTTTGATAGAACAGCATATGACATCTAAAGCTGGGATCCCTGGTTTTCATCTTGACTTCCTGATTTCTCAAGCTAGTTTGAAGGCCTCCCTGGGGGAGTGGAAATCTGTTTGTGCATTGTTGGCCTTAAGTGTATATGGAATTGTGTTGTTTGCAGATGAGCCTCGATTCATCAGCAAGAATGCAATTCACTTGTTCATCCTGAAGAACCCAGTGCCAACCTTGTTAGGAGATCTCTACTACTCAGTGCATCAGAGGAATGAGAAGCAGAGGGGTAAGTTAGTGAGGTGTTGTGCTCCACTATTCCATGCTTGGCTTCTCAGGCATCTGCCCAGGACAGATGCATTCCTAAATCCTCATCAGCAAAGCAACTGGGCTAAGAGGCTCACTACTCTCACTTCAGCAGACATCAGATGGTGCACTCAGAGCACCAAGGGCAGAGATATTATCACAAGCTGTGGACACTTTCCCAATGTGCCTTTGGTAGGAGTTAAGGGAAGTATCAATTACAACCCTCTGCTGTTCAAGAGGCAGTTAGGCTATGCACTGGTCCATGCTCCTAGGGTGCAGGATTTGGTTGAGACCCTCTACTGTGAGAACAAGGTTAACTTGGCTGTTGTTAGGCAGGCTGCCTGGGCCTGGGATCATGTTCAAACCAAGGGAATCACCATTCTGGGGAAGTGCAATAATGTGGCCTCAGCCCAATATCATGAGTGGTCCTATGCCAGGGCCCAATTCTCTGGATTGCCCTTCACCATAGAAGACAGGCCTGAGTCATCTTCAGCACCACCCCCTGCTACTATCAGTCTGGAAGAGTTTGAAAGCCTGAAGGAAAGGAATGAGAAGTTATCTCAAGCCTTACAGAAGACCCTCCGGGAGAGAAGTGAAGGTGTGAGGGAGATTGAAAGATTGGAGAAGTTGAGGTTGGAACACTTGATCAAGATTGAGAAGTCTGGAGAATATATCAACAAGTCTAAAGCTGGTGAGCAGATTCTGAAGAATGCTTGTAAAGAAGCCCAGTTTCAGAGAGCAAGAACAGACTTGTATTTGAAAGAGAGTCAGGCCAGGTGGGTCCGGATCACTGAGGCCCGTACTCTAGAAGACAAGAGAGTTCAGGACAAGATGGAGCAGATGGAGAAAGCCCTGGCAGCAGCCCAGGAGGAAATTTCAGAGCTAAAGATCAAAGCTGGAGTGAAGAAGTCCAGAGATCAAAGTCAGAACAAGAGGTTAACTGCAGCTGTTGCAACCAGAAACCTTCTCATCAGGAATCTCACGGAGCATCCGGCTGATCCTGTGACTGAAGCACTTCTTAAGGAAGTTCGCGAGGATGAGTTTGGCCTTGGAGTTTGATTATTTGCTTGTTGATTGTTCCTTTTCATGTACTTTGCTTTTTGTGATGTATTTTGACCCCTTAGAGGGCTTGAGTTGTAAAAAGAACAAGTTGTATTATTTCATCTTATGTAATATATTTGTGTTCGCATCAAAAGCAACTGCAACAGCATCATCTTCAAGGGTCTGGAAGGGTCAAAACTGAAGACCAAACCGGATACCTTGAGAGCAAATAAGCATAACTGCATTGCATGCTAACCCCTTTGTTTGTTTTGTAGGTTTTTGTTTTGTTGTTGCTAACCTCTGTTGTGATGTTCAGGAATTATTGCTCGCCGCCGGGTATTTCCTCTCAACAGGCCACACAGGTATCCAACTAGAATCAACCTTCCGGGAATTCAGATGGATCAAGTTCAACAAGATCTTGCTGATGTCAGAAATCAGCTAGCCAATGAAAGATTGGAGATGAGAACACAGATGACGCAGTTCATGGAGGTTATGAACAACATGGCTCAGAGCCAGGAGAGACTGAGGGCTATGGTTGAGAGGCAAAATCCAGAGGAGCCTCATGTAGGGACTGCAGGCACCAGTAATAATGAAAGGGTGCAACCACATGTGAATCCCCCTGTGTTTGGTCCACATCTACATCCTGAGATTAATATCCCTGCAAACATCCAAGGGACAGCCACAGCAGCCAGGGTACTTCAAGAAGACCCTCAGGAGGACCAATTTACAGTAATGGGTGCTGGAGAGGATGCTTATGATAGGAGATTGGATGAAATAGCTGAGAAGTTAAGGTCTTTAGAATCTCAAAATTCTTTGGGTTTTGACGTCATGGACATGGGCTTGGTTGATGGGGTCAGGATCCCCCACAAGTTCAAGCCTCCTTGCTTCGAAAAGTATAATGGGACTTCATGCCCCCGGACCCATCTGCAATCATTTCTGGGAAGGCTGAAGGCCTATACGATGGATGAGAAGCTTTGGATGTTCTACTTCGAAGACAGTTTGACAGGAGCATCGAGGGAATGGTATTCCCATTTGACAAGGGCAACTGTAAGATGCTGGAAGGACCTGGCAGAAGCCTTCATCAGACAGTATCAGTATAATCTAGATATGGCACCCAACAGGACCCTCCTAATGGGAATGTCACAGTCTTCGAAGGAGAGCTTCAGAGAATATGCTCAAAGATGGAGGCAATTGGCTGCTGCCGTTCAACCCCCTATGTCTGAAAGGGAAATGGCAGATATGTTTATGAACACTCTTCAGGGAACCTATATTGACAGGTTGGCTGCTTTCTCTTCCACTAGCTTCGCAGATGTTGTCATAGCTGGGGAGAGAATTGAAAGCCTGTTAAAAATGGGTAAGATATCTGATAATGGCCCAAGCTCGTCCAGTGGTACAAAAAAGCCTTTTGCAGGCCCGAGAAGAACTGGCGAGACCAATGCCATTTACACCAACAGGGGCAGGCCCCAATATGTTCAAAGGTCAATAGCAGCAGTCACTATCCCTGCTCCAGCTCATCCTCAGCCAGTCTATCAACCTCCTCAACAAAACTTCCAACAACAACCTCAGTATCATCAGAATCAATATCCTCCAAGAAACAACTACAACAACAACAATAGCAACAACAATCAACAGAGGCCATTTCAACAGAGGCCCTCCCAAGCTAACCGAGTGATCGACCCGATCCCCATGCCGTACGCTGCTTTGCTGCCACAACTTCTGAAACTCAACCTGGTTGAGCTAAGAACGTTGGCACCGCCGGATCCCAACAGTCTACCAAGAAACTATGACTCCAATGCTAGGTGTGCTTTTCATTCAAACGCACCTGGTCATAGTACAGAAAAATGCAGGGCTCTGCATATGAAGGTACAAGACTTGGTAGACTCCAAGGCTCTGAATTTTGCACCTCCGCCCAATGTCAACAAAAATCCAATGCCACACCATGGTGGTCCTCGAATTAATGCTATTGAAGAAGACCAACAGTCTTATTTGATAACTAGTGTGGATCAGATCAGGACACCATTGGTGGAAATCAAAGCTCAGCTCCGTGAAAACAATATATTTCCGGGGTGTGAACTGGGATGTCCCTACTGCAATATTTCATGGAATGGGTGTGAGGACTTGAGGAATGGCATTGACAGCCTTATTCAGAGTGGCCTACTTCAGATCACTACATCGTTTCCTGCAAATCCGACAACTTCATCAGCAACGGTTTCAGACCCTCCTACAACTGCAGCAACTAATGCTCCCAACAATTCATCAGCACCATCAACAAGTACTTCACCTGTCCTTCCGAATGATCAGTTTTCAACAGTTTCTCCTGCTACAACTTCAGCTTCATTCCATTTCGACTCTCCATCAACAACAACAACAGTTCTTCCAACGGAACCTCCTACAACACCAGCAATCAATCACGAAGATGTCTCCACTGTTACCATATTCTACGATCCAGAAAATAATTCTGCTTACCCTTCAGAAGGTGCTGCTCCCACCAGAGCACCAGTTACAATCTTTTATGATCCACATACAATAGCAGTCCCTTCAGCAGCAGCAGTCAGTCCAGTCACTGTCACGGTGCCTGGACCCATACCATATGAAAGCAATAGGGCCATCCCTTGGCACTATGGCTCTGACGTTTACTGCGAAGGAAAAAGAATCGCTCTTGAAACAACAGCACCTGCACCACAAATTGATAATGTGGGCGGAGGCGGAGGCTTCACCCGAAGCGGACGTCTCTTTGCTTCACAAGTACAAAGACCTACTGCTGAGGCAGAAGCTGCTGCTAAGGCAAAAGGAAAAAGCCCGGTGCAGGAAGATCCCGCTGCCAAAGAAGCCCTGAAGACTCCATTTGATCAGGAAGTTGATGAGTTTATGCGGATCATCAAAAAGAGTGACTACAAAATTGTGGATCAACTTCACCAGACGCCATCCAAAATCTCCATCCTCTCACTGCTTATGTGCTCCGAAGCCCATCGGAATGCACTACTTAAGGTCTTGCACGCGGCTTACGTGCCCGAGGAGATTACTGTCAACCAATTGGAAACCGTGGTTGGAAATGTTACTGCTAGCAATGGGCTAGGGTTTACCAATTCTGACCTGACAGTAGATGGCCGCAACCACAACAAAGCCTTGCACATAACCATGGAATGCAAAGGAGCTGTCCTTTCTCATGTGCTGGTGGACACAGGTTCTTCCCTGAATGTCTTGCCAAAGAAGGCTCTGGTGAAGCTTGAATATGAGGGATTGGCATTGAGACCCAGCAACTTGGTGGTACGAGCCTTCGATGGTTCGAAGAGATCGGTTCTGGGAGAGATTGAGCTGCCCGTGACAATTGGCCCGCAGACCTTTAAAACTATCTTTTATGTGATGGACATTCAGCCCGCCTACAGCTGTTTGTTGGGTAGACCCTGGATTCACGCCGCTGGCGCAATAACGTCTACCCTTCACCAAAAGTTAAAATTTGAGTGGGAAGGTCAAGTTGTCACTATCTGTGGAGAGGAGGACATTTTTGTCAGCCACCTGGCGACCTACAAATACATTGAAATGGATGGAGAGATCCATGAAACAATGAGCCAGGGGTTTGAGGCTTTGAATGTGAATGAAGCATCTGCTATATCTGGTACTCCAATGTCATCTTACCAACAAGCCCGGAAGGTTGTTGAGGAAGGAACTGCCCTAGGCTGGGGCAAGGTTTTAGCTGTGGAGGAGAAGAAGGACAAATTTGGGTTGGGTTACAGACCAACTCAACATCAAGCAAAGGCTGCTGGAGAGCCTGGTTTTGTCAGTGGGGGGATGCTTACCCCCGATGCTATCAACTGTCTGGAAGACGAGCTGGAAGAGGAGCGCAACCTGGAGATTTGGATTCGTCCGAAGGTCCCGGGGAGCAGTGTCTCGAACTGGTCTTCCCAGGAAATTATAAGTGTTACTCGAGCAGAGTAATTATTATTTCCTGTATTTTTATAAGCATGCATCAAAGTCTTGCATCTTGCCCGAGATGACAAGACTCATTTTGTAATCAGGGCCATATGTACTTTTGTGCAAACAAGATTAAATTATTGAAATATCAGACAATCTTTTTGCAAACGAGTCTTTTTCTTTCTGCTCACTGTTTTTTCCATTTTTCTTTTTGTACAAAAATAAATGGCGGTGTTTTCAAAATGATAACTTCATTTTACTTTTTTCTAAAGCAAGATTAAAATCAATCACTAAAATGAACCAACTTAACCCTTGCAGAGAGTGCCTTCCTGACAGCACCGACAACAGCACGGCTATGACATCGTATGACTTTGACAATCCAATCAATCAAGCTGATGAAGGGGTTGATGAAGAATATGAGCTTCCTGAAGAGCTAGCCAGATTGTTAAGGCAAGAGGAAAAGGTTATTACTCCTCACCAGGAGGAGGTTGAAGTGATTAATCTTGGTACAGACGAAGACGTGAAAGAAGTTAGAATCGGGGCCTGCCTGCAAGACTCAGTGAAGAGACAACTGATAGATCTGCTTCAAGAGTATGTTGATGTGTTTGCTTGGTCGTACCAAGACATGCCAGGGTTGGATACCGATATAGTTGTGCACAAGCTGCCTTTGAGGGAAGAATGCCCACCAGTCAAACAGAAGCTGCGCCGAACTCGTCCAGACATGGCTATGAAAATCAAGGAAGAGGTACAAAAGCAATGGGACGCCGGGTTCCTTGCCGTAACTAGCTATCCGCCGTGGGTTGCTAACATAGTACCTGTGCCTAAGAAGGATGGCAAAGTAAGAATGTGTGTTGATTACCGAGATCTGAACAGAGCTAGCCCGAAGGATGACTTCCCATTACCTCACATTGATGTATTGGTGGATAACACGGCTCAGTTCTCGGTATTCTCCTTCATGGACGGATTTTCAGGGTACAATCAGATCAAAATGTCACCTGAAGACATGGAGAAGACGACATTCATTACACCTTGGGGCACGTTCTGTTATAAGGTGATGCCATTCGGACTGAAGAATGCCGGTGCAACGTATCAACGGGCTATGGTAACATTATTCCACGATATGATCCATAAGGAAATAGAATGCTATGTGGATGACATGATTGCCAAGTCCCTTACAGAGGAAGACCATCTGGTGAATCTGCTCAAGTTATTCAAGCGTCTGAGGAAGTACCAACTGAAGTTAAACCCCAACAAATGCACATTCGGGGTGCGATCCGGTAAGTTGCTGGGATTCATTGTAAGTGAGAAGGGGATTGAAGTTGACCCTGATAAAGTCAAAGCCATCCAAGAGATGCCTGCACCGAAAACTGAGAAAGAAGTTCGAGGGTTCTTAGGTCGATTGAACTACATCTCGCGGTTCATATCTCACCTCACAGCAACCTGTGAACCTTTGTTCAAGCTGCTAAGAAAAGAACAAACGGTCAGGTGGAACGAAGACTGCCAAAGGGCTTTTGACAAGATCAAGGAGTATCTGCAAGAACCTCCAATCCTCATGCCGCCAGTTGAAGGAAGACCTCTGATTATGTACTTAACGGTATTAGAAGAGTCGATGGGATGTGTGCTGGGCCAGCATGACGAGTCTGGTCGAAAAGAGTATGCAATATACTACCTAAGCAAAAAGTTTACCGACTGTGAACAACGTTATTCACTACTCGAGAAAACTTGTTGTGCTTTAGCGTGGGCTGCTCGCCGACTAAGGCAGTATATGTTGACCCACACTACTTTATTGATATCCAAGATGGATCCAGTTAAGTACATTTTCGAGAAGCCAGCACTTACCGGACGGGTTGCAAGATGGCAAATGATCCTCACAGAATATGACATCCAATACACATCTCAGAAAGCCATCAAGGGCAGTGTACTATCTGAATATCTTGCTGAGCAACCCATTGATGATTACCAGCCTATGAGATTTGACTTCCCTGATGAAGACATCATGTTCATTAAATCAAAAGATCACGAAGAGCCTATTTACACTGAAGGGCCCGACCCGGAGGAAGAATGGACTATGATGTTTGATGGGGCTGTTAACATGAATGGCCGTGGTGTTGGTGCAGTACTTATTACACCTAAAGGAGTTCACATGCCTTTCTCGGCAAAACTCACTTTCAACTGCACTAACAACGAAGCTGAATACGAAGCTTGCATTATGGGTCTTGAGGAAGCCATTGACCTCAGGATCAAGACATTGACCGTATTCGGAGATTCAGCTTTGGTAATCAATCAGACCAACGGAAAATGGTACACCCACCAAGATCATCTGATACCTTACAGGGATTATACAAGAAGATTATTGACTTTCTTCACAACAGTCAAACTTGGGTATATCCCTCGGGACGAGAATCAGTTTGCGGATGCTCTTGCTACCATTTCGTCCATGATCAAAGTTCAAGCTACTAACTTTGTACCTCAAATTTCAGTGTCTAGACTTGATAGACCAGCATATGTATTTGCAGCAGATGTTGTAAAAGATGATAAGCCTTGGTTCCACGACATCAAATGCTTCTTGGAGGATCAAACATACCCACCTGGGGCATCTTCCAATGATAAGAAGACTTTAAGAAGGCTTGCTGGAAGTTTCTTTCTGAACGCTGATGGATCTTTATACAAGAGGAACTTTGATATGGTACTCCTCAGATGTGTTGACAAGACGGAAGCAGATCTACTGATGCATGAAGTGCATGAAGGCTCTTTCGGTACCCATGCTGGAGGGCATGCAATGGCTAAGAAGCTGTTAAGATCAGGCTATTACTGGATCACAATGGATGCAGACTGTTGTGCCTATGCCAGGAAATGTCATAAATGCCAGATCTACGCAGATAAAGTGCATGTACCTCCCAATCCTTTGAACATAATGTCTTCACCCTGGCCCTTTGCCATGTGGGGCATCGATATGATTGGTAAGATTGAGCCAACTGCTTCAAATGGCCACAGATTCATCCTGGTCGCCATCGACTATTTCACAAAGTGGGTTGAAGCAGCCTCATATGCAAATGTCACCAGGCAAGTGGTAGCGCGATTTTTGAAAAGAGATATCATCTGTAGATATGGAGTGCCCGAGCGAATCATTACTGATAATGGTTCCAATCTCAACAACAAAATGATGGCTGAATTATGTCGGGACTTCAAGATCCAACATCACAATTCTTCTCCTTACAGGCCAAAGATGAACGGCGCTGTCGAGGCAGCAAATAAGAATATCAAGAAGATTGTGCAAAAGATGGTAGTCACCTACAAAGACTGGCATGAAATGCTACCGTTCGCCTTGCATGGGTACCGCACATCAATCAGAACATCCACTGGGGCAACGCCGTATCAGCTTGTGTATGGTATGGAAGCAGTCCTACCTGTTGAAGTTGAATTGCCTTCCTTACGGGTGTTGATGGATGTTAAACTGAGTGAAGCAGAGTGGGTTAGGTCCCGATTCGAACAACTGAGTCTGATCGAAGAGAAGAGATTGGCCGCAATCTGTCATGGGCAGTTATATCAGAAGAGAATGAAGAAAGCCTTCGATCAGAAAGTCAGGCACCGAGAGTACCAAGTGGGAGATCTTGTGTTGAAAAGAATCCTCCCTCCTCATACAGACCACAGGGGCAAATGGACTCCAAATTATGAAGGACCATTCGTTGTAAAGAAAGTTTTCTCTGGTGGGGCACTGATGCTCGGCACCATGGATGGTGAAGATTTCCCATCCCCTGTGAATTCAGATGCAGTTAAAAAATACTTCGCATGAAAATGACCCGCTGGACATAAAAACAGAATGTAAGTTCAGGCAAAAATAGGGCATCCCGGCGAGTCAAAAACAGAATAAAAGACTCGGGCAAAAATAAGGGAAATAATTAAGAAAATGTACACCCGCTGAGTTGAAAAGCCGCATTGGACAGCTCAGGCAAAAATGGGTATCCCGATGGATCGAAAACCCGAAAGGGCGATCCATGCAAAATAAGGGAATAAGCGAACGACTGCATTCTGAATTCGTCTGTATCATCTACAACTTGGTAAACTCCAAAGGATCAAGCTTCAATCAGAATCAACTCTCTCCAAAAAGCAAGACGAGAAGAACGTCATTGTCATACGAGTCATAGCAGAAGAGGAAGCTCCTCAGAGCGTCATCAACACCGCCAGCACTTTATTTCTCAATTTGTAACTATTTCCTCATTTCAGGAGATGTGTTTCTTTGACTGTATCCAGCCAATTCAGGGCACGCGAATTAATAAAATCAGATTTTCAGTCATGTTTCGTTTTACATTTATGTTTTGCAAAGAATTGTCTGATATCTCTAAAAAAACACGACTGCATAAGTACAGATGCTTCTCTCTAAAAAAAATAATAATAATAAAACGCATGCTTACAGGGAATGTGATTACTCTCGAAAGTACTTATCTCCTATGACGGAATCCAGTAAAGGATACCTCGGGACCTTTTGTGCGTTTCCTTATCTTTGCAGGATTGCAAGTATCTAGAACGCAACCTGGGGCATGCAAGTTACGTCTCAGCAAACTGGCGAATCATTATCAACTCACATGGCACTGGGAGGTGCCCACTTCCCCAGCAAAGTTGCCAAATCAACATACAGCATCGGAAACACTCCATCCCCAGCTGATTTGCTTTTCGTTGCTATCCCCAGCTGAGTTACATCTCATTGTTCCCCAGCTGAGTTGGTCACTCATTACATCAGAATGGGCAGGTATCACAGAAGATGCCCATATCCCTGGCCGAGTCAAGAAGCCACCGTAACAGAGTTTCTAGGGAGGTCTTTCAGTGATGCCTCTCTCTCTCCCCAGCCGAGTTGTCATCTCGCCCTCAGCCGAGTACAAAAATCAAGGAATCATCTCCCCACAGAATCCCCAGCTTCTATTCAGAAGAGCAACGCACGAAGAAGTCACAACAGAGTACAGAAAGCTTCTGCAAACCCCAGCTGGGTCTCCCATATTATAAGGATATGTCGATCAGTGACCTATATCCCCCAAGCAGATACACCAATGATCTCATCCCCAGCTGGGATGTCTTCCTCAGCAGATCAGCCAGAGATCTTCGCAGCAACGAGATCCGAATCCCGGATCTGTGCTTCTTTGCATAATCATAGCATTTGCATCATAATATACCCTCAAAGCGTAGCATTCCGTCTAATACGGAGCATTACGGCAAAAATCAAACGCATAGCATAATCATAAGTCATGTTGTGAATTGAACACTTGTAAATATTGACAATCCGTCGTTATACAGAATAGTTCCCCCAAAATCCCCCAGAATCCCAGCAAAAGCAGTTGCCCCATATTCAAATACCAGCATGCACCTTTTGGTACCCGTCCGTGCCATTGTTCCCCAGTAAAGTCGCCTGAACAAACAAGATCACCCGTATTACAGATACTCCCTGACACCCATCCGTGTCAAATCACCAACAGAAAGCCAAAGACACCCTCTTTGCACTCACACATACTTGTATATACACTTTCTTGACACCCGTCCGTGTCATATCCCCAGCGCAGTCGCTTACACTTTTGCAACCCATATACTTGTTAATATTATACTTTTCTCTCTTGGCACCCGTCCGTGTCATTCTCCCCAGCAGATAAACACTCATCAATACATTATATATACACTCGCTACTCATTGGTACACTTATGCAGATGCTCGTCCGTATCTTGTATACATCACCACCCATATCCCCACAGATTCGACAGTAGTCCTTGTTCTTTGTTAACCAGTTGGTACTCGTCCGTACCATCATCTCAGAGCATTGCGTCTAATGTTTGTTCTACATGATACTCGTCCGTATCATAGTCTTAAGGATGCTCGTCCGCATCTTTGATCCATACACCATGTCAAACACTTATGTCTTCCTGAATATAGATACTCGTCTGTGTCTACTATTCCCCAGAAGAGTCCCTTCAGATGCAACACTCGTCCGTGTTCTTTGTTAACCAGTTGATACTCGTCCGTATCATCATCTCTGAACATGTGTCAGTTTGTTTCTACGTGATACTCGTCCGTATCATAGTCTTAAGGATGCTCGTCCGCATCTTTAATCTATACACAATACCAAACACTTATACCTTTTGTTTCTTGGATGTAAACGCTCGTCCGTGTTTACTATCTCCCCAGTAGATCGCCAACAAAGCAAATCTTTCCTTTTTATCTAACACTCGTCCTGTGTTATGATAACCCTGAGAGCAGCCGTACCCTGCTGAGTGGTCGTCCTCCACTTCTTGATGGTCGTCCTCCATCATGCTCATCCGATGGCCGTCCCCATCGTTGATTTTAGCAGCCGTCCCCTGCTAGGTGGTCGTCCTCCACCTCTTGATGATCGTCCTTCATCATTTTATCCAATGGCCGTCCCCATTGTTGATTTTGGTTATCTGACATTCGTCCTATGTCATGATAAACCCTGAGAGCAGCCGTCCCCTGCTGAGTGGTCGTCCTCCACTTCTTGATGGTCGTCCTCCATCATGCTCGTCCGATGGCCGTCCCCATCGTTGACCTTTTCTATCCGATGGCCGTCCCCATCGTCGATATCTTCGGCAGCCGTACCCTGCCAGGTGGTCGTCCTCCACCTTTGATGGCCGTCCCCATCATATTTACTTTTTATTCCCAACAGAGCAGCCGTCCCCTGCTAGGTGATCGTCCTTCACCTTTGATGGCCGTACCCCATCATCTGTTTATTTCATTTATTCTTTAACCCGATGGCCGTCCCCGTCGTGGTCCCTTTTCCTTTTAGCCCGATGGCCGTCCCCATCGTTGGTTACTTTACCTTTATGAACTTGATGGCCGTCCCCGTCATGTTTCATTAATTCCCAGAGAACCCTACTTTATCTTGATGGCCGTCCCCATCATATTTTGACTTTCCCCAGCTAGTCGGCCGTCCCCGTCTTAGCTTTTCCTTATATCCCCAGCATGTCGGCCGTCCCCGTCATCGCTTTACTTTACACACTTTTCCCAGCATGTCGGCCGTCCCCGTCATTGCTATTTACCCAGCAGTCGTCCTCTGCTCGACGGTCGTCCTCCGTCGCCCACACTTACAATATACCTTACTTAATCTATATCCCTTTTCTCCTCCATTCTGTGAGTGCAAATTTTGGACTGTCTTTGGTATTCAACCACAAGTTATCTTGTTTGCCTGTTAAGCCGTTGCTTACATCCTGCACAGCTAACTCCTGTTTGAATAGGGGCAGCTGTAAACACCCCAAATTTGCCCTCACCCATTCACACCATGGCTTGTGATCATCTCATATGCATAAACACAATCATACAATCTCATATCTCATGTTTGATTCACTGCATAGTTTCTAAGTCATCTGCACCTAGGGTTTGTGATTTGAGCAATCCCAAAGCTTCTTGAGCCACTCCAAAGGCCACCAATCATCTCAGAAGGGTACATGTGTGTTCTTGTATCATGTTACATCCTCACAGAGTCAAAATTGCAGAGGAATCACAAGAACTAGGGTTTGAGTGGATGCAGAGCCAGGTTGAACTGCACAGTTGACCTAAAATTAGGGTTTTGGTTTCAGAGGCCATAATCTCAAATTTTTTGGTCATTCTTGTTTCCATTGGTCTCTATATGGTATAGGGAATATGCATATCAATTTTCATGAAGAAATTCCATGGGGAAGTCATCTGATCAAGAGTTGACTTTTCAGACAAGTCAGTGCAAAATCAGGGCATCTGAGGCCCCCAATGACCCAACCAATGGGTGATCTTCATCATTTTGAGTGTATATGATCTTTATTTGATCATGGAAGAAGGTTGAAGTGCATAAAATCAAGAATTTAGGGTTTTTTGCAAAAGTTGACTTTTTGAGGCATAGTTGACTTTTCAAGAATGCCTCATTTTAGGCCAATTTTCAAGCCTTGATTCATGATCCAAAGATGCTTCAAATGGAAAAACTTTGGTCATGAAAGTTGTAGATCTCATCTTTCCCTTTTCAAAAAGTACAAGAACATGATCAAACTCTTCTTGGATCAAAAGTTATGGCATTGCAAAGTTGGCTAAAATCATTGTTTTTCAAGTTGTGCACTAAGTGGAAATTTTGCAAAACCTTGAATCAATACATCATGCAGCCTCTAGTTCACTTCAAACCAGCATGTGAACTTTCTCTAAGTTACAAAAATCAGTTTTGGACCAAGAATGTCATGGTTTCATGTTTGGTTAGGCTAAGAAGTCACATGTGAACCATAAGCCAACCAACTTGCAAAATCACTCATAACATTGTGCCAACTTGCTGCATTGAGTGCTGAGCCAAGCTAGGCCTCTCCCTCACCCATGCTGCACCAGAACCAACCTTGTCCTTGCCTAGTCCAAACACCATGCTTCTCTTACACATAAAGTGGTTTTTGAGCAAAAAGTGATCTACCAATCCATAAAGCACAAGTCACATCAACTGACCAATCAGAATTGTTTATGATTTCAATTTGCAAGTTGAACATAACACAAGCAAAGGCTGAAACATAACCATTCATCACATTCACAAAAACTCACCTCATTGCAAGTTCCTTCAAAATTCTTTCCACAGCCATCAAACATTCAAACTCTCATCATCATTCAACTCACCACACCTCATAGACAAGAAACACCCCAAGCATAAGCCTGAAACAAGCCTGAAAACTCCATTGCCATCATTCACCTCAAGCTGCAGATTCTATCGAATCTCTCTCCACAAGCCACCAACACACGAACCAACACCACAGATCATCTATACACATCATCTGGACCTTAAACACCCCATCACCATGACCTGAAAGTGCCAGAATCTCATCTGCCATTTTTGACTGAACTGAAGCAGGAGCATTCGAATCTCTTTCTCCAGCCAACACAAACTCATTTTGAGCATTCAGGCACATTTGGGAGGCCAAGAGAAGCAGCTTGCACTGAAGGAAGTGGCTAGAAAGTTCCAAAACTGAAAGCTCCAAAACTCAGGTAGCTCGAAAATTATTTTTCCAGAAATGGTTTTTTATGTTACAAACTTGTTCCTCATGATGCACTGATCATTCTGGTACCTTTAGTTTTTGAAATGGTTTTGTTTTAAGCATTTAATTTGTGTCTGAAGCTCACGAACCCTAGAAATTGTTTGCTTCGATTCAGATGATTTAGGAAAGATAAATTTGTTTTAGGTTAGGGGTTTGATTCGTGAGGGTGTTAGAAACGTTTCCCAATGCATAGATTTCATTTTTGATGCGTTTTGAGGAGGTTGGGTGATTTTCAGGTGAGCTTCTGGCCGGAGAAGACGACCGGAAGTCTTCTCCGGCCACCTGAATGTGATTAGGGCTTAATCCAGTCATTAATGTCAATTTGAATTTAGGCCGTAGGATGCGTTGACTCCCTTGACTTCGCGCGCAGATAGAAGGCCAGGATCACTTTAATTAGCCCTAATCCACGTGTTAGGGTTAATTAATCATATTTTGTTTAATTAAATCAGAAACTGTGTGGACCCTTGGATCTGGCGCGTGGTCAATCCATTTAAATCCAGGATCAATCTCATCCGTCCATTCTGTTGACTTTCATTTTCTTTTAATTTTAATTCATTTCTTTTTCATTTAAATTGTACATTTATTTTAAAATAGTTAAAAAATCATAAAAATTATGAAACTTTTTCTTTAAGGTTTTATTAATTTTTATGACACAAAAATATTTTTATTTTATTTTTTATCATTAAAAAAGTATTTTTAAATATTTAAAAGATTATTTTTAATTGATTAATGGGAATTAATTAATTAAAAATACTTTTAGGTATTTAAAAATTACAAAAAAATTCATGAAATGTTCTAAGACATTTAGAAACATTGTCCAACCTTCAAACCAAATTTCTTTTTTGATCTTGATGCATTTTAAGAATTTTTCATGGAATTAAATCATATTTTGTGCATTATTTTGATCACAAGTTTAAAAATTCATTTCTGCCTATTGGTGAAGGTTGAGACATTGATTCTTTTTGCATTGTTTTCCATTTGACATGTATTTTCAAGGTTAAAAAGGCCATGATTTGATCTTGCATTTTCTAATTGATTGGCATTTGTTTTGATAAGAACCCTAAAAAACCCTAATAACTTGTAAAAATCATATCTTGAGTTTGGTTGGGAGTTGGGAGTTCCCCTTTGGGCAGTGATTCATTATAGGTCTAGGGTTTCTTTGGGGTACCATTTTCCATTTTTTATGTTGAAGTTTGCTTCTGTTTTTGGTTTGTGTTTGATGTTTGATCCATGAACCCTAATTTGGGCTTTCTTTTGCATCCTTCTTGCATTTCCTTGCATAACTTGACTTGCCATTGCATTTTGTGCACTCTTATGATTCATTTGACATCTTAAGACATGTATGAAGCATCATTGATCATTGCATTATATCTTTGCCATGCCATTTGTCTTGTATGCTTCATAACATTCCATGCTTGTTCATGCTCCTTAGCTTGCTTCATTTGCATCCATAGGTTTGTATGATCATTTCCATGTGCTGCCTCATGTTTGTAACATCTCATAGCATCATTAACATCATGTATGTGCTTCTGGTTTTGTTTTTCATCATACCATTTCATCTCATTTTGCATTGCATTGCATTTTCTTTTCTAACTTTTCAGGTGGTAAGTGACTTTGAGAAGTGAATTTGCCTTCACTTCTCATAACTCCTCTTCATCTCTTTTATGCATCCTTGCTGCATTTTTGTTTGTGTATGAGATTGAGCTTGCTCATTCTTGTTCTTCTTACTTTCTTTCTTCAAGTGACTTGACTTCTTAAGTGAAGCAAGTCACTTTGCTTCTCTTGATCCTGTTCATCTGCTTCCTGGTGGTTCCATTGAAGATCTTCTTGGTGAAACCTCACAAACCTTAGGACCAACCAAGCATGACAATGAATTAGGGTTTTGATTAGTTTCCCCTCATAGTTTTTACCTTTATGTCTCTTTGTGTCTCTCTTCTCATCTCATAATCAGGGACTAAACCCTAAAGGCTTTAAGACTTTGTGATTAAGCTTATGCCTACATCCTTCTCTTAGGATGGAGTGTATAACTTTAGTCCTAAGTATTAAACCCTTAAGGTGTTTAAATCTCTTAATCAAATCACTTAATAATTATCAAGACATCACACTTGTAACTTGGGCCTTGCATTAGGGTTCTAATTCTTCCTTAACTGGTTAAGAAGGACTAACCCTAGAGTTAATGGACAAGTCCCCCTCAAGTTGTCTTACAAATCATAAAATTCACTTCCTCATCATATCATTAACTAAAATCCACTTAATCAAAGGCTTGTTTTGTCATGGGTTTAATCCCTAATCATGGATTAAGTTGAGGAGCCTTCCTCAGCTTAAACATTCTCATCTATTATCCTTCTTTTAGGATGGTGTAATGAGTCTGTTTAATCCCTGATTATGGCTTAACCTCATTACTCAACACTAAACAAAAACCCCAAAAACATCTAAATAACCACAAGTAGGTTAATGATCTTAATCCTGCATCAAAGGTGATTAAGTGTGAGAATCTGACTTCACACTTAAGGTGTTCTCATTACCCCTAATCAGAGGGAAGATGTGATGAGTTTACTAAATCCATTGGTTTAGGCTTAAGCTCATTAATTTATAACAAATCTCCAAAAGCAATAAAAGACTGAAAACTCAAAAAACAAACAATAATCGTCTCCTTCGGGATTCTTTTCTCATCATCTTCACTCACAAACGAGAACTTGCTTCTTCCGTCTAATGCAAGACAGTTAGCACCTGAGCCAGACAGGTCATACACTTGAGCATAGGAAAATAAGCAGTTCACAAGTCAATTCATCTTTCAGTCTCTTTGGGTCGAACTACGGTGTTCTGACTTCCTCATTGCACGAGAGGATACGTAGGCATAACTTAACGGTTATCGAACAAAAGTCTCTGTATATTCCCCCTCTTTCAGTATCTTTCTTTAGCCTCATGATCTTGAGCATTTTATTCCTGGTCTCACACTGACACTTTCATACTTCACATCCCTTACACACTTTACACCGACACCTGTACATTCCTTTCCAGCCTTATACACAGATTGCACTGACACTACCCCTTTAAAACACAAATCTTTCAAGCGTGGATCCCGTCGAGTACGACGGACAATCTGGGTGCTAATACCTTCCCAGGTTGTAACCAACCCCCTTTCTCAGTCTCTCTGGTTCGCAAACCGTCTTATCCGTATCTTTCTAGGTTTATGCAGCATTACCTTTCCTCCGGGATAAAAATGCCTAGCTGGCGACTCTATTCATTCTCCAGTGAGTTCACGGCTGTGTGTTCTCACTGTTCCCTTCGCCGACCGTTCGCGCTTGTACCGGGATGCAAATCTTTGGGAGCGACAAGGTGCGAATAACAACTTCTAAGGCCCAGATGCGCTAGTCCACGCGGTTATGATGGAGGTGTCTACACCTGAGTAGAACAAAAGCATCCTACCGGACGGTGACAAGTGTCACTGCCGGTAGGGAGGAAATCCAAAAAGCTGCCAGCATCCCTATCTCCTTATCACCTTGTAAATCGATCCTCACAATATTTTATTCTTCTTATGAATCTACTGATATACTACATCATTTATTATTAAAACAATATAGTCTTCAAAAAATAAACAAGAACAAAGAAAAAAAATGAAATCAAATCTCTCTCTCTCTCTGCTAACCGCTCATCCTCTCCTTCTCCAAAAAGAAAACCCTATCCCGCTGTCATCTCTTCTGCTTCGACCTTGCCTCGCCTCCGCATCATGTTCATCAACTTCCTTATGACTCCGCCCTCACAAACTCTCCACCGCCCAGCTTGACCTAGCCCTGAACCTAACTGCCGCCGCCGTTCTCACCTTAAACCACCATGCTCTCCTTCCGTCCAACAACACACAACTCCACCGCCTTATCCAACCTTCGTCCGCCTTCTCCTTTCCACCTCCGACCACCGCGCCTTCATTCTCTTCTTGCCGGCGAACTCTATAAACCACCTAACCCTAAACCTCTCTCTACTTCCCCCTTCGGCCTCTACTCAATCTAGCTTGCCCTAACCTAAACTCAAGCTTATTCGGCTTCACCTCTCCCTTCTCGCCGCCGGAAAATCCATCTTCTTCTCACTTCCGGCACCAAACTCCTCTCGCCTCCATCAACTTTCATCTTGATCTTCTTCCAACAGCCTCACCGCCGAATCCTATACTTTAACCTAAGCTAAATAACCCTAACCTAATCGCGCTCAACATGAATCCAGAAATAAAAACTCAGAACTCAAATCAACACCATATCCACATATTCAGAGTCACGATAACATCAATCACAAACCGCAAACAGATACATCACAAGCTGAGATTTGTACCTGTTAACTGGAGGAGTTGAAGAAGTTGTCGTGAAGTTGATACGAGATTACGAGCTTCAGTTGACGATGCCGACAGCTACAAGGATATCAGCCTCGATTCGGTAACGCTTCACTTCTTCAGAACTGACTCGCAACTTTGTTATTGCTATGGAGCTTTGCTTCAGCTTCGTAATTACGTTTTGTTCCTCTTGAGTTGATATGAACGTATACTGGATTAATTCGCAAGTTTATTGATGCTACTGTGACGAATTCAGTCGGTTGAAGAGACTGAATCGATTGGAACAGTTGAAACCGAATGCTGGATATACGCTTGGATCGAAAGGCGAAGCTTAATCCACAGTGTTGATGAAGATGCTGCGAATAAAATCGATGAAGATTGCGGATGATCGATGAAGCTAGGATCAATTATATGCGTTCTTGGTGATGAATTTCGAAGAGAATCGATCAAGATGGAAGTGAACTCATGATGATTATGAAGAATTGGTTGAAAGTTGATGAAGATTCAAGAGAAATGGAGAGAGAAACTGGATGAGAATTCTCGCTGGATTTTTTTGTGAGAGAAAAATGAATCAGATTCAATTGGTTCTGTGTGAAGAATGATCAAGATTCGTAGAGCTTGAATTCTGTTATTGTGAGGGGAATGATTCTATTATAACAAACTTTTCTTTCTTTTTTCAATCTCAATCCGTTATCACCCTTCCCTCATTTTCCTTTTTCTTTTCGTTTTTGTTAATTAATTCCCTTTTTAAATTTCTGATATTATTTTTCTCAATTTTTTTGATATCATTTTCTTCCCATTTTCCTTGATGCTGTAATACCTGTTTTGCCTTGCGTAGAACCTTGTTGTATGCGTGTATAACACCTTGCACATAATGAGTGACTTTTTCTTTTGGTGCATAGTTGCTGAATGTGTTATTGATGATAGGTGAAATTGGGGCAGCATGGGGTCCATGTGAATACTGCAGGACCACTTTATTTAATGTCTAATAAAATTGATTGATGAGTTTATGAAAGAACCAAAAGAGAAAAAATGAAATAAATGTCTCCAAATATACTCTATGATATGAAAAAACAAAGAATAAAGAACAAAGAAATTGACATTGAGTTAATTGACATATGGATATTGGTTTTGAATAGAATATGGCCTTGGAAATTAAAAATGTATTTGCTTGGATGAATGAAAACACGAATAAGGAAGTAATGGATATTAAAAATAATTGGAATTGAAAAATGGACGAATATGGAAATAATGACACTAGAAAAAAAACGAACTTGGTTTGGAAAGAACAAAATGATTCATGGACCTTTTTCGTGACATGAAACAACTACCACCACACGCACACAGCCGTGATCTTCACTTTTCGGCTCAAAACTGCCCTGTTTCCATAAAGACCGCTGATTATTTTATGAGTCCTTGATCAGATGTTCTAAATCACTATTAAAATTCAACTGAAATAGTCATCTGGAGAATAACGCACAACACAACTTAATTCTGAATGCCCAATACTTTATATACAAGTCACTAACAAACGTGACTTGCATTTGAAGAAATCTCATGAAGGTTTGACCACGACCAGGTCAAACATCCATGGAATTGCGGGCTGAGCAACCACACCTGGAGGAAATCCATGTCAGCCTTATGCTATGCTGTGGATCTATGCTTCATCTTTCTATGCTAATGATGCAGTGCGAAATATGTGAAAATGATATGCTAAGTGTTATGCTTATGATGAAATGATGATAAACAGGAGAGGGAAAATTTGGGGTGTTACAGCTGCCCCTATTCAATCATCAGTTAATTTGAAAAGGACGGTAGCACGAGCTATTGACCATTCAAGATAAACTGTGATTGAATACCAAGAAGACCAGAAATTTGCACTCTGACGAAGAATGCAACACCGGGAAATAAATCCAACCAAATTACGCTTTGGTGGCTGAAGGGGAGAAAAAGCAGACGAGCTTCTTCCAAGTTGAAACTGATATCTGGAATAAGAACAAGTTGACAGACGAGTCTTCAAACCATCTTGTGACGCCAGGAGCTGGACATACGAGTCCTCAACACACTTCAATAACAATAACTGAGACAGACGAGTCTTCAAGCAATCCTGTGACGCCAGGGATTGGACATACGAGTCCTCAAACACTGCATATAGCATGAGACAGACGAGTCTCCTTCGGATTTACCTGTTATGCCAGGACCGTTAATGCACTTAAGTCTATGGGATAGACCTGCAATCAAGGTAGGCGAACCTTCTTCATATATTATCCGCGGATATATGGTATAAGACAGACGAGTCTTCTGAGCAAACCTGTTACGCCAGGTGCAGCAACAACAATAATTGGTGCCTGAGACAGACGAGCCTCCTTCAGATTTACCTGTTACGCCAGGACCGGTAATCATTTCGACATTTAATTCCCACTGTCAGGATTCGAAACCTCTTCAATATAGACAAGTATTGGATGATCATCAATATAACACAGACGAGTGCCATAAGTCAATGATACAGACGAGTATCAGACGATGATCTGAGAAACACAGACGAGCGTTTCAGGCACTGATACAGACGAGTATCAGCAACTGGTATAGACGAATACCAAAGATTCAAACACAGACGAGCATTTGAATTAGTCATAGAAATATCAGGGTAAATAGCAAATCTTCACATTCAGATGTAAGCTAGCACAGACGAGTGCTGAGGATGATACAGACGAGTATCCAAACAAGGCAGACGCTTCAGAACACAAACGACTTCTGGGGAATAAAAGCACACGAGCTTCAAACAAACACAGACGAGTGCTGGACAGTTGCAGACGAGCAACAGCAGAGAATACATATCAAGGCACAAACGAGTGCAGCGAAGGATCCAATACCAAACACAGACGAGTGTTGGGGAGGTTGCAGACGAGCAACAACAAATATCATATCAGAACACAGACGAGTGTTGAGGAATTGCGGACGAGCAACAACAACCAAACACAGACGAGTGTTAGAAAATTGTAGACGAACAATATCAAGGTAATCATAAGCCAATGTTGGGGGAAGGCAGACGAGCAATACCACAGAGCCAACACAGACGGGTGTTGAAAGATGCAGACGAGCAACAATAAAGCAGTAATACCAACGCTGGGGAGAACTCCGTTTAGGGATAACACAAACGAGTGTTGACAAACGCAGACGAGCGGTAGACAAATGCCTGATTGGCAGCAAGAGATACAACTCTACAGGGGAAGACAAGTCAAGAGGTCTGGACACTCAACTCTGACTGAGGTGATGAATACCTGACTGTATCATCAAATGACCAACAATATGGAAACTTTGCTGGGAAACATTTCACGGACGGAGGTGAAGATTAAATATGAACTCTGTGGGGACAGGATCACCTTCAGACTTGGCTGAGGAAAATGCTTCAGCAATAATCGGGCTGGGGAGAGCATCTGTTCATTCAAGACTCTGAGGGAATATCAGGCTTTCAGTCACACCTACTGGGAAGGACTCTTGCTGATGATAAAATACTGTTAATTCCATCTCTGATGATGTCAGGCTTTCGGGTACCTGTTGGGCCTACTCCACCGGGGAAGAATGGACTGCCAACTTCACTGGGGAGGAAGAAAAATGCTTGGGCTACTGCTAAGGCTCAGCTGGATAAAATCTCTGCATGGAGATTCCAGGCTTCAGATACCTGTTGGGAGAAGAAATCTCTGCTTGGGGAGGAGTAACTGCTTGAGAATGTGACACCATCCTTCAACCTGCAACAAAAGAAAACACCAATGTGCCCCGGGGATTTGCATAGAATGATCGGTTCATCCATCGTCACCCGACACTCAAAGAGGGTTACAATTTCCCTGCATGTCAGTTTTCTTTTCAAAATCATCACCATGTTTAGATGCAATGCTATTTTTACCAAAAATTCAGGACATTTTGCAAACAAAAATAAACACACACAACTTTTTGACTGAATATTATTTTTATTGAATGGCCTCTGAATAGGCAAAGATTTTACATCACGAAGCAACCACCTGGAAAGAGGTAGCCACTATAAAAATTGAGAAAAGAAACTATCCTAATGGCAATGTACACGGCATTCCAAGGAGTTCCATTTCTGCTATGACCTGCATGTCTTTGATATTCTCCATTCTGCTTTGGCTTTCTGAGAGGACAAGGGAACTGTTTCCTATCCTTCTGACATTGTCAAGCTGTACGAAACGATGACGTGGTTCAGATAACTTGGATCACAGTTGTTCGCTTATTCCCTTATTTTGTGTGGATTGCCCTTTCGGGTTTTCAATCCACCGGGATACCCTTTTTTGCCTGAGCTGTCCAATGTGGCTTTTCAACTCAGCGGGTGTACATTTTTTTATATTTATTTCCCTAATTTTTGCCCGAGCTTTTTATTCTGTTTTTAGCTCGCCGGGATGCTCTTTTCTTGCCTGGACTTACATTCTGTTTTTGTGTCCAGCGGGTCTCTTTATGCGAAGTATTTTTTAACTGCGTCCGAGTTAACAGGGGATAGGAAGTCATCTCCATCCATAGTGGTGAGCATCAGTGCTCCTCCTGAGAAGACTTTCTTCACTATGAATGGTCCTTCGTAGTTTGGGGTCCACTTGCCCCTGTTATCTGAACCTGGAGGAACGATTCTCTTCAACACAAGCTCTCCCACTCGATACTCTCGAGTACGTACTCGTTGGTCGAATGCCCGCTTCATTCTCCTCTGATAAAGCTGACCATGACAGATAGCCGCTAATCTCTTTTCCTCAATTAGACATAGCTGATTGTAATGAGCACGCACCCATTCAGCCTCATCCAGCTTGATATCCATCATCACGCGCAGTGAAGGAATCTCTACTTCAACAGGCAGGACCGCCTCCATACCATACACCAGAGAGAAGGGAGTTGCCCCTGTTGACGTCCTGACTGACGTTCGGTACCCATGCAAAGCAAATGGTAACATCTCATGCCAATCTTTGTAGGTGACAACCATTTTCTGCACAATCTTCTTGATATTCTTGTTAGCTGCCTCTACCGCACCATTCATCTTTGGTCGGTAAGGAGAAGAATTGTGATGCTGTATTTTGAAGTCCCGACACAAGTCTGCCATCATCTTGTTGTTGAGATTAGAACCATTATCAGTAATGATCCTTTCGGGCACTCCATATCTGCATATGATATCTCTTTTCAGAAATCTTGCCACCACTTGACGAGTGACATTGGCATAAGACGCTGCTTCTACCCACTTGGTAAAGTAATCAATCGCGACCAGGATGAAGCGATGACCGTTCGAAGCAGTTGGCTCGATCTTCCCGATCATGTCAATGCCCCACATAGAGAAAGGCCAAGGAGATGACATGACGTTGAGCGGGTTAGGAGGAACATGCACTTTATCTGCATATATTTGGCACTTGTGGCACTTTCGAGCGAATGAACAACAGTCTGCATCCATTGTCATCCAGTAATACCCTGATCTCAGCAGTTTCTTTGCCATAGCATGCCCTCCTGCATGGGTACCAAAAGATCCTTCATGGACTTCCTGCATCAACAGGCTTGCTTCGTGTCTATCCACGCATCTGAGTAAGACCATGTCGAAGTTCCTCTTGTACAAAACCCCGTCTGTGTTCAAGAAGAAACTAGCAGCAAGTCGTCTCAAGGTCTTTTTGTCTTTGGAAGATGCCTCTGTTGGGTATTCTTGCTTTTCCAGGAATAACTTGATATCAAAATACCAAGGTTTCTCGTCAGACACGGCGTCTACAGAGAAAGCATAAGCTGGAGAGTCAAGCCTGGATATGTCAATTCTGGGCACAAAATTCCAACACAGGACTTTAATTGACGAAGAGAGAGTGGCCAAAGCATCGGCAAACTGATTTTCGTCACGTGGTATGTACTTGAGCTCAACTGTCGTGAAGAACGTCAACAGTTTCCTAGCATAATCCCTGTACGGAACTAGATGCTCTTGATGCGTATACCACTTGCCGGTAATTTGGTTAATGACGAGGGCTGAATCTCCGAATATATCGAGGTTCTTAATCCATAGATCAATTGCCTCCTTTATTCCCATTATACACGCCCCGTATTCTGCTTCATTGTTGGTGCAGCCAAAAGTAATTCTGGAAGCGAAGGGTAAGTGGACACCTTCAGGAGTAATAAGTACAACACCAACTCCACGACCATTGATATTGACAGCCCCATCAAACATCAACTTCCATTTGGATTCAGGGTCAGGCCCCTCCTCCGGAAGTGGTTCCTCATAATCGTTTGTTTTGAGGTACATGATGTCTTCATCAGGGAAATCAAATTTCATCGGCTGATAGTCATCCTCAAGAGGTTGCTGCGCAAGGTAATCTGACAATACACTTCCTTTGATGGCTTTCTGAGAAGTGTACTGGATGTCGTATTCAGTTAAAATCATTTGCCACCTGGCAACCCTTCCGGTCAATGCTGTTTTTTCAAAGATGTACTTGACAGGATCCATCTTGGAAATGAGAAGTGTGGTATGAGTCAACATATACTGCCTCAGTCGGCGAGCAGCCCATACCAAAGCGCAGCAAGTTTTCTCGAGCAGTGAGTATCGGGATTCACAATCGGTAAAATTTTTGCTAAGGTAATAAATGGCGTACTCTTTTCGACCAGACTCGTCATGTTGGCCGAGCACACACCCCATCGACCCTTCTAGCACGGTCAAGTACATGATTAACGGTCTTCCTTCCACTGGAGGCATCAGAATTGGAGGTTCCTGCAAATATTCCTTTATTTTGTCGAAAGCTCTTTGGCAATCATCGTTCCACCTGACCGTTTGCTCTTTTCTTAGCAGTTTGAATATCGGTTCGCACGTGGCAGTTAGATGAGATATGAACCGAGAAATGTAATTCAATCTACCTAAGAACCCCCGCACTTCCTTTTCTGTCCTCGGTGCAGGCATATCTTGAATAGCTTTCACTTTAGCAGGATCTACCTTAATTCCTCTTTGACTTACAATGAAACCCAACAATTTTCCGGAACGCACTCCGAAAGTGCACTTGTTCGGATTCAACCTCAGTTTGTACTTGATCAATCTATCAAATAGCTTCTTCAGGTTAACCAAATGCTCCTCTTCGTCTTTAGACTTTGCAATCATATCGTCCACATAACATTCGATCTCCTTGTGGATCATGTCATGGAACAATGTGACCATCGCCCGTTGATAAGTTGCCCCGGCGTTCTTCAAACCGAAGGGCATGACCTTATAGCAGAATGTTCCCCACGGGGTAATGAACGTTGTCTTCTCCATGTCTTCCGGCGCCATTTTTATCTGATTATAACCGGAGAATCCATCCATGAAGGAGAACACCGAGAATTGAGCAGTATTGTCGACCAACACGTCAATGTGTGGCAACGGAAAATCGTCTTTTGGGCTTGCTCTGTTCAAATCCCGATAGTCAACGCACATCCGGACCTTGCCGTCCTTCTTAGGTACTGGTACGATGTTAGCTACCCAAGGTGGGTAACTAGTCACGGCAAGGAACCCGGCATCCCACTGCTTCTGAACCTCCTCTTTAATCTTCATCGCCATATCCGGGCGAGTTCTTCTCAATTTTTGCTTTACAGGAGGACAGTCTTCTCTCAGGGGTAGCTTATGCATCACGATGTCGGTGTCTAAACCTGGCATATCTTGATATGACCAAGCAAAGATATCCACATACTCTCTCAGCATACTGATCATCTCTTTCTTAACGTCGGCCTGCAGACTGGCCCCTATCTTGATTTCTTTCTTTGCATCTTCACTGCCAATGTTGATGGTCTCAATCTCCTCTTGATGAGGCTGAATAACTCGTTCCTCTTGTTTCAACAATCTGACCAATTCTTCAGGGAGGTCACAATCTTCCTCAACCCCTTCATCAGCTTGGTAGACTGGATTATCAAAGTTATGCATAGTCATTGCAGGAATGTTATCCGTGGAATCCGGATGATCAACACTGCACAAATGATGTGCTTATTCAGAATCTGCTTATTTTGAAAAAGAGACGCTAACACAAAACAAAAAGGAAAACACATTGCCATTTTATATATTTTTTGTGAAAAAGTTTAAAAACAAAGACAGGGAACACAGTTTGTCTGAAAATGTCCTTTTATTCCATAGCAAAATAACGATGCGATACAAAACATGGTGGCCCAATACAATGGATCCAAGCATCTTGGGCATAATGCTGGATTTGACAATGCAGCATGCTAATGAAAGGAAACAAAGCAATTACTTTGAGAGCCAGGTGACTTGAACAATGTCATCAAAAGACCAATTTCCTAGCTCCTCGCCGGGCGCACACGGGCGGATCCAATTGTTGTCCCAGTCTTCGTTACTATCCCCATCTTGGCTTGCCGTACAGATTTGATCGCGGTTGAGCAACCCAGCGCTTGTGAACGTGATGGCCTTACCACCTGAATTAGAACCACCAGGCTGATACCCTAAGCCGAATTTATCATCCTTCTTTTCCAGCTCCAACAGCTTGCCCCAACCCTGAGCACTACCTGATTGCACTGTTGGTGTAAGCCCTAGAGGCCAATACTTTTTGGTACTTGTATCGGATTATTCGTTTAATAATAAAAGGCATTTCTTTATTATGTTTGTCTTTCAGAATAATAAAGTCCCTAGAATAGTTAGTCTGTTTAATGAAATGTTAAGTGTGACTTAATCATGAGATCCCATTAAACATAAAGACATTATTCTTAAAATATCCGTAGTCAAGCTTTATTGCAAAGTGGGATAACATTAAAGCATTGAGACTATTATGAAGATAGACTGATGATCACATCTCATGGATCATGGATAAAGAGTTATCAAGTCTTGACATAGGTATAAATATTAGGAGTAATATTTATACCGGATTGACCCGCTATGAGAATACTACATAGTATGTTATGCAAAGTGTCATAAGTTATTCTCATGGTGATAATGGTGTATTACCACCCTTCGACCTGAAACCACTATGGACCCTAGATGTAGAGTCGGGTGCTTTATTGCTGATCAAACATTATCCGTAACTGGATGATCATAAAGACAATTGATGGGCACTCCACGAAGCATGCTGAGGGACATGAGTGTCCTAGATGGAATTTGCCAATCCTGCATAACAGGAGAAATGTCTAAGGGCCCAATATTGAACTGGACAAGGATGACACAGTGTATGCCTTGTGTTCAATATAGACATAGGGGCAAAAGGGTAATTGTACAAACATATATTATCACGAAAAAGGTTTTGTCAGATCACATGACATTTTCGTGACTTGGGTAGCAGTGATGTGTTGCTAGATACCGCTCACTGTTTATTATGTTAAATATATAATTTAATATAATTACCAACGTTACGAAATCCTACAGGGTCACACACATAAGGACAGTTTGATGAGAGATAGAGAAATCAAAGGAACACCGTAAGGTACGGTGCACTTAAGTGAAAAATAGAAATTCGGATAATATAATAATAATTATTGTTATTTTATAATGGTTATAAAATAATAATAAAATAAATATATTTATTATAATAATAGTTATTATAATAATATATAATATTATTATGGATCATGTGAATTGGGCTTTTAGCCCGCAGCCCACAAGAGAGTCTATAAAAGGAACCCTTGTGATGAAGCTTTTACTTGATGCAATTTCGTTTTTGATTCTCACTCAAATAATTCCGTTCGTAAGCAGCTAGCACTGTGACCGGAAGCTGTTCGTGTGGACTGAGTAGAGGCGTTGCACTTCATCAACGCTTGTGATCGCTGCATCAAAGATCTGAATCGCCACAAAGAGGTAACGATTCTATCACTGACCATGCTCATTCGTAAGGATCACTAAAGGAAAATTTTTGTTTTCCGCTGCGTTTAGATCGCAATTTTCCTTCAGTGGTATCAGAGCCACTTACGAAACCATGGATCTGATAGCTGTTAAATTTCTGTTTTTTTTCTGTATTTGATTCGATTAAAACACAGAACGAATTTAACAATAAACGATTAATTAAATTTGGCATCTGTTGTGTACGATTTGGATGATTGATGTTGATTATGCTTCAGAAACCGACATTAGTATGGTGAAGTTGTGCGATACATTGATCATCCATAGGTTACACAATTAGATCGATCACTTTTATATAAGATATAAGAAATTCTGATGCAAAGATGGTATATGGGATATACTGTTTTGATTTCATCCATTCAATCACATAAGGATTGTAATTCTTTTGAAAGATCATCATTTTCATTCGCTTCGGAATCCGACGTTAGTATGGTGAAGCAATGACATGTTGATCTATCATATTGAGTTATCAATCGAGTTGTGTTTGACGGCAAGAAATTGTTGCATTAGGATTAATGGCAGTACAAGTGTTGTATTGCCGCAGACTTTTCCGGTTGGGGTTGTAAATGCACAATGAAGTGTTCATAAAATTTTTCGCCGGGGCGCTGCCCCTGACAACCCCGCAAGGAGGCGCTGCCCCCTTGACCCCCTTGACCCCCGTCCGCAAGGAACCACCGTCCGCTGACCGGGCAGCGGAACCCCCGGCTAAGTCTGCAAAGTGTGATCAATCAGCCGAAATTTAATTTAGTTTATTTAATTATCGGAATTTTAAACTAATAATAAAAGTGTGTTTATTATTATTTATTTGTGGTGATCAGTTATGGCCTTAGTTTATCCTTTATTATTGTTTTGGGATTTTTAAATACGGCCTGCGAGTCGTGCCTCTCTCTCAATCTCTTTATGTAACTTCTTTTCTCATCTCACTCCCTCGTATGTAAAACGAGTTTTCTTATATGTAATGTAATATTATGTTATGAAGAAAAAGGAAGTATTCAATATTAAAGGAGGATAACCTTGGAGATCATGCTTGGAGAAGCTTAGATCGTTATTAGGTTAGCTTAGGTTCTCTCATTGGCTTGAGAGAACAATTGCGTTAGGGGCCATAATTGTATCTTTTTATATGTATGTTGATGCATGTAATTGTATGTTGATGCATGTGAGAGACGTTTTGCATGTTAAGCCGGTGAGATCAAACTAATAACAAATTCCCTCAAAATTAAATATTAAGTTTATGCTTTCCAATTTTTAGCACTCATCAAGACTAGTATCGAGCATTGTAGGTTTCGCCTACGCGAGGTGCATGTTCTATATTAGTAAGGTGTGATGGGATAATTGTAATATCCAATTGCTAAAACAATGGGTCAAACTTAACTAAACAAATTATAATAAGATTATACATGTTTAGAAGCAAGAATTGGGAATGATTCATGTGATGGATCAGAATAAGGAGTTATTCACCCAATTGAAAATATTCGAGAGTTGTATGAGATACAATTGGAAGGAGTTCCTACCTAAATAACTTAGTTTTGTGTAATCAGCCTAACGCTGACTTAAAACAAAGTGAAACATGGATCTCGACCCACTAGAAAGTCTTCCAACGGGATTTTCCGAATCAAATGATGAGGGTCATTTGTTTTGAATAAAATAGTGGGAGCATATTTGATTAAAGGCCTAATTAAATATGTTGTTTTAATGATACTTATATTTTCATATTTCTCTTGTAGATTACCATGACAACAAACACATCGAACAATATTTTGCGATCCATCCTAGATAAGGAAAAATTGTCTGGGACAAATTTCCTGGATTGGCACCGTAATCTGAGGATTGTCCTCAAGCACGATAAGAAGCTGTATGTCTTGGAGACACCAGTTCCTGAGGAGGAACCTCCTAGTTCTGCACCAAAGGCAGAAAGAGATGCTTATAAGAAGCATTTCGATGATGCCAATGAAACCGCTTGCCTCATGCTTGCTACCATGAACTCTGAGTTGCAAAAGCAACACGAGAACATGTCTGCGTTCGATATGATCGGACATCTGAAAATGCTTTATCAAGAGCAAGCAAGAAATGAGAGGTTTCAGGTTTCAAAGTCCCTTTTTAACAGCAAGTTAGCTGAGGGAGCCCCTGTAAGTCCCCATGTACTCAAGATGATTGGGTATGTGGAGAGCCTTGACAGATTAGGGTTTCCCCTTGGAAAAGAACTTGCGATTGATCTGATCTTGCAATTGTTGCCAGAGAGCTTCAGTCAGTTTGTCCTGAATTTCAATATGAATGACTTGGACAAAAGTCTTCCAGAACTGCTAGGCATGTTGAGAACTGCTGAGCAGAATATGAAGACAAAAGGGAAATCCATTCTGATGGTCAGTAATGGAAAGAAACAGAACAAGAGGCCCATCAAACAGGGTGGTAGAGGGAAAGGCAAGGAAGTTGCCAAACCTAAACCCACTCCTCCTGTTTTGAAGCCTAGTGGAGGAATAGCAAAGGAGGGCACTTGCTTCCATTGCGGTAAGACCGGACATTGGAAGAGAAATTGCCCAAAGTACCTGGAAGATAAGAAAAATGGAGTAGAGACTTCAAATTCAGGTATTTTTGTTATTGAAATTAATTTATCTACTTCTGCATCATGGGTATTAGATACTGGATGCGGTTCTCACATTTGTACTAATGTGCAGGGGCTAAAAAGGAGTAGAGATTTGGCAAAAGGTGAAGTTGACCTACGAGTTGGCAATGGAGCAAAGGTTGCTGCTTTAGCTGTAGGAACTTATGTTTTAACTTTACCTAGTGGTTTAATAATTCAGTTAGAGAACTGTTATTATGTACCTGCAATTAGCAGGAATATTATTTCCGTTTCTTGTTTGGACAAGTTTGGTTTTTCATTCATAATAAAGAACAATTGTTGCTCCATTTATTTGAATGATATATTCTATGCTACTGCAAAAATGAATAATGGACTATATGTCCTTGATCTTGAAATGCCAATTTATAACATTAATACTAAAAGGTTGAAACCTAATGAGTTGAATCCAACTTACCTTTGGCACTGTCGATTAGGCCACATAAATGAGAAACGCATTTCCAAACTCCATAAAGATGGACTCTTGGACTCTTTTGATTATGAATCATATGAGACATGCAGATCTTGTTTAATTGGAAAGATGACAAAGTCCCCATTCACAGGAAAAGGTGAAAGGGCTAATGATCTTTTGGCACTCATACATACTGATGTATGTGGACCACTGAACATACCAGCCAGAGGAGGTTTTCAGTACTTCATCACTTTCACTGATGACTTCAGTAGATACGGATATGTGTATTTAATGAAACACAAATCTGAGTCCTTTGAAAAGTTCAAGGAATTCAAGAATGAAGTACAAAACCAACTAGGGAAGAATATTAAAGTTCTTCGATCAGATCGAGGCGGTGAATATTTAATCCTAGAATTTGATGACCATCTAAAAGAGTATGGGATTCTATCCCAACTTACTCCTCCTGGAACACCACAATGGAATGGTGTATCTGAGAGAAGAAATCGAACCTTGTTAGACATGGTCCGATCCATGATGAGTCACGCCGATCTTCCAAACTTCTTTTGGGGACATGCATTATTAACAGCAGCTTACACACTTAACCGTGTTCCATCCAAAAAGGTTGATAAGACACCATATGAGATATGGAGTGGTAAGAAACCACATATGTCTTACATGAAGATTTGGGGTTGCGAAGTTTACGTCAAACGACAAATTTCAACCAAGCTTGAGCCCAAATCTGACAAATGCTTATTTGTGGGATATCCTAAAGAAACAAGAGGATATTACTTCTACAATCCTTCTGAGGGCAAAGTGTTTGTCGCTCGAACTGGAGTCTTTCTGGAAAGGGATTTTATTTCCAAAGGAAACAGTGGGAGGAAAATAGAGCTTGAAGAAATTCAAGAATCACAAAACATTGAAACACCTATGGAGGAACTAGAGCAGGAAACACAAGTAGTTGTGGAAGAGCAACCTGCTCAAGTAGAACAAGACCAGCGTAGGTCAAGCAGGACACGTCACCAACCTGAGAGATATGGATATCTCATAAGTGATCAGGGTGATGTATTACTCATGGATCAAGATGAGCCTGTGACCTACAAAGAGGCCATAACTGGTCCTGAGTCTGAGAAGTGGCTAGAAGCCATGAAATCTGAAATGGATTCCATGTACACAAACCAGGTTTGGACCTTGGTAGAACCTCCTATAGGAGTTAACCCTATAGGATGCAAGTGGGTCTTCAAGAAGAAGACTGACATGGATGGTAAGGTACATACCTATAAAGCAAGACTGGTTGCAAAAGGCTATAAACAAATTCATGGGGTTGACTATGATGAAACCTTTTCACCAGTTGCAATGCTTAAATCTGTTCGGATTTTACTTGCCATCGCTGCATATCATGATTATGAAATATGGCAGATGGATGTCAAAACTGCTTTCCTTAATGGGAATCTTCTTGAGGATGTGTACATGACACAACCTGAAGGATTTGACATACCACAAGATGCCCAAAAGATATGCAAGTTACAACGATCAATCTATGGATTGAAGCAAGCTTCCAGAAGCTGGAATCTTCGTTTTGATGAAACCGTAAAACAATATGGATTCATCAAAAATGAAGATGAACCTTGTGTCTACAAGAAGGTTAGTGGGAGCATGATCGTGTTTCTGGTATTATATGTAGATGACATATTACTCATTGGAAACGATGTCCCTACCTTGCAACAAGTGAAGACTTGGTTAGGGAATTGTTTTTCTATGAAAGACCTAGGTGAAGCAGCCTATATATTAGGAATTAGGATCTATAGAGATAGATCACAAAAACTCCTTGGCCTAAGTCAGAGTACATACATAGATAAAGTGTTGAGACGCTTTAATATGCATGATTCCAAGAAAGGATTCATACCTATGCAACATGGTCTGTGTTTATCAAAAACACAATCCCCTTCAACTAAGGAAGAAAGGGATCGCATGAATAAGATTCCATATGCATCTGCAATAGGATCTATCATGTATGCCATGTTATGTACTCGACCAGATGTCTCGTATGCATTAAGTGCAACGAGTAGGTACCAATCTGATCCCGGTGATGCTCACTGGGTAGCTGTCAAGAATATCCTTAAGTACTTGAGAAGGACTAAGGATTCATTCTTGATATATGGAGGTCAGGAAGAGCTTGATGTAATTGGTTACACTGATGCTAGCTTCCAGACAGATAAGGATGATTTTAGATCACAATCTGGTTATGTGTTCTGTCTCAATGGTGGCGCTGTGAGCTGGGAAAGTTCAAAGCAGGAAACAGTTGCTGATTCTACAACTGAGGCCGAGTATATTGCTGCCTCAAATGCAGCAAAGGAAGCTATTTGGATCAAGAAGTTCATTAGTGAACTTGGCATAGTCCCTAGCATTGTGGATCCCATTGGTTTATATTGTGATAACAATGGTGCTATCGCACAAGCTAAGGAGCCTAGATCTCACCAACGATCCAAACACATACTTAGGCGTTATCACCTCATTCGAGAGATAATCGATCGGGGAGATGTGAAGATATGCAGAGTACCTACACTTGACAATATCGCTGACCCATTAACAAAGCCTCTTGCGCAACAGAAGCATGATGGTCATACTAGATCTATGGGTATTAAGGGTATGCCTAATTGGCTCTAGTGCTAGTGGGAGATTGTTGGTGTAAGCCCTAGAGGCCAATACTTTTTGGTACTTGTATCGGATTATTCGTTTAATAATAAAAGGCATTTCTTTATTATGTTTGTCTTTCAGAATAATAAAGTCCCTAGAATAGTTAGTCTGTTTAATGAAATGTTAAGTGTGACTTAATCATGAGATCCCATTAAACATAAAGACATTATTCTTAAAATATCCGTAGTCAAGCTTTATTGCAAAGTGGGATAACATTAAAGCATTGAGACTATTATGAAGATAGACTGATGATCACATCTCATGGATCATGGATAAAGAGTTATCAAGTCTTGACATAGGTATAAATATTAGGAGTAATATTTATATCGGATTGACCCGCTATGAGAATACTACATAGTATGTTATGCAAAGTGTCATAAGTTATTCTCATGGTGATAATGGTGTATTACCACCCTTCGACCTGAAACCACTATGGACCCTAGATGTAGAGTCGGGTGCTTTATTGCTGATCAAACATTATCCGTAACTGGATGATCATAAAGACAGTTGATGGGCACTCCACGAAGCATGCTGAGGGACATGAGTGTCCTAGATGGAATTTGCCAATCCTGCATAACAGGAGAAATGTCTAAGGGCCCAATATTGAACTGGACAAGGATGACACAGTGTATGCCTTGTGTTCAATATAGACATAGGGGCAAAAGGGTAATTGTACAAACATATATTATCACGAAAAAGGTTTTGTCAGATCACATGACATTTTCGTGACTTGGGTAGCAGTGATGTGTTGCTAGATACCGCTCACTGTTTATTATGTTAAATATATAATTTAATATAATTACCAACGTTACGAAATCCTACAGGGTCACACACATAAGGACAGTTTGATGAGAGATAGAGAAATCAAAGGAACACCGTAAGGTACGGTGCACTTAAGTGAAAAATAGAAATTCGGATAATATAATAATAATTATTGTTATTTTATAATGGTTATAAAATAATAATAAAATAAATATATTTATTATAATAATAGTTATTATAATAATATATAATATTATTATGGATCATGTGAATTGGGCTTTTAGCCCGCAGCCCACAAGAGAGTCTATAAAAGGAACCCTTGTGATGAAGCTTTTACTTGATGCAATTTCGTTTTTGATTCTCACTCAAATAATTCCGTTCGTAAGCAGCTAGCACTGTGACCGGAAGCTGTTCGTGTGGACTGAGTAGAGGCGTTGCACTTCATCAACGCTTGTGATCGCTGCATCAAAGATCTGAATCGCCACAAAGAGGTAACGATTCTATCACTGACCATGCTCATTCGTAAGGATCACTAAAGGAAAATTTTTGTTTTCCGCTGCGTTTAGATCGCAATTTTCCTTCATGCACGACCTCTTTCGCTTCCTGGTAGGAATGAATGGACGTGCCCTCGTTATTTTTCCTCACAGGAGTCAAGATACTAACATCTTCTTCAAAAGCCTGGCACAAAGTCTCATGGATTTCTCCATCCATTTCTACGTATTTAAATGTCGACAGATGGCTGACGAATATATCTTCTTCCCCACAAACTGTGATGACCTGGCCGTCCACCACGTATTTAAGCTTCTGATGCAGGGTTGAAGTGACGGCTCCAGCGGCATGTATCCACGGCCTGCCCAACAAGCAACTATACGCAGGCTGGATGTCCATAACATAGAAAACACTTTTGAAGACTTGAGAGCTTATCTTGACAGGCAACTCAACCTCTCCAAAAACTGATCTTCTTGAACCATCGAAAGCTTTAACAACCAAATCACTTGGTGTTAGGACAATCCCATCAATGTTAAGCTTCATCAACGCCTTTTTCGGAAGCACATTCAAGGAAGAGCCTGTGTCTACAATAACATGAGACAGCACAGCGCCCTTGCATTCCATTGTGATGTGTAGTGCTTTATTGTGATTCCTTCCCTCCGACGTGAGGTCTCGGTCAGTGAAGCCTAAGCCATGGCTAGCATTGACACTTCCAACAACAACCTCGAGTTGGTTGACCGTGATCTCCTGAGGAACGTAGGCCATTTGAAGTACTTTCAGTAAAGCTTCTCGGTGCGCGGGAGAGCACATTAGCAGTGACAAGATAGAAATCTTTGAAGGTGTCTGGTTCAGTTGATCAACCACCTTGTAGTCACTCCTTTTGATAATCCTCATGAACTCCTCTACTTCTTTTTCAAACATCCCCTGCCCAGCCACAGGAGTAGTTGACTCGTCATTCGCAGTCTGCTTTCCTTTGTCTTTGGACGAAGCCTCGGCCTCAGGATCCTTTCTCAGTGCAGGGGGAGCGAACAACCGACCACTTCGGGTAAAACCCCCAACACCTCCTACATTCTCAATAGTCAGGTCAGCAACAGGTCTACTCTCCATCCTCTGTCCAGCTACATAAACCTCGGAGCCATAATTCCAAGGAATGGCTCTATCATCTGTGTACGGCACTGGCCCAGGTACAGTAATAGTTATGGGACTAATACGAGGAGCATAAATTGTAACCGGCTCTTGTCTGACGGGCATATCAGCTTCATCGTAGAAAATAGTAATGGTTGACACATCATCAGCCTCTTCATGACTAACCCTACTGAACTGCAAGGACCCCTCATCGATCAATTCCTGCAAACCCGTCTTCAATTTCTCACAGCCATTCACAACACTCATACATTCTTCACAACCAAGATGGCAACCGGGAAATACTTGACCCTTCAACAGTCTCTCCTTCACCACCCTCAAAGGTGTCTTGACTTCATCAATACTCAGCACCAAACTCAACTTGTCATCACCCTCAACAGCATTGACTCTTGCCCCGCCGTGATTAGGCATAGGGTTCGAGTTGACATTCGGTGGTGGCGCAAAGTTGATTGCCTTAGAATCCACAAGATCTTGAACTTTGTGATGCAGAGCCCTGCACTTCTCAGTCGAGTGCCCGGGTGCTCCAGAGTGAAAAGCGCATCGCGCGTTGACATCATAACCAACCGGAAGCTCTCCTGGAGGTGGTGGTGCCAAAGTCCTCAGTTGGATGAGGTTCAAATCTAACAGTCTTGGCAATAAGGCAGCATAAGTCATCGGGATAGCCTCAATCACCCTGTTAGCCGGGCGAGCCTGCCTCGGCTGATATGGTCTCTGCTGGTAGTTGGTACGAGGTTGTTGTTGTTGCTGATGTTGTTGTGGAGGAGGTAGCATTTGTTGTACGGGAGCTGTAGGAATGGTGACAGCAGCCATATGTTCATAGGGTCTTCTGTAACCACGACCTTAGCTTCGGCCGAATACAGCATTCGTCTCACCTTCTCGCCTTCTAGGAGGTCCACTAAAAGCTTTCCTCGCTCCATTTGAGCTACTAGCACTTGGGTCTTGTATCTTCCCCATTTTCAGCAACGTTTCAACTCTTTCTCCCGCAATGACAATATCGTTGAACTTAGTAGCAGAACTCGACGCCAGTCTCTCAAGAAATACCCCCTGGAGGGTACCCATAAACATATCGGCCATTTCGTTCTCTAACAAGGGTGGTTGTACCCTGGCAGCTAGCTGACGCCACCACTGGGCATATTCCTTGAAGCCTTCTTTTGCTGTCTGAGCCATATGCTGCAACTGCGTGCGGTTCGGAGCCATACCATGCTGTATTGATACTGCCTCACAAAAGCTTCAGCTAGATCTTTCCAGCTCTTGACATTGACCCTACTGAGCTTCATGTACCATTCAAGAGAAACCCCCACCAAGCTGTCTTGAAAATAGTACATCCACAGTTTCTCATCGTCTGTATGAGCGGCAATTCTCCCAACAAATGATTGCACATAGGTCTTCGGGCAAGCAGTGCCATTATACTTCTCGAAGGTTGGAACTTTGAACTTATACGGAATCCTGACTCCAGGAACCAAGCCCAAGTCGGTTATGTCAAATCCCAAAGAGCTTTGGGACTGAATAGCTTTGATTTGCTCAGCCATCTCTTCGAACCTCTTGTTCATTTCTACCCCTTGACCTTCAGCTTCATCAAGTAGAGTGAACTGGTCATCATGATTGTCCATCTGAAGGTTATGCAACCCATCGTTGATTATAGTCGCTCCTGGTTGTGTAACAGGAGTTTCAACCTGACGTGCGCCCGCACCGGTACGATTATCAGCATTAGCAGCAGCAACAGTGTTCCTATTCTGATTCTCAACCATCTCTCGTAGACGCTCTTGATTTTGCCCCATGCCGGCCATTAACGTCATGAAGTTATCCATTCTCTGCCTCAAATCTGCCAAGTCCGCTTGCATCTGGTCCATGGCTCGTTCTCTGTTAATCTTGGTTGGGTATCTGTGCACTGCTAGTTGTTCCCGAACTTTACGGGGAGCTATAGTGCATGTAACACAAAACACGTTAGTAACTGAGACACTACCTGCAAAACAACAAACAGGTTATATGGATGCAATGCAGTTGTTTATGTTTCCAATCACAGGTCATTTATGCCTCGGTTCCGGTATTTAGCAAAGAAAACCAGATGGGCACTGATCCTCGACTTTCAGAAACCTTTGCGGGAAACCACATTCAAACCATAATAGCAAGCAAACCAAGAAATGGTGAGAAACATCATAACATAGATCAGCCCATTAGGCACAATAAAACAGAATTCCCCAAAGGGTACAAGTTCTTATAGAGGAGAAACAAACAGCTAGGACTCCTACAACATGCCTGCAGGTAATCCAGATTCAAAGAAAACAAACTAAGAAGCACAACCACCGCCTGAGGATCCTGAAACTCCATCATCAGACCTGACCTTCTTGATTCCCGCCATCAACTTGAGGTCTTCAATCTCTTTAAGTGCTGCTTCGAGGGCTTGTTGACTGTCTGCGAGCTGTTGGGTCTTCTCTCTGCGAATCTTGTGGGCCTGTTCCACCTCTTCTTTTTTGTAAGCCATCTGAACTTCAAAGAACTCTTCTTTTTCTTTATACTGCTTCAGCTCTTTCTCTCTCTGTCCCTTCAACCAGACAATAGACTGACGAGCATCTTTGAGAGTCTTTGACTTCTTCTTGCGCTCTACTTCTCTTTGAGCTTCCATCATCCCTAATCTGCGGAAATGTGCTTCTCTTCCTGCAAAGTCCTTCTCCTTAGCCTCCAAGGTCATCTGCATCTTCAGCAACTTCTCCCCAGCTTCAATCTTGGCCCTGTTGGCTTGGTGATACAGGCTTACCATCTCGGTATTTTCAACTCTAACGGCATGTAGTTGGGCTTCCAACTTCTTGAACTCCTCCAAAGACACAGTATCAATGGACTCAGCAACTGGGGGAACTGGTGTTGAAAATGGCAACAAAACTCTTCTGGCTTTGTCTTTCAACCAAGCTTCGTACTCTGGGAATGTTTGGTTGTTGCACTTCCCAAAGCTAGCTATTCCTTCTCCTTTAATGCACTTCCAAGCTCCCGCAACCTTCCTCACTAAAGGCATATTATCTTTCACTGAGAAGTAGAAAATAGGGGTCAGCTTCAAATCTTCAGGCACATCTCTCAAAGCGTATCCTAATTGTCTTCTTAACAAGATTGGATTGTAATTAATCCTTCCAGTTATTCCCAACAAAGGCACACTAAGATAACTCCCGCAACTGGTGATGAAACGTGCACCTTGCAGCCTTTGAGTGAACCATCTAACATCCTTGGCCAGCAACTTTTCCAGCTTCTGAGCCCATATCAAACTATGATCACTAAACACTCCCGTACTAGGCAAATGCCTCATGAACCATATGTGAAATAACGGAGCACAGCAACAGACCAAACCTCCCCTCTTCTTCTCAGTCTTGTAATGAACCGAGTAATACGAATCCCCGAGTAAGGTAGGCACAGGATTCTTCAGCAAAAAGAGATGTATGGCGTTTATATCTATGAACTTCTCCATATCAGCAAACAAGATAATGCCATAGATAGACAGAGCCAAGATAGCACAGACAACATCCCATTCCTCTTCAACAACCAATTCTTTCGCCTTCTTCACTAGAGCCTCCAAAGAAAACCCAGACACACCTCCTTTAATAATGATCAAATACTTCACAGTAGAAGGGCTCAAATAAAGAGCCTTAGCAATATCCTCAGGTGCAGGTCTACTCATCTCAGAATTGAAAGGAACCTGGTCTCGAACCGGCACACCCAGGATCAGAGCATACTCCTCCAGCATAGGGCCCAACTGAAAATCAGGAAAGGTGAAGCAACAGAGCTGTGGGTCATAATACTGAAGCAATGTATGAATGGAACTCCGCTCGGAAGGATCTAGCTCTACCACCACATAAAGAATACTCCCGTAAGCTTTTCTGAATCTCTCTACCTGGTTGGGTGTAATCAGCTTTACCATCTTTTTCAACAGGCCAACCTTGATATCAAAGAACTTGAAATGAATATTCTGCTTGCGAGGATCTTCCATCTTTGAAGAGAATACCGGAACCGGAAGCAGAGATATGAACCTGTGAATGAAAAACAAAACAATGATTAATGATGCAATGATGCAATGCAGATGCAAATGCAAAGACAAAGGTCATCTGGGACTGTCTGGAATCTGGACACTGACAAGGTCCCTCTGAATAACTGACAAACCAAAAGTCCACTGAGTCACACTCTCTGATAATCACAACCCTCTGAAGAAGATCTCAGGACCACAGTATCAAGAATACCAGAACAAGAAAACCAGAACTCCGGAACCAAAGTAACTGTATCATAACATGAACTGTACTGGTGACAAGGGTATGATGAGGTCGAGGGTTCCTGCAAACCTGTAAACCCATCCCTAATCTCACGGGTGTGCTCCGAGTCAAACATCACGGACTCTCAAAGCCGAATAGCAATAATACGTTCACCATTTTCGAGAAATGGCTCATGACCAAATCAGGGAATCGGTTTGGCATTATGTACTACTCAGGGAGGCCTCAGCTGAGTCCGGGAAAAACAAGCATCCCCTATAGGTTCCCAGCTTCAAGCGCTGAAATCGAGAAACAATAGTACATTCAGCCCGTAGGATACAGTACTAATGTCATACGACCAGATGCTTTGACTGAGTTCCTATAAGAGAACCAGGCCATCGTATGCGAGTCCCCAGTGGACCCTCGGGTGCGAATGGGTTTGCCACAAAATGTGGTCTGCCACTGCCACCACTGGAGAGGGTTGTTTCCACAAAGGTTCCCAATGATCGGTCCCCAGATGCACATAACTATCAAGGTCCTATCCCGAAGTGGAGGAAATCCCCACACAAGATATTTCCAAGACGGTCGCACTCTGGGCGTGAAACACATCGCCACTCATCATGTCACATGCGAGTACAATATGTCCACTCTAATCCTAAGGTGCACTTAAGCCGGGTACTTGGCTTATCTCTCAAAAATAGTATCACCCGAGACCACCAAGCAGAAAACTAGTCCAGACAGTCCAGTATGATATATATGATGCGGAAAATAAATACTGAAAACTGTAAATAAAGCTGTAAACAAACAACAATATACAACAAGCCACAACAAATAAACATCACCCAATGAAACAGCAACACACAAACGCTAGGAGAGACTCACAGGGGAACCAGAGATTCTGGGTTTGTGTCCCTAGCAGAGTCGCCAGCTGTCGCTCCCGAGATTTTCATCCTGGTACAAACGCGAAAGTGGCGCGGAAAAAGAATAGAGTCGCCAGCCAGACATTTTTATCCCGAAGGAACGAGAATGGTAATGCTGCACAAACCAGAAGAAAAGAAAAGGAAGGACACGGGTCCTACGAACCAAAGAGACTGAGTTCGGGAGTCGGTTACGACCTGGGAAGGCATTAGCACCCAGATCGTCCGCCGTACCCGACGGGATCCACGCTTGCAAAAGAAACTGTTTCAAAGGGTGAGGGTATGAAAACTGCAGCAAAAGAAATGAAAATGAAAAGAAACTGGAACTGGAAAAGAACTGAAATAAGAAAATAAAGGAAAAATGTAGGGAAAATAAAGATTGTGCTCGAACGGGCCCTACCCCGCTGCCTACGTGTTGCACCCTAAAATTTGCCCTCACAATACAAGACTTTGTGTGCTAAGAAGGTTCACAAGGTTCACAAGGTTCACAATACTTACTAGACCTTTCATGAGATTCATGAAGTTTACAAAACACTTTATGAGGTTCACAAGGTTCACAAGATTCACAATACTTACAAGACCTTTCATGAGGTTCATGAAGCCTACAAGACACTTTATGAGGTTCACAAGGTTCACAAGACTTCCCATGAGGTTTACAAGACATTTTATGATGGTTCACAAGGTTCACAAAGTTCACAAATAGTCAGAAGAGTTGACAATTCCCTCAGACAATGCACCTCCTAAGCAGTGCATCCAAAACTAGGGTTTTGACTTTAATCAGGCTAAATGAACTTCCAAGACTTCAAGTGAGCTTCATAACATCTTATATGTGTATAAGAATCCCCATGACAAGTTTCAAGACTTTTCTCAAAAGTTTGCTCAGTCAGATGATCAGATAAGTCAAAATCAGTCAAAGAAGTTAAAAAGTCAACTGTGGTCAAACCAAAGTCAAACTTCATGATTTTTTTTGCCAACATCAAGTACATGAAGTAAAATTCATCATTTGATCAAGGGTTGATCATGATTCATCAAGGAGATTTCAGATCATCAAGAATCAGGAGTTTCTAAATTAGGGTTTCCTTAGTAAAAGTCAACTGAACTTTGACCAGCCATAACTTTCACATGCTTCATCACCAAGTATCCATCCAAAGCTCATTTTGAAGGAAATTGAATTATCTACAACTGTGTGTCTCACAAGCCAAGCCCAAAAATGCTTCATTTGGAAGGTATGAGCTAAGACATTATAGGTCCTTTTGAAAGTCAACAAAAATCAACAACTTCAAAAGGGCATAACTTGAGAATGGTAAATGATATGAACATGAAACCAGTGGGGTTGGTTAGAGGACTCTTCAAGCTTTCCAAAATGTCCAAGAAAAACCTCATAGCATTAAAATTGAAGGATGTGTGCCCTTGCAAAGTTGGGAAATTTTTGGTTGGTTTATGAAGAAAATGGAGGTTTAAAACCATTTTTTTCTAAATGGGCTTGCAATATGATGACCCAATCCATACTATGACCTCATGCACGACCCAAGTCAACAAAAATCAGATTTTTTATCATTTTATTTTTATTTATTTTGATTTAATTCATTAAAAATCATTTTAAATTAAAATAAAATATAAAAGTCTAAGATTTAAAAAAGATTAAGCTTCTAGAAATTCATAAATATGATTGGAATCAAAGAGGTAAGAGGATCATGATGATTGGCCTAAAATAACAAGTGTTTATGCAAAAATATTTGATTTTCAAAGCTTATCTTTTTGAATCTTTTTGGATCAAATTCTTCACACAATAATCAATCTTTTCTGACCTAATGCATTGCTCTATAAGTACATAATTGAACCCTAATCAGAAGACACGAATTTCCAGCCTCAAGAGTAAGTTCCCAACATCAAAAAATTCTCCAAAAAGTGAACTTTCGGTTTTGTTCTTAGAGAAGGTAAAAAGGAATTCTATGGACATAGACAGGATCCCTGGACCTCCTTGATACGATTTACACTCTCATATGCATCCATAGCTTCATAAATTGGACAACCCGAATGCATTTTCTTGCTCTTGTTTTGATTTTTCGATTTCATTTATTTAACCATTATGAATCGTTTTTGTGTGTTTAATCTTGTTTATCATGATGCTTAGATGGATTCTGGACAAAAACATTGAAGAAATATGCCCTAAACCGAAAGACACCATTGTTAGGGTTTGAGTTCTCAAATTGGGAATTCATGATTTAGTGGAGATAAATGACTTTTAAAAACATGGTTATGATGTATAAGCTTTGTATGTTTGATCTGGACTGTCAATTTGTATTGATTTTGTTGTTTGCGTGATGATCCAAAAACCTAGGGTTTCTGGTTTATGAACACCCAGGAAAATTCGCAGGAAAAATTGTATCAAATTCCGCAGGTAATATGAAGAAGATGAAGGCCCTGCGCGCGTTTTCCAGAATTCAAATATTGGGTATAATATTTTATGAATTAATTGTTGTTTTATATCACAAGCTTGTACTTGTCCCAGTGGTAAGGCAGGCGCGCATATTGTTAGAGGGTTGGTGTTCGAATCCTGGCTCCAACCAGTTTTTATTTGTTTTCCATTTTAATTGTTAAATATAATATATTATGAATTGTGATGGTTAGATAGACAGGTGCGCTCTCCCAGCTGGAATGGTAACGTGTTTGTGTGATTGCTTGCAAGGTCCTGGGTTCGATTCCCCCCAGGCCTTTTGTTTTGCTTATTTTTTCATAATTTTCAGGGTTAAGGCACAAAAGCAAATGAAGCCTTGTTTCTAACGCCAGCGCACCTGTAGCCCAGTGGTAACTCTTCAGCCAGGTTCTAGGGAGGTCCTGGGTTCAAATCCAGGCCTCCCAATTTTTTTAAAATCAAGCAATTTCTTTATATTTTCCTTTTTCTCATTTTATTCTTTTTAATTAATTATTATACTTTTCATAAAATAAATTATATATTTTGTATTAATATTTTATTTTTATAAATTAGTAATATATATGTATTTTATATAATGTAATTGAATTAATATTTAACATTTAAAATTTTTGTATATAAAACCCTAATTCTTTTTAAACCCTAACTAATCATAATAATTTTTAAAAAACCCTAATTTCTTTTTTCTTCTATTTTTGTTTAATATTATTATTTATATTTAATCCAATTTTTATTAAATGCATAAATTGCTTATAATTTAAATTTTTGTACATAAAATTAAAATGCTTAATTTATTTTTTATAATATGAAAATATTCTCTAATTGTTTAGAAGTTAATTTTTGCATGTAAATAATTTTAGTATATGTTTAAAAATATGTAAAATTTGCTAATTTAATTTTTATAATTATAATTTATTTTTCATAATATGTTCATAATTGATTTAATTTTATAATCTACATATAACTTCAAATTTTATAATAATTAATATAATTGTTCATATTTTCTTATTAACCATTAAAAATTTTGTTTATTATAGTATTTTTGCTTATTATTATTATTATTAATCATGTTTATTACTAACCCCATTAATTTGTTATTATTATTTTCACTAACCCAATTATAATTGCTTATTTATTTTTATTATTTAATATTCTGCTTATTTGTTTAAATTGATTTCCTGATTATTATGTAATTGCTTCTGGATGTAATATTTTATAATGTTTAATTATTTATTTTATGCCATGGTTAGTAAATAGGGAGTGTAACATGTATGTTTATTTAAAATTAATTTAGATCACTTAAATTTAAAGATAAATATTAAAAATTGTACACTCACACACGTAAGTCGATCTTGGATCGCCATCTCACTTTCTAGGGTTACCTCTCATTGTTGCCTATTCAAAAAGGTCAAGTAGGGTGTATAAAGCAAAAAGTCCCTCCAAATAAAGTCATCTAGTCCCCTAGCAATAAAAGATCAAGTCCCTTTTCGAATGTTGCCTTCGTAATGATCTTGTCCCTTCCGAATAAAGATGACAGTCCCTCCAAAAATGCTTATACACCCCACAGTTGCCTACATAAACAGATGACTCTTACTTGTCCCTTACATCCAAGGTAATGACTACCTATTCCTCAATAATAGGGATAGTCTTACCACTTAAAGGATTCAAGAACAGAAAGACTTAAACTTTAGCGTAGGTTTCTCATAGTTACTTGCTCACTATTCAAAAACTTTTCAAACACTTCACAATTTCAAACAATTTTCAAACACAAGTTTTTTACGCATCCGTACATGGATCATTATCAAACTCTTATGAAAATTTCTATTCACACACTTCACATTTTCAAAAACATTTCAAACACTTTACACATTTTAAACAATTTTCAAAACAAAGGTTTTTTTACGCATCCGTACATGGATCATTATGAAACTCTTAAGAAAATTTTTATTCACACACTTCACATTTCAAAAACATTTTAAAGTGAGCTAAGTAACTAAGAGCCCATGGATAACCATGGATGTAAAGGGTGCTAACACCTTCCCTTTACATAACCTACCCCCCGGACCCAAAAATCTTTTAAAAGGTCTTTCCTGTTCTTTTATGCCTTTCCTTTGGATAAAATAAAAGTCGGTGGCGACTCTTGCTATCCGCAACATAACTAAAGTCAGTTCTCCCACCGTGTTACAGAACTGGCGACTCTGTTGGGGATTTAATTAAAGAGGGGTACCCTTAGGAATTAGATCACTTTAAATTGTTTGCCTTGATTGCTTTATACTTATCTGTTGGGCTTTATGTGTGAAAGGTCCTAACCCGGATCTAGTGTACCTTAGGTAAATGGCAATAGACCAAGGAAACTGTACGACGTATACCGATATGGTTGATCTGGTGGCCATAGTTAGTGTGACTTCTTGGTTGGTGCTTATGTTCCTTAAGTCAAGTTGAGGATAATATGAGGCTGCCATACGTTGTCAATGCACTAACTAACTTTTAGAACCCTAGTTATCCCATCTTGGCCTTTAGAAAAATAGTGAGATAACCGGCTTTGGTGCAGACTGAAGTTGGTTGATACTCGATACTACGCTCATTGAGATTCTAAACTTGGAGGGTTTTGGTTGGCAAGTAAGTTGCCTACTGAACAACCACCCTTGTGAAGGATCAATGATATTGAGATCCCTTAGAACCTGGTTACTTTTGTAGGACAGGATGAACCAACTAACTTCAGGGGAGGGTACTTACCTTTGAACCTCATGCAAGCCTTTAAACCTAGGGCTATGGTGTGACTTGTTTGTGAGTGCCACATGTTTGTGATTGAGCATAACATCATGACATCATCATGCATCATAAGCATAGCATTTTCCCTAACCATTTCAAGGACCAAGGGATTTATCTTTGTTCTTTGTTGCAGGTCATGGCTTTTGCTCGTAGAAACACTATCAGGATCAACTTTGTGGGCATACCTGCTAAGCTTAAAGAGTTGGTTTCTCAAGTGTCTGATCATTCCCAGTTCATCAAGAGACATGGTCACCTATTGGATCTAGTCACTTCAGGGTTCAATGAAGACATGATGAGTGTCCTGTTTCAGTTCTTTGATCCTAAGCACCATTGCTTCACATTCCCCGACTACCAGCTGGTTCCAACCATGGAAGAGTTCTCTAAACTTCTGGGTATACCTGTACTTGATCAGAAACCATTCACGGGCTTGGAAAAGGAGCCTAAACCTGAGGTTATTGCTGCAGCTCTACATCTGAAGAAGTCTGACATTGTTCTAGAAACGAGAAGCGGAGTCAAGGGTATTCTTGCTAAGGTGTTGATAGAGAAGGCTCAAATGTTCTTGAAGGCTATGAGTTATGATGCTTTTGAGGATATCTTAGCTTTGCTGATTTATGGCTTAGTGTTGTTCCCCAATCCAGATCAGTTCATAGATGTGCATGCCATCAACATATTCCTGAGTCACAATCCAGTGCCTACATTGCTTGGGGACATCCTACATTCTCTTCACACCCGTACTACAAGGGCAAGAGGAACTTTGATGTGCTGCATACCTTTGCTCTCTAGGTGGTTTATTTCACACCTTCCTCGCTCAGTAATGAAGAATGAGTAAGGGTTCAGGTGGTCCAAAAGGATCATGTCACTCTCGCATTCAGATATTCATTGGTGCTCCAGATCTATGGAGAATGTCACTATCATTGATCGTTGTGGGGAGTTTCCTAATGTGCCACTTCTAGGCATAAGAGGAGGCATCACCTACAACCCTTCACTAGCTTTACGACAGTTTGGTTACGCTCGGAGTGATGGTCCACATGACATGTTGATTCAGGGCATTGTGTTTGACTACGACAATGATCTTCAAGGTTACCGTCAGAGATTCATAAGAGCATGGGGAAAAGTAAACAAGGTTGACAGCAAGACTCTGGAGCCTAAGTACACTATTCCTATGGAGGCTTATCTCAGATGGGTGCGATCTCGTGCTCAGACTCTCATGATGCCATATCCTGCTATCCTTCCAGTTACCATGGAACCTGTTGCTGAAGGAGATACTGCTTACACCATCCTTCACCCAGACATGCCTACTGACACGGAAGACTTGCAGAGATCTTGGATCCAGTTGAAGGAGCAAAGGGATACTTTTAAGGCTCATTACAAAGCAAGCCAAGAAAGAATCCTGGAACTAACAAAGCAACTTCACGAGGAGCAGAATCTCAACTCATACCTCAACACAAAGAGGAAACGTCCATGGGAGACTTAAAACCCCATCTCTTGTATTTATTGCATTTCATTTTCTGTAAGCCCAAGAGGCAAAACAAATTTATTACTAATAAAAGTTTACCTTCTTGTTTGTTTAAGCAAATTTAAATCCTGCGGTCCTTGAAAACATTGCATACGCATTAATACATCATATCATTGCAACACAGGTTTATTTGTGCACAGGTTTCTCATCTTCTCGCTGTTTATTTCAGTAATGGCTCTTGAACAAATAGTTAAGGATCTCCAGGCACAGAATGCACAGTTCCAAGAGCTGATCCTGAACTTGTCCAAGGGGCAGGATGAATTGAAGACACTGCTGGCCAAGAAGACTAAGAAGACTAGAAGGTCAGGTGGCCTGATCAACATGGGAAGAAGGTTCAAAGGTCTTGCCAAGACCAAAGAACCAGTTGAAGACTATGAATCTGAAGAATCTGAGAAAGAGGGAGGCAGTCTCCACAACACTATGGGGGATTCTGATTCCGAGGCTAATTACTACCATGATCCTAATGAAGACAAATTCAAGATGCTGGTGGATAGAATGGATGCTATGGAGTTTCAGAAGTCTTCTGGGCTGGATTTTGAAGATTTGAGTTTGATATCTGGGGTAGTCATACCCATTGGTTTCAAGGTTCCTACCTTTGTTGTTTATGATGGGGTCTCTTGTCCCAAGCTGCATCTGAGGTCTTATGTCAGAAGAATCCAACCTCACACTGCTGACAAGAAGTTGTGGATCCATTTTTTTCCAAGAGAGCTTATCTGGAGCTCAATTGGAATGGTATTATCAGTTGGAGAGTGTCAATATCCGGGACTGGAATGATCTTGCTAAAGCTTTCTATAAGCAGTATCAATACAATGCTGATTTAGCCCCCACTCGCATGCAGCTGCAAAGCATGTCTATGGGTGCCAAAGAAAGTTTCAAGGAGTATGCTCAGAAGTGGAGAGATTTAGCTGGAAGAGTACAACCCCCTTTGACTGACAGGGAGTTAGTTGATATGTTCATGTGTACGCTGAATGGTCCATTTTACAATCATCTCATTGGAAGCTCATCATCTGGCTTCACTGAGTTGATAATGACAGGAGAGCGTGTAGAGAATGGTATCAAGAGTGGCAAGATTCAAGTAGGTGCTTCTTCATCAGGTGCTGCAAAGAAGCCTCCCACTGGGAAGAAAGAATCCAATGCTGTTTACGGTCAACCTGATCGTAATAGAAGGCATCAGTCTGTGAGTGCAGTTCATATTTCAAATCCAACTCCTGCAACAACAGAACAACCACAGGGCAACCAACAGAGGGCTAGAAGGCAGTTCACAAAGATCAACATGTCAATGGCTTAGGCATTGCAACACTTGTTGAAGGATGAACTTATTACTTTGAAAGAGGCTCCTCAGAATCCCAATGTTACCTCTCTCAGGTATAATCCCAATGCACGATGTGCATATCATTCAAACTGTCAGGGACATGATACTAATAGCTGCTGGGTCTTGAAGAACAAAATTCAAGATATGATTGAGGCTGGAGAAATTGAGTTTGACCCTCCGGGTACTCCAAATGTGATCACTTCTCCCATGCCAAATCATGAGAAGACTGTCAATGCCATTGATGAAGATTTACATATCTATTCAGTTGCAGAGTTGACCACACCATTGTCTGTTATCAAGAAGAAGTTAGTGCAAGTTGGGTTCTTTCCAGGTTGTCGTGAAGATTGTTTGTATTGTACCTATAAGCCGGATAGTTGTTGGAGATTGAGAGATGGAATTCAACGTCTCATGGATAAATATACCATAGTGTTCGAGAGGACTCCATCGTCTGTAGAGAGTATGGTGGATCATATTACTAAAGGTAGGAAGATTGAAGAGGTTGATATGGTTGATAGAGTGCCAGTAAGGATCACTTCCAAAGGTCCTGTTAAAATCACTCATAAGGGTCCAATTAAGATTACTGCTGAAGGCCCTGTGAAGGTTGTTGCTGAAGCCAGAGTGGCTCCTATGGTCATTACCACTCCTGGTCCTATTCCGTATACGTCTGATAAAGCTGTGCCTTGGCATTATGGGTCTGATGTTTATATCCATGGTGTTAAACAGGAACCCTTAGCTGATGTGCCTGTTGATATTGATAATATTGCTGGATCTAGTAAGATCACATGAAGTGGAAGAGTCTTCTCTCCTCCAGTTACTTCCAAGAATGCAGTTACTCCTGCGGCTACTTCCACCACTGATGCTCGGGGCAAAGGTCCTGTCATTGAACTAGTACCTACTGATGTGCCAGCTACTGATGATCTTGCTACGCAGATGGAAGAAGTATTGAAAATCATCGCAAGAGTGATTATGACATTGTTGATCAGTTGGGGCATACTCCCTCTAAGATTTCGATGATGTCTTTGTTGTTATGTTCTGAGGCTCATGCCAAAGCTCTGATCAAGTTTCTGAAGACTGCTCATGTTCCCAATGCAATTTCTGTTGACCAGTTTGAGAATTGTGTTGCTCACCTAACCTATGATAATGGGTTAGGTTTCTCTGATGCTGATTTGACTCCTGCCAAGAGGGATCATAACAGGGCTCTGCATATCTCAATTGAATGCAGGGGCACTACCCTGTCACATGTATTGATAGACAATGGTTCCTCCCTGAATGTGTTGCCCAAAGAAGTCCTGAGTAAACTAAGTCCTGAAGATGCTGTGCTGAAACCCAGTAATATAGTGGTGAAGGCTTTTGATGGTTCTAGAAGAGTGGTGCATGGAGAAATTGATCTCCCGATCAAAGTTGGTTCTCAGGTTTTCAATGCTACATTTTATGTGATGGATATTCGTCCTTCGTACTCTTGTCTGCTTGGTCGTCCCTGGATCCATGGGGCAGGTGCTGTAACCTCTACATTACATCAGAAGCTAAGATATCCGGTGGAGGGAAAAGTTGTTACTGTCTATGGAGAGGAAGAATATTTTGTCAGCCATGTGAATACCTTCAAGTATCTGGAAGTGGAAGGTGAATATGTTGAAACTCCGTGTCAGACATTTGAAGTGGTTCCTTGGATTGTTAATGATTATGTAGCTCCTCCAGTTGTCAAGAAAGTTCCTGTGGTTACTAGAGTACCTCCAACAATGGCCTCCCTTAAAGATGCTAGAGCTGTGGTGGATGAAGGTGGTTGTACTATTTGGGGTCAGCTTCCTGATATCCCATACAAGTCTGACAAGTTTGGTTTGGGTTTCACTGCAGAGTCCCAGAAGGCTGTTCGTCGTGCTCGTGCTGTTCGTATCACCAATCAAGGGGTTATGAAAGATCAGATCAATGCTGTGGGAGACTATGATGAAGACTACAACCTGGATGCTTGGATTTTTCCTACTGTGGGTGCTGGACTCAATAATTGGAAAGCTGAAGATGTTATCCCTATCTCCTTTAGTCAGGAGTAAATACTATTACTGTGTTGTTGCTTTTAAGTTTGTAATTTCTTGAACAATTGAACTCTTAAGCCTTGTGCCTTACCCGGGGTACAATGGTGTGCTTGTTACGGGCTGTCATTTCATTTGCATACTTTATTCAATAAAATCAGTGGACGTTTCGTTTTCGTAAATATTGTGTTCCTTGTCTTTCTTTTCTTTTATTTTTGTTTTATCAGCTATGTGTTCTTACACACACCCACATCACTAAAATGCAGATCCTCATCCACTCTGGATCCTGTTGATAACAGTTCTACTATTGCCAATTATAATTTCGAGAATCCGATCTATCAAACTGAAGACGGAAATGAGGACGATTGTGAAGTACCTGTAGAGCTTGCTAGGTTGTTACAACAAGAAGAGAAAGCCATACAGCCACATGAAGAGCCAGTCGAAGTTGTGAATTTGGGAACTGAAGAAAACAGGAAAGAAGTCAAGATAGGGGCTGAATTAGAGGATAGTGTCAAGAACAGGTTGATTCAGATGTTACGTGACTATGTGGAAATCTTTGCTTGGTCTTATGAAGATATGTCAGGGTTGGATACAGACATTGTGGTTCACCGTTTACCAGTAAAAGAAGATTGTCGTCCAAAGAAGCAGAAGGTTCGTCGTATGCGTCCTGAAATGTCAGAGAAGATCAAAGCAGAGGTAATGAAACAGTTCAATGCAGGGTTCTTAGCTGTAACTTCTTATCCTCAGTGGGTTGCAAATGTGGTACCAGTTCCTAAGAAAGATGGTAAGGTACGTATGTGTGTGGACTACAAAGATTTGAACAAGGCCAGCCCCAAAGATGACTTTCCACTTCCTCATATTGATGTTCTGGTAGACAACACCGCTCAGCACAAGGTATTCTCCTTTATGGATGGTTTCTCTGGTTACAATCAGATCAAGATGGCACCTGAAGATATGGAGAAGACAACATTTGTTACACAGTGGGGAACTTTCTGTTATAAGGTGATGCCATTTGGTTTGAAGAATGCAGGGGCAACATATCAGCGTGCTATGGTGGCTTTGTTTCATGATATGATTCATCATGAGATAAAGGTGTATGTGGATGATATGATAGCTAGGTCCCAGAATGAAGAGCAACATCTTGATCATTTGCATAAATTGTTTGAGAGGTTGAAGAAATACAAGTTGAGACTGAACCCAAACAAGTGTACTTTTGGAGTTAGGTCTGGTAAACTCCTGGGTTTCATAGTCAGTGGAAAAGGTATTGAAGTAGATCCCGCAAAAGTGAAAGCTATACGAGAGATGCCAGCTCCCCGTACTGAGAAGGAGGTTAGAGGTTTCTTGGGACGATTGAATTACATTGCAAGATTTATTTCCCAGTTAACTGCCATCTGTGAGCCAATCTTCAAGTTGTTGAAGAAAGATCAGGTGATGGAATGGAATGATGAGTGCCAGACTGCCTTTGATGAAATCAAGAGATATCTGCTAGAACCTCCAATTTTAATGCCACCAGTTGATGGAAGACCCTTGATTATGTACCTAACAGTATTAGACAACTCAATGGGGTGTGTGTTAGGGCAACATGACGAGTCTGGTCGAAAAGAGCAGGCAATATACTACCTTAGCAAAAAGTTTACCGACTGTGAAACAAGATACTCACTGCTCGAGAAAACTTGCTGCGCTTTGGCATGGGCTGCTCGCCGACTAAGACAATATATGTTGACTCATACTACCTTGTTGATCTCAAAGATGGATCCAATCAAGTACATATTCGAGAAACCTGCTCTCTCCGGAAGAATTGCAAGATGGCAAATGATCTTAACAGAATACGACATACAGTATACTACTCAGAAGGCCATTAAAGGAAGTGTTGTGGCTGATCATTTGGCTCATCAAGCAGTGGATGATTATCAGTCAATGAGTTTTGAATTTCCTGATGAAGACATTATGATTATTACCAAAGAACCTGGACAATATGACGGACCTGAACAAGGATCCCGATGGACTATGGTTTTTGATGGTGCCTCTAATGCACTTGGTAATGGTGTTGGTGTTGTGATTAGTTCCCCTAAAGGTTGTCATACCCCGATTACTTCCAGACTTTGTTTCTATTGTACCAATAACATGGCTGAGTATGAGGCATGTATCTTGGGTATTAAAGCTGCTATTGATATGAAGATTCAGTTCCTTGATGTGTATGGAGATTCAACCCTGGTAGTAAGTCAGATTAAAGGAGATTGGGATACCAAACATGATAATCTCATTCCTTACAGAGAGCATGTGTTGTCTTTGATCCCACATTTCAAAGAGATTACCTTTAGACATATTCCACGGAGAGAGAATCAGTTGGCAGATGCATTAGCCACCATGGCATCCATGTTTGAGATCAGCTGGGATGATGAAGCTCCCAAGATTACTATTGATAGATTTGAGAAGCCTGCATACTGCAATGAGATTGACACTGAAGGGGCAGAGGAGAAGCCTTGGTTCTATGAAGTAAAAAGATATCTTGAAGCTCAGGAGTTCCCTGAAGGGGCATCTGTCAAAGATAGGAAGTTTCTGAGAAGGTTTTCTGCTAAGTTCTTTTTGAGTAATGGCATTTTGTACAAGCGCAATCAGGACTCAACTATGCTTCGTTGTGTGGATAAGAAGGAAGCAACAGAGATTATGGAAGATATGCATGATGGGATCTTTGGAACTCATTCTAGTGGTCATACCATGGCAAAGAAGATATTGAGAGCAGGTTACTATTGGTCTACCATGGAAGCTGATTGCTATCAACACTCCAGAACATGTCACAAGTGTCAAATTTATGTTGATAAAGTACATATACCTCCATCACCCTTGAATGTGTTGACTGCTCCTTGGCCCTTTGCCATGTGGGGCATTGATATGATTGGTGAGATCAAGCCTACTGTTTCTAATGGGCATCATTTCATCCTGGTTGCTATTGATTACTTCACGAAGTGGGTAGAGGCAGCTTCATTTGCATCTGTTACCAAGAATGTTGTGGCTCGATTCATTAAGAATAATCTCATATGTAGGTATGGCATCCCTGAAAGGATTATTACTGACAATGGCTCTAATCTGAACAACACCATGATTACTGATCTCTGCACGCAGTTCAAGATTAAGCACCACAACTCTTCTTCGTATCGTCCGAAGATGAACGGGGCAGTTGAAGCTGCTAATAAGAACATTAAAAAGATTGTACAGAAGATGACTGTTACTTACAAGGATTGGCATGAGATGTTACCATTTGCTCTTCATGGTTATCGTACTACAATACGTACTTCAACAGGGGCAACCCCATTCTCCTTAGTCTATGGTATGGAAGCAGTTCTGCCCATTGAAGTTCAGATTCCCTCCTTAAGAATCATGAAGGATGCGGGTTTGGATGAAGATGAGTGGATTCAGACTCGACTTGACCAGATAAATTTGATTGATGAGAAGAGGTTAGCAGCAGTTTGTCATGGCCAGATGTACCAGAAACGGATGATCAAAGCTTTTAACAAGAAGGTTAAGCCAAAGGTATATCAGACTGGTGATTTGGTAATCAAGCGTATCATATTACCACAGGGTGATCCTAGGGGCAAGTGGACTCCAACATATGAAGGACCATTTGTGGTCAAGACAGTGTTCTCAGGAGGTGCCATGATACTTACTACTATGGATGGTGAAGACTTCCCGCAGCCTGTAAACGCAGACATAGTTAAAAAATACTACGCATGAAAAGAGACCCGCTAGGTTGACAGGCCTAGGCAAAAATAAGGGCATCCCGGCAAACCAAAAGGGTTTGGGCAAAAATTAGGGATATATATAAAAAGATGTACACCCGGCAAGTCGAAAACCTGAAAAGGCGGCTTGGGCAAAAAAGGGTATCCCGGTGGATTGAAAACCTGAAAGGGAAATCCAGGCAAAAGTTAGGGATTAAAGCGTATGACTATGTCTCGTTTGGATCACCCATGAAACTGCAACCAGTTGTACTACTTACTCAAGTTTGAACAGATAAAGCTCAATCCAATCGTTTCCGTCTCAAACAGCAAGAAGATGAGATACTTGAAGATAATGGCAATAGTAGAAGTGAAACTCAATAGGATTATTTCCCACATAGTTGATTCACCTTGTTTTGTAAAAACTTTATGACAAAATCCTCTTACTAGGGTTTATGTCTCCTTGTACAAACTTACCCATGTATGGGTCATTCTTTGATATAAATAAAATTCCATTTTTGAATCCAAATTTACTTTTACCCTATTTACATAAGCGAAACGTCCATTGGTTGTGTTTGAATGTATGTATGCTTTTGAATATGATTGATGTTTACCAGAAATGCATGTATGCTTAATATGATTAATGTTTACCAGAAATGCATGGAAATGCAGTAATAGTATTTACTAAGGACGAACGAGGGAAGGATTCCAACGAAGCTTCACCAGGTTACAAATCCTCAGTAGGACAAATCCATCTTCATATAGTCACATCTCCCCTGGAATTTATATCCATCTCTTTTATCCTCATACGGATATTCGGGAATTTACTTTCCAATAAGAGTACGACGAACGAAGACGGGAGGTTATGTATACCCTACTATCAAACGAAGACGGGAGGTTATATATATCTTACTATCCCCAGCAGACATGAGGTTATGTATACCTTCTCATCACACAAGACGGGAACGAATTCCCCATATTCTTCAACAACGAATCGGGATTTATTTTCCCTGGCCAGCAGTTATTATACGAAGATATCCATACGTTTCCAGCAGCATCACATCATATCATACATCATTTACATCATACCATAACATACATATTCATAGATACATAATACATTACTTAAGTGCATCATATTATACATGCATACATAATGCATAAACTAATATTATCATACAGAATGCTACCTTGTTTTCAGGTTAATTCTTCAACAGACAAATTTCATCAACAAATTGTGACTATTGGGCCGTTGTTTATCTTCCCTAAAGTTATTATTACCTCAGGACTGCTTTATCCTCCTGAAAGCATATCATCACCTCAAGATTGCTTTATCCTCCTGAAAGCTTACTCCCTCAGGACTGCTTTATCCTCTTGAAAGCTTCTTATACCTCAGAACGTTGTTCATCTTTCTGAAAGCATATTATTACCTCAGGACTGCTTTATCCTCCTGAAAGCATATTACTACCTCGGGACGTTGTGTATCTTCCTGAAAGCATATCTCCACTCCCTCAGGACTGCTTTATTCTCCTGAAAGCTTCTTATACCTCAGAACGTTGTTCATCTTTCTGAAAGCATATTATCTCCTCGGGACGTTGTTTATCTTCCTGAAAGCTATCATCACTTCCTCAGGACTGCTTTATCCTCCTGAAAGCATATTATTACCTTGGGCCGTTGTTTATCTTCCCAAAGGTTACCATTTCCTCAGAATGTTGTTTATCCTTCTGAAAGCTATCAATCCCTCAGGACTGCTTTATCCTCCTGAAAGCATATTATTACCTTGGGCCGTTGTTTATCTTCCCAAAGGTTACCATTTCCTCAGAATGTTGTTTATCCTTCTGAAAGCTATCAATCCCTCAGGACTGCTTTATCCTCCTGAAAGCATATTATACCTCAGAACGTTGTTCATCCTCCTGAAAGCATATTATACCTTAGAACGTTGTTCATCCTCCTGAAAGCATATTACTACCTCGGGACGTTGTTTATCTTCCTGAAAGCTATCATTTTACCTTCATATTTTGGACTGCTTTATCCTCCAAGAAATGTATTTGAAGAACTTTTCTCCAAGTGGCATCTTTAAGCCCACTCAAGCATTCTCAACCAATCATCAGTATCACTTTACGCACCGGTGAGTGCAAATTTTTGGGCTTTTGTGTTCAATCCCCTTCAACCTTCCAGGTCACGACTGGCAAACATACCAATCTAACCCCTCAGGTTTCAGAAAATTGAACAGGGGCAGCTGTTGCACCCCAAAATTTGCCCTCACAATACAAGACTTTGTGTGCTAAGAAGGTTCACAAGGTTCACAAGGTTCACAATACTTACTAGACCTTTCATGAGATTCATGAAGTTTACAAAACACTTTATGAGGTTCACAAGGTTCACAAGATTCACAATACTTACAAGACCTTTCATGAGGTTCATGAAGCCTACAAGACACTTTATGAGGTTCACAAGGTTCACAAGACTTCCCATGAGGTTCACAAGACATTTTATGATGGTTCACAAGGTTCACAAAGTTCACAAATAGTCAGAAGAGTTGACAATTCCCTCAGACAATGCACCTCCTAAGCAGTGCATCCAAAACTAGGGTTTTGACTTTAATCAGGCTAAATGAACTTCCAAGACTTCAAGTGAGCTTCATAACATCTTATATGTGTATAAGAATCCCCATGACAAGTTTCAAGACTTTTCTCAAAAGTTTGCTCAGTCAGATGATCAGATAAGTCAAAATTAGTCAAAGCAATTAAAAAGTCAACTGTGGTCAAACCAAAGTCAAACTTCATGATTTTTTTTGCCAACATCAAGTACATGAAGTAAAAATTCATCATTTGATCAAGGTTTGATCATGATTCATCAAGGAGATTTCAGATCATCAAGAATCAGGAGTTTCTAAATTAGGGTTTCCTTAGTAAAAGTCAACTGAACTTTGACCAGCCATAACTTTCACATGCTTCATCACCAAGTCTCCATCCAAAGCTCATTTTGAAGGAAATTGAATTCTCTACAACTGTGTGTCTCACAAGACAAGCCCAAAAATGCTTCATTTGGAAGGTATGAGCTAAGACATTATAGGTCCTTTTGAAAGTCAACAACTTCAAAAGGGCATAACTTGAGAATGGTAAATGATATGAACATGAAACTAGTGGGGTTGGTTAGAGGACTCTTCAAGCTTTCCAAAATGTACAAGAACACCCTCATAGCATTAAAAATGAAGGATGTGTGCCCTTGCAAAGTTGGGAAATTTTTGGTTGGTTTATGAAGAAAATGGAGGTTTAAAACCAATTTTTTCTAAATGGGCTTGCAATATGATGACCCAATCTATACTATGACCTCATGCACGACCCAATTCAACAAAAATCAGATTTTTTATCATTTTAATTTTATTTATTTTGATTTAATTCATTAAAAATCATTTTAAATTAAAATAAAATATAAAAGTCTAAGATTTAAAAAAGATTAAGCTTCTAGAAATTCATAAATATGATTGGAATCAAAGAGGTAAGAGGATCATGATGATTGGCCTAAAATAACAAGTGTTTATGCAAAAATATTTGATTTTCAAAGCTTATCTTTTTGAATCTTTTTGGATCAAATTCTTCACACAATAATCAATCTTTTCTGACCTAATGCATTGCTCTATAAGTACATAATTGAACCCTAATCAGAAGACACGAATTTCCAGCCTCAAGAGTAAGTTCCCAACATCAAAAAATTCTCCAAAAAGTGAATTTTCGGTTTTGTTCTTAGAGAAGGTAAAAAGGAATTCTATGGACATAGACAGGATCCCTGGACCTCCTTGATACGATTTACACTCTCATATGCATCCATAGCTTCATAAATTGGACAACCCGAATGCATTTTCTTGCTCTTGTTTTGATTTTTCGATTTCATTTATTTAACCATTATGAATCGTTTTTGTGTGTTTAATCTTGTTTATCATGATGCTTAGATGGATTCTGGACAAAAACATTGAAGAAATATGCCCTAAACCGAAAGACACCATTGTTAGGGTTTGAGTTCTCAAATTGGGAATTCATGATTTAGTGGAGATAAATGACTTTTAAAAACATGGTTATGATGTATAAGCTTTGCATGTTTGATCTGGACTGTCAATTTGTATTGATTTTGTTGTTTGCGTGATGATCCAAAAACCTAGGGTTTCTGGTTTATGAACACCCAGGAAAATTCGCAGGAAAAATTGTATCAAATTCCGCAGGTAATATGAAGAAGATGAAGGCCCTGCGCGCGTTTTCCAGAATTCAAATATTGGGTATAATATTTTATGAATTAATTGCTGTTTTATATCACAAGCTTGTGCTTGTCCCAGTGGTAAGGCAGGCGCGCGTATTGTTAGAGGGTTGGTGTTCGAATCCTGGCTCCAACCAGTTTTTATTTGTTTTCCATTTTAATTGTTAAATATAATATATTATGAATTGTGATGGTTAGATAGACAGGTGCGCTCTCCCAGCTGGAATGGTAACGTGTTTGTGTGATTGCTTGCAAGGTCCTGGGTTCGATTCCCCCCAGGCCTTTTGTTTTGCTTATTTTTTCATAATTTTCAGGGTTAAGGCACAAAAGCAAATGAAGCCTTGTTTCTAACGCCAGCGCACCTGTAGCCCAGTGGTAACTCTTCAGCCAGGTTCTAGGGAGGTCCTGGGTTCAAATCCAGGCCTCCCAATTTTTTTTAAAATCAAGCAATTTCTTTATATTTTCCTTTTTCTCATTTTATTCTTTTTAATTAATTATTATACTTTTCATAAAATAAATTATATATTTTGTATTAATATTTTATTTTTATAAATTAGTAATATATATGTATTTTATATAATGTAATTGAATTAATATTTAACATTTAAAATTTTTGTATATAAAACCCTAATTCTTTTTAAACCATAACTAATCATAATAATTTTTAAAAAACCCTAATTTCTTTTTTCTTCTATTTTTGTTTAATATTATTATTTATATTTAATCCAATTTTTATTAAATGCATAAATTGCTTATAATTTAAATTTTTGTACATAAAATTAAAATGCTTAATTTATTTTTTATAATATGAAAATATTCTCTAATTGTTTAGAAGTTAATTTTTGCATGTAAATAATTTTAGTATATGTTTAAAAATATGTAAAATTTGCTAATTTAATTTTTATAATTATAATTTATTTTTCATAATATGTTCATAATTGATTTAATTTTATAATCTACATATAACTTCAAATTTTATAATAATTAATATAATTGTTCATATTTTCTTATTAACCATTAAAAATTTTGTTTATTATAGTATTTTTGCTTATTATTATTATTATTATTAATCATGTTTATTACTAACCCCATTAATTTGTTATTATTATTTTCACTAACCCAATTATAATTGCTTATTTATTTTTATTATTTAATATTCTGCTTATTTGTTTAAATTGCTTTCCTGATTATTATGTAATTGCTTCTGGATGTAATATTTTATAATGTTTAATTATTTATTTTATGCCATGGTTAGTAAATAGGGAGTGTAACATGTATGTTTATTTAAAATTAATTTAGATCACTTAAATTTAAAGATAAATATTAAAAATTGTACACTCACACACGTAAGTCGATCTTGGATCGCCATCTCACTTTCTAGGGTTACCTCTCATTGTTGCCTATTCAAAAAGGTCAAGTAGGGTGTATAAAGCAAAAAGTCCCTCCAAATAAAGTCATCTAGTCCCCTAGCAATAAAAGATCAAGTCCCTTTTCGAATGTTGCCTTCGTAATGATCTTGTCCCTTCCGAATAAAGATGACAGTCCCTCCAAAAATGCTTATACACCCCACAGTTGCCTACATAAACAGATGACTCTTACTTGTCCCTTACATCCAAGGTAATGACTACCTATTCCTCAATAATAGGGATAGTCTTACCACTTAAAGGATTCAAGAACAGAAAGACTTAAACTTTAGCGTAGGTTTCTCATAGTTACTTGCTCACTATTCAAAAACTTTTCAAACACTTCACAATTTCAAACAATTTTCAAACACAAGTTTTTTACGCATCCGTACATGGATCATTATCAAACTCTTATGAAAATTTCTATTCACACACTTCACATTTTCAAAAACATTTCAAACACTTTACACATTTTAAACAATTTTCAAAACAAAGGTTTTTTTACGCATCCGTACATGGATCATTATGAAACTCTTAAGAAAATTTTTATTCACACACTTCACATTTCAAAAACATTTTAAAGTGAGCTAAGTAACTAAGAGCCCATGGATAACCATGGATGTAAAGGGTGCTAACACCTTCCCTTTACATAACCTACCCCCCGGACCCAAAAATCTTTTAAAAGGTCTTTCCTGTTCTTTTATGCCTTTCCTTTGGATAAAATAAAAGTCGGTGGCGACTCTTGCTATCCGCAACATAACTAAAGTCAGTTCTCCCACCGTGTTACACTACGTACCTCATCAGGATAATGAGGATCAGAGACGCCGTAGTTCCCCTAATTAGGGGTGGCAAGGAAATTGCTTGTGAATTAAAGCTTGAACTGCCTATGCCATTGCTCAGGTTTTGCAGACTCGGACGACGAGTGCGTAACCGTCTTGCAAGATGACAAGTAGGAGCAAGTTCGCGTACGGAGCGAATGAGGTGAGAAAAGAATTCCCGAAGGAAAGACGCTTATTATTTGTTTGATATTTTTATGAAGCTTTTATTTGTGAAGGTTTGCATAGGTAAGTGTACCTAAGTTTTACTCAATGGGATGTGTACGTCTCACATCATCCCAAAATGGAATGCGCAAGAGGCACACCTATCTATGGAGGAAATCCCCAAAGCTAGTCCCACAAGTGAAGGCTTAAGCACACTGGCCTATTACCATTATTAAGTATTTTTGTGGTTTTATGGTTAAGAAGTGTTTTTTTTAGCTTTTCTTTGTGAGGTACTCATGTTAAGACCTATCCACCACGAGTGATGACTCACACCTCGCCCCGAAATGGAACGCGTGCAAGCATCTCATAGCAAAGTCTCATGTCACATGAAAGTACTCAAACTTTATTAAGTGAATTAAAATTAAGTTTGAAGATGAGAAGAGAGAGAGCGCCAAAGGATCTCAAAGGAAAAATTCTAAAGGGGACTAAAAATAACCCTAAGTGTTAACATGCATGGATATCCTAAGGGTTAATGAGGTTTGAATCCTATCCTAATGAAGAAGGAAAGAAGAATATAGAAGAAGAGATGAGAAAGGCCTAGGCCCAACAAAAGAGGGTTAGTTCACATAAACATAAAAGGAAGAGATAAGAATTAGAGATGTGGAACTCAATTCCCACATCTCACACTTACCATAGCCCCTGCAAGGTTAGCATGCACAAGTGAAACAAAAAATGAGCAAATCAACATGACATCATCCAACAATCAGAAGTGAAGTGAAGTAAACAAATTCTTAATGCCAATTCAACTCAAAGAAATGAAAATGAGAGACTTATGACTTAAAATGAGGCAACGTGAATACATATGGAAACAAATGCGCACTTATGAAAAATGTAATGCAAAACACACAAAATACAAGCACAAAGTTCAAAACCAGAATAAAAATGATATGAAGAATGGCCTAAGAGGCCAGCAAGATGAAGAGAGAAGTCACACAATACCAAACAATATCAAAATAGAAGCAACGGAACCAAAAGATGGAATTTAAACACTTAAAGAAACAAAAGACTTAATGAAGAAGCGAACTCAAAAAATTCAGAAGAAACAAGACCTATCCTAGGACCAGAAAGGTATCCACATCCCAAATGAACCCCAAATGAGAAGAAGAAGTTGGCACAAGTGCCCTTCTAAGCATATAAGAGATCTTATGAACCAAACGAGGCAAAATGGGACAAGGTGAGAACAAAAAATCCACAAATAATAAACCAGCCATCTAAAACTTCTACAACTTAACCCAAGTGTTCTTCAAACATATTATATCAACTTGCCAAAAGGATTTGCAAAAATTTAAAAAGGAACTAGGTCAAATGGAGGCAAGAACACAAGTTAGGACAGAAACCTTACATCACAAGAGATCAGATCAAAATTCAAGAAATAATTTCCTAAAAATTCAGAGACAAATCACATGAAAACTAAAAGATCTCAGGAACACAATGCAAAAAGAATGGGATCAAAACTCCAAATATTGAAAGCTATAGAAAATAAACAAGACAGACTGGTCAAGAAATGGAACAAAATAAACTATGTGCATTGGAGATTTAATTCTGGCACGCTAATTAATGAAAAAAATAAAATAAAAATGTGATAAAAAACTAGAAACATACAGGAAGGTCCATGATTTATTTGAGAATTTTTAGATGAATAGAACTATTTTTAATGGATTAAAATGAAAACTGAAATAAAAGGAATTAAATGGAAAGAAAGAAATTGAAATGAATTGAAAGGGGGTGCAATTAGTACAACTGTACGCATAATTTGAATGGGCCAAGGTTTGGGGGAGGTGCGAATAACAACTTCTAAGGCCCAGATGCGCTAGTCCACGCGGTTATGATGGAGGTGTCTACACCTGAGTAGAACAAAAGCATCCTACCGGACGGTGACAAGTGTCACCGCCGGTAGGGAGGAAATCCAAAAAGCTGTCAGCATCCCTATCTCCTTATCACCTTGTAAATCGATCCTCACAATATTTTATTCTTCTTATGAATCTACTGATATACTACATCATTTATTATTAAAACAATATAGTCTTCAAAAAATAAACAAGAACAAAGAAAAAAAATGAAATCAAATCTCTCTCTCTCTGCTAACCGCTCATCCTCTCCTTCTCCAAAAAGAAAACCCTATCCCGCTGTCATCTCTTCTGCTTCGACCTTGCCTCGCCGCCGCATCATGTTCATCAACTTCCTTATGACTCCTCCCTCACAAACTCTCTGCCGCCCAGCTTGACCTAGCCCTGAACCTAACTGCCGCCGCCGTTCTCACCTTAAACCACCATGCTCTCCTTCCGTCCAACAACACACAACTCCACCGCCTTATCCAACCTTTGTCCGCCTTCTCCTTTCCACCTCCGACCACCGCGCCTTCATTCTCTTCTTGCCGGCGAACTCTATAAACCACCTAACCCTAAACCTCTCTCTACTTCCCCCTTCGGCCTCTACTCAATCTAGATTGCCCTAACCTAAACTCAAGCTTATTCGGCTTCACCTCTCCCTTCTCGCCGTCGGAAAATCCATCTTCTTCTCACTTCCGGCACCAAACTCCTCTCGCCTCCATCAACTTTCATCTTGATCTTCTTCCAACAGCCTCACCGCCGAATCCTATACATTAACCTAAGCTAAATAACCCTAACCTAATCGCGCTCAACATGAATCCAGAAATAAAAACTCAGAACTCAAATCAACACCATATCCACATATTCAGAGTCACGATAACATCAATCACAAACCGCAAACAGATACATCACAAGCTGAGATTTGTACCTGTTAACTGGAGGAATTGAAGAAGCTGCCGTGAAGTTGATACGAGATTACGAGCTTCAGTTGACGATGCCGACAACTACAAGGATATCAGCCTCGATTCGGTAACGCTTCACTTCTTCAGAACTGACTCGCAACTTTGTTATTGCTATGGAGCTTTGCTTCAGCTTCGTAATTACGTTTTGTTCCTCTTGAGTTGATATGAACGTATACTGGATTAATTCGCAGGTTTATTGATGCTACTGTGACGAATTCAGTCGGTTGAAGAGACTGAATCGATTGGAACAGTTGAAACTGAATGCTGGATATACGCTTGGATCGAAAGCCGAAGCTTAATCCACAGTGTTGATGAAGATGCTGCGAATAAAATCGATGAAGATTGCGGATGATCGATGAAGCTAGGATCAATTATATGCGTTCTTGGTGATGAATTTCGAAGAGAATCGATCAAGATGGAAGTGAACTCATGATGATTATGAAGAATTGGTTGAAAGTTGATGAAGATTCAAGAGAAATGGAGAGAGAAACTGGATGAGAATTCTCGCTGGATTTTTTTGTGAGAGAAAAATGAATCAGATTCAATTGGTTCTGTGTGAAGAATGATCAAGATTCGTAGAGCTTGAATTCTGTTATTGTGAGGGGAATGATTCTGTTATAACAAACTTTTCTTTCTTTTTTAAATCTCAATCCGTTATCACCCTTCCCTCATTTTCCTTTTTCTTTTCGTTTTTGTTAATTAATTCCCTTTTTAAATTTCTGATATTATTTTTCTCAATTTTTTTGATATCATTTTCTTCCCATTTTCCTTGATGTTGTAATACCTGTTTTGCCTTGCGTAGAACCTTGTTGTATGCGTGTATAACACCTTGCACATAATGAGTGACTTTTTCTTTTGGTGCATAGTTGCTGAATGTGTTATTGATGATAGGTGAAATTGGGGCAGCATGGGGTCCATGTGAATACTGCAGGACCACTTTATTTAATGTCTAATAAAATTGATTGATGAGTTTATGAAAGAACCAAAAGAGAAAAAATGAAATAAATGTCTCCAAATATACTCTATGATATGAAAAAACAAAGAATAAAGAACAAAGAAATTGACATTGAGTTAATTGACATATGGATATTGGTTTTGAATAGAATATGGCCTTGGAAATTAAAAATGTATTTGCTTGGATGAATGAAAACACGAATAAGGAAGTAACGGATATTAAAAATAATTGGAATTGAAAAATGGACGAATATGGAAATAATGACACTAGAAAAAAAACGAACTTGGTTTGGAAAGAACAAAATGATTCATGGACCATTTTCGTGACATGAAACAACTACCACCACACGCACACAGCCGTGATCTTCACTTTTCGGCTCAAAACTGCTCTGTTTCCATAAAGACCGCTGATTATTTTATGAGTACTTGATCAGATGTTCTAAATCACTATTAAAATTCAACTGAAATAGTCATCTGGAGAACAACGCACAACACAACTTAACTCTGAATGCCCAATACTTGATATACAAGTCACTAACAAACGTGACTTGCATTTGAAGAAATCTCATGAAGGTTTGACCACGACCAGGTCAAACATCCATGGAATTACGGGCTGAGCAACCACACCTGGAGGAAATCCATGTCAGCCTTATGCTATGATGTGGATGCTATGCTTCATCTTTCTATGCTAATGATGCAATGCGAAATATGTGAAAATGATATGCTAAGTGTTATGCTTATGATGAAATGATGATAAACAGGAGAGGGCAAATTTGGGGTGTTACAGTAACAAAGCAAGATTGGTCGCACAAGGCTACAACCAAGAAGAAGGAATTGACTTTGATGAAACGTTTGCTCCGGTAGCAAGGTTAGAAGCAATTAGATTATTACTTGCTTACGCTTGTTCAATGAATTTTCAGTTGTACCAGATGGATGTCAAAAGCGCTTTCCTAAATGGTTACATCAATGAAGAAGTCTATGTCAAACAACCTTCGGGCTTTGAAGACTTCAAGAATCCCTCTCATGTCTACAAGTTGAAGAAGGCTCTTTATGGCTTAAAGCAAGCACCAAGGGCATGCTATGACCGTCTTATCAACTTCCTATGTGAGAAGGGTTTTACGAAAGGAAAGGTTGACAAGACTTTGTTCGTCAAGAATTTCAAGGGCAACCCCTTACTAGTTCAAGTCTATGTCGACGACATCATCTTCGGATCAACAAACAAAGACCTTTTCAAAGAATTCTCTCTTATGATGCAAGGTGAATTCGAGATGTCCATGATGGGAAAGATGAACTACTTCCTTGGATTACAAATCAAGTAAACAAAGGATGGCATCTTCATCAATCAATCCAAGTACTGCAAGGAATTGTTGAAAAGATTCGATATGGACAATTGCAAAGTAATGTCTACTCCAATGGGATCCGGTACATACGTTGATCAAGATCTATCTGGCATTTCAATTGATATTACAAAGTATCGAGGTATGATCGGTTCACTATTATATTTGACGGCAAGCTGTCCTGAAATTATGTTTAGTGTTTTTTTGTGTGCCCGCTTTCAAGCCAATCCAAAAGAATCACATCTCACTGCCGTGAAGAGGATCATGAAGTATCTCAAAGGAACGATGCACGTCAGATTATGGTATCCAAAAGGTAGCACATGTTCTTTAATTGGTTATTCTGATGATGATTATGCAGGATGTAAGACCGATAGAAAGAGTACAAGTGGTACTTGTCACATTCTCGGGAATGCACTAGTGTCGTGGGCATGTAAGAAGCAAGCATGTGTTGCACTTAGCACGGCCGAAGCGGAGTACATCGCAGCAGGAAGTTGTTGTGCCCAAATCTTGTGGCTTAAACAATAACTCCTTGATTTCAGTATAGACCTTGGTTGTATCCCTCTCCGATGTGACAACACAAGTGCCATCAATATCACGAAGAACCCGGTCATGCATTCAAGAACACAACATATAGATATCCGTCATCACTTCCTTCGAGATCATGTTCTAAACGGAGATGTCGATGTTACGTTCGTGGATACACACAATCAACTCGCCGATATATTCACTAAACCATTGGCTAAAGAACAATTTTTCAAGATTCGCCGAGAACTTGGTATTCTCAATGGAGGTGACATCTAACCCTATCTCTAAAATTGCTTGTTGAATGTTTTTGCTGTATAATATGTGTTTTTGTTCACTTTGTGTTACAAAAGGCTAACACTCATTTTTCGCCGTTTTTGATCTTTCATTCTTTCGGTTATCCGAAAAACATCGTTTTTAAAATATTTTTTGATCAAAAGTTGCGTTATGATATTTGCTAACACTTTGTAAAAAAAAATTCGTCAAAAATATTTTCCAACATAGCCCCAACCATGCTGCTGTCCCTTTAAATTTTTTGAAAATTTTTGCCCGTTAACCGGTTAACGCATCCCAGACAGCAGTCCTGGGTCACGTGGTGGACATATTTTTGCTTTTTTGTTTTGTTTTTGTTACATGTTTATTTATGAGTCAAATGTTTTTTAATACCTCTTTCAAACTCCTCATTCATAAGCTCTTCACTCTCTTTGACTCACCATTAAAACTCCACTACCTCATTTTCACTCTCTCTTCTCCAAAACCATAACCACTCCATTAATACACCATTAAAACCCACTCCACTAAAACTCTTCTATAAACTCTACACTCTCAACTTCACTCTCTATGCACTCAAACCCTAATCCGAAAATATCTCCACACAACCCAAACCCTAAGCTTCAACCTCTCTTCAATGGCTCCAAGGAAAGGAAAGGCTCCTGTGTCAGCATCAAAATCCAGCAGTGAAGAGGAAATGGCCATGGAATCAACCAAGAAGCGGAGAATGGATTTTCGCGTCCGAGTTCGACATCTTCTTAAGGGTAAGTATGTGAATCTGAAATCCTTTGAAACTTTTAAGTTTCCGGCATTGTTAGAATATCAGGGGATGCTAGACTTCATTGCTGATAATGGAAAAGTATATCCGGATTTGGTAAAATCCTTTATGAACAACATGTCTTTTAACTGTGATGATAAGGATAAACACCAACTGTTTGCTGTTGCAAGGTTGTGAAATTGGAGTTGACCTAGGTACTCTTGATGCTTCATTGACTATCCCATATTCGGGTATTTTCCTCCGAAAAGGGGTAAACCATGATGAAGGAAAATGGGCCAACTATGACAAAATGGAATATTATTATCAGATTTGTCGGTTTCCGAAGGCAGCCGTGGTATCCGGCCAACGTACCTCCCGAGTACTATGCTATGCTAAGAACCTATCTGTGGATGATCAGATGCTACACTACATCATCTGTCATGTTTTGCTGCCCAAGGATTCCAACTTGTCTCAGATTAATGATTTGGAAATGCAAGTCCTTTTTGATGTCAAGAACAAGATTAGGGTGAACTGGCTTCCTACTTTGATGTATCATTTGAAGCAACAGCTTGCTCTCAAGATAAGATTACCTTATGGCCGCCTCATTTCAAGAATCCTGGAAATCACCGATATGGAAATCGGTAGAGAGCCTTTTATCGCTATGACCACTACGGCTAATGAGATTAATGGAGTCACTATCATCAAGAACACCGGCATAATCCAAAGCAGCGATGGAACCTACAAGTATGACGACGGATCCTCCACCTCCACCTCCATCCCACCTATTCCCGAAACCGGCATCACAAATGACTTCCTCTACTCAACCATCATGACAAACCACCATGAAACCATGCGTGCCTTCAAAAGCCTTTGGAACTTAGTCTTAAGCTCTCGAAACCTAACCGAGTTTGTTGATGAGGATGAGGACGGTAGCGAAGAGGAGGAAGACGATGATGAGGATGTATCGGAAGAGGAATGAGGACCTTGTTTTTCTTGCTGTTTTTTTTACCATGCTTTAAGTCTAGTTTATGTAATTTTGTTCCAAACATAAGTCCTATGGTTATTAGGCAATTTTGGTTTCCATGTTCTAAGTTTTTCCGCTTTATGTTAGTACTCTTGTTGGCTATGTTACAATTATACTTATGTTTCTATGTGTGTTTTGCTTGCTTGTCTTACTTAATGCATACTTTCTAGTCCATGCGTGTATGTTGCTTTTCTTTTCATATCATTGCTTGTTGGTCTATTCCTTTTTGCTAATTCCAAATGGGGAGAAGACTTTGTTTCTCTAATGCCTCTCGATGCAGAATTTCTTTTGCTACTGCCGCTATTATTTAGGGGGAGTTGTTATCTTTAGGGGGAGGATCATCTTAGAGAAACGTCGATCAAGATCTCGCACTTCTTTGGTTGTCATCATCAAAAAGGGGGAGAATGTAGAAGCACGCCTTCAACCTCAAAGATTTGATGAAGACAACACGACTGTCATGCGCTTCATATTTGCAAAAAGTCAAGAGCTCTCAAACATGGTCTAGCAACAAGCATCGGCATTGTGATCAAGCTTCCTTCGCACACTCGGTTTATTTCAAGCTTAGACGCAAAACATTGAGGTACATCAAAACTCTTTACAAATTGATGTACAAGTGTTCAATAAACTATTTCACATGTTACCATATTGCATACAATTTTTGAAAGGTTCTTAAAATGGTTTAACACTTTTAAAACAAATAATTTTTCTATTTTTAACAGTGTTAACCAGTTAACCATTTGGTTAACCGGTTAACGACTTCAATTTTTCAAATCCAGAGTTAACGTTTATATGCGTTAACCGGTTAACCATTTGGTTAACCGGTTAACACTGAAGAATTTTTAAAAAATTATTTTCTTTGAAATTCAAAAATGTACCTTTTTATTATACCTCTTCAAATTAAATTTTGTTTCATAATTTCTCACACCTTTTTGTAAGGGTGTCTTAAACTTATATATGCTGAATTTTTAAATTCAAAAACACCTCCTAGAATTTTTATAAAAAATCATTCAATCAAAATCACCTTTTTGAGATATATTTTCAAAATTCAAAAGTGTTTATATTGTGATTCATAACTTTCTCATACTCATCTTTGAACACTTGTATTGATATTTATAAAGTGAATTTTGATCAAAGGAGAAGATCAACTTAGATTGATATCAAACATTGTACTACTCTAAAAAATACAAAGTATTGTAATAGATTTTCTATTGTGACTTGTGATCCAAGTTTGTTGGACTCAAGGGATAGTGATTGCAAGAGGATTGTTCTTGCACACTAGGTTGTTTAGTTGTTTAGAAAGTAGGCTTCACCAATTGAAGGTGCGATAGGTTGTATGTTTCTAAAAACTAGTGAAAATCTCTTTCGTGTTGGAAAGAGGACTGGATGTACCTTCAGATTGTGAAGGGAACCAGGATAATTTGCCGTGTCTCTTTTACTTTCTCACTTTATAGTTTTTATCCCATAAGCAAGTAAAAGATAAATCCATCCATCAACAAAAATAGTAGAAAAAGTTTTATAACTCCTAATTCACCCTCCCTCTAAGGCGTACTTTGAAACTACAATATCGTGTTCATACATCATCACCTTAACACACTAATCAACAACAACAACCAACGTAAATGGGTTGTCGACTCCTCTGTTGACTTCACCACTGTGTGTTGAAAACATACATTGGACATCTTCATCGTTTTCGACACGATCCATGTAATACATGTACGTACCATCAGGGTTATTATCAGTCAACGTTATGTATGGACATCGATACTCAACTTTTCTCACCTTCAAGCGACGACCTCTGTAACACCCATATTATATATATATATATATATATATATATATATATATATATATATATATATATATATATATATATCTAGAATAATATCATACAGTGTTAATTTTTGGTACTAACACCATCATAAATACCTACTAGTATGATTCATATTCTCGTCTAATTCTAAAACTATACAATTATGGCACAAGACATGGAAATCATACTAAAATAAAAGCTAAAAACAATACAATAACCATTATTGTACAAAGATACAGAAATACACAACGAAAGACTAAACTAAGCTTCACTTGAAACATCTCGAGCATAGCTCCACTCGTAAATCAAACCTGTATAGGAACTTGAAAAGCAACAACAATAGTGGGGTGAGATAACAACATCATGGGTTCCCTATCTTAGAGTTCTCTCGGCTCTAAGGGTTCTATCAAAACCTAACCCAAGTCTTTATTCGGGGGAAACGACCTTGAGTTCACACGCCTCACTCTCGCTGGAATCACATCCCAGAGTTCTACAAATCCTACTATCACTAGCTAGGATATTACCTTTTTACTTCCCATGGGACTCGGTGTAACACCCATCTCAAGCCTAAGGTCACTTCTCTATAAGGAAACAAAACAAGATGGGATGTCCATATAAAATTCTCGACACTTCACGTGGGACTCAATGTAATACCCACCTCAAGCGTAAATCATGCTTCCCGTGGGACTCAGTGTAATACCCACCTCAAGACTTATCATTTGCTTCCCGTGGGACTCAGTGTAATACCCACCTCAAGACTTATCATTTGCTTCCCGTGGGACTCAGTGTAATACCCACCTCAAGACTTATCATTTGCTTCCCGTGGGACTCAGTGTAATACCCACCTCAAGACTTATCATTTGCTTCCCGTGGGACTCAATGTAATACCCACCTCAATAATTATCATTTGCTTCCCGTGGGACTCAGTGTAATACCCACCTCAAGACTTATCATTACTGACGGTACCTCAAGCCTTTACGGATGCTTCCCGTGGGACTCAGTGTAATACCCACCTCAAGACTTACCTAAGACTTATCGGAGGATACCGCGTATAACGCATCATGGATTCACAACAACCTAGGATGAACCTAAGCATCTCACAAGTCATACCATCTAACAATTTCTAGTTACAATACTAGGTCACACTATTGGTTTATGGTAAGATTTCCTAACTCTTCCTTCATCCTTAATACTTTTGGTTATATAGTTTTCAAACATATAACTCTAACATTCTAGTCTAATTATTATCATTAAACTAATCTCATTATCTTTATTTCCATTCAATTCTCACGATTATCGCATATTTTCACAACTTGCACAACTAACATAATTATCACAATTCCTTAGCTAACATAATTATGGTTAATCGGAAAAGTCGGGTAAAAGTCGGGTAAAAATAACATTTTTCAGCATCAAAAGATAGTTCACGTTTTTAGCTTCGAATCGATATGTGGAACGCTAAAAATGGATACCCGGGTCAAAAGTTATGAATTAAATACCAAAAATGAAACCTACAGGTCTCGCTGAGCGAAAATCGCCCTGGAACTTTCGCTGAGCGAGCTACACCAGTTCAGGAAGTTCCATCCTTACGGGAAAACACCTCTCCCACACCAAATCTCTTCCAAACATCAACCAATGCAGAAAAACATAACCAAACATGTTCATAAACATCATACGAGTAATTTAGTTAGGTTTTAGCCGAGTTTTAACCGTTAATCCATTATTTCTCAAGATTTCTACCAAAACCCCTAAAACTCTTAAACTCCAAAACTTAACCAAAATCTAAAATAAAAGTATCTAACTACGAACCCACCTCGAGAGTTGAAGATTGACGGAAAGAATGAGCCGATTCGACGGACGGATGATGGAAAAATGATGGATTGAAGCTCTAGGTTTTTTCTTCTCCTTTTCCTTCTCCTCCTTTTCTTTCTCTTCCTTTCTTTCCAATTCTCTTACTAACTTTCTCTCTTTTCTTTTTCTTTATATAATACTTAACTTATTTTCCTTATTAACCAAACAAATTATATCTCTCAATTAATAATATTAATGGGTCCAATTTGAGAGTATCCAAAAATATCTCTGAGCTGAATATTTAATAAAGCTTATGCTTAAGATAATACTAATTAATCTTAATTAGTATTATTCAGAGCGTTAACTAAAATGCGGGGTATTACAACCTCCTACCTGTCGAAGACCCGTGTTGATGGCTGCAATCAGTGTTCTAAAATTCCATTGCGGATCTAGGTAAACACTGATTCTTTTGTCTTGCTCGTAGAATGCAACAACCCAAACAGACATTCTAAAAAAACTAATTGATACTGGTGATGACTTTTAGTGAAACGTATCAGACTATTTATAATCAAATTTTACATGATAACTCGAATATTCAATGACCGAGCAACTTTTACTGTTCGGATGTTCAATGGCCGAGCAACTTTTACTGCTAGTTGTTCAATGGCCGAGTATTTTTTTTTAAATAAATAGTTTAGTTATAAAATAAATAAATAGTCAATTATAAATAATTATTATAATTAAAATTATAAAAAAACAATTAAACACACTTAAAAATCAATTAAGATAAAATAATTATAAATAAATTAATATATATTCAATTATAAAATAATTAAAATAGTCAATTATAAAATAAAATAAAATACTTATAATATATATTCAATTATAAATAATTATTATAATTAAAATTATAAAAAAAAACAATTAAAAAACAGAAAAACGAAAAAATAATATAATATTAGGATGCTTGGAATCCTAAAAGGCGAACACATGAAGAGAAAAAATTTCTTCACATGTTTGGCAACTGAGAGGCCGAGCACCAACTGAAAGTGGGGTACTTTGGAATTTTTTTTACAAACTAGGGTATATTGGTATATTTTTTTTCAGATGTGGGGTAGAACAGTAAAAAATCTGAGTTGCTTCGGTCTCTCTTTGGATGTGTTCTCGTTGATTTTTGTGGGTTTTTATTTTTGCAGGTGTCATAAGTTGGAGAGATTAGGAGGCTCGTTTGAATCAATTTTAGTTTTAATTTTTTAAAATATGTTTTATAAAATTATTTTAGAAAAGTGTTTTTAAGAAGAAAACTATTAAAATACTTGTTTGATAATATGATTTTTCAAAACTGTTTTAATAAAGAGAAATTCAAAATATTTGTTTGATAAACTATTTTTAAAAACAATTTTAGAAAAAAAATAAAAATCTATTTGATAATCCAATTTTTTTAAAATTTTTTTAACTAATATAAAATGAAAAATACTTTTATAAAATAATAATTAAATTTTTAATGATTCATATTAAATATACAACTTTATTACTAAATAAAATCGAGATATAAACTTGGTATGATTAAGTAAATAATTTAATTCTTTTTAAGAGTCAAGTTAATAATTTGTTCATACAATATTTTTTTTATAAAAGTTTTATAGTGTATACATATCAAACCAAATATTTGTGAAGCATATCAAACCAAAAATATTTTGTATGTATTCGTTGAGGCATACATATCAACCAAACCAACATAAGTATTTAGAAATAATCACTAAAATTCTATGTTGCTTGTATGAAAATCTAATAGAGACGTAATTAGTTCACTTTATTGTTACGGTGTACCCACATCTCATCTCTAATATGATTTCTCTCCATTGTCATTTCAGCTGCAGCTTCATTAGATAACCTTATTAAGTTGTCGACATTGGAACTTGTTCCTTCAGAACCTTCTTGCATCCCCTCGAGTTCGATGGGATCCATTTCTTCCCATATCCTAAACAACTCGTCAGGTAAATTCCACTTGCGTATGTAATTTTGAATAGCACAACATGCAATAACTATGAGTCGTTGCCTAGAAGGTTTATAAGGAGGCATCAACTTTAAAATAGGAAATCTATTTTTTAGCACCCCAAAACAACGCTCAATTGTCATCCTTAGAGATGAGTGTCTATAGTTAAATAACTCTTCTAGACTTTTGGGTTGTCTACCTTGACCTCTATATTCTTGTGCATGATACCTTTCACCCTTATAAGGTGGAAGAAAACCTTCAATACATGGATATCCATAATCAACGAGATAAAATGAACCTTCATCAAATAAAATATATGTTAGTTCAACTTTGTTAATTTCATTGAACATAATTTTATGTTGATATTATGACTTACCTCTAGGTGGCCAAGGAAATCCAGCATTTTGATTTGTAATTGCATCCAAGAGAATCTTTGAATCATGTGCACTTCCTTCCCATCCCGAATATACATATGTAAACATCATGTTAAAATCACAAGCACACATGACATTTTGTGTGATTGTTGCCTTTCCATCTCTACATGAAATTTGTTTTTCTGCGGGAACTGATGCACTGATATGTGTACCATCAATCGCACCTATGTAGTTCTTTAAGACATAACTCAAATAATATGAATAAGTAAACCATAATCAAATTATGTTGAAATAAAAATACAACTACAATAGAATAATAAGAATTATTTGCATACCTTAAACCAAGGATAATATTTTGAATTATTTTTAATTCTTTCAGACAACTCTTTGGACTCTTGATTTATTAGTTCCTTTCCAAATCGACAAACTTCCCTTAATACGTCCTTGAAATTGTGTGAGATTGTTTCAGTGGAATGTTGAAAGCAGATTGAAGCAACTCTATGACGAACATTATGACCAATTATGAATAAAAATGTAGCAACCTTTTCTTCAACAAACACATCTCTTGAGTCACCTAAGTAATTCTTCTCCCTCAATTCATTACATAAATTAATAAAAAATTCTTTCTTCATTCAAAATAAATCAAAACAACTTGTTCCAGATCCATTTAATACTTCAGCCACAAACTCACAACCATTCAACGAAGATGTCAAAACCTTTGCTTTGTTAAAGTATTTCTGATGATACTTATAAATCATACTACTAAAGAGAAATTCTTCGAATTCATCATCACTTGCATCAGAAGTAGAATCATCACTTTTATCAATATCAATTCTATTTAGAACCTGTCATACAATTTAACAATAAAACTTTTAGATTAGAACATTCAATAAAAAAGGTTTTATAACATAACTATAAAATTCAAAACAGTGTATAAAAACAAAAACAATCATCGACAAATAGAACAAAGTACACAATCATAAAAACAATAAACAAAGTACTAAGAAAAGTATGTCTCATAACAATCATCACAAGTTCAAGTAAGACTTTATCCTTAAAGTATAAGTACCATCCACGTTTTCTCTCAATAGACATGGCGATAAACACTTCTCTCCAATCAGGATTCATAAACTTTTCCAAAGCTTTTCCATATGCATCATGTGGAATGTCTTCCATCTCATCCAGAACAGTCACACACTTAGTAAGAGAGCAGTTTGATGTTACACATGAAGTAGTCTCCACACTCCTATCCCTAATATACCTCTCAGCTCTTGCCAAAGATGTTTTAGCCCATGCCGAAAGTGCCTCTTCCATCATCTGTGATGTAGACTCTTTCTTGGATTTTGATTTTTGTGTTTTTCTCTGTTTTTCACCCCCTCGTTTAGTAGTTGAGATTGTTTTATTATTTCTTTTTGTTGATTTGGTTGTTTTCTTTTATGAATTAACATTCCTTGTATCGTTTTCTGTGCTGGCTTGTTCTTGAGATTTTCAGACCCCTTGAACCATGGATCTCAAGTTGAACATGATGATATTGAATTGATGAGAAATGCCAAACTGTGGATTGAAACCATTGAGTATCTTGATGAATTGCAGAGCTTGTGCACTGGGGCAATGTGAAGAATTTAGATGAATGCAGCCATGGTAATGGAGTTCAAAGGTGATGAGGATGATGATCAATAGAAGAATGGAGAATGTAGATGTAGGTAGAGGCTAGCTCGAAGCAAAATGCAAAGAATCTTCTCCAAGAATGCAGAGCCAAATTCAAAGGGAGAGTGATGAACTATGAAGTGATTTTGATCAAAAGTTGTTATGATTCAGTTATGAGTGATCTTATATAGACCTGGTTAGTGTTAACTAACTCTAGTTAACAGTTAGAACTAGAGTTAGTTAACTTGAGAGTGAAGTGACCTAAGTGAATGGTGTATGGATCAATGGTGAAGCTGAACTTGCTTGGCACGATTCTAATCCAATACAGTGGTCTTCATGCTACTTATCCTGAGGGTGCTATGAAGATGAAGCCACATGAGGTTGTTTGGATCAGGTGCAGCATGCTTATCATGTTCAACATTTCTCATTTGCTTAATTTTGAAGGAGGCACATAGTGGTATAGCATGCACATATAGGTAAGCAATCATTTGAAGCTCTAAACATGAAGCCTTGTGATCATAACATGGTGACTGAAGTTTGCAAGCTTGAATAGAATAAAACCAGTTATGATTTCATGACTTAGCCTACAAGAAATCAGGATGCAAACTATGATCTTCCCTTATGAAAAACTTCAAACTCAAGGCACCAATTGAGGCAATTCTTGTGATCAAATTGAAGGTAATGCAACATAGAACAAGTTTGATGTTTACTCTAAGATGAACTATGGCCTCTAGGTACTTCAATAGTGTCATTGAACTCAATGCATAAGGCTGCATGCATGGGCCTGCAGAGATTGGGCATTCTTGGACCAATGGCCTATGCATTTTCAGTTCGAACCTTCCCTCTTTGACCCTTCATAACTCTCAATCCATTAATCATATGAAAAATCCATAAACGTGAAAGTTGTAGAGGAGACAACAATGAACAACTTTGATGTTCAAAGAAAATTAATTTGAAGCTTTCTTGATGGAGGAAAATGGCTTGAATTGTGGCACACCACCTGTTTGATGAAATGCTAGGCAGAGCGCGCGCACAGGCTGCATGACATGCTCTGCCTCTTGCCTTGTTTTGCCTTGATTTACCCAATCTTTGCATGATCATATCTCTCTCAATTTTAATGCTATGAATGAGTTCGACATATGAATTTGAAGCTTAAGATGCCCTCTTTGATTGGCTCAAGGTAGAATTTTGACAGCCCTTGTATTTTGGGAGAAGGCCTATCTTGAAATGGCTGCAAAAATGGCCAAAACTTGCCATTTTTGGAAACCCTAATTTTCCAAAAATGGTAAGTTTTGGTTTTCTTGATTTCTCTTGATTCCTCCATCATTTCTTGATCAAATTTGAACCATAGGATCCTTGTAACCCTAATTTCATGATTTTGATCTCAAAAAGTTAGGAGTTGACGTTTTTCTCAACATGGTTGACTTTTCCCCAATTCCCTGATTTTTAGTCATCTGGCCAATTGAACCTCTTCCAAAATGTTTCTATGGATGAAATTTGAACCCTAGGCACTTGACGTCATATATAAGACAATGGAATCCACTTTGGATCAAAATTTCATTGAGAAGCACAGTAGAATAGAAACCCTAATTTGATCCCTTTTCATCAGGAGATGTTGCACTGCTTGCCTCCTTTGATCAATTCAAATCTTTTCATGACTTGTGACTTCAAATGAAGACTTGTGGGATGTTGTGAACCCTTGGCACAAGGTTGAGAAGCTTTGTGGCTCCTTGGTTTCCTTTGTATAGCCTTCAATTGCTCCAATCAATGATCACATACCTATGCCTCAGTTATGATGAACATGATGCAATATCTTTGATTATTTCATGAATTTGTTTATGCTAAATGATATGCTAAATGTTGAGGAAATGAGAGGGAAAATTTTGAGGTATTACACCCGGTTATACATCGTTCCCCAAAAGAGAAACGACTTTTGAAATACAAATATATTTTATTATTTGAGGATGATATACTTGTCTAATAATTCATCATAAGCGAAGAAATTTCCATTGGTATATATGTCACACTATTTATATACTATATGTTACACTTTCAACATATTTCTTATGATATATGAAGAAAAAATAACTATAAAAAAGTATTATACACTTAAAGGGAAATCAAGCCAACACTAAAGAGTAATGAAGAAAAGTATATATGCATTTAGTTAAATGCAGAACATATCTTGCGGATTTCACCAACAGCTCCTGTCTTAACTCCAATGTTACTCATCTTTACCATTGATCTTCCAAATTCAACATTAAATGTTAATCCAAGCAACCCTCTTAAGCCCAAGTATCTTTGCACAAAGGTCTTTGTTGAATCATCATTCCACAGTGCTTGATCAGATTGAAGAATTCCACGCCCGTTTCTTAGATTAGCATAGTAAGAATTATCAAATTTGTTTTGACTTCCATTATCCAATGCAACTCTATTAGTAGCACCACTGTTTTGAGGGCAGAGTGTTTGTAATTGAGAAAGAAATGAAGGGTCAATGGAAGGATCAGCAGCACCATTTGTAGTGAAATTTCTCAATCTGTTACTGAAGAATTGACATGCTGTTGTACCAATTGTATGTCCACCTATATATTTATAAATAAACTTTATATTAACTATATATACACAAATTAAATTTTAATAAAATTAGAATATTGTGTAGGTTCAATTACTTACCAACTAAGGTGACAAGGTCTTGAGTATTAAGACCTTTTGCAGCAAACTTTTGTTTTTGCAAATCAACAGAATCACCAGGACCAGGCAAGTTATTTGCATCAGAAGCTTGTGACACACGTCCATCTCTACGTCCAGTAGGTACTGGCCAACTCAGTCCACCACTCTGCAATGCATGCATAATTTAATTAGGTCTATATTTTAAAAAAATTATTACACACTTAATATTCTCAAGTTACGTCAATTTTATTGTTAAATATATAGCTTAGTTAGTTATTTACCAGAACAACCGAATCACGAGCAGCAAGGGCAAGAATATCAGCACAAGAGACAACACCGGGACATGCAGTCTCGAGCTGTGTCTTAGCATCATCAATAACTTCATATCCTCTCAAACCAAGGTTTGGAAATGCTGTTCTCTCAGTTCCTGATCCGGCAACAAGAACAGATGCATCACAACCTTGAACAAAACAATCATGGAAGTGCATCCTAAGTAAACCAGGAGCCAAAGAAGAATCAGAGTTAACATGGGATGTAACTGTGGACTTAACAATGGATTCAGCTTTAGGACATGTACTAGAATAGAACCCTACACGTGTTCCTTGGCCATGCACTGATGTGTTTACAATACCTAAAACAAACAAAAGAAACACAACCTTAAACAAACTACCCTCCATTTAAATTACTATATTTTTGTAAAAGGGATTTAAAAAGGAGGAGTTATGATTAGTGAAGTGGAGTTAATATATGAAATGAAATATATATAGTTGTTAGGGTTGAGGTGTAATGATTGTGTAGTGGAATGCAATATGTAATGTGATGCATGAGTAAAGGTATTTATATGCAAAGGTTTAGACTTTTGGGGTCAAAATGAAGAGAATAAGTAAACAAAAACGGCATCAAGTGGGTGTTGTGAGTGGAAGACTGAGTAATAGGTTGGTGCTAGCTGGCCATAAAATTTTGTCTTCTCGTGACAAAGGTTCCTAACATTAGTGCCATATATGCAATTGCCAATTGGTTTCCGCATGAGAGATTAGAAAAGGGAATGAATAATGTGTGTGAATGTCAAATATAAGTGCGGTTTACTTTATCTTATTATCGATTATGACTAGAATGTGTCAAATCCAAGGCCATTTCGGATGGCTTACTTTCTCATTTTCTCCATGCAGGTATACTATAGGATTGGTTCCTTTTAGTGCCTCACTGATTGATTGACTTTTAGTTTTAGTTTTTAAACAACTAAAATGGAGGGAATCAGTATATTCCTCTCATCGAATGTGCATCATTGATTTTAGAGTTTTTGTCTAAATCAACTTTATCAATTCAGCTTATAATAAGTTAAGAAGTGTCACTATTTCTAATTTTTATCTTTAATCCAATATAAGATTTTTTTTTAATATATCCACTCATGCCTATCCTATTATTATTATTATTATTATTATTATTATTATTATTATTATTATTATTATTAGGGTTAATTATATAAAATCCCCCTATCATTAGGGCGGGATTCGGTTTTATCTCCCTGAAGTTTTTTTTAATGAACTCCCCCTTATAAAATCAAAAATCATATTTCACCATCCCCTTTTACTATCTGTGCAACTAGGGTTCATGTTGTTCTCTTTTCCTGCAATTAGGGTTCATGTTCATGCTCTTCCATTTTTCTGCACCAAACTTCATCTCCATCTCTCTCGAAACATCCATCTACCCCTCCTCTTCACCAAACCTCATCTCCATCCTCATCACAACCCAAACACAGATCTGCGCAGTGAGAAAGAGAGATTGATGAGAAAAACAGAGAGATTGAGAACGAGATCAAAGAAGAAAAGGAAACAAATTGCAAGTCGAGTATGAAAGAGAGAGCACGACCGAGAGAGACGCAGTGGAAGAAGTTGATTGAAGCTCAGATGAACAGTGCCGCTGTGAATCATTGTCGAAGAAGGGGATTGTGCGTTCGTTTTTTGCCGTTTGAAGATGAACAGTGCAGTCGACTCACCTTTTGAGAGAGAGGGAGATTTTCATGACATCGCAAAAGGGGATTGTGCGCTATATGTGAAGGATGGTGCGACGAAGGGATTGTGAGCAAATTGACATCGCAGAAGGGGACAGTGCAGTCGACTCACGTTTTTTGCTGTTTTTGCTGGGTTTTGTTGATTTTTGCTGGGTACATTTTTATTCAATTAAGATTCTGGGGATTTTTTTATAAATGTTTTGAACATTAAACATAAGTCTATACATGCAAACACTATATATTTCTTGTTTCTGGATCAACATACAAAATGCTTTTGGTGAAGCACTTAATTAAATTTTTTTTCTAGAATATCTTCTCATGCATCTGTAAAAATTGATGATGGATGTTTCAATTTAGGGATTCAATTTGAAGATGAATGTTTCAATTTGGGGTTTGGGGAAGATGATGAATAGTGACACAGTAAAAATGGTGGTGAAATATGATTTTTGATTTTATAAGGGGAAGTTTATTAAAAAAAAACTTCAGGGGGGCAAAACTGAATCCTGTCCTAATGGTAGGGGGTTTTATATAATTAACCCTTATTATTATTATTATTATTATTATTATTATTATTATTATTATTATTAGGTGGGGGATTTTTTTTTTAATAAATTCACTCATGCCTATCCAATATAAGTTTTTTTTTTAATATATCCACTCATTCCTACGAAAAAAATTTAGAAGGTGGGGGATGATCATTTTGTAAAAGCTTTTCGTGGACTCTATCTTTAACAAATGTGAGAGTTGGATTTTTTCATATACATCTCCGAATGTCCAACACTATTAGGCTTTATATGTGGATATAAACGATGTGTGTGACCCAAATTATCGATATATATATGTAAGAATTGATTTTTCCAATATATCCTATTGCATCCAACATCATTGGATTTGGCACACATATAAATAGTATGTGATCTGAATCAATTGACTCTAATACAATATAGAGTTTTAGTCTAACTGATCAGTCTTATAAAGTGAGGGATATCACTCTATATAAAATATTTTCAATTTTTATATCTAATCAATTTGGGACATATAAGATTTTCTCAATAATTGTATAGATTATTTTCTAATATATATATATATATATATATATATATATATATATATATATATATATATATATATATATATATATATATATATATATATATATATATATATATATATATATATATATATATATATATATATATATATATATATATATATATATTGTGGAATCGGAATTGTCATTAGTGCAAAGTGACCGATATAATTTTAAAATTTACATTCATTATATTTAAAACGGATGTAAATGTACAAAGTGACGAATATAATTTTAAAATCTACACCCATTATCCTCAAAACGGGTGTAAATTGGAAACAAAATGGCAAATTTGTAAATGAAATATTATTTAAAGTAGTAATGCGTAACAATAGACACCCTATTATTAAAAATTGGTGTAAATTAAAAATATTATTATAACAATATCTCTATTACTCTCACTAAAAGTAAAACATAAGTAAATTAAGATAAACTAAAAAATAATTGTATTTTTAGTAACCCTAAATATGAATCTTAAACATATTAATAAACCATTATATATTTTATCAAATATAATTTAGATAAGTAAATAAATTAAATGATGTAAATTAATTAAATTTATATTGTGGAAATAAAATAATATAATTTAGATAAGTAAATAAATTAAATGATGTAAATTAATTAAATTTATATTGTGGAAATAAAATAATAAGAAAACATTTATCAAATATCAAATCTAACACACTGCATCTACGTCGATAAAAACCCTTTTGAAACCCTATTTCTCTCTATACCCATTTCTATTCATCTCATCGTGAGAAAATCCATTTCTCTCTAAATCATTGCGAGCTCCATTGTCTTCATCTCATCGTGAGCTCATGCCATTCTTCTCATTACAAGCTCCATCTCCATCATCGCATGACCATTTTCTCATCGCACATCCGAGAATCCTCTCTCATTTCTCATCAATGCACAACCATTCTCACCACTCAATGATGACATACACGGTAAAAAATCCAGACTAATTGGTATGTCTTTCTTTTTTCAATTAGGGTTTAAACTTTTAGATAGAATATTAGGGTTTAAATTTTTAGGTAAAACATTAGGGATTAATCTTTTAGGTAGAACAAAATAGACACAATTTGTTGATAATTATGTTTACTAATTTATGTTGTATTTGATGTTGAATGATGAAAAAAATGAATTGGATTATCATTGATATGTTCATAGATGAGACTTTTCCCTATTACATTATCTTTTTTCAGATTATTTGTCGTAAATGATGTTTTGTCAAGACATTACATTACTTCCATGTTAATGCATTCTGATTGATGTGTAGTTATGCCGCTTGAAGCACAATTGAGGAACCCCAAAGGCAAAGAATTAGGTCGTTGCAGGTTCTGTTAAAGGGAAGCCCAAGATATAGGCGTATGATAAGGATAAAAAGTAAGGAGTTAGAGGACTGGTGATTCCTGCTAAGGTATATTATTTGTTCATTTGGTATTATTAATTCAATTTGTTTTATCAAGTGCTGATTGTTCTTTAGGCCAAGATGCTCCAATAATTAGAACGCAAATTGAAGCTAGACCTGGAGACCTGTTGGTTGTTGTTGTTGCTGTTACAGAGTACTCATACTGCTACTGTACAACATAAGAAACCAACTTCTTATGTTGATTGCATAATTATAGGTGGATCCACAGTAAGTTCACAGTTTATACTGAAGCAAAAAGTGTCTACGGCATTGTCAAAAGGAAGTACTCTTAAAGCAGGTTTATTATTGTATTCCTCTCCTAGATGAAAACTTACTTCCTATTATCCTTTTTTATATATGCTAAATGACATCTTGTGGATGTCGTGTCAATGTAGGTGTCATTTTCGGGGTGTCATTGTTTCATAGTTTAGTTTAATATATAAATGATATGTTGTTTTTCTTCCTGCATCAGGGGATGGATTGGTTTGAGATATCATGTGAACCCAATTTTCTATTTTTCCTTTGATGAATGATAATAGTAAACTAATTCACAACTTTAGATTTGGAAAGCATCATGTTTTGCATTGTGATTTATTTTATTTTATTTAGATTTGTAAATTATTGAATTTTGTCTTTTTATATAGGGATCAATGGCCACTGTGAGAAGTCTGAAAATTAAGACGAGTGTAACACCCTTCTAACCCCATAAAATGAAACACAACAATCACTTAAATAAATCAGAGTACGACTTAGAAAGGTGCCACATTTTCTTTGTAAAACGTCTTAACAACTTTATTGCTCCATCATACGGGCTTTTCAAAACATTTAGAATATTCATTTTTCTTTCATAAGTCAATAATCAACAAAACTCTGCAGCGGAATTAGAACTTCATAAAACTTCATTTATTTCATCTAAAATACCAAGACTTTAGGTCTTTGTCAACTATCATTAATAAATATAACTAGCATCTAGTAACTCAAGAAAATAAGCAACATATTATTCACTTAAATGTGGCACACCCGATGTTACATCTATCAGAGCAAGACACCATATCACTAAAATAAGCGACGCATAAACAATACTTCCAGCTACATCCAAGCACCAAACTATTATTAAGTATCTGCATGATGGCATAATAAACCATCACCAAAGGCGGGCAGGGTGAGTAATCACAAATCAATATAATCGACATAAAGTAAAGATAATCATACAACAGTTCATCATATAGAAACACAACAAAGCTCTCATTCATCAACACATCATCAAACTCATCAAACATCTAGTCAACACATATGCATCATGTTATGCCACCAAGAATGAAATGCAATCCTCTTAATATGCATGTGGTACCGATTCATCATCATGGATGCACACTGGACCATCAACCCTCCACAGGGGAGCACAATATAAACAACAACACCTCAATCCATACAATGGGATTGAATCATCAATGTTCACAAGTATGCCATGAATGCAACACTGCAACAACATCAACATAATCATCATAATCGACACGTGCATCGACAATCATGTAAATATTCATCATAATCTTCACAAGACATATATACCTCAATCATGTCATCTATCAACATATACTTATCGTCACATAATAATCATAAACATCAAAATGTAGCATCACAACTCCATTTCACATTCAATCATCATAATTCATCTTATCGACATGTTCATCATTTAGCAAGTATAAACATTAATTATTCACAATATCTATTTATTCCATCATAGCATCATTATAGTTTCATCATTCACATATTTCATACCATCATAAGAAATTAACATATAAATCATCATATAATCAACCTACATCTTACTTTATTTCAATCACAAATTTCTCACGAAAACATAAACATAATCATGGCAACAATTCACAACATCATCATAGCAACATAAGACAGCAAAACAAGTCACTACCAATAATTTGGAACAAGAAAACATTTTTCAAAAGGTTCCCGGTCTCGCTAAGCGACCATCGAGCTCGCTAAGCGAGCTACTCTCTGTTTGCGCAACTCTCAAAGTTTTACTTGCTCGCTAAGTGAGCTAGGCGATTTCACAAAACCCCAGTATACGAATAACAACAACTCATATGATTTTTCACCCTAAAAACACAGTTTTCTCTTCAATTAATCACCAATTCAGCAATAGAACATCAGACCAACTCACATGCATCGTATACAACATAAAATACAACACAATTCATCGCTAATTTCCTCAATTTTATTCATCAAATCCTAGGTTTGACCTAAAACCCCAATTCACCCCCGTTACCTAAACTCTACATCAAAATATATTGAAAAGCAATACTCCACATACCTTAGAGTGAAGCTTTTCTATAGTCTTCATAATAAATCTTTGGAAACCTCTTCAAACCCTCGTTCCTCTTCATCGTTCTTCATACCTCTTCTCCCAAAAGCGGTCGTAAAATGATTGTATTCCCAGTCTCAATTTCCTTTTGTCAAAATTACTCCTAGGATCCCAAATACTCTTTTCCAACTTTGCCCTGAACTTAGTCTCCACAAATTACCAACATATCCTCAAGACCTCTACTTATTTTATTTTAATTAAATAATAATAATTTGAATAATCTAAAACAATTATCCTTAATATTATTATTCACTAAAATAATTAAAATATTCTTATCATCAACACAACAATAGTCAACCAACACCAAATAATCGACAACAACAAGCTACACATTTAAATCACGAAATCGGGGTGTTATAACGAGCACAAGCAAAAGACTTGTTAGATTAGGTCTATTCTTAGTGGTTTATTGTCAAAATACCATTTCTAGTTTTTAGGGTTTGGATTTTTATTCTATAAGTTTTATTGGAGTGTGTTGTGTGTGGGTGTTTGGTAAGGGAAATTAATGGCTTTCAGTTTTTGAATTATGGATGATTAGTTTTATTTATTAGGTTATCATCTCTGTAGCAACAACACCTCTAACTAAATGTGTGTTGATGTTCAAAATCCGTCTTTGATATTCCAATAGTACATAAGATTCAGCTTAATTGAGTCTCCCTCAAAAACATAGTTAAAGAAAAGTTCATTGTTCTAGAAAATATCCAGTGGTTTGAATTTCTGGAAGGCAAGCAAGGAAAAGCCATGCATGCACTTGAGTTGGTGGGACTAGGAAGATTGGCCAAGGAAAAGCCAAAGATGCTTTCAAGTGGCCAGCAAAGAAGATTACAACTTGTCATATTGCTCGCAATTGATAGCCCCATATGTCATATTTAAAAGTTGTACCGACACATTTGAGTGGATGCATCAAAGTATGTTTCATATTTGGATTTCTTCATTTCTCTAATTATGAGTTTAACAATGTGATCGATATCAAGTTTGCTTAGATTTTATTTGTATTTTCTTACCTATATCATGTTATTCATTATGTATAAAGATTGGTAGATCACCAAGACAAATAAATTTCTCAATTGCCTTTGTTGACGAGAGGAAAACACTATTGATTGTTTTCTTCATTATGTATAAAGATTGGTAGATCACCAAAGATAAATAAAGAATGGATTTCTTCATTTCTCTAGTGTTTGAATATTAATTGTTTTCCATCAGGTTCGACGGGGAAATCCGTTAGGAGAAAATAACTTAACAACCATTGTTGAAAGGATAATGGCACAAAATAGGGTTAGTATGGGCCTACAAAGACCAAATTACACATCTCATATGTCAGAATATCTGTTGCATACTGAACTACCAAGGGGGTTGAAGGTCCATAAGTAAAAGTTTGCTGGCAGCACTAATGAATCTACAGTCGAACACATTTCTTAATACCTGACTGAGGCAGGTAACATAGCCCATAATGTAAGCCTGAGGGTGAGATACTTTCCTAGTTCTCTCACAAAGAATGATTTCACATGGTTCACCACCCTCCCTCCTAATTCGATCAATGATTGGGCATGTTTAGAGAGGTTGTTTCATGAGCAATTTTACATGGGGAAATCTAAGATTAGCTTGAAAGAAATGTCAAGCGTCAAGCGAAAGTTTGTTGAGTCAATAAATGATTATTTAAATCGATTTCGATTATTAAAAACATGGTGCTTCTCTTAGGTTCCTAATCATGAGCTTGTTGAAATGGATGTTGGAGGTCTAGATAATTCCATTAGGAAGAAACTAGATACTCAATATCTGAGGGATATGTCCTAGTTAGTAGACAGAGTTCGACAGGTTGAAAGCTTGAATGTCGATAAGGTCAGAGCGAGTAAGGGTAAGAAAGAGCGTATAACTTATGTTGACATGGAATACCAAGACTTAGTGTCTGAAGTCGAGTATGGCCATGTCGAGCAGTTTGAGGTTGATGTGGCTGAGTTAAAGTCAGGCCCCCCATATGTGTGTAAGTTGCTTACGCCTGCAATGGGAAGGATCCTACAGAACCTAAAGAAAATGATAAATTCCCTAAGAAAACTTACACTTTTGAAGTAGCCAAATGCAATGATATTTTCAATATGTTGGTTACGAATGGTCAAGTCCTTGTGCCTCTAGACGCAAAAGTGTCACCATTAGTGGAAAGAAAGAAACGAGGGTTTTGTAAGTTTCATAATTTATTAGGATATAAAACCTCACAATGTTTTATTTTCAGGGATCTTGTTCAGAATGCATTGAACAAAGGCAGACTGAAATTTGCTAAGGGAAAGACACCTATCAAGATTGACTCCGACCATTGCAAGTTAAAAATGCTAGTTACATAGAGACTGTTGTAGTTACATGGTTGAAATCACTGAGGATTTCGACATGGTTGAATTTGAAGAGAGTGAGAATCACATCTAAGTTGTGTTCCCAAAGACTGGGGAAAGTCTTGTGGAACTCCTTTACAGGTGTCAAACTAAAGACTATGAGGTGGTTGTGTCCTCGATATGGCATTGTGTTAGATAAGAAGGCTACCAAAAAGGTCGAAAGTGCTCAGAAAGCAAAGGAGAAAGAAAATAAAAGGAAGGTTGTGCCTCACTCTTACTTCAACAAGATAGGAGTGCCACAGAGGAGGGAATATGCACCTGGTCCACAGAGGGCTTGGCATAATACTTACAAGCATACAACCAACACTCCCCAAGGGAAGTGGATCAAGCCTGCTGGAAGAGCATGATAGGAATCCAAAGTGGAGGAATTTTGAAATTGGTTGATGGTCTTCTATGACTTATCGATAGAATTTCCAAATGTAAAAGAGACGCTCTTACGGGCCTAGTACCAATTTTAAAGGGAAAAATCTTATGACAGGATACAATGGAGACAATTCCAGAGGAAGAAGAAGGCATATAGGAATGTTGCAGGGCCGAGTAACACTAAGTAACATCTGAAGCAAGCAAATGATCAGACAAAAAAAAGCCAGTGAGGAGGAAGTTGTTCTCTCCCAAGACGAGTTTAACAAAAGGGAAGGTCAGAGAAGATGAACAGGCAAAATAAGACGAATTGGTGACAAACAACTTTGACTCCGGGTCGGAAGGTAATTTCGACGTATTATGCAATGTCGTTTATGTGCTCCCCATGGAGTATGATCACATGATAAAGGTTGCTAAGATTGAGGATTGTGAGGAGGAATAATTGGCAAAACCCAAGCCAAATTGCTATTTTGTGATGAATAATGGATGTATAGATTTGTGATGAAAAAGAATCAAACTTTTTTATTTTTGAAAAAAATACATAATCCATTGGATCATTAAAATATGTTGGATGAATTGGATCAATCCATACATATAAATGGATGAATTTAGTCAAATCCATTAACTTACTTTTATGTGGATGATAGATTGAATGAATTTTTTGGTGGATGGATTGGATGGATTTTGTCTTAATGGATCCAATTGTCATCCTAGTTGATATAAAATAGTCTTAGAAAATTGTCTAGAAAAAAACATATGATACTGATTTCTTGGATGATAATTTACAAAATATCAATTGTCTATTTATAGGCTCAAGTCACCAACCTCTCAATGGTTGTGAATGTTTCTACGTTATTTTAATTTTTTTAAATGTTTCATGATAGATTAGTATCATGATAGTTATAGATTCTTCTATCATTTCCATACACTTATAGAAATACATTTTTCTACCTTTTTTCATACACATTTTTTCTAGGATCTTCTACCATTTTCATATACATTATATTTAGGCATGATTGAAATTGATCCTTTAGGATATTTAATTGTAACCGATTGGTCCTTATTCCTTATCAACTTTAATGTCAATATATGTATTTTTGGACGGAATCTTTAAAAAAAAAGGACAACGATGTAGACGTTGGACAACTTAAAAGACTGACTTTTAGTAAAAAAAAATAAAAAAAATTTAAGGACCAATCGAATACAATTAAATATCTTAAAGAATCTCTGGTATAATTTTATCTTATATTTAAAAAAATATTTAAAAATGTGTATCAATTTCTACAATATTTTTAAATATAACTAATATTGACATGTTATTTAATTAATCACAATATTTATAAAAACAAATTAATATTATTATTTGACGATGATTTTAGTACAATTGTCAAATAATTAATCACAAACCAGAAAAATCCATTGGTATATATTTCACACTTTTTTATACTTTTACACTTCCAACATATTTCTTATGAATTGAAAAAAAAAAAAAAAAAAACTATAATATAACTAAGTATTATACACTTAAATGGCAAGCATGCCAACAACACTAAAGACTAATGAAGAAAAATATATATATTCATTTAGTTAAATGCAGAACACTTCTTGCGGATTTCACCAACAGCTCCTGTCTTAACTCCAATGTTACTCATCTTTACCATTGATCTTCCAAATTCAACATTAAATGTTAATCCAAGTAGCCCTCTTAAACCCAAATATCTTTGCACAAAGGTCTTTGTTGAATCATCGTTCCACAAAGCTTGATCCGATTGAAGAATTCCACGTCCGTTCCTTAGATTAGCATAGTAAGAATTATCAAATTTGTTTTGACTTCCATTATCCAATGCAACTCTATTAGTAGCACCACTGTTTTGAGGGCAGAGTGTTTGTAATTGAGAAAGAAATGAAGGGTCAATGGAAGGATCAGCAGCACCATTTGTAGTGAAATTTCTCAATCTGTTACTGAAGAATTGACATGCTGTTGTACCAATTGTATGTCCACCTATATATTTATAAATAAACTTTATATTAACTATATATACACAAATTAAATTTTAATAAAATTAGAATATTGTGTAGGTTCAATTACTTACCAACTAAGGTGACAAGGTCTTGAGTATTAAGACCTTTTGCAGCAAACTTTTGTTTTTGCAAATCAACAGAATCACCAGGACCAGGCAAGTTATTTGCATCAGAAGCTTGTGACACACGTCCATCTCTACGTCCAGTAGGTACTGGCCAACTCAGTCCACCACTCTGCAATGCATGCATAATTTAATTAGGTCTATATTTTAAAAAAATTATTACACACTTAATATTCTCAAGTTACGTCAATTTTATTGTTAAATATATAGCTTAGTTAGTTATTTACCAGAACAACCGAATCACGAGCAGCAAGGGCAAGAATATCAGCACAAGAGACAACACCGGGACATGCAGTCTCGAGCTGTGTCTTAGCATCATCAATAACTTCATATCCTCTCAAACCAAGGTTTGGAAATGCTGTTCTCTCAGTTCCTGATCCGGCAACAAGAACAGATGCATCACAACCTTGAACAAAACAATCATGGAAGTGCATCCTAAGTAAACCAGGAGCCAAAGAAGAATCAGAGTTAACATGGGATGTAACTGTGGACTTAACAATGGATTCAGCTTTAGGACATGTACTAGAATAGAACCCTACACGTGTTCCTTGGCCATGCACTGATGTGTTTACAATACCTAAAACAAACAAAAGAAACACAACCTTAAACAAACTACCCTCCATTTAAATTACTATATTTTTGTAAAAGGGATTTAAAAAGGAGGAGTTATGATTAGTGAAGTGGAGTTAATATATGAAATGAAATATATATAGTTGTTAGGGTTGAGGTGTAATGATTGTGTAGTGGAATGCAATATGTAATGTGATGCATGAGTAAAGGTATTTATATGCAAAGGTTTAGACTTTTGGGGTCAAAATGAAGAGAATAAGTAAACAAAAACGGCATCAAGTGGGTGTTGTGAGTGGAAGACTGAGTAATAGGTTGGTGCTAGCTGGCCATAAAATTTTGTCTTCTCGTGACAAAGGTTCTAATTATGAAGCTAGAATGCAATACAATAAGTTTCCGCGTGAAAGATTGTATGTGAATGTCAAATATTAGTGCGGTTTGCTTTATCTTATTATCGATCATGACTTGATTGTGTCAAATCCAAGGCCACTTTGGATGGCTTACTTTTTCATTTTATCCATGCAATATGATATAGGATTAGGATTGGTTCCTTTTATGAGTGCTTCATTGATTAATTGACTTTTAATTTTAGTTTTCATACAACTAAAATTGAGTGAATCATTATATTCCTCTCATTATTTGTATAATTGGATAGATCTATTTTCATTCAATTATATATGCAATTAGAAAATCATATTTTGTGAAGAAATTTCGGACTAAATTGATTTTATCTCAAACTATGCTAAGACTCAACATTTAGAGAATATGTGGCATATTAATTAGTAAAGAAATTGTCATCTTACAAATCATGTGGCATATAAGTAAAGAAATTGTCATCTTTAAAAATCAGTTTATATAGATGAGTTAATTAAATCAAGTTCTAATTTTAAAATAATACTAGACACTGATTTAAGATTTATTAAATTATTAGCTATTAAATTTCTTTTATCGAGTTATCCATCATTTATATTTATGTACAAAATTCAATAGTGTTGGACATGACAAAATGTGTTAAAGAGTTTCACTTCAGAAAATATGACATAAACATATGTTTATAAATTTCAAACTAAATTGATATAATCTCAAATTATATTATGTTAAGAGTCTCACAATGAACAATTTGTGACATGAACAAGGAAGGTGGCGTGTATAAGGATGGTAAAAAAAAAACATACATGTGGATACTTGATCCGTCATGGATGCAGGTTTGATGATTTATTGTGTGTGTATCCACGAGTAAAATCAGCGGGTATTTAATTACTCGTTAGTCTATGGGTATTGTTCACTAGTGTTATTGGTAAACAATCACTTAGTTTTGAGTTAATTACTTAAAGGACCAAACTAGTAATCCTATGGAAAGTTTATGTTGAATCTCTATGGGTATGTATTTCGATCTTATTGGATTTCTAGCAATGAATATATAGTGTTTTCAATGAAGTAACTATGTTGTAAATGTGACTAATAAACTATTTCCGACTGTGTCAAAAACTAGCCTTTAAACACCGAAAGAAATGAATATAAAAGAACTTTAAATAGATAAAGATGTATTTGCATAAATGTAAAAATGGTAGACAAGTATATTTTCTTCAGGAAACTCGTTTCTCTCTTATGTGCGGGTACTTTGAGTGTGATCAAAGTTTATAATGTTTTTGCCACCACTTATCCTAACACTAGAATCCCTATTTATAATGCTATAAATTGTCTTCCAACGTTCAAATGATCCTTCGTCTGATATGTCATCCCTGCATGTAAATTGATGCTTGATTTGACCTTCATCTGTCCTTGTTAATTTGGATAAGACTAACAATGTTATTTCAGTTTGAATTTCAAATTCGTTCCTCAACCAGATTATTTGACTCTGACTTTTATTGCCCATGTGGCAAGTCTTTCAGTCGAAACATAACTTAATTTTACCTATGTTTGGAGAAATTCCACTTGGCTTCCTTGTCGAATTTCATCTTGGAATTTATTGGCTAACAAATTGCCCCTAAAAATGTCACTTTCGATTTTATTGTTTAAAGAAATATATGGTATTTTTGAGGTTTTGACATTGTTAGAAGTCGTGTTGTGACGTCGTTGCCATCATGGCTACACCCTATAACTTCTTTTCAAGCGTGTAAGCCTAAACTAGTCATCATGGCTCCGAGTTCCCAAGAAATTGTGGCCATGTTTGGAGGTCGAACTTCCCACTTCATCACACATTAGTGGGACATATGTCACAAAGTTCCTTTTTTATTTCTTTTTCAAGAAAAACTAAAATTGAACAGTTTCTTTTCTCCAAAACTATAAATAGTTTCTTTCTCACTTCTGAACATTTTCCTTTCAAATTTTCTTCAATCTTTCACAAAGCTTTCAACTTTTCTTCTTGCAAAAAACATAACTTCGTATCACACAAAATGGCTCACAAATCATCCTCTAAACCAGATATCCTTGTGGGCACATCTATCATCACTCATACTCTCACTAGGAACCAACTATATGTTCCTGAGCCTCCTCTTCAAGAGGAAAAAACACTTATTTAGAAGTCACTGTTATTTATTCCTTTTACTATTGTAGAGATTACTCATGCTATCTCTTGTCCTTTTCCTGATATAAACACCAATGTCGATATGGTTAGTAAATTTTTACCTTGTTACCATCAGACACAACCTCTAGCAACCATGAAAGACATTTTAGATTTTAGTTATATGACTAGTCGCGTCTTTCACTCTATCCCTTATACCAACTAGTTAAATTATATTAATAGGTTGAATAAGGTAAAGTCCCAAAAGGGACACTTTTGGAAGGATTGTAGTCTCTTCGACCTGATTCAAATATTTAGAGTAGGTCTCATATATAACCAAAACGTGATGTTAGCTACACTACACTTTTGGGAGGGTTCGATGAAAGCCTTCCAATTGCGTTGTGGCATACTCACCCAAACCTTATTCGAATTAGCTTTCATCATTGATCTTCGACTAATAGGTGAAGTGTGTGATCCATTTGTCGATATAGATGACACCATTGGATTTAACTCGAAGCGGGCTAGCTTCACCAATTTCATTGTTGGTTACTTCGACGAACCTACAACAAAAGTTTCTGATAAAGAGCAAGTGGCCTTCTTGTATTTATGGTTGTCTCATTTTATCTTCTGACTGAGTTCTCTACAAGTGGCCAAATCCTTTGTCACTCGCACCAATCAACTTCATGTTGGGAGAATTTCTGCCTTAGCCAATTAATTTTGGCTACACTCTATGAATATTTAATCTTAGTATCACATGCCATTAAATCGTTTAGTACGACCACTACAACAAACAAGATCTTAGACAGCGCTTTTTTTAGCCTTAGACAGCGCTTTAAAGCGCTGTCTAAACCTCCGCTGCTAAAGGTTTAGACAGCGCTTTTTAAAATGTGAAAAGCGCTGTCTAATCCCCCACCCTTAGACAGCGCTTTGGCCAAAAGCGCTTTAAAAGACCCTCTTAATTTAAATTTTTTAGGTACACATTAGACAGCGCTTTTCAAAAGCGCTGTCTAAGCCCCTACCTTAGACAGCGCTTTGGCCAAAAGCGCTGTCTAAGCCCCTCCTATTTTAATTTTTTTAGGTATACCTTAGACAGCGCTTTTGGCCAAAGCGCTGTCTAAGCCCCCACCTTAGACAGCGCTTTGGCCTAAAGCGCTTTCTAATCCCCCCCTTAGACAGCGCTTTTGCCAAAAGCGCTGTCTAAAGTAAACGAAATTTTTTGTAGGATTTGTTTGTAACCACATTTTTTCCAGGTTTATAAACCAGAATTGGTACCTGTTTTCAACCAGATTTTTGCAGTCAATTATCACATTTTATATATGCCATTTTGGCCTTTTTTTACCAAAATTTGGCTAACCAATTCAAACCAATTCAAACCAAATTTGCCATAAATGTATCAAAATATATACAAATTTATGTTTACATTTATAAGTCATTACATATACTACTACAAATGTACACATTAATTACACACTTTGAGCTCTATCATGTATTGACACCACTCCTCTTTGATTTCGTCCACTTGATCCTTTGTATAAGATGCACACTTGAATTCATCAAAGTACTACATAATAATATAACATATTTTGAATTAATTCCAACTATTTAATTATATGAGATATGTGTAAATATAAAAATAACTCATAAGTTAGAAATACATACATCGGTGGGAATCTCTAATCGGCCCAACATGAGAGTATCTCGCATAAACCTCAACATGAAATACCCGCAATCTATTTCATTACGTTGAAGAGGACACTACATATGAAAAAAAAATATGAATTATAAATCCTAAGTTTTATCAAGTGTAGTCATCACTAATATAATAAAAAACGCGGTAATTAAAAATATACCGCCACTTTAATCCATGAAATGGAGTTGGCGCCCCTCCTTGAGGTCTGGATAACTCGTTGGGCACGAAAAGCTTGTAGGACGCTAATAAAATAAAAATGAAGCAATTAGAACAATTCACATAAACTAAGAAAAATTTTGAACATTCTCACTTACGTGTCAATTAGGTCCTTCATAACCGGGTATGTTGTCCAATCATTTCCTAACGAGTCAAGATAATACACAATTTCTCGGATAGGATTGATTGCGAGCAACAACCAATGTCCACTGTAATGATTAGGCAAATGTTAGATGGTAACTTGGAAAATAATTATTATAGATGAATTTAGAATGAAATGCTAACCCGGTATTAAACGGTAAAAAAAACAACTTCTCCGCATTTTTATTCTCCACGAGGATCCGAAGAACGTACTCCGTCACGGTATCCGGTCTACTTATCATTAAAGTATAGTTGACGGTCGCGGGTGCTAAGAATCCGAATGACACGTCCAAACCATTGGGGCGCATCCATTTGTCATACAAAAACCTAATATAAAAACATCATTAACATAAAGTAAACATCATTAAAATAAGTTGTTTAATTAATAAAACAAAGTATGCCGAATTTACCTAACATATGTATTGACAACGTTGACGCCGATTTCTTCACGACCAAAAACTTGCATGAAGTCCTCATTACCAATCATTTGTTCGTAATCAAAGCCGAAAATCCCTACCTCCATAGGTATAGTCCGAACACCTCCGGTCGGTATATCGGTCATCTCTAGAAATGTCCTGAGGCACGACCTATACTTGGTGGTAGGTTTTTTCCTAGCTACGGACTTCTTAGCACCAGAACTTTGTACCCGTGCGGAGGCGTTGCTAACCTCCTTTTTTTGTTGTGCGGAGGCATTGCTAGCCTCATTTTCTTGAACCTACATGTCATATAAATAGTTAGATCAAATTAAGAATGTAACAACTTCCATGAATATATGTCATATAATTGTATATTACCTCTTTTCTTGAAACCGTGGACTCGGTATGCCGTGGAATCGCAGTTTCTTTTGATTTGGATTGTGTGGGAGTCTATTTAACATAGGAAAATATGTAAGTAAAATTTTAAGCATAAATTTTAAACTTTGAATATACCAAGGAAAGTTAACATAAGTTTTAATCATACCTCATATCCTACGCATATGAGGTTTGTCGGCCATGCAACAAACGAACCTACTGCTTCGTGCACCGTTGTTGCATCCGAATCATCACTAGGATATGGTAATGCTGCATTCGGCTCAACTGCAATATCAACTGATACCTTCAAACATCCAGCAGGGAGCTCTCTAGTGTGGAGTAATACTCCGCTAACGTTATGCACTTTTCCCTTGCCAACCATCCGATAGTATGGTGACGACAAATACAGCTGACAATGGGAAATGCCCTAAAATCAATAATAACAAGAAATCGTTAATGTGTATATATGTCAAATACATAATTTAAGAAAATAGTTCAATTTAAGACAATTATATGTAATTACCTCTGGAATGTTCGGCTGAAAGGTACAGTTGATACTGTCTTTGTCCGAAGCATCTCTGTATACTGTTGAGGCGCTAGCCTCTCTTTCTCTCCTCAATGCATCAAGCTCAGCTTGCATGGCTTCCATTCTTGCATGAAGCTCCCGATTACTAGGAGCCTTTCCTTTTTTAATACTCATGGAGGTCGGAGTGACTCCAAATCCCTTACCCCTCACCCGACCAGAGTACTCAGGGACATCTAATGCCCGACCAAGTATGCTCCTAGTATCATCGGGAGATAAAGACTGAGATAGCTCCTCCTGAAAAATCATATGAATATCGTACAATTGTCAAATATTTGTGTATAAAAATGTTATTCAATTAATGAAAAAATGTTATACTTACACATTTCTGGTATACTTGTAAAACTTCTTCTTGAGGAACTCCAGATTTGCCCACACGGGCTTCCTTCCACAAAACATGTGCAGGAAGAGATGATTCTGAACTTTCCTCCTTCTGCAGCTACACATTAAGTCATACAATTTGATCAGATAAAACTAATATATGATGAACAAATTTGTTATCGCAATTTAAAAATACGTACCATGGATTGTTCTAAACGTCCATATCCGACACGTCCTTTTCGGTACGGATATGCGGGACTTGATGCTCTTTCCCGATTTGTAGCACTTATTCTTTGAAAAACCGGGTCTTGTCTTTTGGATTTGAACGCTTCCCATTCTTCAGCCGATATCAAACTTTCATATTTTTTGGGAAGTTCCGCATCCACAAAATTACCATCCGCATCCTTAAGGAACTTGGATGATAAAAATGTCCGAAACCCTCTTAGAAGCTTTCCGGCCAATTTCATACAAAAGCCTCTTCTTTCTTCTTCGATGTTAAAACATCGCTAAGAAAAACATACAGATTGATAGTTAGTATCGGTAATTGAAAAAACATAATTGAAAAAACATGATTGTACCTTTATCTCACTCCAAATTTTATCTTTGGACTCTTTCAGCTCTTTGTTTCTCCAATCATCACATGTAATGGGAATTTCATTCCTTACTAGTGCACCGATAAAACTAGTTAAGGTATGCCCATTAGGTTCTATAAGCTGTCCCTGGGTGCTCCAATAGACATCTAGTATGATGCCTCGAGATCTTCCTTGGACCACCCTTCTCATTACTGTGATGCCTCTTCGAATTTCTTCTTCCGCGGATACTTTTTTAGGAACTTCCTCAGGTTGGTCATCAGCCATGTCTAACCTGTAATAAACCAAGGAAACCATCAAATATCAAATATAACTTATAATCAAAGCAATTGAAAACAAAAAAATAAAGAAATCATGCATTATCATATATAACTTATAATCAAAGTAATTGAAAACAAAAAAATAAGGAAATCATGCATTATCACATATAACTTATAATCAAAACAATCGAAAAAATAAAATAAAGAAACCATGGATAATTTACCTAAGTCACTAACATCTCTTTCTTTTCTTTGTTGGAATATTAATCACTTGTTTCTTAGCAATGCGTACGGATGAATTGATCCAAATTCCCTCATTATGATCGTTTCTTATATATGACTCATCCGGTATAAGATCCTCAACTTCATCATTTCTATTCAACTCATTCCGTCTAATGCATGACTCATTCTCAACATCAATATCACATTGATCGACACCGCTATCATCAGTCACTTTGTTAGAGAAAAGCACTATAGACCATTTTGTACTCTTCGGGTCATTCACATAGAACACTTGTTTAGCCTGAGATGCTAGAATAAAAGGTTCATCTTTGTACCCCACCCTAGTAAGATGCTAGAATAAAACTCAACAGCTTCTTCAACAATGTATCGTTCAACAATACAACCCTCTGGTCGACTTCGGGATTTCACGTACCCTTTTAATATTTTCATATACCGTTCAGCAGGGTACATCCATCTCATATAAGCTGGTCCACACAACTGTGTCTCTTTCACAAGATGAACAACTAAATGAACCATTATGTCAAAAAAAGACGGAGGAAAATACATCTCAAGCTCACACAAGGTAATTACAATCTCTTTTTGTAGTGTTGGTAAGATCTCGGGATCGATCACCTTACTACAAATTGACCTAAAGAAAAAACACAATTTAGTTATGGAACTTCTTACTTTTTCTGGCAAAATAGAACGTATACCGATCGGTAGAAAATGTTCCATTATAACGTGACAATCATGTGTCTTCAAATTCTTCAACTTGAGGTCTTTCATAGAAACAAGTCTTCTGATATCAGATGAGTATCCTTCTGGAACCTTAACTTCACTCAGAGACTTACACAAAATTTTTTTCTCCTTTCTAGATAAAGTAAAAGCAGCAGGTGGTAGATATGTTCGTCTTCCTTTCTTCACGGGTGCTAATTCAGTTCTCATTCCCATTTTTAACATGTCCTCCCTTGCTTTAAGGCCATCCTTAGACTTGCCTTTTATATTGAGTAATGTACCGATAACACTTTCAAATACGTTTTTTTCAATATGCATAACATCGAGAAAATGTCTCACGTACAAAGACTTCCAATATGGCAATTCAAAAAATATCGACCTTTTCTTCCACCCACCTTTCACAATCTTATGTGCAAAAGGCTTGCCAAACTCAGTACGCACATCTTTCACCTTTTCAAAAACTTGTTCACCTGACAATGCGGGTGGAGCTCTACGATGTTCGGTGTCTCCATTGAATGCTTTTCTCCACCCACGGTAGTGATGTTTAGAATGTAAGAATCTACGATGACCGAGAAACACATTCTTCTGGCAAAGTTCCAATCGGATCGTATCGGTTCCGTCTTCACAAACAGGACACGCACGTTGACCTTTAATGCTATACCCAGATAGATTCCCGTATGCTGGAAAATCATTAATTGTGCCAAACAACATCGCCCTCAAATTGAAACTTTCTTTCCTATATCCATCATAAACCTCCACACCGTTCTCCCACAAAATCTTTAAATCTTCGATCAGAGGTGTCAAGTATACGTCTATGTCATTACCTGGTTGTTTAGGCCCAGAGATTAACATAGATAACATCATGTACTTACGCTTCATACATATCCACGGAGGTAGGTTATAAATCATAAGAATCACAGGCCATGTGGTATGTGAAATACTTTGAAGACCATGTGGGTTCATTCCATCAGTAGATAATGCCAATCGAAGGTTTCTTGCTTCTGATCCAAACTCAGGATAATCATTATCAATCTTCGACCACTGTGGTGAATCAGCCGGATGCCGATACTTTCCATCGGTAATTCTTTCATCTGCATGCCAAGTAAGATGTCTTGCATCGGTTTCACTACGAAACATGCGCCTAAATCTCGGAATTATCGGAAAATACCATAAGACTTTTGCGGGAGATAATCTTTTCTTATATCGAGACAAACCGCATTTGGGGCACTCAGTTAACGTTGCATATTCGTTACGAAACAAAATGCAATCGTTAGGACAAGCATGTATCTTATCATAGCTCATGCCAATAGAGCACAACATTTTTTTTGCCTCATAGGTTCGATTAGGAAGAACATTATCATCCGGTAGCATTTCTCTCATAAGGGCCAACAACTCTGTGAAACTTTTATCCGACCATCCATTGCCCGCCTTTAAGTTGTACAACTTTAATACCGCAGAAAGTCTTGAGAATTTAGTGCAACCTTTGTACAACGGTTTCTCTGCATCGCTTACCATCCTCTCAAACATTTCAGGACAATCATGAAGATCTTCTTCCAGTGCTTCTACAATCTCTTCAACTCGATCACAATCATATGTTTCCGTGTCTTTGTCGTATGAAGCATAGGTCGTATTTCTTTTTCCACTCGATTCAACATTCCCGTTAATTTTCTCACCATGAAATATCCAACACTGATAACTTTGATCAATTCCATGCCTCAGCAAATGCGATTTCAATCCATGTGCGTCAACCTTACCAATATAACAACAACGCAAGCAAGGACAATGCATTCGTCTGGGGTTTTCAGCGTGTTGAACAGCATACTTAACGAATTCCGCAACCCCACTCTCGTACTCTTTGGTCATTCGATCGGCACAGATCCATGTTTTATCCATGGTTTTCCTACTTAAAAAACGTATACATAACCAATGTTAAAACTATTAGTGAACACTACTTATACGTACATTATGACTCATGGAGCACATATACGTACATTATGACTCTTTTCTAACAAACACACAGATACTTTGAGACAAATTTATGTATGATTGCGAACCTTTAAAACTATTAGTGAACACTACTTATATATTAATTGCCCCAAAATGCTATATTTCAACTATCCTTTTAATAAGAAAGGAGAAAAGTGTCATTTTTGAAATTATTTTTGACACTGTTCTAACTCTTTTGCCGACATCAGTGTCATCGTTACAACTTTAATGCAAATTTTCATTTTCCAAAAGATCTTTTTAGAAATTCATCATTAATCTCACTTTCTAGGAAATCATGGGTTTGCACGACTTCACTAATTCCTTAACTACTATGAACTTTCCCCCTCCATGAGAAATGAAACATTTCACTTCAAATATGTGTCTACCATGTGTCAGTCATTGAAAAGATAAATATCTATATAAATACTTCATTTGCATCCTCTTTCAATCTTCCTCACTTTTGCTTCAACATTTTACACACACAAAGAACACTCTCTCAGAACAAGCTTTTCCAACTATGATAAGTGGTAACAAAAAGCATGCTAAATCAACCACAACCAGAACCAGAACCAGAACAAAAAGCATGCTAAAACAGGGAAATGAACAATTCCTAATAAAATCAAAACTGAAACACATACCGTAATGAGATTCTTCAACAACTTTCAGAAATGACCGATTAAACTATTGCAATGCCTGAAATCCAGACTGAAATCCGAAAACACAAATGAATGAAAACGTGAACGAAGAACATGAGTGAATGAATGAAAACGTGAATGAATGAAAACGTGAATGACATACCGCGATGAAGACAGGAGAACGATTCAAACAAGTTTCAGTGACTTCAATGACGACAAAGTTCTTCTGGAAACGTTCGATGTTAGGGTTCGTCTGGAAACGTTCGCAGGAGGGAAAACGAAAAGAACAGAGAATGAAAATAGAAGTATGAAATTTAATTTTAATTAGACCTTAGACAGCGCTTTTGGTTAAAGCGCTTTCTAAGGTATCCCTTAGACAGCGCTTTCCAAAAGCGCTTTCTAAACCCCCCCCTTAGACAGCGCTTTTGGTTTTATTTTATTTTTAATTTAAAAACTTTAAACAGCGCTTTATCAAAAGCGCTGACTAAGGTAAATATATAAAAGCGCTTTCTAGAAGCGCTGTCTAAGGGGGGGTCTTAGACAGCGCTTTCAAAAAGCGCTGTCTAAGACCCCCCCTTAGACAGCGCTTTCATTATTTTTTTGGACCATTTTCCGTGTTTAATTTTAATTTTAACCTTAGACAGCGCTTTCTCTTAAAAGCGCTGTCTAAGATGCGCTGTTAAAAAGCATTTTTGGCGTAGTGGACCAAGAATCCAAAGGGTACACTTCTGCTGGCAAGAAGGCCCCTTCTAGCTTTTATAACTCTAGTTAAATTCCACCTTTGAGCCCCCTCTCAAAGCTTAACCAAACTGATCACCCTGTTTGAAAACCTAAGGACTATCCTTTTGAGGGGAGTCAACTAGCTCTACTTACGCCTGGTGATAAAGGCCTTTCGACACAAGAAAGCTTCATAGAGTATTATATGATGTTTTCTAATACATATAGATTTATTGAAACTATGGCCCCTTTCATAGATAGGCGCCATGGGCCTGCGTGGTTCAAAAGAGCGTTTCTCGCTCGTAACCCAGCTCATCAAGTTGAATCTGTGGAAATTTGAAAATCCTTTATCATGTCAAGGCTAATTTCGAATAGGACAACTTCTAAGAAGACTCAAGTAGGCTTTGTTGGATACCAACTTAGGTATCGAAGAGTAGAGTTGTGTCTAGTGTGAGGTAGCCATTGGAGTAACTTGTTTTAGTTTCTTTATTTATTTTGTGTTGGGTCGTGCTCTGATCATGTAACACTGGGAAACGTTTGATTCATGTCGGACATTTTTATTTTGCCCATAACTAGTAAGTGTTCATGAAAAATGATGTTACATCTGATAATTAAATTGTTGTCTTGATTATTGTTATGATTTATGTTATTATATTATGATGTCTGGAACCAAGTATTTGAATTTGAGTGGTAAACGATCTCCTACTAAAGAACGAAAATCTGGAAAATACCGAATTTGATTCTTGGTGGAAATAAGATTTAACCAAGCTTATGACTTCTCAGGTCAAATTCTGAATTACTAAGATCTCTTTCTCCTAAAAACCATAAAGTAAAAAATAAAAGTAATAATAATATTATGGTGTTCGGATAACTAAGTCTTTTAAGTAACCTATTTAAATTCGGTAGGTGTAAAAGTTGAATAAAAAAGACAAGTCCCAAGCATAAAGGAATCTTTTCCTAAATGTGAAATGTAATTTTGTATAAGTTTTTTGTTATTATCATTTTTAAACTCTAGGCTATAAATTTCCTTAGATTTCATAAGAAAATGATTATTTGTATAAGTTCTTCTGTTATGGATCTATATAAAGAAAGTTATTATAATTTGTTAATCACTTAAATATGATTTAAAAAAATAAAATAAATAATGATGACTTAGTCGTTGGTAATATTATCCCAATATTCACGGATTGAATTGAAGGTTAAGCCAATAAAGGTTTAAGTGTGGATAAAGTTTTGATTATCGACAAATTATTCATAAATAAGTTGACAAAAATACCGTGAACTTTAATGATCAACGATAAACATTACTAAGGAGTCTTTTACCAATGACAGGTTTTCTAGTAGTGAACTTTACTAATTACTTCAACTTACTTTCTATCTATCTATTTTTATCTGCAAACAAATTACAATGGAAATCCCTTAATTTTTAAGTATAACTACAATTGAAATGTTATTCAATTCATCATAATATCTATATCTGACAGTCAAGGGAGTAATTTCTAATCCAGACGATCTGTTTTGTGTGTTTTGTTTACAATTAAATGCCAAGCATGGCAACGCTAAAGAGTAATGAAAAAAACTATATTTGCATTTAGTTAAATGCAGAACATTTCTTGCGGATTTCACTATCAGTACCTGTCTTAAGTCCAATATTACTCATCTTTACCATTGATCTTCCAAATTCAACATTAAATGTTAATCCATGCAACCCTCTAGAACCCAAATATCTTTTCACAAAGGTCTTTGTTGAATTATCGTTCCACAAACCTTGATCAGATGGAAGAATTCCACGTCCTTTCCTTATATTAGCATAGTAAGAAATATCAAATTTGTTTTGACTTCCATTATCAAATGCAACTCTATTGGTAGCACCACTGTTTTGAGGGCATAGTTTTTGTAAATGGGAAAGAAATGAAGGGTCAATGGATGGATCAGCAGCACCATTTGCAGTGAAGTTGTACAGTCTTTTACTAAAGAATTGACATGCTGTTGTACCAATTGTATGTCCACCTATAAATTTATAAATAAACTTTATATACAAATTAAATCCTAAATAAAATAAGAATATTGCTAAGGTTGAATTACTTACCAACTAGGGTGACAAAGTCTTGAGTATTAAGCCCTTTTGCTGCAAACTTTTGTTGCAGTGCATCAACAGAACCAGGACCTGCACTTAAGCTATTGACATCTGAAGCTTGTGACACTCGTCCGTCTCTTCGTCCCGTAGGCACTTGCCAACTCTGTCCACCACTCTACAATGTATATGCATAGTTTAATTAGCACTAAATTTGAAAAAATTATTGCACACATGTAATATATAGTTGAGTTAGTTATTTACCAGAACAACCGAATCACGAGCAGCAAGGGCGAGGATATCAGCACAAGAAACAACACCGGGACATGCGGTCTCGAGCTGTGTCTTAGCATCATCAATAACTTCATATCCTCTTAAGTTAAGGTTTGTAAATGCTGTTCTCTCCGTGCCTGAGCCGGAAACAAGAACAGATGCATCACAGCCTTGAACAAAACAATCATGGAAGTGCATCCTAAGTAAACCAGGAGCCAAAGAAGAGTCAGAGTTAACATGGGATGTAACTGTGGACTTAACAATGGATTCAGCTTTAGGACATGTACTTGAATAGAATCCTACACTTGTTCCTTGGCCATGCACTAATGTGTTTAGAATACTTAAAATAAAGAAAAGAAAGAAAGCCTTAAAGAAAGTAGTCTCCATTTATATTATATTTTTGTAAAAGGGAATGATGAGTTTATATATGAAAAGAGTCTAGGGATGAGGTGAATATAAGAGAGGTTGGAATGATAGGAGTTTTGGGGACAAAATGAAGAGAAAAAGTAAACAAAGACAGCATCAAGTGGGTGATGACATGTGAGTGGAAAACTGAGCAATGGGTTGATTCAAATGTTTGTCTTCTCGTGACAAAGGTTCTTAACTAGAGTGCCTCAAGTGGGTGTTATTGACTTGAAGTTGATTGTGACTTTGGATAGCTTACTTTGTCATTTTCTCCATGCAGATATACTATAGGATTGAATCTCCTTTTACGAGTGCCTCGTTGATATTTTATCTAAGATATTTCCGACTAAATTGATTTTATCTCTTTTATATTAGGATATTTTATGAAAGATATTTCGTACTAAATTTATTTTATCTCAATTATAGTATAACATCTTATATTAAAGGGTTAAATATACGATTGTCCATCATTAGGGTGAGTTTTGGTTTTGTCTCTCTAATTTATGTTTTTTTATGATTTGTTCCTTATAAAACCAAGATTCTGTTTTCAGAACCCCTATCTTATGTTTGGCTGACTGGGATGGAGTGGCGTCCAAGTGGCATTTATCTCAATTATATTAGGATATTTTATGAATGATATTTCGTACTAAATTGATTTTATCTCAATTATAGTATGTTAAGAATCTTATATTAAATAATATTCTTACATGAATAATCATTATAAATAAAAGACAATCATCGTATTACAAATTGGTTTTATATGAATGAGTTGCGTTAAATTATTATTCTAATATAATATTAGAATTTGATTTAAGATCCGTTTGGGAACCTGATATCAATTTTTCTTTATTCAATCATTCGCCAATTATATTTTTTAAAATACAAGAGATTAAGAAACATTTGAATAAATCCTCTATCATAATAGCACTACGGGAGATATAATTAAGGAGTCTTATTCCAAAAGTCTTCGGATTAAGATATATTAGGAATATGCTAAAGTATATCCTATTCTAGTCTAGAATGAACTAATGAGTATCTACCATATAAGAAAATTTGTGTCTCTGAAAACATCAACTTTGCCCAACCTCTACATCTTACACCTCACCAAAATAAGGGTATTTTATGTCCAAAAAAAAATTTTTTTTTCAACTAATGATGTCGTATAGTTCTATTTCAATTACATGGTTGTTATTTTTAGTCTTTGATCATTAGGTTGGAATGAGTTGATGATGTCATTTGGTCCAAATTAAGTTTATTTTCCTGTTGTCTCTTCTTTCAATGTAGCATTTAATTCAAATTTCAAAAAAAATCTGATATTACTCTCTCTCTCTCTCTTTGTCGATTGTGGACTGAAGGTCCTTCTTCTTCCTCTTCGTCAACCTTCTCCATCTTCTTCTTCTTCCTCTTCCTCAACCTTCATTCTGTAACAACATTATCACCATCCTTTCTCACTCTTTTGGTATATTCGTATCACACCGAAACAAGAATGGTGTGTGAATTGGTTATGTTGGCTCACGCTGAAGGAGGAAGATGCGCAATGAGACGAATGCAATCAGAAAACAACAATAGTTTGTTTAAGTTGGTTTTCAAGATAGTTTAATTTTCAGATTATAGACTTCTTAATCAATTTGAATCCCTGTATTTCTTTAGTGAGGTATGTGGAAAACAAGCAATCTATATATTATATAATAAACTCTGGGTACTTTCAACAACGATTATCTATTGTAATCGACATCAAAGGTAATTTATGTTTTACATAATTTGTTGATGATGGGTTTCGTACCCAGTACCTAAGTGTATATATCACGACTGTTTATAAGCATAATCGTTGTGATATGTGGTGCACGTTATGGATTTCAATAACGGTTTCCAAAATGTTGTAGAAACAACAAACTTACAACGATCCTCTACTTAACAACAGTATGACTGGCGTGATGGTACTTTTTTCCAACCATTGTGAAATGGGTTTTCCGTAGTAGTGTACACACATAAAGATCAAAAATCCCCCTCAAGTGAAAGCATATAAGTCAAATGCATCAAGCTTGACACATCTATAATTAGTTATAGGACTTCGTAGGGATTTTATAAACACATCTAGAAATTGATCATTAGAGTTGACAAATCTTGTGATGATGTCGTCTGATTCAATTTTCTCTCTGACAAAATGATAGTTTATCTCAATATATTTGGTCCTTTAATGGAAGACTGGAATTGAAGCAATGTGTAGTGCATTGATTATCACAAACAAGTGGCATTGCCCTTGCTTCTTTATTTTGAAGGTTCTTGAGCAAGTGTTTTAACCAAATGAGTTAACATGTTGCAATTACCATGATCCTATACTCTGCCTCGACGCTTGATCTTGCAACTACATTTTGTTTCTTACTTATCAAGGATATAAAGTTTCCCCTAATAAGTACACAATATCCAAAGGTGAATCGTCTATCAATGGGTGACCCTGCCCATTTAGCATCGGAGTATCCAACTATCTGAGTATGTCTTTTATCTTCATATACAATGCCTTTTTCTTGAGCACATTTGATGTATCTCAGAATCTGGACAACAACATCCATGTGTTCTTGGCAAGGAGAACTTAAGAATTGGCTTACCATACTAACCACAAAAGAAATGTTTGGACGAGTGACTGTGAGATAATTTAGTTTTCCAACCAATCTCGTATACCTTCTTGAGGCAGACAAATCCCTACTACAAAAAGTAGATGCAACGACGCAACCATTATCACGGTCCTTCGAAGGATTGTGATGATATCTCTAAATTCAGACATCTATATATTTTTTATTTTTAATTAAACGTTGATAATTTATTACTACTATTTTATATAACAATCGTGGTGATATCAATTGATGTTTATGAGTTCGACTCTCAACACCCGCTAATTTGTGATTTCTTCAAAATTTAGCACCGTCTTTCATTTTTTTAAATAAAGAAATATCACTACGGTTATTTAAATTAATCGTTGTGATTTTTTTTAAAATTAATTAATTACTTAAAATCTGGAATTATTTGTAAAATATATTTAATGTAAATATTATATCACCATAGTTGACTAAAAACACTGTTGTGATATATTTTTATATTATTTTAAAAAATATATATTTGCTTAAGACATGATGTTTTTTTTACAAATTTCATCATATATCACAAGTTGTGTCGGTCCAACAAATCTTGAGGCCTAAGACAAAATTTTAAATTAAATATTTTCATTTTAAATTAATATTATTTTATTTTAAATTAATATATTTTAGTTTTAGGTTTTTTTAGATGTAAATCATTAAATTATTCTAATAAATTTTATTTAATATTTTCTTTTCAAATGATAGTAAAATCAACCCATCTAAACACTTTTATTATCATTTAAAAAATAATAATTGAAAACACATTACCAAAGTTCTCTATAAAAAAACTTAAATTTTAAGTATCTTTTATGTAAGGAGCTTAAAATTTTATTATTTATATGTGTGACTTTTAACAAAATCGTCTTTAAGGGTGTGTAAGATATGCCACCGCAAAGACTCCAAAAAATTTGACGGTTAAATCGTGGTTAAAAAATACTTCAAAAAATATATATTATGAATAAACAATAACAAGATAGGATCCTATTTATTTTTCGCAGTAAAACCATAATAAGTGTATACATAATTTTTAAACACTTAAGACAAAATTGATTTTTAAATTAACCAATTATACAATACACATTCTAAATACTTATTACACTATGCCAAACAAGACCTTAGACAACGCTTTTTTTGGCCTTAAAACGTTGTCTAAGCCTGCGCTGCTAAAGGTTTAGGCATCGCTCTTTTTAATCTCAAAAGCATTGTCTAAAGGGGGTATATTTAATGAAAAGTGTTGTCTATGGTACCATTAGACTGCGCTTTTTGACATTTTTAGGTATACCTTAGACAACGCTTTTGGTAAAAGCGTTGTCTAAGCCCCACCTTTTAAAACTTTTTTAGATATATCTTAGACAGCGCTTTTGGTCAAAGCGCTTTCTAAGCCCACCTTAGACAACGCTTTTTGTTTAAAGCATTGTCTAAGGCATACGGAAATTTTTATATAAATTTTTTTAAACCATAATTTTTACCAGGTTTTTCAACCTGAATTTTGACCTGTTTTTCAACCAATTTTTTTCCAGAATTTGGAGATTCAAATCAATCCAATTTTGCCTATTTAAATGTACCAATTTATGCACCAAATTTAAGTTATATATCCAAAAGAATTGGCAATTCAAACCTATATATATATATATATATATATATATATATATATATATATATATATATATATATATATATATATATATATATATATATACCAATTTATAATTACAAATCATTACATTTTTTCTACAAATGTACATATTACTTATACTACTTTTGCATCCAACCAAAGCATTGCTTCAAATCTACACAGGTCCTGAAACAACACAAAGATTGTAATTCAATTAAAAGAATACAATATTATAGTTACAAAGTTACACATATTTAAATTCTCAAGTGGATTAAAGTAAGAGTACAATATTATACATGATAAAACACCGAGCTCTATAATGAATTGACATCATTCCTCTTTAATTTCATCGAAATGATTACTTGAGTAATACGCACACTTGAATTCATCAAAGTACTACATAATAATATAGCATAGTTTGATTTAGTTTCAATTATTTAATTATATGAGAAATATGTGTTAAATATTAAAATAACTTATAAGTTAGAAATACATACATCAGATGGAATCTCTAATCGACCCAAAGAAAGAGTTTCTCTCATAAACCTCAACATGAAATATCCGCAATCTATACCATTACGTTGAAGAGGACACTATACATGAAAATAAAAAATGGATAAATCCTAAGTTTTATCAAGTATCATTACTAATATAATAAAAAATGTGAGAATTAATAATATATCGCCACTTTTATCCATGTATTGTTGTTGGCTCTCCTCTTTGATACTTGGATATCTCGTTGGGTTCGAAAAGCTTGTATAATGCTAATAAAATATAAATGAATATTTAGAACAATTCACATAAATTAATAAATACACACAAGAATATTTAGAACAATCTCACTTACGTGTCAATCATGTTCTTCATATCCGGGTATGTTGTCCAATCATTTCCTAACGAGTCAAGATAATAAACAATTTCTCTGATAGGATTGATTGCGACCCACAACCAATATCCACTGTATGATTAAACAAATGTTAGATGGAAATTTTCTAAACAACGTCAAAATACAAAATAATTATAATAAATGAATTTAGAATGAAAATCTAACCCGATATTAAACGGTAAAAAGAACAACTTTTATGTATCTTTGTTGGCCATGAAGAGGTTGCGAACGTACACCATCACGTCATCTGGTTTACTTAAGATTAAAGTTAAGTTGACGGACACGAGGCTTGAGAATCTAAATCTTTTGTCCAATCCACTTGGGCGCATCACTTTTTCATACAAAGACCTTAAATAAAAACATCATTAACATTAGACTATTCATTTGAAACATAAAGTAAATAACTTGTTCAATTAATATAACAAAGTAGACCGGATATACCTCACATATGTATTGACAACACTGACGCATATTTCTTCATGACGAAAGATTTGCACAAATTCTTCATTACCAACTAATTGTTCATATTCAAAGCCAAAAATACCTTCCTCCATATGTATAAGTCGAATACCTCCGGTCGGAATATCTGTCAACTCTAGAAACGTCTGAAGGTATGACCTATACTTGGAGGTAGGTTATTTCCTAGTCGCGGTCTTCTTAGCACCAACCTTTTTTTGTTGTGTGGAGATGTTGCTAACCTCCTTATCATGAAGCTACATATCATATAAATAGTTAGATGAAGTATAAAATCAAGAATTTAACATTTTCCATGCATAAATATCATATAATTGTAACGTACCTGTTTTTTTGAAACAACGGACTCGGTATTGCCGCGGAATAGCCTTATCTTTTGATTTGGATCTTGTTGGAGTCTAATTAACAAAACCATGTAAAAAATGTACGTTAAATGCGCGTAAAAACTTTGAATCTACACATTAAGGTTAACAAATGTTCATAATGGTTTTAAGCATACCTCATATCCTACGCTAATGAGGCTTGTCGACCATGCAACAAACGAACCAATTGTTTGTTCCACCGTTGTTGCATCCGAAACATTGTCAGGATATGGTAATAATGCATTCGGCTCTACTGCAATATCAACCGCAACTTTCAAACATCCAGTAGGGAGCGGTCTAGTTCGAAGTAATTCTCCTCTAGTGTTATGAATTTTTCCCTTGTCAACCATGTGATAATATGGTGACGATAAGTAGAGCTGACAATGGGAAATGCCCTAAAACCAATAATAAATATGAAATTGTTAATGTGTATATATGCCAATTACATGATTTAAGCTAACAGTTCAATTTAAGACAAATATATATAATTACCTCTGGAATGTTCGGCTGAAAGTTACAGTTGATACTATCTTTTTCTGAACCATCTTTAAAATATGCTGAAGCGCTAGCCTCTTTTTCTTTCCTTAATGCACGAACTTCAGCTTCCAGTGCTTCCAATTTTGCATTAAGCTCTTTATTACTAGGAGCCTTTACTTTTTTTAATACTCAAGGAGGTCAGAGTGATCCCAAATCCCTTACCCCTCACCCGACCCAAATACTAACGGACATCTAATGCCCGACTAAGTATGCTCCTAGTATCATCTGGAGATAAAGCTGACTGAGATAGCGCCTCCTGAAAATCAGATGAATATCGAATACTTGTCAAATATTTGTTAATAAAGTTTTTATTTAATTAAATAAATAATGTTATACTTACTCATTTCTCAAATACTTGTTTAACATCTTCTTTAACAACTCCAGATTTGCCCACACGGGCTTCCTTCCACAAAACATGTGCAGGAAGAGATGTTTTAGAACTTGTCTCCTTCTGCAACTACACATTAAGTCATAAATATGATCAAATAAAACTCATGATGAACAAATATATTATTGAAATTTATAGATACTTACCATAGATTGTTCTAAGCGTCCATATCCGACACGTCCTTTTCGGTATGGATACGCGGGACTTGATACTCTTTCCCGATTTGTGTCAATTATTCTTTTAAATGTTGGGTTCTTTCGTTTGGATTTAAACGCTTCCCATTCTTCTGGTGAAATCAAACTTTCATATTTCTTTGGAAGCTCTGCATCAACATGATTACCATCCTCATCCCTAAGATACTTGGATGATAAAAATGTTCTAAAACCTCTTAGTAGCTTTCCGGCCATTTTAAGACAAAAATCTCTTTTATCATCTTTGATGTTGAAACACCTCTAAGAAAAACATACACATTGTGCGTTAGTACAAGTAATTTAAAAGACATAATTAGTTCGCATAATTAAAGACATAATTATTGTACCTTTATCTCAGTCCAAACATTTTCTTTAGATTCATTCAACTCTTTTTTTCTCCAATCATCACATGTAATTGGAATCTCATTCCTTACTAGTGAACTAATGAAACTATTCAAGGTATGCCCGTTAGGTTCTATAAGCTTCCCAAGATCGCTTCAATGCACATCTAGAATGATGTCTCGGTCTCTACCATGGAACACTTTCCTCATCACTGTTATGCCTATTCTAATCTCATCTTCCGTAGATACCTTTTTATTATCTCCTTCATGCATAGAATGATCATCATGTGGGTGATCATTATTAGTGGCCATATCTAACCTGTAATAAAGAAACCAAATCAGTCAAGAACGAAAACTATTGTATTAGAATTATAGAGTTTTGGACATGAGAAGCAACTAGATTGATATTGCAGCAGACAACAAGCTAGATTAATAGTCGGGTAGTATCTTCGAATATCCTAAATACAATTCTACTAAGTATTACGATATCACTACGCTTAACATACTCGTGTGCCGCATAACTTTTAAGAACAATATTAGACTTATCGAACATAACAACAAAATAACAATATAACAACAATATTAGAATCGATAAACAACATTATAACCAAAAATTGAGTCAAGAAAATAACAACAATATTATGACTTATCGAACATAACAACAACAATGTACCTTATGAGAACTCAGTAGAGGACAAACTCGGACGAACTCAGTTAAGAAAATGGACAAACTCGGTAGCTTATCGAACTCAGTCTACAGATACAAACAAGCAGAACATAATATTTTATAACAAACTCTTCTTCTACAAATTCAACAAAAACTCAGTCTACAGATACAAAAACAAGCAGAACAAGAACCATTTTCAAACCCTAATGACTAATCAGCTGACAATAACTAAAAAGATTCAACATTATGAGAACTCAGTAGACTGTGAGAGAACATACTTGTGCTTCAACCGTTCATGATTCAACAAAAACTCTCGGTCAACCTGTTCTTCAATTGTTCACGATTCTTCAAACACTTACAAAAAGGATCGAAATTGAGTAATGAAGAGGATTCAAGGATTATGGAGTTTTTCAGGTTAGGTTTCGCGTTTCGCGGGAGGGAAAAGAAAGAACATAAACGAACGAAAATAGAAACTGAGTTCAAATATTTTAATTTAATTAGACCTTAGACAGCGCTTTTGAGGAAAGCGCTGTCTAAGGTTGACCTTAGACAGCGCTTTTGATTTTATCTTATTTTTAAATTTTAATACCTTAGACGGTGCTTTCTCAAAAGCGTTGTCTAAGATATACCTTTAAAAGCGCTTTGAGAAAGAGTTGTCTAAAGGGCACCTTAGATAGCGCTTTTTAAAATATTTTGTGAACAGTTTCCGTGTTTTATATTTTTTTCACTTATAGCAGCGCTTTTTTAAATAAGCATTGTCTAAGGTGCGCTGTTATATGTCATTTTTGGCATAGTGTTATTATTATTATTATAAATTTTTAATAAATATTTTTATTTAATTGACATAGAAAATAATTTTTAAGAATTTTCCTTTAAAAAGTAAATTAATAAGTACCATATAGATATATATAAAAAATGAGGCCTACCCCTAGGGTCGGCCCTGTCAACGGTTTTGGAAAAAAAATGTGGTCATATTATTTAATCACTTTACACATAGCTAGCTAACTTTTCTCTTCAATTTCATATTTTTATTTCCATCAAGAAACAACCCCTAACGAAACAACGCAATTTTCAACCCTAACGAAACATACATCATTATTTCAACCGCAATGATACAAAATCAGTTTCAACTCTAGTGAAGCGTTCAACACCGTCTTCAAACCTGAAGAAACAATAACATTTTCAACTAATGTCTCTGCTTTCATATCATCGAGGAAGGAGCCGACATCGTGTTCTTCGTTCTTGACTAGCCTTTGGTTTAGTTGTTGGGGAGAAACTTTAAGATTCTGACAACATTGTTTTACTTATTCATCACGTTTATGGTACGTAAAATTTGTCGTCTCATGCATCTACACCCAAAACTGATTTCTAAATTGTTCTATGACACTGTTGTTGAAGTTAGGAATTCCTTAAAACTATAACACTTGGGTGTGAAGGGTAGAGAGAAATGAATGTTGATTCCTGATATGGGTTACCCTATAGTGAGTAGGTACAATGTTGTTTTTTCCTCCTTGTCACGAGACTTATCATTTCCTTTTTCCCTCTTACCATAGCTTCATCTATGTATACGAGCAGACATAAAATCATTGTTGGTTTTGTCAACAACAATCATTGAGTTCAGGTAAAATTAAAACCTGATAGTCCATTGCCTCCTGTCATTGATCGTTGGAGATAGAATTGTATTGAATAAGCAAAAGCATGGGAATCAACATATGTAGGACGGATTAGGCACTAGGAGGAAGAACTTAGGAAGTCATCTTAATTTTCTATGTAATCTTGTGGATATTATGTATTTATTATGTATCAAAATATTTATGCGGGATAGTGTGAGCAATATATTGAAATTATGAGTTTTTTTGAAGTTATGGGCATATACCTAAAATTTCAGAGAATCTGATATTTCCGGTATACCAGAAATTTAAATTCTCCGGTATTATCTCAAGTTTCCGTAAATAGCAGTTACCCAGTATAACATACACCAAAAAATTTAATATTTTCGGTATTAATCACCGAAAACTTTGAAAGTTCTGATATTTTTGTCATATGCAAGTTTAACCATAGTAAATTACTCAAAATTTCCTGTTTGTATCCGGAAATTCCATATTGCCAAGAATTTTGTAAAGGGTAAATTTGTACTTTTTCTAAAAATGGGAGGTGTCTGGTCTAATTGTGGGGTGGTAAGAAGAATTCTTTCTGCACAGCCTCTTCAATATATATATATATATATATATATATATATATATATATATATATATATATATATATATATATATATATATATATATATATATATATATAATACTGACGGACTGTTACTCTGGAACTTCTCCAAAGCACGAAACTCATCATGTTCATTATTTCGAGTTGTAGCCTCAGACAGCGCCGCAGTAGCTTCCGCAAGAGCACGCGTGTTGTTTCCAGCCATTCTACACATCACTCTCAACATCATAAAGAAATAATCGTTAACAATTAACGACCGACGTGCTCTGATACCACTAATGAACACATTTTTTACCCCACAAAAAATTCACATATTATTTAAGAAAATCAGAGTTCAACACAAAAGGGCATCACATATTCAACATAATCATCAAGTAAACATCACGTATGTGTCATGTCCCGTAACACGAGTTGCAACTTATGTCATAAATAAAACAAAGCCTCAATTCATGGCAGCGAATATTATTCAACATCTTAAATCATCGTGTTAAAAAGGATTCGATTATAATCCAAGACATCATCAAGTGATAAAAAAAAAGACAAAATAAGTTAATTGTTCCACAGTGTTACACGACTCAGAGCAGGACACCACCTAAACTCTATAACAACAAGAGACGCACTCCACGCTACTTCCGATCACCAAACTATTTTTGAGAATCTGCAGGATAGCAAAATAGACCATCCTGAAAGGCAAGCAGGGTGAGTAATCCACATTCATATTAAATAATATAAAGATGGAACTATAAGACAACATACAATCATACATCATTTACATCAAATCTCACCAACATACAACAACAATAATCCACATCATTATAAAGCAAATGCAATCATACTATGCCACATATAATGAAATGCAACTTGATAACTGCATGTGGTACCGATTTTCAACATGTGATGAACACTGACAATCAACCCTCCACAAGGGAGCACAACATAAACAAAAACACTCAATCCATACAATAGGATTGAAGCCTCAATCATCATAAGAATGCCATGAATGCATGATGCAACAACAATAACATAATCATCTTCATCAACATTTGCATCAGCATTCATCATTATACATTTACTTCGCCTACTCACTTTACTAATACTACATGGCATCACTTTAAAACATATTCATCATAACATCATTTCATCATTTTTATTACGCATTTAGCCTAATATAGCATGACAACAACTCACAACAATAACACAATAATATAGCACAACAAAACAAAGCATCACAAGTCATTCAACAAGAGAAATTATTTTTCAAAAGACTACAGGTCTCGCTAAGCGAGCAACTATCTGTTTGTGAACTTCCAAAATTATCACTTGCTTGCTAAGCGAGCTCCTGCTTGCTAAGCGAGGAGGCGATTTTTCTGTGAAAACCCTGTGATTTTCTGTACAACTCAGACACGCCCAAAACCCCCAAAAACACCCGATAACATCAGAAAACATCAGAATACGACCATACAACCTATTATCATCATATAATCACCACTTATAACCCCTAACAACAACAAATCAACAAATTCTATCATCAAACTACCCAACCCTAAAGTTTCCCCTCAAAAATCCCATATCCTCATAAGATAATCCAAATATTATAGACATTGAAAGAGAACTACTCCCCATACCTTATTCAATTGAGTTTTCCCTTTCACCTTTGGAGAAATTCCTCTTTGTCTCCTTATTCTTCAGAGCAACCTTCAACCTTCACCAAAACATGATTATGAGAATTTTGATCGTAATCCTCTTTTCTCATAAACTACTCAAAAGACCACTCTACCCCTTAGACCTCCAACTTCTTTAATTTTATTTTTAATAATAATATTTAAATAATATCCAATTATCATCATATCACTATTTTAATAAAATAATTTTTGCTTCTTAATATTCCACAAAATACCACCAATTACCACTTATTCATAAAAATCACATAAATAATTAAATTATGAAATTTGGGTGTTACAAATCTCCCCCACTTTAGGAAGTTTCGTCCTCGAAAATGTTACCTGAAACAAATAGAGTCGGATATGACTCCTTCATCTGATCTTCATGTTCCCAAGTCCAACTTTCACATGCTGGAACACCCCACAATACCTTTACTAAGGCAATATCTTTTCCTCGTAAATGCTTCATTTCTCGGCCATCTGTCTGCAATGGTAAAGCTTCAGCAGTCAGATTATCTCTTACCTGAACGTCATCCATCTGAATCACATGCGGTGGATCGCACACATACTTCCTCAACTGTGACACATGAAACATATCATGCAAATTCGCAAGCGATTGCGGTAACGCAATCTGATATGCTACTTCTCCGATACTTTGTGAAATCTGATACAGACCAACAAAATACGGTGTGAGCTTTCTAGACTTCAAAGCTCTTCTGACACCAGTCACCAAAGTAACTCTCAAGAACACATGGTCTCCCTCTTGGAATCCTCTTTTCTCATAAACTACTCAAAAGACCACTCTAACCCTTAGACCTCTAACTTCTTTTATTTTATTTTAAATAATAATATTTAAATAATATCCAATTATCATCATATCACTATTTTAATAAAATAATTCCTTTTTCTTAATATTCCATAAAATACCACCAATTACCACTTATTTATAAATAATCACATAAATAATTAAATTATGAAATTTGGGTGTTACATTAGACAACGCTTAAGATAAGGTTTCAAAATTTTCCTATTTCTTCATCCCTCATCGTTCATAGATCTGCGTTGTTCATATTTCTTCCTCCTTCATTTCCTCATCTTTGACTTTCTTCATTTTGCAAACAAGTTTCCATTTGAGTTAATCATCCTCCACGGGTTTGAAAACATTGGTGTAAGCAAAACCTCATCTTTTGGTAACTCAAGTAGAACTTTAATTCCTAGATGTGGATGTAATAAACCAATGAAGATGTGGGTATCAAATACCAACGAAAATCCTAATCAAAAATTTCTGAAATGTCAAATTTAGGGGTAAGTCTTTTTTCATGTTTCTCTTCATTTTTTGTTCATGTTTCTCTTTCTTATTTCTATTTTCATGTGGGTAAACAAGTTCCCAGTCTCTTACAGTTTTCGTGAACCTATTTGCAAAGTGGGGTGAGCTGTGATTTTTTCATGTGGGGTGATGAGGTTGGTCTAGTTCAAAGGACTCAATGAGTCCCAAAAAATCTTGTGAATGTGAAATGATAATGGTGTATTTGAGGGAATATGCGAAGGTCATTGGCAAGGAAGTTGTGACTAAAATTGGCAAGGAGATTGGTGTAGAATTCAGTTCAAAGAAGCTAGAACATATGAAGAAAAAGTTTGTAATGGATAAGAACAAAAAACATTGGTTGATGATTGCACTGATTATGTCATGGATTTTCTTCTCAATCTTTGCTAAGTTAATGTAACCTTGTGTACCAGATGTTGTATCAGTTAATGTAACCTTGTTATGTATGAATATATTCAATCTTTATATAATAAAAAAGTTGGTATTGGTTAAAATTGTCGTTTGATATTGTAGTTTGTTTAAAATTTTGGTCTGGTATTGTAGTTTGCTAAAGTGAAAAATGATGGAACATCCGTACAAGCATAACATAATGGCACATAATGTGTATCAGTACAAGCATAACTTAATGACATATAATGTGCATCAATACAATCATAACAAAGTACATAAATCATAGACAAAGGGACGCATGAAATGCACTACACAGATAACAAAATGTCATAACCTAAACATAACTTAAACATACTAAACTATTAATTATTTTTCTTCCAAGACTTTAATGATCTGGTTAACACTTTAAGCTTTGAGTCACGTCCACGAGCTATGTTTCCCTATGAACTTGTTCCTTCATCATGTTTTGTTATTGTGATTGGTCGGTCACTAGATAAACTCATACATATGATTGGTTTTTGAAAGCATCTCAACTTAATTCTTTCACTCTGTCTTTTTCTCATCTTCATTACAGATTTTGCTCCCTTCTTTTGTTTTTCTTGTACTTGACTTAAATCAATCTGACTGGTGTCAACCACACATGAGCTTGCTTGACTTGCATCAACTTGTTATCAGGCTGCACGTCATCATTAACTTGACTTGCATATGGATGCACATCATCATTACATCAGGTTGCACATTCTTCTGCTTTGGCTCAGCTCTAACATGTTCATATTTTGCTTTCCTCTGCATAGTCAAAACACCTCACTGCATACAGATAAAATTTATGTCACATTCAAAACAATACATACAAGTAAAATATGTTATCTTTCTTTTCAAAGCATTAGGGTCTTAAGACTCTTGCATGATAAAGTATTGTGGTCAAATTTGTCACATTTTTGCATTTATAAATTACACTACCGAAAATTTTGGTGGTATCGAAAATTTTGAAGGCAAATATATTTTAAATTTTTGTCGAAGACAATTATGCATTTATAAAATTATGGAGGAGTGTCAAGTACGATTGTAGGAGTGGCAAGTTATATTTGATATTGCTAGGGTCATGTACATGTATGCCCCCTGCAATTGTGTTTATAACCATAGTAATTGTACGAAGTCCATGTGAAAAAATTATTTTAAAATATAATTATTGAGAGGATATAATAGCAAGAAAATAAAATACCTTCTTTTATAAAATTTTGTAGAACTTAATTTAATGGAGGACATAACCTTCATATATTTGCATAAATCATAATTAATATTAACTAACCTCAATACAAATATAAGTTGAAATGGTTCTCATATATTATTTTTTCCAACACTAATTACACACTAGGACAATAATGGCCGTCCAAACTACAAGAATCCAAACCTTTTCCAAGTTCATACACAGCTTTACACGACATGTCCAAGGTTGTATTGCATCAAACTATGTAGTAAATCACATCATACATCACATCTCTAGATATTATCCAAAGAATATCAACATGTAGATACCCTTGTTATTGTCTTCAACTAGAATGACTAATTAGCTAGTACTGTACTACATTCAACATAGAAGTGTATCTAATAATCCATTTCCATGCCATAGCTACAACACTTCTTTCAATCTCAACTTTACAATGGGGTTACCCCTTTTTGTTCTTCAACTTATCACTTTTTTAGTTCTTGCTATAGCTCAAGAAGAACCTAAAGGTACCCCCAAAGATAATAGTGAAGTTCAAGATAAACAACCTTCAAGTAATAAAAACAATTCCAATCTTTTATTATTAATTCTCAATGTGGTTCTTCTTCTTGCAATTATAGTGCTATTGATTCTTTACTACAACACATCAAAGAAACTCAATAGAATAGTGAAAGGACACATTAACAACATGTCTTATGAACAAGAGAAAGATGTTGAGACAAGTATTGAGAAGAGGATTGAGATAGGAGAAGGAACAACAATGATGACGGTGGAAGAGAGAAAGGAACTTATGTTTTTTAATGATGAGACGAAGTTTCAAATGGGAGAACTTCTTAGAGCTTCTGCTGAGTCATTAGGACATGGAATTATGGGGAATAGTTATAAGGCTATGTTGAATAATGGACCTAACATTGTTGTTAAGAGGTTAAGGGACTTGAAACCATTCACTAAGGAGGAGTTTGCTAAGATGGTCAAAATGATTTCTGATCTTAGGCATCCTAATTTGTTGCCTTTGCTTGCTTACTACCATTCAAGAGATGAGAAGCTTATGCTCTATAGATATGCACAGAATGGAAATCTTTTCTCCAAACTTCATGGTAATTTACATCAACTTGGTCCTTTTTAAGTTTTTACTATGAGTTTTTACCTTAATCATCCACAAAATGCACGAAACAATACACTTTCTTATCCAAATAGAAGTACATGTTTCCTTATATTTAAGATCGGAGAGAATACTTAATAAAACAACTTAATAGTCAATATTAAAGAGATATTAATTTTACACATCAGCAATAGAGATTTGATAAGTATTGATTCCACAAAAATAAAAGATAGATATAAGTTGAGTTTTGAAACCCTAATAGTATTAGTTTTCTTTTACTTTTGTTGAACCAAACATTGATTGCATCTTACTCTCAGTTCTAAGGACGAGTAATATCATGAGGTTTCTACTACCGAGGTGTGATCGCTATTCAAGTTTCAAACAATTTTCAAGCATTAGTCCATTTTAGATTATATGTGATGCTTCATCTCCGGCTTACAAAGCAAAGCACCCAAAAAAACAAAAAACATACTTGCATGTTAAAATTTTACATAATATATTAATTGATAGAAAGGGTACGGTCCGATCCCCCACAACTGCGATCAGAAACAGACTGAAACTACTTGATGTCAGAACTAACCACCGAATAAGATTTGTCGGTCTGATTACTGGTGATGAAAACCAACACAAAAAAAAAATCACATTGTATTATAATTGTAACCAAATTTGGCATCACTTTATTTCAGATGGAAGAGATGGAAACAGGATTCCATTCAATTGGAACTCAAGATTATCAGTGGCAAGAGGAGTGGCTAGAGCACTAGAATACCTTCACCTCAACAACAAGATCCACAACATAGTCCCTCATGGAAATTTGAAGTCATCAAATGTACTATTTGATGAAAACAATTCAATTCTTGTATCTGACTTTAGCCTTTCCTCCTTAATAGCACAACCAATTGCAGCTCAACACATGGTTGTTTACAAATCACCTGAATATGCTCATGCAAGAAAAGTTACAATACAATCAGATGTTTGGAGCTATGGATCACTCTTGATAGAAATCCTAACTGGGAAAGTTTCTCTTTGCTCAGCTCCACAAGGGACTAATGGTGTGGATCTATGTAGTTGGGTTCATAGAGCTGTGAGAGAAGAATGGACTGCTGAGATATTCGACAAAGAAATATCTTGTCAAAAGAGTGCTCTTCCTGGGATGTTAAGGTTGTTGCAAATAGCAATGAGATGCATTGAGAGGTTTCCAGAGAAACGTCCGGAGATGAAAGAGGTGGTTAGAGAAGTCGAGAAAATACAACAGATACACTTGATGTCTGAAGATGACGATGATGTTTCTTGTGATAGGTCTTTGACCGATGATTCCTTTTCAACTAGTAACTCAGGGATTTTTATCGGAGATGACAGATAGATCGATAGATAGATTATCATAGATTGGATATCTAAACCTAAAACATATTGTTCCTTTTGTTTTTGGTATCGAGGTATAGTGCTCCAAAAGAATAAAGTTACATACTTTTATGCATGTTTGTTTCTGTCTCTAAATGAAGACTTAAACCCATTACAATACATTATATATTGCTCCCTTATGATCAGCACAAATGTAAAATGTGCATCAGAATCATGTTACAAATTACAAATGTACATCAGTGTCGTGGCATTCATTGCAAAAATGGATCGTGAATTTAAAATGGGATCTAAGTATGTTTGAAATAATTATACAACATCTTATACGATAGCATGAAAACTATAAACTACAACAACATGATGCGCTAAACCTGGTTTCAGATTCACTAGGTGTTACCCCCTAAAAGCTTTTCCTCTGCATCGGTAGAAAAATCTTCCTGTAAAACCTGATTCTCGGCCTTTACTAGATTGATTGCTGATTCATGTATCTGTTAATTAAATCAGAATGTTAGGCTACAACCCAAAAATTGTGTTATACTTCACTGAAACATGTCAAAATTCGTGAAAGCATACCATGGCACTGGTTTTGAAAGGTGCGATATCATTTTCAAGAACCGTTGATTGATCGGTGGGCCTGTGAAACAATAAGTGTGCTATAGACCTATCAATAGGATTCGTGTTGGTTTCAATATCCATGAACCCTGGACACCTGAATGACAGAAAATACTATGTTTAGAAACACTGCATATTGCAGATAAGCAGAACGCACAATTAGCAATACTCAGAAATAATGCTGCACAATACACTCAAACTCTGGTATCTCTTCATAATAGCTACCAATTTACCGAGACAGATAATTCTGATGTAATAAAAGTGAACAATACCTGCTTGCATCTTGAGCCATTGTGTCTTTGAATGCTTCAGTACCATCCCCAATGATGTCATCTGCATTAGAATTATTATGTCTTTGCTCGGAACTCTTAGCTAAGCGGTATAAACTGTCCCTTATGCACAGTTTGGTTTTAATATCCAACTGCAATCAAACAAAGGGATTGATTTTCAGCAATAAGTGAGATATATAGGTTATAACCATAGACTCGTTCAGTTTACAAAAACATTTTCAATTTTCATTAAGTTAAAAAAACTTTATCTTGTTTTAGTTGTGTTGTCTGTTTTCAAAATTTTATATAGAAAACACGTGAAAAAAATTTCAATGAAACAAAGTAAAAACAAATTAAAAACGAACATAAAAATTAAGAAATATAAAAAATATAAAAAATATAAAAAGTTTTACAAACTTGAACATCAATACCTGATCCAACACCTGTTGCAGGTGGTAAAAGCTATTTGATTCAAACGAGTTTTGGTCAAGAGCAGAACTAACGGGTGAGCTTTCCTGTACAGTTGATGAGTCTATTTCTGATGAAAATCCTAGACTAACCCCTCGAACTTTACTTTGACCTTCATTTTCATTTTCAAACTGATGATCTACAAACTGAGAAGAACCTGGACTGTAAAATGCCATTTCATTTGCCCTTCTTTCATTTTTTAAACTCCTACTTAAGAGGTGTTCATCATGGTTATGATATTTTTCCCTCTTCTCATTTGTTTTCAAGGCAGAAGCCTCCGAAGAATAACCATGATAACTCTCTGTGTTTGAAGCATAAGATGATTGTATAAAAGGAGGCCGATGTCCATCAAGCTCGGCTCCTGGTCCATAGAAAGACGAAGAGACAGAAGTGTGATTTGGAGCATGACTAAAGCCTGGGTGCGTTAAAGGAATTTGTGTCGGTATGCAGCCTAAAGAATCATAATCTATGCTCAGCTGATGCTTCTGATTACTATCAAGAGAAGTAACTCCACTAGAAGAGGTTCCAAAATGCTGATTTATATCACCATATTCCTCAGGAGAATTGCCAATTTTTCGCTTTCCGGATGATGACTTTGGAAACTTCTTCTGCAACTAGTACAAAGAAACTATTGTTGATATACAAATTAAAAAAGAATTTATTAATTCAGTTTACAGCTTCGCGCTAATAAAATGCACCAGGCATTCAGAAACTAACCCACCCTTGCTATCAAACTTGCATTGTAAACACGACAAACCCAACAAATTACCCTCAAAATGAAAGAATTTATTTGAGTCCTGCACAATGGTCAAGCACAATTTCCCATTAAGTGAAAATAGTGAAACATGAAAAAACATTATTCACAACAAATAGTGTGATTACTAGATTTCCCAAAATGCACGCTCAGTATTAGTTACAACTAACATCGGGATAAAAAGGGTTAGGCCATGAATATACCATAAAACCATCTTAGGAAAACTATATACTAAAATATTTTAGTTTCCGTAGAATTTCATTATTTCAATTCCTTAAATTAAAAAATGAGAGTGGAGTTTTAATTTGTTTTTAGAATATGTGACCTAGGAGGTTAGAGGTGCATGTCAAAATTATTTTTCCATGTGCCTTTGAGCCAATCATCATATGGAAATTTGTCTGAGCCCTGTGTTCCAATAAAGAAACCACGTCGAAATGATAGCTTCATAATTTGAAATTCAAGAATTCAGAACCCAAGTTAAAAAGAAGGCAACCAACAAACCTTTTCTTCGGGGACCAAGGCATCTATATGACCGGATTTTGTGTCTGATTCACTGAACATTGATAATGAAGCAGCAACACCGTTGACATCCATGTTCATATGAGATCTTATCTTCTTATCATCGGGGGATGACTTTTTGTTCGAACCATTGATCGAAAGAACTTCAATACTTTCCTTGGAGGACTCCATATTGTATCCTGATATGTTTTTTAATGGACTCATGTCTGCACAATGAAGCTTTAAGTCAGACATGAATGCATCATCGGAACCTTCAGCGCCATGCGAAGAAGAAAACCAGCAGAACTCCTCTTCATTATTGAGACTCTCCATTCCAAAATTTAAATCACAACTTCTGCAATTTAAAAGTGATATTTAGATATTTATATGATTACTACAACAAATCGATTACTTTTTAAGACAACGGGAAAGATGAGGAAAGTTCTGTCGAATTAGAGGGTTTCTTACAACATCCTGTCAACATCTTCTAAGTTTCCAATATCCAGCCACCCATCATTATCAAGAAAGCTGAGTTCATTATCAGCTTGAGATGTGTGGTTTTTTGGATGTTGACACGCACTATCATCTTCCACCACACACTTGTTTTCTGAGACGGTATCATCTGCACAAAGCTCGCTGCCACCAGAATTTATATTGCTGCTTTTGAAAAAATGGTCAGAGATGCCTGTATCATCTGAAGCTAGCCTTTTTTCTTCTCTGTATGAGTCACCATCACACGAAGAAAATACACCTTCAGGTGTGTCAGACCATGAATCCTTTTCTGGCATTCTTTCATTCTGGGTCATATTTTGCAAGTATAATTCCTCTTTACCCAGAGTACCATAGCTACTAGCACAATCGCTACTCCTTATACCACATAATTCTTGAAGTGATTTCTTACAGCCATCACCCTCGATTACAAATTGATTATTGTGTGGGCTACCAGAATGGGGGACTATGAGATCATCATTCTCAATCTCATCAAATCCATCCCACACATTATCTTCAAACTGTAACACAAAGAGAGAGATATTTAGCAAATTCCTTATAGTAACCTTGCATGACATGATGTGCCAAATCCATACAAACACAAAATCTAACCCAATGAAGAGATAAATAGTAAACATCGAACTGGTATGTTCGACATAAGCTCACAAATACAACCCACCACTACTGATATCAGCAGTAAAAAGGACCAACTTGTGCAAGAAAGGACAGAAGTTGAGCTAATGCAAGCAAAGCGTAGAAGGACTTGTACAAATATAAGTTTCAAATTTACCATTTAATTAGAATTGTATTCTGTACAATTCACATAAACAGTAGCATCAGCTACATCCACCACCAATCCACAATAAGTTTCTAAAGGGCAGAATTTCTGTTGTCTTATTTACTAGCTGCCAAGCCTCTTCTGCATCCGTAGCACTTTTAAACTTAGATTGCACAATAGCCTGCTTTTAAGGTTATGCTACAGACTAAAAGAGAATCAGTACAGCAAAGTAGATGTCAAATTAAGTCCATAATAGACAGTGATATCATCAATAAATTTAAAGAATGGTTCGCATGATGAGTATCAGATACACGTTATTTGATTATCTCCAAGATCTACCACCGAGTATTAGCAATAGGTCAGCATATTTATCATAATTCCTCCAGGTACAAACTGCTCAATGTTGACTTCATTGTTTTTGAATGATGTACATAGAAATGCTCACTAGGGAACAAAGCCAAAGATGTCACACACCATAGGGATTCCAATGAAAAGAAAATCATTTTAATGAATATGTTACCGGAACAAAAAGAAACAAACTTTAATTATGCTGAAAAATCTTTGGCCTATATGATTCTCAATGACAGATTATCTAAAAGAAGATGAGGAAATCTTTTGGTTGGTGCAGAAAAAAAAAAGCACTTACGCTGGGTAAAAAGATGAGTGTGCTTACACTAGACCATTATATTAAATGAGAAGTGACGCCTATAAAAGGGAAAGTAAAACAGTGCAATGTAGTAATAATTTGCTAATTGATTTTAGTCAGAAGAAATTACTAATTAATTTGCATCTTATACCGTGAGATTACCCATGTAACATGCTAACTCAAGTTTGGATTTTTGAGATATTTTCCAACCATCTAAATAAGTTAGGGATAAAAAAATGCATGTTTTAATTTGAATGAAGATTGACAAGTGTATGAGAGCAGGGTCCAAAGGTAACTCAAGAAAAATGACATCATATTTACAGTCTTATATGGAAACGAATTAGAGCCGACTGTTTTTCTGCGTCGTGTTAAGATCGGAATTTGAAGTGGAGACAGTAAATACAAGCCGTGGTGCTACGTAAGTATATTGTGGCAAGGCCGCAAAGTAATATTGCATTTCATAGTTCATACCTCAAACATGCAGATGTTTGACATTCCTCGCGGATCTTCTACTCCTCTCTAATGATACATTCAAGGCTTGACATGTCATGTTTATTTAGCAAACCTGTCATCAGAGATGTTTTTCAAATACAGAATAGACCAATCATTAAAAAATAAGCATAGCTAATAAATATTACTATATAAGTATGGTCTTGTTTGGATAAACAACTTATTTCGCACCTTATAGCATAAGCACTTATAGATAAGCTATTTTTATAACACAATAAAATAAAGTCAAAATGTTTCTTTTCCTAATCTACAAGTTGTTTTCTTAAGATATCCTACAGAGCATATGAAAATAAGTTGTTTTCATAAGTCTACCAAACATTGTTTCAAGTGGTTATACTAGTAGATAAGCTCAAATAAGTCAAACCAAACAGACTCTAACTTCAAGCAACTTCAACTCAAAATAGCAACTAATACTAAAAGTTTAAAAAACAAAATGAGCAATAAAAAAAACAAAAAACTGAAGATCCAGAATAATGAAATTCATTATCACCGTTTTCTTATCATCCAAACACTTCACCAACCAGATTTCTATGTTCTAATCAAATCAAAATTTCAAGACTCCGTAAATCAAACTTAAAAAAGTAAAAAATTGAATAAAAATCACAGAAATTAAATTCATAAATCCATAACTACTAACTTAAATAATAATAACAATAAAAGCAAATCTCAAAGATATAAACAGAGTGATTTAATAAACTTTAATATAAGTATATCATAAAACTAATCTAAAGAAAAAAGAGTACGAAGAAGCTGAGTTGAAGACTTGTTTCTTCTAGAGTCAAAGTTTTCTTCATATTCATAAAGTAGAGAAGAAAAAAGCGAAGTTACCAAAACGTGAAATCAGCAAGAAGTGATTATTGAGAGCTTTTTTTCACTTCAAGCGTTGTTTGGGTTGGGAATTGGGATTCCTTTTCTTTCCGGAGCCTTCTTTCCTATCCCACTTCAACTTGCACGAAGAAATTTTTTGTTTTTTATTTTTTATTTTTTAAATGTTTATTTGATTTTTTAATTTAGGTATAAGAGATATCATGCAAAAACCAACACGTGGCACGAAAATGGTTGGGAAATATAGTTCGTGGTTAGGAGGTGGGTGTTTAAGATCCGATCCGTTACTGAGTTTCTATTGGTCCACGTGGAAATTCGGTTTTACTATGAGACACGTGTCTGGTGGTTTTTCGTTGTATCGTAGGCACGTGCGTTCATATAATTGTATTTTATATAGTTACCAATTGTGTTGCCTTTATTTTCGAATCTCCTTTTTTTTCTCGTCCATGGAAAATGGTTGTCATGTGAGTGCAATTTTTAAAATATGAAAATGGTCTATAGGAAATATATTTTAATTTTCTTTTATAATTTTAATCTTTCTAAATATGCTATTTTTGTTTTGTAAGTTAGTACTTAAAATATATACACCATTAGATTTTATTAGATTTTCAAAATTTAATATTTCATGTCATACATATTACTATCTAAATTGATCAATCATATATTAAACTACTTAATAAAAAAACAAATAAAATCACATATACTAAAATAATAAAATAATATATTTATAAAAAATAACATACCAAAAACAAAATAGCATATATTTATAAATATAAAAACACATATCTCGTTAAAGAAGTTAAGTTTATATAACTTGATAGAAACTTATTCATCCTTAATAAAATATTTAATAAAATAGAATTCATGTATTAAACTACTTAATAAAAAAACAAATAAAATCACATATACTAAAATAATAAAATAATATATTTGTAAGAATCAATTACATAGTAAGTAATAAATAAATAAAGATAATATTAATAAAGTAATGAATATTGCATTCAAACTATAAAAAGCACAAATAAATAGCAATACAACATGCAATTTTTTTTTATAGCCAATACAACATGCAAATGGAACATTTTAAACTGAAAAGGAGGGATTATATGTGTTAAATAATTAAACAAAAAGCATTAATGCAATAAACAAAAGTTCTAATTGAACTTTTTGTCTTTTTTTTAACATAAACTTGTGCACAGAATATCCAAACATGATATATTGAAAAATTGTTTTTACAATAACAATAACAGCAAGTTACACAGTACACATTTCTCAGCCAGTGAGATAATCATAATTAACAAGATAATAAAATCCAACAACTTGAAATACAAGACAACAAAACAACAAATTAGTACATTCATAATTCAAATGAGAGCAAAACTGTCTCCTCAATGTCTCTCTCTTTTCAAAAATTTGCTGAGCAGATAGATGCATAAGTGATTCTAAACAGATTTGGATCATCCGTATGGTTATTAGCATCCCAACTTACAGTTAAATAACCATACAATGAGTAGAGTTATAGTGGCAGATCCATAATGATAAATGCTAAGGGCCAATGTACATCATTTCTTCAAAAGCTTCTGGGAGAAAATCTTCTTGGAATACGGGCTATTTCGACAAATTGTTTTGTAGGACTCGATTGTTTCAACCAGAGAATTATACACATGGCCCTAGTGTAGAAGTAAACACGACTAATCAGAAATGAAATTTAGTTCCTCTAAAGTCAAATCTAAATAAGAGAAACCATAAGGTTCGTTGATCAAGCCCGAAAATGCAAGACATGACTATGAAACAGAAAATGAAGTGTGTGAACTAACCTCAGAACATCGAAGAGCCTTCTGAATGACATAATTTGCTTGTGGATCTTGAAGCAGTTGGTCAAAGTGAGGATCAGAAAGCAGTTCATGAATGATTTTAGCCTGATGCTCATCATCGAATACTTCAAGACATTTTTCAACCACATGACTACTGTACCTCTGCATTGACATGTGTGTGTAACTACCTTCAAATTGCAGAGTCAAAGTTGTGGCAGCAGATGGTATTTTTAAGTCCAAGGTGCATTGAACAACATAATTTCTGCATAAGAGAACAGGGATTAAAATATCAAAGGGTTGGAAAATGAAAAAGGAAAGCACGACTTCATCCCGTAGTTTGAAAGTATAACATGAATTCAAAATATGAGAACAAAATTTGATGAAGAATTATCCCTCCAATAAAAGTGATCAACTTGAACTTTCAAGTGCATTGCTTCATCACATGGTTTAAGAAATTCCATAATTGAATAAACATCTTATAACTATGGACTCTACCAGAAATATTTAATACTTTTTCTCTAAACTGAGAGTTTACTTTAGAGACCCATAAAAAAGATTCTTTTGTTTGCTGATAAAAAGTGGACAATCTTAAAAGCAAAAAGTATGTACCAAATTTATATTTATAAGAAATGTGCTTTTGATAGTTACCCATATTTATCTTGAGCTAGCAAAAGAGCATTAGCAAATATTTCTGCAGCAAGGATTTCTCTGTGCTCCCCACTTGAATAACGAATGCATTTTTGTAGAACACAACATCCATGTTGATGAGTTGCAATGTCCACGCAATACTTGACAGCAGCAACATAGATAAACTGCTAAGTGCAAAACAATAGAAAAATGTAACTTTTCTACAATAAAATATCAATCATTGGCCATACATATCTGCCTAAATGATTTGAAAATCAAGTCATACCTTGTTATCTTCATTGCTTAGGCATTCCAAACAATGCTGAACCACGTGATTACCGTGAAGGTCTTTTATGAGGGTCAGGGATCCCGGTTCAAGAGCCGACACTACTAATGAAGTTTGTTGCTCGGTTTTGAGAGTCTCAATCAGCTTCTGAACAACACGGGTGCTGAGAGAAGTGGAGAAAAATGAAGTCAAATTCAACGTTAGACAATCAATAAATAATTTCATGATTTGACTCTTGTAAAGTAAAAAAATAGTAAAGTAAAAAAAAGTTGATATTTCAACCCACTAATGAGTCATGATTATGCAAGTAATGTAATACCAACAATCGATGTATTCATCAATAGTTGGTATTAATCACTTTACATCATCTAAAGTGAGTTGCTCGCTTAGTCACTTTAGAGGAGCCAAATTCAATATTTCAATACTTGTGAAAATTGCATGATTACCCGTGAGCATTTAACGAGATTTCCACAAGCTGCCCCGGCTCCTGGATCACCATGATTATGATCTTCATCCTTTGCTCTTCACTACAGACATCTAACAACTTTTGTATTAGATAATTTCCAAAAGGACTCGTCATAAGTTCCACCATATGACCAATGATCTCGTCAAATATGATTTGAACATCTTCATTTCTCCCCTCTTCAAACATTCTTTGCAGATACCTGCAGCCATTTTGATCCTGGGTCATTAAATATATGCTCCCTCGAGCTTCTGACAGGGAATTATAATTAGGTGGCAAAGCGAATGGAGCTTCCGATAGAGAATTATAATTAGCTTCCGATAGAGAATTATAATTAGGTGGCAAAGTGAATGGAGCTTCCGACAGCGAGTTATAATTAGGCGGCAAAGTGAATGGAGCTTCCGACAGCGAGTTATAATTAGGCGGCAAAGTGAATGGAGCTTCCGACAGGGAATTATAATTAGGTGACCAAGTGAATGGAGCTTCAGACGGGGAATTATAATTAGGTGGCAAAGTGAATGGAGAACCAATCCTAGAACTCCTAGGAGTTTCACAGGCTGCCATAACCGGCTGCTGAATGTCTACTTCTGACTTATATAGATGCTTAGGAAAGCCAAATTCACGTGCGGTATTTTGACCCCATTGATCCGAACTCCCAGCACCAACATACCTTAATCCCTCATCCCCCTGTAAGATAAAGCTCCCCTCCCTTCTAACAGCATCTATATCTATATTTCCATGTGGGATTCTTCTGGCATTTGAAGGTGGCATAACTCTAGCACTTGACCCAAAATTAGTACCAAGGGAATGAAAAGGCAATCTCGACGACGTTCCAGGTTCTTGCAAGAAATTCATTCCATAGTTCTGTGGATGAGGTGGAGCATGAACAGCTGAATTTCTTCTACTAAAGTGTGGTTCAACAGTCTCGTGTCCAAGAGTTCCTCCATAATGAAGGTTTCTTTGGTAAGAGTAACCCGTTGAACTTGAAGCACCAAGGTCTTTCAATTGAGAGGACATAGTGCCGCGCTCACATTGCCCTGAATAAGACTGCAATGATCCAAATGAATTAGCTACTCCGAAATCTCGAGCAAATGCTGAATTCATTTCAGCTCGACGATGACTGATAGGGTTATTCAAGAGAGGCGACTCAAACCTCACATAATCAGAATCCACTGAGTTACCAAAGCCATTTAATTGAGAGTACATAGTGCGTTCGCGCTCTAAAGCAGACTGTGATGATCCAAATGAATTAGCCACCCCGTGATCCCGTGTTAATGCAGAATCCACAGAATTACCAAAGCCATTCAAGGGAGAGTATATAGTATCGCGCTCGCGTCGCTCTGAAGAATACTGTGATGATCCAAATGAACTAGCTACTCCGAAATCTCTTGTAAATGCAGAACGGATTTCACCTCGACGACGACCAACAGGGTTATTCAAGAGAGGGGATTGAAACCTTACAGAATCAGACTCCGAAAAACCATTCATAGAACTATGATAATCTACATTAGGGTTATCTTGTTGATTACTAGTGTACATTCTACTGAAATTGCTACATAAATCAACAAACCTATCAGTACCGTGGCTGAAATCAGGATTACTAGGGTTATAGAAGGTTCCGGTTCCGGCTCCAGTTCTGATTGGAGTGGCGGTTGATTTAGGATCCTCCATTAAAGGTGGTGTTGGTGTTCCATAATCAGAAAAAAAGCTGGAAGAAGAACCGTTATCAGATTGCATTGAAAAACCACTGACAGTTACAGGTGATTTCAATGCCTCTTCATCATAACCCCTAACACCATTACCATAGTTTCCTTGATTCTGTTTCATTACAAATGATGAAACAAGATCCTGATCATAATCATCATGATTACGAACACGATCATGATCAAGTTTTTGAAGAGGATTAACAAAATCATCATCAGAGGATGATGTTACCCGAGGGATCTCATTGAGCAACAATTCAAGCTCTCTTCCATCATCCTTCACGTTCTCTATCATCTTTTTCAACAATGGTATCTATCACTCACTGAAACACTGAAAACTGAAATCAGAGAAAACAGAAAAAGAAACAAACTATGAATAAATAGAATAAAATTAGATTGATGATCCTATGGTTAGGGTTTGGAATGAAAATTGGAATTGCATTTAATCTATGATCGCAAATTGGATTTTGATTTTAAAGAGTTGGTGAAGCATGCAAAGGTTGAAGATTTATACTGGAAAAACGGAGGTGTATGTGACACACCATAACAAATAGAGTAGAGAATCGAAACTAACTAACACTACCCTGCGTGAGTACTAAGTCTTCCCCGCAACAAACTCTCGCTTTTTATTTTTTAAATTTTAACTTTTTTTACACGTCATTGTTATTTAATTTTAATTAATATAATTTGGTTTTAATTAGTTAATATAAAAAAAATTATGAAACTGTGCACGAGTGACAGTTATTTACTTGAGCACTTTTCGGTATCACGGAGAGATTATTATATTATTGTCTACGTGTAATTCTAATTTTTTATTAAATTTATCGTGTTAATTAGTATTAATGTTAAATGTATTTTAATTCTTTGAAAAATAAAAAAACTTTTAAGCTCAGTCCCTTATAAAAAAAATAGTTATTCAATTTTCTTTCTTTCTATTTTAGAAAAACTATTTTCAGTTGCTGATAAATTATGGATCATGGATGTGCCGCTCAAAACGGCTTCTCAATTCTCTGTGAATGACTCGGATGCGTGGGGTCATATTGAGAAGAGGAAAAAGGGGGATCCCATGAACTAGCGGGCATTACCTCTGAAGCCTGGTCAAAGGATATTCTCTCGTTTTCTCGCTCTTTTGTTCCCCATGTACGAGCTCGCGTTTCGCGAAGCTGGGTACCACTTGCCTTTCACAGACTTTTAGGAGGCTGTTTTCACACATCTTGAGCTCACACCCTCTCAACTGCACCCAAATGCCATGGCATTCTTAAGGGTCTTTGAGTTGGTGTGTCATTACTTGGAGATAGGAGTGACCGTAAGCTCGTTCTTCAGGATCTTCCATCTATAAAGGAAGTCTCATGAGGGTTGACACAGTTGAGTGTCGTTGAAGCAGGCGAGCAGGCTCGTTAAAGCATACATGGACTCTGTTCGTGACTTTAAGTATTGATTTTATGTCATTCAACTATGCACGTAGATGGTCAGTGATTCGCTCTATTAGAAAGAGGTCGTCGATGGTAAGGAGAGGTTGGTGTCTTATTTTACGTTGGAGTGGGTGGACGTCCATTTTCAGCATGTCAATGACCATTATACTACGAAGCCCGAAGATCTCAGCATCGATGACACGGCGTCGTACAACACGCTTGTCAACTTTTCCTCTAGTTTTTGCCCTCTGGACCTCGTGGATTCAGACGGGCATATGCTTCTGAAATCTAATGGAATGTCGGCCACCTAGGCTAGGTTGATTAATGTAAAGGCGTTTCTCAACTACCTGAATGATAATGCGGCGATGCAGCTCTTAGGTGGAGTTTTAGCTTTGTTATCTTGTATCTGAAGATTTAATCAGCAGCTGACTTGTTTATTTTTGTCTTGCAGATAAAATGGTCGAGATGCACGAACGCTTGGTGAAGGCCAACAAGGGAAATCTGAAGAAGGGACCCAAAGGTAGGGTCGAGGTTGTCAAAGACAAGACCACCCTCGAAGGGTTTGTTGTTACATGTAGTTCTACTCTGGGGAGCACTTCGGCGGGAGGCTCTCTGCTAGGGAAAAGGCCAAGGGTCGAAGAGAAGTCCTCTCCTCCGAAGACTACTACAGTGTCTACGGGCATATTTGTTATGCCTTCGTGTGTGACCCAAAGGTTAGTATTTGATAAGGGTTCATCTGTTCGGGTTCCCGACTTGGAAGGAGTGGCCATTCTGACTACTGGTCGCAAAGATCTGAGATCGGAGTTGTGTCGGGATGTTGCGGGGATGATGCAAATTCTCGAAGTTGTCCTTACCCTGAACGATGCCCATGTTGTCCCTCGCAAGGATCTTCAAATTGTTAAGGATAAACTTATCAAGCTGGAAATCGAAAATTCCAAACTTGAGAATGATCTGCTTCAAGTGAAGGGGCATTACGAGGGTAAGCTCGAGCTGATGAGGGAAGTCACCGAGATTAGGAACAAGATGGCGGGCCTCACCACTGATAATGAGCGTCTAAAGAAGTAGTCTGCGGAGCCGGAGAGCAAGTTGGCCTCCAGGGAGGATGAGACTGAAAACGAAGTCGTGATGATAACTAAGGCCGAATTTATTGCTTGATTTCTATTGCTGGCGCAGGACAATTTGGCAATGGCTTCGTTTGGCTTCCACAACATTGTTGAGCAGCTTAAAGAGAAGAACCCCGGGGTGGAGTTGGTCATGGAAGGCACTGGTCCTCTTCATCGCGTGGAGAAGGGCGTGGTTATCCTTCCTGACGAGGAATGAAGCTTTTTGGCATGCGTACCATTTTGATGTATTTTTGGTGTATGGGACTTAGTCTTTTTGTTTATGTAGCTTATGACAATGTCTGGCCTTATGGTCGGGTTTTTTTGTTAAATATAATTATTGCCCTTCTTACCTTGTGTATGCATTGTTATTATGATCATATGTATGTTTTAAATGTTTATGTTATAGAACTAGGGATATGTTCGACGTGTTATGATGAACTCGACAGTGTATGGAACTTTTCGAGGAGCGAGATTTGTTCTTGCTAAAGGGGGTCAAAGACTCGGTCGAGTTCCTTACTCCCCTAAGTCTGAGACATTTCACATCGCGAGTTGGGGGTATGTCATGCTAGTATGGCAACGGAGGAGCTTGTTTGAGGTATCCCCATTGGGCGAATCATTTGTTCGTCAACCGGGCGAGAGTTCGCTTACGTTTGCATTTAAAGGTTGCATATATACCACGATATATCCCTATGGTCGGGCGTTTCCCCTTTGTTAACGAGGTAGATCTGTCGGCATCTATTTCGCGCTTTGGCTGGACTTAATTGTAATATTGTTTAAGTTTTTCAGCGTTCCATGGTCGAGCAAATGGTTATCTATTTAGTTCTTTGAGGTAGTAGGTTCCTGTGTCGGTTTTTGACTTGACCCGATATGGGCTCTCCCAGTTTGTTGTGAGTTTGCCCTCGCGTGAATCTTTCTGAATTCTGCGTAAGAAAGACTGCCTACCTGGAATTCTCGTTTGATGATCTTGGCGTCGTAGCACAGTGGGATCTTTTGTTTTAGGTATTCTTCACGGAGAGATTCCCCTGAGGGAATCTCCTCGACTAAGTCGAGCTCTTCCCTCAATGCTTCATCATTGAGTTCTTCTTCCAGGGGAAACACTATTCATCTAAAGGGTTCTCTAATTTCTATGGGGATGAATGCTTGTGTTTCATATGTCATTCGGAATAGAGTTTCCTCGGTGGTTGAATATGGGGTTGTCTGGTAGGCCCAGAGTATACTGTGGAATTCATCGACCCACTTTTTCTTTGCCTCGCCCAACCTTTGTCTTAAGCCTCGTAGAATGACTTTGTTAGCAGCTTCGGCATGCACGCTCTTCTGAGGATGCTCAACTGATGCAAAGTGCATCTTGGTGCCCGTCTTGGCGACGAAGTCTTTGAAATTCATGTCCATAAACTGAGTACCGTTGTCCGTAATCAGGGATTGAGGTACGTCAAACCTGGCTAGAATGTTTCTCTTGTAAAAATGTAAAATGTTGAATTATGTGATTCTGGCCAGGGCCTCGTCTTCTATCCACTTGGTGAAGTAATTGACGACCATAATCAGATACTTGTTTTGAAATTACCCTATTGTGAAGGGTCCAAGGATGTCCATGTCCCACTGCACGAACGGCCATGGCGATGACGTTTTTTTTAGCGTGTCCGAGGGCGCGAGGTGCATCTCCCTGTGAAATTGGCATCTGTTGCACTTCTTCACGTGCTCTTTGGCGTCGTTATGCATGGTTGGCCAGTAGTAGCTTGCCCTTAAAGCCTTTCTGGTGGCGCTGGCTTTCTTGTTGTCTTTGGGAAACTCACCGGTTGTCAAGTAGTGGTACATTTGATTCATCCAACAATTATTGTCACCTATGACATTGACGTCGATGACTTCGGAGGATTTCTCAATGCTAGGGAGGGAAAGTGTTTCCTGGATAACAGATTTGTTCCCTCATTTCTTATGTGTGCTCGCTAATTTTTATAAGAGATCTGCCTGTGAATTATGTTTATGGGGAATGTGTTGGACCTCCCAGGACTTGAAGTGTGCCAAATTATGTTGTACCAATGTCATATACTCGACCAAATGATTGTTTTTTTCCTGGTATTCTCCTTTGACCTGCGACGCGACGAGCTGGGAATCAGTGTAGATTTTAATTTCCTACGCACCCATATCTTTGACCAAGTGGATTCCTGCCAAGAAAGCTTCATATTTAGCCTGGTTATTAGGTTTCAGGAAGTCGGACAGGGCTTGAGCTTTTAGAGATTTTTTGCTTTCGTAGTGTATATTGAATTCGGACAGTTCTAGGAACCATCTCAGCATTCTCCCAACCATATTTGGTCCATAAAGTAGCTGCTTGATAGGTTGGTCAGTTTGTACGACCACGTTGTGTGCCAGGAAATAGTGCCCTAATCTTCTGGCCGCATTCACTAGGGCGAGCGCGACCTTCTCTATTTGTTGATATCTGAGCTTCGACCTTTGCAGCGCTTTACTCATAAAGTATACGGATTTCTTCCCATCTGGATTTTCTCTAATAAGAGTTGCGCTAATGGTCTCGGTATTAATAGAAAGATACAAGTAGAGGGCTTCCCCGATTGTTGGCCTGGACAAAACCGACAGTTCTGATAATGCTCGTTTGAGGTGTTGTAGGGCCTGATTGTATTCCTCTGTCCATTCAAACATTTCTTCTTTGCAGAGTAACTTAAAGAAGGGTGAGACGTGTTAAGTAGATTTTACCACAAAACGTGATAAAGACGTGAGCATGTCGTTCAATGATTGAATCGACTTCTTCGAGTGAGGCATAGAAAATTTTGAGAAAGCGCGACACTTGTCAGGATTAGCCTCAATTCCTTTTTCTGTAAGGTAGAAACCGAGGAACTTTCCCGCCCTTACACCAAAGGTGCATTTTTCGGGGTTAAAGCGCATCATGCATTTCCTCGCATGGTTAAAGACTTCCTAGAGATGGGAAGTGTGATTGCATTCTTGGGTGGACTTAAGATCATGTCGTCCATGTAAACTTCGAGTATGTCCCCTATCTGTGATTGGAAGACCTTGTGTTATCATGCGTTGATATGTTGCACCCGCGTTCATCTTTATGAAGGGTATTACATTGTAGTAATAATTACTCGTCGGGGTCATGAACGCGGTATGCCTCTTATCTTTCTCGGTCATGGGTATCTGATTGTACCCAGAATAAGCGTTCATGAAAAACAATAGTTTAAAACCTACAAAATTGTCTACCAATTTTTCTATGTTAAGCATAGGGTAAGAATCTTTTGGGCAAGCCTGATTGAGATCGGTGTAGTCAATATAGAGGTGCCATTACCCATTATATTTCTTTACGAGTACAAGGTATAAGAGCCAAGTTATATACCTGACTTCAGTTACAAAATTAGCCTCTAAGAGGTCTTTAACTAATTTTTCAGCAAGTAAATTTTTCTCTTCAGACTTCTTGTGTGTGTGTTGAGCAATTGCGCGTGCTAACGGATTGATGGCAAGCTCGTGGCTTGCGATCTCAGAGGAGATGTCGGGCATATCAGCGACACTTCAAGCAAAGAGGTTCGTGTTTCTGTGCAAGCATTGCTTCAGTTGCTCCTTCACATCGTCGGGAAGCCCTGTGCTAATGTAAACTCCTTTGTTTGGGTTATCTCTGAAGGTTATGACTTCGAACTCTCATGTGGGCAAAGGGCACAGGATGGTTGCCTTGTCTGCAGAGGTGTTGTCTTCAGAATCTTTTGGGATGCGAGACTCGAGGTCAACTGTATTGATCTAAAGAGTTGGCTTCTTCTCGGGTCGGACTTCTTTAGTTGAGGTGTCCTCGTCCCTTATGCATTTGTTGTTCCTTGGTGTAGTCTTTATCATGGTATGGCCTTTGATCGCGGCTTCAAAACATCTTCACATTGCTTCAATGTTTCCGTGAAGAGTAGCCACGTGCCCCTTGTCGCTCCCACCAAATGAAGCTAAAGTCAAATGGGGTACAGACGCGAACGGTCGGCGAGAGGGACAATGAGAACACACAGCCGTGAACTCACTGGAGATGAATAGAGTCGCCAGCTAGGCATTTTTATCCCTGAGGAAAGGCAATGCTGCATAGGCCTAGAAAAAGATGGATAAGACGGTTTGCGAACCAGAGAGACTGAGAAAGGGGGTTGGTTACAACCTGGGAAGGTATTAGCACCCAGATTGTCCGTCGTACTCGACGGGATCCACGCTTAAAAGATTTGTGTTTTAAAGAGGTAGTGTCAGTGCAATTTGTGTGTAAAATAGCTGGAAAAGGATGTGCAGGTGTCAGTGTAAAGGAAGTGTGAAGTGTATAAATGATGTGTCAGTGTAAGAAAAAAAGTATGCTCAAGATCATGAGGCTTAAGAGAATGAAACTGAAAGGAGGGGGAATATACAGAGACTTTTGTTCGATAACCGTTAAGTTATGCCTACGTATCCTCTCGTACAATGAGGAAGTCAGAACACCGTAGTTCGACCCAAAGAGACTGAAAGATGAATTGACTGATGAACAGCCTACTTGCCTATGCTCAAGTGTATGACCTGTCTGGCTCAGGTGCTAACTGTCTTGCATTAGACGGAAGTAGCAAGTTCTCGTTTGTGAATGAGGATGATGAGAAAAGAATCCCGGAGGAGACGATTATTGTTTGTTTTTGAGTTTTCAGTCTTTTATTGCTTTTGAAAGTTTGTCATAAGTTAATGAGCCTAAGCCTAAACCAATGGATTTAGTAAACTCATCACATCTTCCCTCTGATTAGGGGTAATGAAAATACCTTAAGTATGAAGTCAGATTCTCACACTTAATCACCTTTGATGCAGGATTAAGATCATTAACCTACTTGTGATTATTTAGATGTTTTTTATGATTTTTGTTTAGTGTTGAGTAATGAGGTTAAGCCATAATCAAGGATTAACAGACCCATTACACCATCCTAAAAGAAGGATAATAGATGAGAATGTTCAAGCTGAGGAAAACTCCTCAACTTAATCCATGATTAGGGATTAAACTCATGGCAAAACAAGCCTTTGATTAAGTAGATTTTAGATTAATGATATGATGATGAGGTGAGTTTTATGATTTGTAAGACAACTTGAGGAGGACTTGTCCATTAACACTAGGGTTAGTCCTTCTTAACCACTTAAGGAAGAATTAGAACCCTAATGCAAGGCCCAAGTTACAAGTGTGATGTCTTGATGATTATTATGTGGATTGATTAAGGGATCTAAACACCTTAAGGGTTTAATACTTAGGATTAAAGTTATACACTCCATCCTAAGAGAAGGATGCAGGCATAAGCTTAATCACAAAGTCTTAAAGCCTTTAGGGTTTAGTCCCTGATTATGAGATGAGAAGAGAAGACTCAAAGAGAGACACAAAGGTAAAACTATGGGGGGACTAATCAAAACCCTAATTCATTGTCATGCTTGGATGATCCTAAGGTTTGTGAGGTTTTCAAGAGAAATCTTCAAAAGAGCCACCAGGAAGCAGATGAAAGGACCAAGAGAAGCAAAGTGACTTGCTTCATTCAAGAAGTCAAGTCACTTGAAGAAAGAAAGTGGGAGGAAGAAAAATGAGCAAGCTCAAACTCAAACACAAATGGAAATGCAGCAATGGATGCAAGAGAGATGAAGAGAAAAGGCATGAGAAGTGAAGGCAAATCCACTTCTCAAGTTTACTTACCACCTGCAATGTTAGAAAGAAAATGCAATGCAATGCAAGATGAGATGAAATGATATGATGCAAAGCAAAACCAGAAGCATGTTGATGATGATTATGATGGTATGAGGTGCTTCAAACATGAGGCAAGGCAATGGGGATGTTCATACAAGATCATGAATGCAAATGATGCAAGCTAAGGAGCATGAACAAGCATGAAAAGTTATGAATCATACAAGACAAATGACATGGCAAATATGCAATGCAATGATCAAAGGTGTTTCATACATGTCTTAAGATGTCAAATGAATCACAAGAATGCACAAAATGCAAAGACAAGTCATGTTATGCAAGAGAATGCAAGAAGGATGCAAATGGAAGCCCAAATTAGGGTTTATGGATCAAACATCAAACACAAACCAAAAACAGAAGCAAAACCCTAAAGTAAAAATGGAAAATGGTACCTAAGGAAACCCTAGACCTATAATGAACCACTGCCCAAAGGGGAGCTCTCAACTCTCAACCAAATTCAAGATATGATTTTTGCAAGTTATTAGGGTTTTTTAGGGTTCTTAACAAAACAAATGCCAAACAATTTGAAAATGCAAGAACAATTCATGGCCTTTTTACCCTAGAAACTACATGTTAAACACAAAACAATGCAAGAAGAACCAATGTCTCAACCTTCTTCAAAAGGCAGAAGTGAATTTTCAAACATGTGATCAAAATAATGCATAAAAAATGATTTAATTCAATGAAAAATTCTTAAAATGCATCAAGATCAAAAAAGAAATTTAGTTTGAAGGTTGGACAATGTTTCTAAATGTCTTAGAACATTTCATGAATTTTTTTGTAATTTTTAAATACCTAAAAGTATTTTTAATTAATTAATTCTCATTAATCAATTAAAAATAATCTTTTAAATATTTAAAAATACTTTTTTAGTGATAAAAATAAAACTAAAAATATTTTTGGGTTTTAAAAATTAGTGAAACTCTTGACAAAAAGTTTCATAATTTTTAAAACATTTTTGCTATTTTAAATAAATTGTACAAAACAAATGAATTAAAATGAATTAAAAATGAAATTAAACTGAAATAAACAAAAGTCAAGTGATCTGATGGTGGAGATTCAAATGGAAACACGCGCGCGTTGACCTGGCGCCAAATCCAAAGGCCAGAATTCAAATTTCGCTAATCAATGCTTATGCCCTAATCTCGCCGTTAAACACACTCAGATGACCGGAACAGTGTTCCGGTCATCTTCTCCGTTCAATCAAAATCCCTAACTCACTCCATACGCATCTAAAATGAATTCTAAGAACCCAGAAATGATTCCCACAAGCTCACGAATCAAAACCCCCAATCAAAACAAATTTATGTTTCCTAAATCAACTGAATCGAAGAAAAAGAAAACTAGGGCACGCAGGTTTCAGAGAGAAATTAAATGCTCATTTCATCATCATTTCAAAAACTAAGAACATCAGGATGATCAGGACAACACAAAGAACAAGTTTGTAACAAGAAAAATGATTTCTGGAAAAATAATTTTCGAGCTACCTGAGATTTGAAGCTTTCAGTTTAGGAACTTTCTGACCACCTCTCCTTGTGCAATCTACTCCTTAGAACCTCTTGATGATGTTTGAATGCTCAAATGGAGTTTAAGTTGGATGGTTGATGAGTTTCGAAAGCTTCTGTTCAAGCTTGATCAGAAATGGCAATGGTGAAATAGGCACTTTCAGGTCATGGTGAGGGGTTGTTTATGATCCTGAGGGTGAATGGAGAAGGTCTATGGTGTTTGTTTGTGTGTTTGCAAGCTGTGGCAAGAGTTTCGAAGGAACTTGCAGCTTGGGGTGTGAAATGGTTATGGAGTAATCTGGCTGTTTCAGGCTTGTGCCTTGGGTGGTTTCTACTCAGTGATACATGGTGAGTTGAATGGAGGAAAAAGTTTTAGTGTTTTGTGGCTGTGGAGAGGAGTTCGAAGGAACTTGCAAAATGGTGAGTTTTTGTGTATGTGTGTAATGGGAATGTTTCAGCCTTGCTTCTTCATATGTTTAACTTGCAAACTGTCCACATATTTCTCTCTCATTGGTCAGTTGACAAGACATGCCCTTTATTGATTGGTAAGGCAACTTTTGCAAAAAGTCCACTTCTTGTAAGAGAGGGCATGGGCTAAACTCTAGCTAAGTACAATGAGCATGGGGCTGCGCAGCATGATGTGTGTATGGAGCTAGTTTGGTTCAGCAGCCAAGAAATCAAGTGGGTGAGATGTGATGATAGTTTTTGCAAGTTGCTTGCTTTATGGTTCACATGTGAAGATCTTGTTCCAAAAGTCATGAAACATGAGCAATGCCTAGTTCATTCTGAATTTTGTGACTTGTAGAATGTTTGCATACTGGTTTGAAGTCAATTAGAAGTTACAAAATGCATTGGTTCAAGGTTTTGCAAAATTTCCATTTGGTGCATAACTTGAATTTTAGTGATTTTTGCCAACTTTGCCACACCATAACTTTTGATCCAAGAAGAGTTTGATCATGTTCTTGTACTTTTTGAAAAGGGAAAGATGAGATCTACAACTTTCATGACCAAAGTTTTTCCATTTGAAGCATTTTTGGATCCAAAATCATGGCTTGAAAAATGACATAAAATGATGCATTCTTGAAAAGTCAACTATGCCCAAAAAGTCAACATTTGCAAAAACCCTAAATTCTTGATTTCTATGAACTTCAACCTTCTTCCATGATCAAATAAAGATCATATACACTCAAAATGATGAAGATCACCCATTGGTTGGGTCATTGGGGGCCTCAGATGCCCTGATTTTGCACTGACTTGTCTGAAAAGTCAACCCTTGATCAGATGACTTCCCCATGGAATTTCTTCATGAAAATTGATATGCATACTCCCTATACCATATAGAGACCAATGGAAACAAGAATGACCAAAAAAATTTGGGGTTATGGCCTCTGAAACCAAAACCCTAATTTTCAGTCAACTGTGTAGTTCAAGCTGGCCCTGCATCCACTCAAACCCTAGTTCTTGTGGTTCCTCTGCATTTTTGACTTTGAGGAGATGAAATATGATATAAGAACACACATGGACCCCTTTGAGTTGATTGGTAGCCTTTGGAATGGCTCAAGATGCCCTGAGGTTGCTCAGATCACAAACCCTAGGTGCAGATGCCTTAGAAACTATCCAGTGAATCAAAAATGAGATGTGAGATGATATGATTGTGTTTATGCATATGAGATGATTTACAAGCCATGGTGTGAATGGGTGAGGGCAAATTTGGGGTGTTTACAGCTGCCCCTATTCAAACATGAGTTAGCTGTGCAGGATGTAAGCAGCGGCTTAACAGGCAAACAAGATAACTTGTGGTTGAATACCAAAGACAGTCCAAAATTTGCACTCACAGAAATGAAGAAGAAAAGGGATATAGATTGTAAAGGCAAAATAAAGTGTATTGTAAAGTATGGGCGACGGAGGACGACCGTCGAGCAGAGGACGACTGCTGGGTAAGGAGCAATGACGGGGACGGCCGACATGCTGGGATAAATGTGTGGAATAAAGCGATGACGGGGACGGACGATATGCTGGGGATAAAAAGAGTGAAGCTAAAACGGGGACGGCCGACTAGCTGGGGAAAAACAAGAAATCATGATGGGGACGGCCATCAAGATAAAGTTATAAAATTCTCTGAGGATTAATGAAACGTGACGGGGACGGCCATCAAGTCCATAAAGGTAAAGTAACCAACGATGGGGACGGCCATTGGGTTAAAAGGAAAAGAGACCACGACGGGGACGGCCATCGGGTTAAAGAATAAATGGAATAAACAGATGATGGGGTACGGCCATCAAAGGTGAAGGACGATCACCTAGCAGGGGACGGCTGCTCTGTTGGGTATAACAGAAAAAAATGATGGGGACGGCCATCAAAGGTGGAGGACGACCACCTGGCAGGGTACGGCTGCCGAAAATATCAACGATGGGGACGGCCATCGGATAGAAAAGGTCAACGATGGGGACGGCCATCGGACGAGCAAGATGGAGGACGACCATCAAGAAGTGGAGGACGACCACTCAGAAGGGGACGGCTGCTCTCGAGGTTTGTCATAACACAGGCCGAGTGTCAGATAACCAAAATCAACAATGGGGACGGCCATTGGATAAAGTGATGAAGGACGATCATCAAGAGGTGGAGGACGACCACCTAGCAGGGGACGGCTGCTAAAATCAACGATGGGGACGGCCATCGGATGAGCATGATGGAGGACGACCATCAAGAAGTGGAGGACGACCACTCAGCAGGGTACGGCTGCTCTCAAAGGTATCATAACACAGGACGAGTGTTAGATAAAAAGAAAATTTGCTTTGTTGGCAATCTACTGGGGAGATAGTAAACACAGACGAGCGTTTACATCCAAGAAACAAAAGGTATAAGTGCTTGGTATTGTGTATAGATTAAAGATGCAGACGAGCATCCTTAAGACTATGATACGGACGAGTATCATGTAGAAACAAACTGACACATGTTCAGAAATGATGATACGGACGAGTATCAACTGGTTAACAAAGAAAAAGGACTACTGCCGAATCTGTGGGGATATGAGTGATGACGTATACAAGATACGGACGAGTATCTGTATAAGCGTACCATGAGTAGTGAGTATTATATTGTATAGAAGAGTATTTACTGTTGGGGAGAATGACACGGACGAGTGTCGAGAGAGAAAAGTATAATATGAACAAGTATCTGCTATACAAAGTCTAGGCGACGGCGCTGGGGATATGACACGGACGGGTGTCAAGAAAAGTGTATATATGGGTATATGTGAGTGCAAAGAGGATGTCTTTGGCTTTCTGCTGGGATATGACACGGACGGGTGCTAGACTATATCTGTAATGAGGGTGATTTGTTTGTAAAGGGTGTTCAGGCGACTTTACTGGGGAAAGATGACACGGACGGGTGCCAAAAGGTGTATATACGGGTGTTTGTGATTGTGGGGCAACTGCTTTTGCTGGGACTCTGATGGGGACTCTTGGGGAAAGTAATCTGTATTCACAAGCGTTCAATTCACAACATGACTTATGATTATGCTATGCATTTGATTTTTGCCGTAATGCTCCGTATTAGACGGAATGCTACGCTCTGGGGTGAATATGATGCGGATGCCACGATTATGCAAAGGGGCACAGATCCGGGATTCGGATCCCGTTGCTGTGAAAATCTCGGATTGATCTGCTTGAAGTGAACATCCCAGCTGGGGATGAGATCATTGGTAGATCCAATGAGATATCTGCTTGGGGATATATGTCACTGGTTGACATAACCTTGATAATACGGGACCCAGCTGGGGTTTGTAGAAGCTTTATGTACTCTGTTGTGACTTCTCCATGCGTTGCTCTTCTGAATAAAGGCTTGAAGCTCTGTGGGGAGATGATTCCCTGATTCCTGTATTCTGTTGAGGAAGAATGGCCACTCGGCTGGGGAAGCGAGAGGCAACTCAGCTGGGGAGAGCAACAAGAGGCAACTCAGCTGGGGATATAGCATCCTGAGTGTTAAGCCTGTTTGTTGATTTGGCAACTTTGCTGAGGGAAGCAATGGGGGAGCAACTCAGCTGGGGATAGAGCATCTCGGATGCTGAGATTTAGTGTATGCTGATTTGGCAGCTCCGCTGGGGAAATGGGCACCTTCTAGTGCCAGGTGGAAGATAAACCGAGTTGATAATGATTCACCTACTTGCTGAGACGTAACCTGCATGGCCCAGGTTGCGTTCTGGATACCTGCAATCCTGCAAATATAATGGAACGTACAAAAGGTCCCGAGGTATCCCTCACTGGATTCCGTCATAGGAGTCAAGTACTTTCGAGAATAATCACATTCCCTGTAAGCATGTGTTTTTATTTTTAGAGAAAGGCATCAGTACTTATGCAATTGTATTTTTAGAGATATCAGACGACTCTTTGCAAAACATAAATGTAAAAACGAGACATGACTGAAAATCTGATTTTATTAATTCATGTGCCCTGAATTGGCAAGATACAGTCAGGGAAACAAATCTCCTGAAATGAGGAAATTGTTACAAATTGAGAAACAGAATGCTGGCGGTGTTGACGACGCTTTGAGGAGCTTCCTCTCCTGCTATGACTCGTATGACAATGACGTTCTTCTCGTCTTGCTTTCTGGAGAGAGTTGATTCTGATTGACGCTTGATCCTTTGGAAGCTTACCAAGTTGTAGGTGATACAGACGAATTCAGAATGCAGTTGTTCGCTTATTCCCTTATTTTGCATGGATCGCCCTTTCGGGTTTTCAATCCATCGGGATACCCATTTTTGCCTGAGCTGTCCAATGCGGCTTTTCAACTCAGCGGGTGTACATTTTTGTTTATTTTCCCTTATTTTTGCCCGAGTCTTTTATTCTGTTTTTGACTCGCCGGGATGCCCTATTTTTGCCTGGACTTACATTCTGTTTTTATGTCCAGCGGGTCATTTTATGCGAAGTATTTTTTAACTGCATCTGAATTCACAGGGGACGGGAAATCTTCACCATCCATGGTGCTGAGCATCAGTGCTCCACCGGAGAAAACTTTCTTTACAACGAATGGTCCTTCATAATTTGGAGTCCATTTGCCCCTGTAGTCTGTATGAGGAGGGAGGATTCTTTTCAGCACAAGATCTCCTACTTGGTACTCTCGGTGCCTGACTTTCTGATCGAAGGCTTTCTTCATTCTCTTCTGATATAACTGCCCATGGCAGATTGCAGCCAATCTTTTCTCTTCGATCAGACTCAGTTGTTCGAATCGGGACCGTACCCATTCTGCTTCACTCAGTTTAACATCCATCAATACCCGTAGAGAGGGTAATTCAACTTCAACAGGTAGGACCGCTTCCATACCATATATAAGTTGATACGGTGTTGCCCCAGTGGATGTTCTGATTGATGTGCGGTACCCATGCAAGGCAAATGGTAGCATTTCGTGCCAGTCTTTGTAAGTGACTACCATCTTTTGCACAATCTTCTTGATATTCTTATTTGCCGCCTCAACAGCGCCGTTCATCTTTGGCCTGTAAGGAGAAGAATTGTGATGTTGGATCTTGAAGTCCCGGCACAGCTCTGCCATCATTTTGTTGTTTAAATTGGAACCATTATCAGTAATGATTCGCTCGAGCACTCCGTACCGACAGATGATATCTCTTTTCAGAAATCTGGCTACCACTTGTCTTGTAACATTCGCATATGAGGCTGCTTCAACCCACTTGGTGAAATAGTCGATGGCGACCAGGATGAATCTGTGGCCGTTTGAAGCAGTTGGCTCAATCTTGCCAATCATATCAATGCCCCACATAGAAAAGGGCCAGGGTGAAGACATGATGTTCAAAGGATTGGGAGGCACATGCACCTTGTCTGCGTAAATCTGGCATTTATGACATTTCCTGGCATAGGCACAACAGTCTGCATCCATTGTGATCCAGTAATAGCCTGATCTTAACAACTTTTTAGCCATGGCGTGCCCTCCAGCATGGGTACCAAAAGATCCTTCGTGCATTTCATGCATCAACAAATCTGCTTCCGTCTTGTCAACACATCTGAGGAGTACCATGTCAAAGTTCCTCTTGTATAAAGACCCATCAGCATTCAGAAAGAAACTACCAGCAAGCCTTCTCAAAGTCTTCTTGTCATTGGAAGATGCCCCAGGTGGGTATGTCTGATCCTCCAAGAAGCACTTAATGTCGTGGAACCAAGGCTTATCATCTTTCACAACATCCGCTGCAAATACATATGCCGGTCTATCAAGTCTTGATACTGAAATCTGAGGTACAAAGTTAGCCGTTTGAACTTTGATCATGGATGAAATGGTAGCAAGGGCATCTGCAAACTGATTCTCGTCTCGAGGGATATACTCAAGCTTGACTGTTGTGAAGAAAGTCAGTAACCTTCTTGTATAATCCCTGTAAGGTATCAGATGATCTTGGTGGGTGTACCATTTTCCGTTGGTTTGATTGACTACCAAAGCTGAATCTCCGAATACGGTCAATGTCTTGATCCTGAGGTCAATGGCTTCCTCAAGGCCCATAATGCAAGCTTCGTATTCAGCTTCGTTGTTAGTGCAATTGAAAGTGAGTTTTGCCGAGAAAGGCATGTGAACTCCTTTGGGTGTAATGAGTACTGCACCAACACCACGACCATTCATGTTAACAGCCCCATCAAACATCATAGTCCATTCTTCTTCCGGGTCGGGCCCTTCAGTGTGAACAGGCTCTTCATGATCTTTTGCTTTAATGAACATGATGTCTTCATCAGGGAAGTCAAACCTCATAGGCTGGTAGTCATCAATGGGTTGCTCAGCAAGATATTCAGATAGTACACTGCCCTTGATGGCTTTCTGAGATGTGTACTGTATGTCGTATTCTGTGAGAATCATCTGCCATCTTGCAACCCGTCCGGTAAGAGCTGGCTTCTCGAAAATGTACTTAACTGGATCCATTTTTGAGATTAACAAGGTAGTGTGGGTCAACATATACTGTCTCAGTCGGCGAGCAGCCCACGCTAAAGCACAGCAAGTTTTCTCGAGCAGTGAATAACGTTGTTCACAGTCGGTAAACTTTTTGCTTAGGTAGTAAATTGCATACTCTTTTCGACCAGACTCGTCATGCTGGCCCAGCACACACCCCATTGACTCTTCTAATACTGTCAAGTACATTATCAGAGGTCTTCCTTCAACTGGAGGCATGAGAATTGGAGGTTCTTGTAAATACTCCTTGATCTTGTCAAAAGCCTTCTGGCAATCTTCGTTCCACCTGACCGTTTGTTCTTTTCTTAACAGCTTGAACAAGGGTTCACAGGTTGCTGTAAGGTGGGATATGAACCGTGAGATATAGTTCAATCGGCCTAAGAACCCTCGAACTTCTTTCTCAGTTTTCGGTGCAGGCATCTCTTGGATGGCTTTGACTTTATCTGGGTCAACCTCAATCCCCTTCTCGCTTACAATAAAGCCCAGCAGCTTACCAGATCTCACCCCGAATGTGCATTTGTTGGGGTTCAGCTTCAATTGGTATTTCCTCAGACGTTTGAATAACTTGAGCAGATTTACCAGGTGATCTTCCTCTGTAAGGGACTTGGCGATCATATCATCCACGTAGCATTCTATTTCTCTGTGGATCATATCATGGAATAATGTCACCATAGCCCGTTGGTATGTTGCACCAGCATTCTTCAGTCCGAATGGCATTACCTTGTAACAGAACGTGCCCCAAGGTGTGATGAATGTTGTCTTCTCCATGTCTTCAGGTGACATCTTGATCTGGTTATATCCTGAAAATCCATCCATGAAGGAGAATACCGAGAACTGAGCCGTGTTATCCACCAATACGTCAATGTGAGGTAATGGGAAGTCATCTTTCGGGCTGGCCCTGTTCAGGTCCCGGTAGTCAACACACATTCTTACTTTGCCATCCTTCTTAGGCACAGGTACTATGTTAGCAACCCACGGCGGGTAGCTAGTCACAGCAAGGAACCCGGCGTCCCATTGCTTTTGTACCTCTTCCTTGATTTTCATAGCCATGTCTGGGCGAGTTCGGCGCAGCTTCTGTTTGACTGGTGGGCATTCTTCCCTCAAAGGCAGCTTATGCACAACAATGTCGGTATCCAACCCTGGCATATCTTGATACGACCAAGCAAACACATCAACATACTCTTGAAGCAGATCTATCAGTTGTCTCTTCACTGAGTCTTGCAGGCAGGCCCCGATTTTGACTTCTTTCACGTCTTCGTCCGTACCAAGATTAATCACTTCAACCTTCTCCTGGTGAGGAGTAATAACCTTTTCCTCCTGTCTTAGCAACCTGGCTAGCTCTTCAGGAAGCTCATATTCTTCATCAACCCCTTCATCAGCTTGATTGATTGGATTGTCAAAGTCATACGAAGTCATAGCCGTGCTGTTGTCGGTGCTGTCAGGAAGGCATTCTCTGCAAGGGTTAAGTTTGTTCATTTTAGTGATTGATTTTAATCTTGCTTTAGAAAAAAAGTGAAATGAAGTTATCATTTTGAAAACAACCGCCACTTATTTTTTGTACAAAAAGAAAAATGGAAAAACAGTGAGCAGAAAAGAAAAAGACTTGTTTGCAAAAAGATGTCTGATATTTCATTAATTTAATCTTGTTTGCACAAAAGTACAGATGGCCATGATTACAAAATGAGCCTTGTCATCTTGGGCAAGATGCAAGACTTTGATGCATGCTATAAAAATACAGGAAATAATAATTACTCTGCATGAGTAACTCTTATAATTTCCTGGGAAGACCAGTTCGAGACTCTGCTCCCCGGGATCTTTGGACGAATCCAATTCTCCAGATTGCGCTCCTCTTCCAGCTCGTCTTCCAGACAGTTGATAGCATCAGGGGTAAGCATTCCCCCACTGACAAATCCAGGCTCTGCAGTAGCCTTTGCTTGATGTTGAGTTGGTCTGTAACCCAACCCAAACTTGTCCTTCTTCTCCTCCACAGCTAATACCTTGCCCCAGCCTTGGGCAGTTCCTTCTTCAACAACCTTCCGGGCTTGTTGGTAAGATGACATTGGAGTACCAGATACAGCAGATGCTTCATTGACATTCAAGGCTTCAAAACCTTGGCTCATTGTTTCATGGATTTCTCCATCCATCTCAATGTATTTATAAGTAGCCAGATGGCTAACAAAAATGTCCTCCTCTCCACAGATTGTGACAACTTGGCCTTCCCACTCAAATTTTAACTTTTGGTGAAGGGTAGACGTTATTGCGCCGGCGGCGTGAATCCAGGGCCTACCCAACAAACAGCTGTAGGCGGGCTGAATGTCCATCACATAAAAGATAGTTTTAAAAGTCTGTGGGCCAATTGTCACAGGCAGCTCAATCTCTCCCAGAACCGATCTCTTAGAACCATCGAAGGCTCTTACCACCAGGTTGCTGGGTCTCAATGCCAATCCATCATATTCAAGCTTCACCAGAGCCTTCTTTGGTAAGACATTCAGGGAAGAACCTGTGTCCACCAGCACATGAGAAAGGACAGCTCCTTTGCATTCCAGGGTTATGTGCAAGGCTTTGTTGTGATTGCGGCCATCCGCTGTCAAGTCAGAATTGGTAAACCCTAGCCCGTTGCTAGCAGTAACGTTTCCAACCACGGTTTCCAATTGGTTGACAGTAATCTCCTCAGGCACGTAAGCTGCGTGCAGGACTTTAAGTAGTGCATTCCGATGGGCTTCGGAGCACATAAGCAATGAGAGGATGGAGATTTTGGATGGCGTCTGGTGAAGCTGATCCACAATTTTGTAATCACTCTTTTTGATGATTCGCATAAACTCATCAACTTCCTGATCAAATGGAGTCTTCAGGGCTTCTTTGGCAGCTGGATCTTCCTGCACCGGGCCTTTACCCTTTGCCTTGGCAGCAGCTTCTGCTTCGGCAGTAGGTTTTTGAACTTGTGAAGCAAAGAGACGTCCGCTTCGAGTGAAGCCTCCGCCTCCCCCCACATTATCTACTTGTGGTGCAGGTGTTGATGTTTCAAGAGTGATTCTTTCTCCTTCGCAGTATACGTCAGAGCCATAGTGCCAAGGGATGGCCCTATTGCTTTCATATGGTACTGGTCCAGGCACCGTGACAGTGACCGGACTGATTGCTGCTGCTGAAGGGACTATTATTGTGTGTGGATCATAGAAGATTGTAACTGGTGCTCTGGTGGGAGCAGCACCTTCTGAATGGTAGGCAGAATTACTTTCAGGATCATAGAATATGGTAACAGTGGAGACATCTTCATGATTGATTGCTGGTGTTGTAGGAGGTTCTGTTGGAAGGACTGTTGTTGTTGCTGATGGAGAGTCGGAATGGAATGAAGCTGAAGTTGTAGCAGGAGAAACTGTTGTAAACTGATCATTTGGAAAGACAGGTGAAATACTTGTTGATGGTGCTGATGAATTGTCGGGAACATTAGTTGCTGTAGTTGTAGGAGGTTCTGAAACCGTTGTTGATGAAGTTGCCAGATTTGTTGGGAATGATGTAGTGATCTGTAGCAGGCCACTCTGAATAAGGCTGTCAATGCCATTCCTCAGGTCCTCGCACCCATTCCATGAAATATTGCAATAGGGGCATCCTAGTTCACACCCCGGAAATATATTGTTTTCACGGAGCTGAGCTTTGATTTCCACCAATGGTGTCCTGATCTGATCCACACTGGTTATTAAATAAGACGGTTGGTCTTCTTCAATAGCGTTAATTCGAGGACCACCATGGTTTGGCATTGGGTTTTTATTGACATTGGGCGGAGGTGCAAAATTCAGAGCCTTGGAGTCTACCAAGTCTTGTACCTTCATATGCAGAGCTCTGCATTTTTCTGTACTGTGACCAGGTGCGTTGGAATGGAAAGCACACCTAGCATTGGAGTCATAGTTCCTTGGTAGACTGTTGGGATCCGGAGGTGCCAACGTTCTTAGCTCAACCAGGTTGAGTTTCAGAAGTTGTGGCAGCAAGGCAGCATACGGCATTGGGATCGGGTCGATCACTCTGTTAGCTTGGGATGGCCTCTGTTGGAATGGCCTCTGTTGATTGTTGTTGTTGGAGTTGTTGTTGAAGTTCCTTGGAGGATACTGATTCTGCTGATACTGGGGTTGTTGTTGGAAGTTTTGTTGAGGAGGTTGATAGACTGGCTGAGGATGAGCTGGAGCAGGGATAGTGACTGCTGCTATTGTCCTCTGAGCATATTGGGGCCTACCCCTGTTGGTGTGAATGGCATTGGTCTCGCCAGCTCTTCTCGGGCCCGCAAAAGGCTTTCTTGTACTACTGGACGAGCTTGCACCGTTGTCTGAGATCTTTCCCATTTTTAACAGGCTTTCAATTCTCTCCCCAGCTATGACAACATCTGCGAAGCTGGTGGAAGAGAAAGCAGCTAACCTGTCAATATACGTTCCCTGAAGAGTGTTCATAAACATGTCTGCCATTTCTCTCTCAGACATTGGTGGTTGAACGGCAGCAGCCAGTTGCCTCCACCTTTGGGCATACTCTCGGAAACTCTCCCTCGAAGACTGTGACATTCCCATTAGGAGGGTCCTGTTGGGTGCCATATCTAGATTATACTGATACTGTCTGATGAAGGCTTCTGCCAGGTCCTTCCAGCATCTTATAGTTGCTCTTGTCAGATGGGAATACCATTCCCTTGATGCTCCAGTCAAGCTATCTTCAAAATAGAACATCCACAGTTTCTCATCCATTGTATAGGCCTTCAGCCTTCCCAGAAATGATTGCAAATGAGTTCGGGGGCATGAAGTCCCATTGTACTTTTCGAAACAAGGTGGCTTGAACTTATGGGGGATCCTGACCCCGTCTACCAAACCCATGTCCATGACGTCGAACCCCAAAGAATTTTGAGACTCCAGTGATCTCAATTTCTCAGCTATCTCTTCCAATCGCCTATCATATGTTTCCTCTCCGGCACCCATTACTGTATACTGGTCCTCCTGAGGATCTTCCTGAAGTACTCGGGCTGCAGTGGCTGTTCCTTGAACATTTGCAGGAATGTTAATCTCAGGATGTAGATGTGGGCCAAACACAGGAGGGTTAACATGGGGTTGCACCCTTTCATTGTTACTTGTGCCTGCAGTCCCCACATGGGGCTCATCTTGATTCCTCCCTTCTACCAAAGTTCTGAGCCTCTCCTGGCTTTGAGCTAAGTTGTTCATTACTTCCATGAACTGGGTTATTTGGGTTCTCATCTCCAACCTTTCGTTGGCCATCTGGTTTCTGACCTCCGTAAGGTCCTGCTGCATCTGATCCATCTGGATTCCCGGAAGGTTGTTTCTAGTTGGGTACCTGTGAGGCCTGTTGAGAGGAAATACCCGGCGGCGAGCAATAATTCCTGAGATTCACAACAGAGGTTAGTAACAACAAAACAAAAACCTACAAAACAAACAAAAGGGTTAGTATGCAATGCAGTTATGCTTATTTGCTCTCAAGGTATCCGGTTTGGTCTTCAGTTTTGACCCTTCCAGACCCTCGAAGATGATGCTGTTGAAGTTGCTTTTGATGTGAACCCAGATAGATACCAACACAAATATATTACAAAGGTGAAATAATTCAATTTGTTCACTTACAACACAAACCCTCAAAGGGGCCAAAATACATCACAAAAAAAAGCAAAAGTACATGGAAAAAGGAACAACAACAAGCAAATGATCAAACTCCAAGGCCAAACTCATCCTCACGAACTTCCTTGAGAAGTGCTTCGGTCACAGGATCAGCCGGATGCTCCGTGAGACTTCTGATGAGAAGGTTTCTTGTTGCAACAGCTGCCGTCAACTTCTTGTTTTGACTTTGGTCTTTAGACCTCTTCACTCCTGCTTTGATTTTCAGCTCTGATATCTCCTCCTGGGCTGCTGCCAGGGCTTTTTCCATCTGCTCCATCTTGTCCTGAACTCTCTTGTCTTCTAGAGTACGGGCCTCAGTGATCCGGACCCACCTGGCCTGACTCTCTTTCAAATACAAGTCTGTTCTTGCTCTTTGGAACTGGGCTTCTTTACAAGCATTCTTCAGAATCTGTTCACCAGCTTTAGACTTGTTGATATAATCTCCAGACTTCTCAATCTTAGTCAAGTGTTCTACCCTCAATTTCTCCAATCTTTCAATCTCCCTCACACCTTCACTCCTCTCCCGGAGGGTCTTCTGCAAGGCTTGAGTTAACTTCTCATTTCTTTCCTTCAAGCTTTCAAACTCCTCCAAACTGATAGTGGCAGGGGGTGGTGCTGAAGATGATTCAGGCATGTCTTCTATGGTAAAAGGCATTCCAGAGAACTGGGCCCTAGCATGGGACCACTCATAATATTGGACTGATGCTACATTATTGCACTTCCCCAGAATGGTGATTCCCTTGGTTTGAACATGATCCCAGGCCCAGGCAGCCTGCCTAACAACAGCCAGCCTAATCTTGTTCTCACAGTAGAGGGTCTCAACCAAATCTTGTACCCGAGGAGTGTGGACCAGTGCATAGCCCAATTGTCTCCTGAACAGCAGAGGGTTGTAGTTGATACTTCCCTTAACTCCTATCAAAGGCACATTGGGAAAGTGCCCACAGCTGGTGATCATATCTCTGCCCTTGGTGCTTTGAGTACACCATCTGATATCTGCTGAAGTGAGAGTAGTGAGCCTCTTAGCCCAGTTGCTTTGCTGATGAGGATTTAGAAATGCATCTGTCCTGGGTAGATGCCTGAGAAGCCAAGCATGGAATAATGGAGCACAAATCCTCACTAATCTTCCCCTCTGCTTCTCATTTCTCTGATGTACTGAGTAATAAAGATCCCCCAATAAAGTTGGCACAGGGTTCTTCAGGATGAACAAGTGGATTGCATTCTTGCTGATGAATCGAGGCTCATCTGCAAACAGCACAATTCCATATACACTTAAGGCCAACAGAGCACAAACAGCTTTCCAATCCCCCAAGGAGGCCTTCAAACTAGCTTGAGAAATCAGGAAGTCAAGATGAAAACCAAGGGTTCCAGCTTTAGAGGTCATATGCTGTTCAATCAAAGCAGGTTCCAGGTGCAAAGCTTTTGCTATCTCTCCATTGCTGGGAAAGACCATTTCAGGGTTAAAAGGGATTTCCCTCTTGATAGGCAAACCAACCAAATATGAGTATTCTTCCAGAAGAGGCCCCAACTGAAAGTCTTGAAAGGTGAAACATCTCAATGGAGGATCATAAAACTGAATGCAGGTGTGGATGAGGCTCCTCTGAGATGGGTCCAGATCCATGACCATGTCCAGTATATCTCCATAATGCTCCCTGAACAAAGGAATGTGATCTGGAGTGATCAGGGTTTGGATCCTCCTGACGTCTGATAAGTCTGGTTGGAAGAAATGATAGGTGATGTTGCTTTTCTTTGGAGCCATGATGCTGAGGACTGAGTAGGATAAGTGCTGATGAAGATGCTGAGGGGAGTGCCACTGACTGGCTAGTGCAAGTAACTGAAGTATATGGCTGACAAGCTGAAGCAAGTGCTGGTGGAAACAGGTCAAAACTGCAGATGGGGTCAAAACCAAAACCAGATGAAAATGGATACCCTGAAACACAAATAAGCACATGTTAATATGATGCAATGAGTATGTATGCAAAATGAAATGCAAGGGTTTGTGACTGAGCTGGATCTGATTAACTGCCTTGGTGTAAATCCATGTGTGTTCAAGAAATCCAGGTGGAGGTCTATAAATCCCGTAACCAAGGTGGGGGACTCAAATAAAGAGCCACAAGTCCAAGGTTTTAGAATCACAAGAACTATCCAACATGGAGCATTCTTAACAAAGTCAAAGTAACAGGGTATTCTGAGGTCAAGGTACCTGCAAACCTGTAAACAGCCCAACCCCCTCACAGGTGGTGATCTAGAACAAGGATCCTCAGACTTGGATCAGTTATGAGAAGTGTAAACACTTCTAACCCGGAGGTACAGTGTTTACAATAACCATAACAATTCCTCCTCTAATTCACCTCAGTTTCTGAAGGTCAGTACTAAAAGGTCATCCAGACTTAGCAGGCTTCCCAGATAGCCCTAGCATTGCAGGAAATCTGCAACACAGAGTTCTCAAGAAGAAACCCATATCTGAACCGTGTTTCATATTCCCGCACCAGACCGAAATGGAATGGGAAAGAATATGATTCACTCTAGCCTAGGTTTCACTCAGGTCCCAGGTATAGGACCTTAACTCTCAATGAATCACCCACCCACCAAGGCAAACAACAGATCCAGCCAGCAACAATGACAATATGATATATAAATGCAGTAAAGAAAGCAGTAAAGTAACTGTACATAAAGCAATAAACAAAAATAAATACAAGCACAAACAAGCACATAACACCCCAGTAAACACAAATCAAACAAGCGCTAGGAGGAACCCACAAAAAGAACCAGAAGCCCTGGTTGCAATATAAGCGTCCCCAGCAGAGTCGCCAAGCTGTCGCTCCCACCAAATGAAGCTAAAGTCAAATGGGGTACAGACGCGAACGGTCGGCGAGAGGGACAATGAGAACACACAGCCATGAACTCACTGGAGATGAATAGAGTCGCCAGCTAGGCATTTTTATCCCTGAGGAAAGGCAATGCTGCATAGGCCTAGAAAAAGATGGATAAGACGGTTTGCGAACCAGAGAGACTGAGAAAGGGGGTTGGTTACAACCTGGGAAGGTATTAGCACCCAGATTGTCCGTCGTACTCGACGGGATCCACGCTTAAAAGATTTGTGTTTTAAAGGGGTAGTGTCAGTGCAATTTGTGTGTAAAATAGCTGGAAAAGGATGTGCAGGTGTCAGTGTAAAGGAAGTGTGAAGTGTATAAATGATGTGTCAGTGTAAGAAAAAAAGTATGCTCAAGATCATGAGGCTTAAGAGAATGAAACTGAAAGGAGGGGGAATATACAGAGACTTTTGTTCGATAACCGTTAAGTTATGCCTACGTATCCTCTCATACAATGAGGAAGTCAGAACACCGTAGTTCGACCCAAAGAGACTGAAAGATGAATTGACTGATGAACAGCCTACTTGCCTATGCTCAAGTGTATGACCTGTCTGGCTCAGGTGCTAACTGTCTTGCATTAGACGGAAGTAGCAAGTTCTCGTTTGTGAATGAGGATGATGAGAAAAGAATCCCGGAGGAGACGATTATTGTTTGTTTTTGAGTTTTCAGTCTTTTATTGCTTTTGAAAGTTTGTCATAAGTTAATGAGCCTAAGCCTAAACCAATGGATTTAGTAAACTCATCACATCTTCCCTCTGATTAGGGGTAATGAAAATACCTTAAGTATGAAGTCAGATTCTCACACTTAATCACCTTTGATGCAGGATTAAGATCATTAACCTACTTGTGATTATTTAGATGTTTTTTATGATTTTTGTTTAGTGTTGAGTAATGAGGTTAAGCCATAATCAAGGATTAACAGACCCATTACACCATCCTAAAAGAAGGATAATAGATGAGAATGTTCAAGCTGAGGAAAACTCCTCAACTTAATCCATGATTAGGGATTAAACTCATGGCAAAACAAGCCTTTGATTAAGTGGATTTTAGATTAATGATATGATGATGAGGTGAGTTTTATGATTTTTAAGACAACTTGAGGAGGACTTGTCCATTAACACTAGGGTTAGTCCTTCTTAACCACTTAAGGAAGAATTAGAACCCTAATGCAAGGCCCAAGTTACAAGTGTGATGTCTTGATGATTATTATGTGGATTGATTAAGGGATCTAAACACCTTAAGGGTTTAATACTTAGGATTAAAGTTATACACTCCATCCTAAGAGAAGGATGCAGGCATAAGCTTAATCACAAAGTCTTAAAGCCTTTAGGGTTTAGTCCCTGATTATGAGATGAGAAGAGAAGACTCAAAGAGAGACACAAAGGTAAAACTATGGGGGGACTAATCAAAACCCTAATTCATTGTCATGCTTGGATGATCCTAAGGTTTGTGAGGTTTTCAAGAGAAATCTTCAAAAGAGCCACCAGGAAGCAGATGAAAGGACCAAGAGAAGCAAAGTGACTTGCTTCATTCAAGAAGTCAAGTCACTTGAAGAAAGAAAGTGGGAGGAAGAAAAATGAGCAAGCTCAAACTCAAACACAAATGGAAATGCAGCAATGGATGCAAGAGAGATGAAGAGAAAAGGCATGAGAAGTGAAGGCAAATCCACTTCTCAAGTTTACTTACCACCTGCAATGTTAGAAAGAAAATGCAATGCAATGCAAGATGAGATGAAATGATATGATGCAAAGCAAAACCAGAAGCATGTTGATGATGATTATGATGGTATGAGGTGCTGCAAACATGAGGCAAGGCAATGGGGATGTTCATACAAGATCATGAATGCAAATGATGCAAGCTAAGGAGCATGAACAAGCATGAAAAGTTATGAATCATACAAGACAAATGACATGGCAAATATGCAATGCAATGATCAAAGGTGTTTCATACATGTCTTAAGATGTCAAATGAATCACAAGAATGCACAAAATGCAAAGACAAGTCATGTTATGCAAGAGAATGCAAGAAGGATGCAAATGGAAGCCCAAATTAGGGTTTATGGATCAAACATCAAACACAAACCAAAAACAGAAGCAAAACCCTAAAGTAAAAATGGAAAATGGTACCTAAGGAAACCCTAGACCTATAATGAACCACTGCCCAAAGGGGAGCTCTCAACTCTCAACCAAATTCAAGATATGATTTTTGCAAGTTATTAGGGTTTTTTAGGGTTCTTAACAAAACAAATGCCAAACAATTTGAAAATGCAAGAACAATTCATGGCCTTTTTACCCTAGAAACTACATGTTAAACACAAAACAATGCAAGAAGAACCAATGTCTCAACCTTCTTCAAAAGGCAGAAGTGAATTTTCAAACATGTGATCAAAATAATGCATAAAAAATGATTTAATTCAATGAAAAATTCTTAAAATGCATCAAGATCAAAAAAGAAATTTAGTTTGAAGGTTGGACAATGTTTCTAAATGTCTTAGAACATTTCATGAATTTTTTTGTAATTTTTAAATACCTAAAAGTATTTTTAATTAATTAATTCTCATTAATCAATTAAAAATAATCTTTTAAATATTTAAAAATACTTTTTTAGTGATAAAAATAAAACTAAAAATATTTTTGGGTTTTAAAAATTAGTGAAACTCTTGACAAAAAGTTTCATAATTTTTAAAACATTTTTGCTATTTTAAATAAATTGTACAAAACAAATGAATTAAAATGAATTAAAAATGAAATTAAACTGAAATAAACAAAAGTCAAGTGATCTGATGGTGGAGATTCAAATGGAAACACGCGCGCGTTGACCTGGCGCCAAATCCAAAGGCCAGAATTCAAATTTCGCTAATCAATGCTTATGCCCTAATCTCGCCGTTAAACACACTCAGATGACCGGAACAGTGTTCCGGTCATCTTCTCCGTTCAATCAAAATCCCTAATTCACTCCATACGCATCTAAAATGAATTCTAAGAACCCAGAAATGATTCCCACAAGCTCACGAATCAAAACCCCCAATCAAAACAAATTTATGTTTCCTAAATCAACTGAATCGAAGAAAAAGAAAACTAGGGCACGCAGGTTTCAGAGAGAAATTAAATGCTCATTTCATCATCATTTCAAAAACTAAGAACATCAGGATGATCAGGACAACACAAAGAACAAGTTTGTAACAAGAAAAATGATTTCTGGAAAAATAATTTTCGAGCTACCTGAGATTTGAAGCTTTCAGTTTAGGAACTTTCTGACCACCTCTCCTTGTGCAATCTACTCCTTAGAACCTCTTGATGATGTTTGAATGCTCAAATGGAGTTTAAGTTGGATGGTTGATGAGTTTCGAAAGCTTCTGTTCAAGCTTGATCAGAAATGGCAATGGTGAAATAGGCACTTTCAGGTCATGGTGAGGGGTTGTTTATGATCCTGAGGGTGAATGGAGAAGGTCTATGGTGTTTGTTTGTGTGTTTGCAAGCTGTGGCAAGAGTTTCGAAGGAACTTGCAGCTTGGGGTGTGAAATGGTTATGGAGTAATCTGGCTGTTTCAGGCTTGTGCCTTGGGTGGTTTCTACTCAGTGATACATGGTGAGTTGAATGGAGGAAAAAGTTTTAGTGTTTTGTGGCTGTGGAGAGGAGTTCGAAGGAACTTGCAAAATGGTGAGTTTTTGTGTATGTGTGTAATGGGAATGTTTCAGCCTTGCTTCTTCATATGTTTAACTTGCAAACTGTCCACATATTTCTCTCTCATTGGTCAGTTGACAAGACATGCCCTTTATTGATTGGTAAGGCAACTTTTGCAAAAAGTCCACTTCTTGTAAGAGAGGGCATGGGCTAAACTCTAGCTAAGTACAATGAGCATGGGGCTGCGCAGCATGATGTGTGTATGGAGCTAGTTTGGTTCAGCAGCCAAGAAATCAAGTGGGTGAGATGTGATGATAGTTTTTGCAAGTTGCTTGCTTTATGGTTCACATGTGAAGATCTTGTTCCAAAAGTCATGAAACATGAGCAATGCCTAGTTCATTCTGAATTTTGTGACTTGTAGAATGTTTGCATACTGGTTTGAAGTCAATTAGAAGTTACAAAATGCATTGGTTCAAGGTTTTGCAAAATTTCCATTTGGTGCATAACTTGAATTTTAGTGATTTTTGCCAACTTTGCCACACCATAACTTTTGATCCAAGAAGAGTTTGATCATGTTCTTGTACTTTTTGAAAAGGGAAAGATGAGATCTACAACTTTCATGACCAAAGTTTTTCCATTTGAAGCATTTTTGGATCCAAAATCATGGCTTGAAAAATGACATAAAATGATGCATTCTTGAAAAGTCAACTATGCCCAAAAAGTCAACATTTGCAAAAACCCTAAATTCTTGATTTCTATGAACTTCAACCTTCTTCCATGATCAAATAAAGATCATATACACTCAAAATGATGAAGATCACCCATTGGTTGGGTCATTGGGGGCCTCAGATGCCCTGATTTTGCACTGACTTGTCTGAAAAGTCAACCCTTGATCAGATGACTTCCCCATGGAATTTCTTCATGAAAATTGATATGCATACTCCCTATACCATATAGAGACCAATGGAAACAAGAATGACCAAAAAAATTTGGGGTTATGGCCTCTGAAACCAAAACCCTAATTTTCAGTCAACTGTGTAGTTCAAGCTGGCCCTGCATCCACTCAAACCCTAGTTCTTGTGGTTCCTCTGCATTTTTGACTTTGAGGAGATGAAATATGATATAAGAACACACATGGACCCCTTTGAGTTGATTGGTAGCCTTTGGAATGGCTCAAGATGCCCTGAGGTTGCTCAGATCACAAACCCTAGGTGCAGATGCCTTAGAAACTATCCAGTGAATCAAAAATGAGATGTGAGATGATATGATTGTGTTTATGCATATGAGATGATTTACAAGCCATGGTGTGAATGGGTGAGGGCAAATTTGGGGTGTTTACACCCCTTCTTTATATATTATTTCTTTTTGAGATGGACCGTGGATGGGACGATGATGAGCTCATCTAACATTGGCTTACCTAAGATGCATTGATAAAGTGACGGGCAGTCGATGACCAGGAAATGCATCTTGATTATCTTGGAGGCATGTTCTTCCCTGAATGTGACCATCAACTCGACATAGCCCCAGGGTTTAATGTTAGCCCCATTGAATCCTTGCATATCAAATCCAGCATATGGGGACAGGTTCTTTTGATCGAGCTGCAATGCTCAGAAAAGTGGGGTGTATATTATACCGACCAAGCTTCCCTGGTCGACAAGTATCCTGTAAAAACATCCGTCTTTGCCATCTTGGCGCGGACCAGCAAAGGGATGTGAGAGTTCGGAGAACCACCTTGGAGTTCTTTCATGTAGAAAGTAATTGGTTGGGACTTCCCCCTGACCTTCTCGAGGGACGAAAGTTGGTTTGAGGACGAATCGACCAAATGCTCGAGCCTTCTTCTAACCGACCCGATGGTCATCACGTTGTAGCCTCCACCTGAGATAAGCATGGATGATGAGAATGCCTCCATGGGTTGTGTGCTGTAAAATATCATGTGCTTCTGAGGTGTCGAGGAATGAATAAATCCTCGGGTCTGGTGACTGACAAGGCGACTGGCATGGGAGCAGCTTCTTCGGAGACCTCGTTGACTCTCTTCGTTTCCTCATGTCGAAGAGATACATCTTTGAAATACTTCTTAAGATGCCCCTCCTTGATGAGGATATCATAGCATCTTTGAGGTGGATGCAGTCCTTGTTGACATGTCTGTGACTGCGGTGAAAGCGACAATGTTTACTTTTGTCGGTATTGGCCTTAGAAGCAGTTGGTTTGGGGAAGCGAACATTTCCCTACTTGAATTCAGTATTGATGCATTCAGTCAGAATCTTCTCACGGGAAGTCATGATGAGGGTATATTCTTATAAACGACATGCTGGCCCTCTGCTCTCACGAGGACGGTCATCTTTGCGTTTTTCACGTCGAGGAGCTTCAGTGTCGTCTCTCTGCTTGTGAGTCCACGGATTCTCCTGATTTATTGAATCTCTTGTCTTGTATGTGACCTCTTTCTCTTCATATTGGATGTAGGTTTGAGCCTTGTGGAGCACCTCGACGAGGGACTGGGGAGGCTCGATACCCACAGCTTTACAGAATTCGTTGTTGGGGCGCATGCCTTCTCCAGGATGTATCACTTCATGCGGTCAGTAGTGTGTACTTCCACGGCTACTTTGTTGAACCTGTCTACATACTCCCATAAAGGTTCCTTTTTTCCCTGTATGATCCCTTCGAGGGTGGCCTCAGATTTGGGATAACATCTGGACATATTGAAATGCCTAGTAAACTAATTCTTCAAGACTCTCCATGACGTGATAGATCCCGCAGGGAGGTGTTTGTACCATGACATGGCGCCTTTTCGTAACGTGATAGGGAAAAACTTACACTTGATGGCTCCTTCCACGTTGTGATAGTGGAGAATGGCCTCGAGGTTCTCTATGTAGTCATCGGGGTCGGCAGTCCCGTCATAAGTGGCCAATTGAGGGGTTTCTCGAGGCTGCGATGGATGCGGGTTTCCATAATCTCGCGACTTAGGGGCCCACGATTGTCCTCGTCGTCACTACTTCCAAACGAAGGATACGGGGACCTACTTCAGTGAGGACTCTGGCTACGCTGACAAGGACGATGGTCCTTATCTTAATGGGACTTCTTGCCTTGATCTTTGTTGAATGGCGAACACTTTGTCCTTCGGGAAGGAGATCGAGTGTGTTTCTTGGCCTTTTCTGGATGTGATCCTTCTGACCTGTCTTGATCTGCTGGGGGAGAGAGAGATGCCTTGAATCTTTCCTTTTGTGTTTCCTCGGAGGAGGCCGTAAGCGGCGTGGGGGAGTGTGATAGTATCTACGCAGACGTCTCCTAGAGGGAGAAGGGGAGCGACGATCACCTTCGAGCATCTGGATGCGTTCGCTCTACTGGAAGAGAGTGAGGTTTGCCTTGTTAAAGGAAATAATGATAGCTTGAATGCTAGCATCGGCGTCGGACGGGACGAGAATTGGTTCGAATACAAGATCCCCGTGAACAACGAATGGCTGCTTCAGATTGTTGGAAGCTAGAGAGGGAGGATGCCCCTCATGATGATCGGTATCGAGATAGGTTGTTCTGTTGTTACCGATGTTGTCTCCGTCACCGAGGACGATTATGAGAGGATCTTTCACAGTCTTGTTGAGCTAGGAAGCCATGAAGACGAAAAAAGAAGAGATAAACTTTGATCTTGCGCTAAAATGAAATGATATTGTTCACGAAATATGGGGGAGTTGTTGTTTCCCACAGACGGCGCCACTGTTCAGATATATCCGAACAAGTCCTCGTGGTCTTCAACTGGGACTGCGATGATGCTGGTAGGAGAGGGGGTGGTGTACCTGCAAGGTACTCCGACACTCAAGTAAGTTTCAGGGCGAAGCAAACCAAAGTGTTAAGAAAGAAAGTGAGTGATCATAATTGAATATTTGACCCTCCAAAGATAGAGGGTATTTATTAGGGCACATGGTCGTGATTCACGGGCGTGTGACCCTTGACTAGGTGTAATTGCTTCCAGAAGCTTCAGAGGGCAATTGATCGCGTGAAAAGGCGTTAGAGCGCGTATGGAGGAAGTCCTCAACGACTATATCCTAACGACTCTATTTCCCAACTGTCATGTCTTCACGAATCTCTTGTTGGACTTATGTCCAGAGGTATGCTAGATTGGATCTCAATTGGGTGTAGGACACCTACTAGGTCAGTCCAGAACAATTTCTATTTTAATTATTTATATATTAATAAACTCTTTATTATATATTTTTTAACTTATAATAAATATTAAAATAAAAATACAAATATATTATTCCTCTAGAAGTTCTACCAAAACAATTATTAGTATTATAAAATAATATTAATTGTTAATAAATTTAATATGGTTAATAACTCTTTTTCTATTCAAAAAAACTAATAACTTTCTTAACTATGATGATTTGATCGATAGTTTTGTGTATAAAGACAGAGGTAGTATAATTTATAAAGAATTTATATTGTTGATATCTACAAGATAGAAAGAAGTACTCTCCAAATTGTATGAACTTTTTGAGGTAACTTCCATCTCAAGATTAATTTTTAATAAACAAATAGTAATTTATCATGTTTATAATGTCCTCATTTTAAAGATTGTACATTTTTTTTCTTTCCGTGTAATCGATTTTTATAAGTTTATCAAAATATTTTAAGATTTGTTTAAATACCGAAAGAAAAAGGTTAATATCATAATATATATAAATTAGGCATTAAAAAGAGGGTGGTTTTTCAATCCACTTTTTATCTATGGACAATTTAAAGAATTTATACCTTTTTTTCCTATCACGTAAAATTATCTAAATGTTTTTCGTTTTCGAATATTCATCTTTGGACATATTAATTTTTTAATAAACATATAAATATTTCAAAGAGATATCTCCGGAACAATTTAAAACATTCAATACATTTCATTCAGAGACCATTTACATTTGAATTGTACTGGAGATGCATCTCCGTGAATATTTCAAAGATACATCTCCAGAACAACTATTTCATAGTATATGTTGTTTATCTGTGTTCAGACGACGATTTAAAATATATCGTACAATAAAAAAATAGGCGTACATGATTTTAGATGGACCAAAAATATCATACAAAAATAAAATAACAATATATATCGAAAATGTCATATAATCGAGAATAATAATGTAGTAAGACCGTCAAAATAAAGAACATACCATAATACTAAAACTATATAATGCGATACTACTTGTGTGTGTGTGTGTGCGCGTGAGTGTTTGTGTGTGTGTGTGTGTGTGTGTGCGCACGCGCGTACGTGTGTGTGTATGTGTGACAACCTCTCATTTTCCCCTTCTACCTCCTCTGCCATCAATGTCCCAGGTCCTCTAGCGATGTATTTAGTTCAATAATGCCTCATATGCCTCAATCATGATGCCATCTAGAACTCGTTTGAAATAAGTGTAGAAGCAAGCCTCTCAAATCATATTTTGATGATAACAACATTTTTATCAAGTCTTGATAGCAAGCAAAAAGGATCGTTCAAAGCTCCATTCAAAAAGAGTTCGTAAAGTCAAAGTTTCGCACCGGAAGGTATATCTTATTTCTCATGAACCAATAATGTTTATTATGCGTTCAACTTAGGATACACTCACATTGCATATTTTCAAACAAACCATTTCACATGCCTTTTGTTACTGATCAAAATTTTAAAACAAATTTTTCTGGTTTTTGATCAAGTAACCGGTTACCGTGTAGGTAGTAACCGGTTACTTCAGCCTAGATTTGAAAAATGTTTTTAATGTTACAGCATGTAACTGGTTACCCATTGGGTAGTAACTGGTTACCACTGTTTAAAATCCAGAAAATGTTTTATTCAAATTTTGAATTTTGTCTTATACTTTTGGCTAAATACCCAAATTGGTCCCTTAACTCCATCAATGGGTCCAATATGGTCCCTTATCTCTAAAAAGTGACAAAAAGGTCCTTTAATTTGTTAAATTGTACCACGTTTATCCTTCCGTCACTAACCATTAGTCAAAGTCAAGTTATCATACACATGTGGAGCTTAGCTTGGGTGACTCATCTGCCATGTAGGATGTGTTTGCCTAAAGTGTATACCAAGTAGTTTCATAACCAGTTGTACGAAACTTGGTGAAAATAGAAAGGAGGAACCCTAGCGCAACACCATTGAAGCTTGAAGCATCATAACCAGCTACCATTGAAGCTTGAAGCATCATATCCATTTCTGAAGCATAATCCACCAGGTATTTGATTTTACAATTTGAAATGTTATTCGATTGCAGTTACTTTAATGATTTAGGGTTTGTATGTTTTAGGGTTTTTCGGAAAAGTTACTGATTTAGGGTTATTTGATTTCGATTAGGGATTTGTGTCAGTAGAGATGAGTGAGTACCTGAATCTTACAATTCACCACAGTGGTGCATGATAACGAGAAAAAGTATCGTTTTATTACTATGTTTCAATGCCGTTTTATCGCACATTTATCGTTTTAACACCCGATTCCTCGAGTTTTCTTTGTCATTATGCAGGTATATCAATTACAGAGCTAAATCATAAGCCACAGGTGAAATGAGCAAAAACAACCATGAAAAGAAGAAGAAGAGAGGAATTCTGCATAATCTGCATTTTTTGTAACTGTCACGACCGTCACCTAGGAGTCACGACCGTGACACGCTAAAAGAAGCAGTCACGATCGTCACCAGTCCCTCACGACCGTGACACGCTAATTACAAGGGAGACGAGCGTGACACCCTTGCCACGAACGTGACAAGGGGAATTTAGGTTAACTTGCTGAGAATTGGTCATGTACGTGTGCTACGTGAAGTCAATGTTTTCCTATTCTTCCGCAGACCAAGTAATTCAACTTTTCCCTGGATTTTCTCAGCATCTACGAAGCGCAAGGCATTATTTCAACTGCCAAGCCCAAATTACAATCTCTATAAATAGCTTAGTTTCAAAGAACAAATTACAGAGTTTTTTTTTAATTTTTCTTGCGGAAGCTCTGCCGTATTTCCATTGCACCCTATTTCATTTATTTTTCCAGCATTTGTTTTGTTCTTACTTTAATTTTCTGTATCCCAACCAATCAAACAACAATTTCCAACATTAGGAAATTGTTATAAATTAATTTCTTTCAAAGCCTTCAGCATTCGCTTTTAGTAATTTTTATTTCCGATTTCGGTCCGTACTCCGAGCTTTCCAGATTGTGGAAGAAGGAGTCTAACATTATATTTGTTATTCAGGTTTTTATTTAATTTGCATTTATATTAATGTTAAGAATTTATTTTATTATGCATATTTTATTTTGTATTCCTCTGTTTCTGCATCTGTCTGGTACAACAATCATGAGTAGCTAAACACTTTAGGGCGGTATGTAATTAAAATCAACTAAATCGGTAAAATCAATTTTAGGCTTAAAATAATTAAGAACTTAAAATTCTGGCTGTAACTTTTTATAATAAAATCAATCTTTTTGTTACGAGAGTAAGGAAAGTGTAATAGGTTAGGTCGAGACCACGAGAGTGTGAGATTTTAACCAGATAGCTAAAGTTAGGCATTTAATTTAAACACAGCGAGAGCGCTTTAAAATGAATTAGACTTATTAAGTTTCCAAAAATTATTTCTAAACACTTATGGGCTAGCGAGAGCAGGCATAGGGCTTTAGGGGTAAGATCCGAGATAAGACCACGAGAGTGTGAGTTAAAGATATTTAAATTGGTAACCTCTACAGAATAGATTAAGTGAACCATCTTTATAAGCCTAGGTTAGATTGACCCGCCTAAGTTAACATAATTACATACCGACCACCTTATTATTATTTTATTAAACTAAAATTTAATTCCCGCCTTTAATCCTTAAAAACAACCAAAAAATCGTGACAACCATTCACCTTAGCTAAACTAGTAAATCCTCTAGCACTAAGTAATCATAAAGTCCCTGTGGGATCGATAATCTTAAATATTACTTTGATAGGTTGTGCGCTTGCAGTTAAGATACCGCTAGACACATATTAGAGTACGTCTTTAGCCCATCAGTGCATTTGTGGATGACGAGCTGAGTGTATACGAAGGGGGAGAGATTGCAGAATTGAAAATAGATGTTGATAGATGGAGCTATTTTGAACTACTAGGTTGTTTTAAGGATTTAGGTTACACCTGTATTAGGAAAATTTACTATAAGGATCCACAATTTGGGATGAGCACCTTGGTTGATGACAAAGGAGCCCTAGAGATTGCTGATTTGTTTAGGGTTCACCTTAGGGTTGACATATACATCACACACATATTGTCATAACCTGATTTCTATGATGGTCCAATTGATGAAGTAGAAGCAGATGTGATGGAAGAGGATGACACTGAAGGAATTCTTGCTGCAATGCATGAGGAAGTTAATGCTGAGGTGAATAATACTGAGCCCTTGAATGAGACAACTCCAAGGATGGAAGAGGAAGTTTTGAATCAGAATGAAGGGAATAATATTGATCCTGTGAATAATTCTGATCCTGTGAATCTGAATGCTGAGGTGAATAATTCTGATCCTGTGAATCCGAATGCTGAGAATGAAGGGGATAATACTGATGTTAGTGAGGATGATAGTGATGATGAAAACTTCAATTATGACAGTGCAATGGAAGTTGGTTTTGATGATAAATCAGATGAGTTTGATGATGAGGAGGGTGATGTGATGGATTCTGTGAATGATCAAGAGGGGAAGATGAATAAGGGTAAAGAAAAGTGTGAAGATAAAGTTAGTGATAATGAAAGGGATGATTTACAAAGTGGGTGTGAAAGTGATGATACTAGTGATGTTGTTAGGAAAAAGTACCCTATTTTTAAATTACAGAGAGACATTTCAAAATTCAAATGGGAGGTTGGGATGTATTTCACAACCAAGGCTGATTTCAAAGAAGCTATAGCATCATATGTTGTGCAATCTGGAAGGGGTCTTAGGTACATTAATAATGACAAGGTAAGGGTGAGGGTTAGATGCAAGGATTGATGTGATTTGGAAGCCTACTGTGCAAAGTTACCTAATGAGGATTCTTGGCAACTAAGGAAGATCATAGACAACCATAGTTGTAGTAGAGAGTACAATGTAAAGCTGATGAGTACAAAATGGTTAAGTAAGAGGCTACAGAATTCACTGAAATCCAATCCAAGATTGAAGCTTAGGGACATAAAGGAAAAGGCACAAAAAAATGGAATGTAGGTGTTAGCAAGCAAAAGGCCATAAGAGCAAGATTTGTTGCTAGAGACATGGTAAATGGTTCTTTTCTTGGGGACTATACAAGGATCTATGACTATTGTCATGAACTTTTGAGATCTAACCCAGGTTCTACTGTGAAAGTCAATGTGCATCCTGTACTAGAGGGTTCTGCAGATCAGAGACCATATTTTAAGAGGATGTACATTTGCTTGGCTGCTTGTAAGGAGAGTTTTAAATTATGTATACATTTCATTGGGCTAGATGGTTGTTTTTTGAAAGGGTTGTGTGGAGGTAAAATCTTGGCAGCAATTGGTAGAGATCCAAATGATCAAATTCTACCAATAGCATTTGTTGTGGTTGAAAGTGAAAATAAAGATAACTGGACTTGGTTCTTGGAGCTTCTTATTGATGATCTAGGTGGGAGAGAAAAGTGTCTCACATACACCTATATATCTGATCAACAATAGGTAAATATGGTCTAAGTTATATTTTCTAAGTTATGTTCACTTATAGGTACTTATGTTATTTGTACTAACTTATGTTATTTTTGTTGCATTAAGGGTTTATTACCTGCCATGGATGAGTTGCCACCTAGAGTTGAGCAAAGATTTTGTGTCAGACATCTTTATAATAATTTCAGAAAAAGATATCCAGGCAAAAAACTCAAGGAAATTATCTGGAAAGCTGCAATGTTCACATATTACTAAGCTTGGGAAAGAGAGATGAAATGGATGAAGGATATCAATGTGGAAGCATACAAGCACATGATTAACACTCCACCAAGATATTGGAGCAGATCATATTTCAAGACTCATAACAAATGTGATGCAGTCCTCAACAATATGTCTGAGGCATTCAATAGTGTTATTCTGGATTCAAGAGCTAAAACACCAATTACTATGGTGGAAGAAATAAGGATATATATGATGGAGAGATGGAGAGATGGAGAGATGGGCAACAAATAGGATGAGGTATCAGAATCTGGCTGATGGGGAAGTCCTACCAAACATAAGAAAGAAAGTTGAAAAAACAAGCTCTTACACCAACCTTTGGATTGTCAGGTATATGAATTATTTTGTGCTTATAGTAGATTAATGAAGGAATTCAATTCTGTTTTGTTGCTTATAGTAGATTATTAGTAATTGGTATATGAATTCAATTCTGTTTTGTGCTTATAGAGGAATATTAGTGAATTCAATTCTGTTTTGTGCTTATAGGATGGCTTCTGAACATATTTTTGAGGTGAGGCATCTAGAAAACCAAGCAGACAAATTCACTATAGACCTTAAGGAGCAAAGTTGTTCATGTAGAAGATGGGAGCTGACAGGGCTACCTTGTGTGCATGCCGTGTCAGCTATGAAGAGTAGAAACTACAACATTGCTGACTACATTCCAGAATATTATAGAAAGGAGAGATACATGGAGGTCTATGAATTTGTGATTTTTCCAGTTAATGGTTCTAATTTGTGGGCCAGAACTGAATATCCAGATGTGCAGCCTCCTAAGTATAGGAAGATGCCTGGAAGGCCAAAGAAAAGAAGAAATTTAGAGCAAGGTGAGATTGATGGTTCAGACAAAAAGATGAGAAGGACTGGGTTTAATGTTAGGTGTAGCAGGTGCAAAAAAACAGGTCATAATAAACTGACCTGCAAGGACCACACCAGTCAACAGGTATCACAAGGACAGCCATCTGAAGCATTTGTTCAGCAACCATCACAATCTTAGCAGACTTCACAAACTCAGCATGCTTCACATCCTCAGCATGCTGCACAATCTCAGTATCCATCACAGTCTCAGCAGCTATCACAGTCTCAGCAGCCATCACAAGTTCAACCTCAGCATAATTCAAGGAAAACCAAGCAAGATCAAGGAAGGCCAAACAAGTTATCTTTCAGAAGTCCAACTAAGCCTTTCATGCCCCCAGGCCCGACCACCAGGATGAGTGCAGCCAAGACTGCTGTAGGCCCAACAACAAGGAGAAGTACACCAACAAAGAGATCAACCAAGACTTGGAAACTTTAGGAAGATGCATTTTGTTTGGACTGTTGTATTTTGTTTAGTTGTATTAGACTATGTCAATTTTAAGACAATTCTGTCAATGTTATGTGTTTTATTGTATTAGACTATGGTACTGCTAACGTTATGGTTTTGTCAATGTAAGAATTTTGTTTTGTCAATTATGATAAGCAATTATGTCAATTATGTTTGGTTCTGTCAATGTAACAATTCTGTTTTGTCAATTCTGATAAGCAATTATTTCAATTATGTTTAGCAATTATGTCAATTATGTTTAGCTGATAACAAATGCTAACATTATGGTACTGTCAACATAACAATAGCAACTACCATTGATCACAAATAATCCATTACAAATGTCTAATTGGTACTGTCAACTACATTGACAACAAATTGATTCAACAACAACAACATCCTAAAGCATTCTAAAAACAGTGAGAACAAATTGATTCAACAACATCCTAAAGCATTCTAAAAACAACTACAACAAGGCCTATGAACAAAATCAATTTCCAGAATTTTATCAACTTCATGAGCTTCTTCATGTCATTTTCCATTTTGCTTATTTGTTTCCCATATTCTTCAATAGTCACTTGAGCCTTTGCCACTGACTTTGAGAGCTTCTCAATTCTATCCATCAAATATTGCTCCTTCTCATCTCCAACCTCTTCAAAATACCATCCAAAGTACCCACAACCAGCATTGCTTGATCCCTGCAAAATACCATCTTCAACATCAACCATTTTAAAACACAAATACAACTACAGATTTTAAACAAACATACATATGACATACCTTAAAATTAGGACATCCCCAAAAATGTTTCCCATAGTTCTTGAATGTTGTGGCCATACGAAGAACAACTAAATCCCCACAGTGACATATACGTTTCCAAGTTGTGCTTGTGTTGACATTCGATCCTTCCTTCGAAGAACACCCACCATAACCGTGTTTTGTTTTCATCATTGGGGTTGGCGTCGACCCACTGGATTTCATCTTCGTGACTCTATGATTTTACTATTTCTTGAATCAATTTGGGGATGGATGAAGAGAAGTTTTCGCAGAACCCTAGAAAATCATGAAACTATTTGGGGATGAAGAATATCGGTTTAAAGGAGGAAGATGAAGCCATGTCAGCTGCCACGTATAGAAAAGTTAACGTCTGTTTGGGGGTGGTGGACGAAAAGGATCTATTCGGTACAATTTAACAAATTAAAGGACCTTTTTGTCACTTTTTAGAGATAAGGGACCATATTGGACCCAGTGATGGAGTTAAAGGACTATTTTGGGTATTTTGCCTATACTTTTTCAAAATGAAGTGAGATGTCCTTTCACATTTTGTACCTTTTCCAAGAGGTATCTTGTTACTTATTTAAACTATTTTATGTAGAATTTTTTACACCACCTCCTAACAATCATTCTTAAAAACTCTTAACAATCAAAGTCACTCTTTTGAATATTTTTCAAATATTTCAAAGTGTTCATATTATTCATATTTTTCATACACTTTAGTGAACACTAATGTTCATTGTTTGTAAGTGAGAAATATAAAAGGAGAAGATCAACATTGCTTGATATTACAAGACTTCAACATTTCAACATTTCTACATTTCATTCAAAGATTATTTCTTGTATCGACTTATGATCCAGGATTGTTGGACGTAAAGGTAAATGCTTGCAAGAGGATTGTTCTTGCACATTGTTGATGTATAGTTGTTAGAAAGTAGGCATCACTGATTTTGGTGCGATAGGTTATACGATCTGAAACTATAGTGGAAATCTCTTTCGGTTTGGAAAGGGGACTGGATGTACCTTCGGATTGTGAAGGGAACCAGGATAATTGCTTGTGTATTTTACTTTCCGCATTACCTCTTTCTTTTCTTAAACACTTGCAAGAGAAAAAATCCATCCACCGATAAATAATCGCGAAAATTTCATATAACCTAATTCACCCCTCCCCCCCCCCTCTTAGGCTATCTCTGGAACTACAATTGGCATTAGAGCAAGTTATAGGTAACTTGTTCCTAGAAGATCCAGCATGGCTTCCGCAAATACAAATCCAGTTTTCAAAGACGGTGGAAGTAGCAACAAGCCCCCACTCTTCTCTGGGGAATATTTTGATTTCTGGAAAATCAGGATGAAAGCACATCTTGAAGCCCAATGAGAAGATATATGGGAAGCGATTGAAGAAGGTCCACACAATCCCGTTAACATGATCAATGGTGTTGGAACCGTGAAGTTGAGAAGCACATATGATGAAGACGATAAGAAAAAAAATTCTAAATGAGAAGAAGGCAATTAACATACTCCGAAGCGCCCTCAGTATGGATGAATTCTTCCGAGTATCATAGTGTAAATCGGAAAAAGAGACTTGGGACACCTTGGTAGAAACGCATGAAGGAACCACTAAAGTAAAGAGATCAAGGCTAAACACATTGAGTCAAGAATATGAGATGTTCCGTATGCAGCCCGGTGAATCTATTGTAGCCTTGCAGAAGAGATTTGTCCATCTGACAAATCACTTGATCGCTCTCGGGAAAACCTTCACCAATGATGATCTCAACCTAAAGGTCCTAAGATCTTTGACAAGGTAATGGCAACCGAAAGTGACCGCTATTTCGGAAAAGAAGAGTCTCTCAACGATGACATTTGCGTCCTTATTTGGTAAACTTCAAGAGCACGAATTGGAACTTGGAAGGCGCGAGAAGCATGAAAGCCAAGAAAAGAAATCTAAGGGAATTGCCTTGAAGGTTGATTCAAAAAATGACAAAGATGATGAGACGTTCGAAGATGAGAACTTTATGCTTCTTGTTAAGAAGCTTGGTAAGTTTTTTAATAAAAATAAAAATTCCTCTTATCCTAACAAAAATAAACATTTCAGGAAAAATGAAACATCCACATCAATGCAAGACATCACTTGTTATGAATGTGGAAAGCAAGGTCACATAAAGCCGGATTGTCCGAAACTTGCAAAGAAAGGAAGATTCAAAGGCAAGAAGGATTTCAAGAATAAGAAGGATTATTTTGCTTGGGACGATAATGAGATAAGTTCCTCATCGGAATCGAAAGCGATGAATGTGCGAATATGGCTCTTATGGCTTCACATCACTCCGATGAAGGAATCGATGAGGTTAGTAGCAATTTTTCATTTTATGAGAATGATGCACAAGAAGTTATAGATGAACTTCTAAAAGAATGCAAGACTTTGTATAAAAGCATTTCATCACAAAAGAAACGAAATTCATCTTTAGAAGAACAAAATATCGCTTTTGAAAAATATATTGATAGTGAAAAACAAAAATTGATGGATGAAAAACAAAGTCTTGTGTGCAAAAATTGTGAATCCTTATCCTTTCAAATTGTTCAACATAAAAGAGTTTTAGAAAGATATGAAAAATGTCAAATTGGCTTGGAGGAGATTCTTAGACATCAAATATCCTAATGATAAAAGTGGTTTAGGATATTCTAAGTTTTCCAAACCAATCACAAATGAGACCATTTTTGTGAAATCAAGTGAACAAGTTGTTAAGGAAAAGGCAACCAATTCTAAGAGTGTACATCAAAGTCATAAAAAGAAAAGAATTGTTAAGAAAAAGAGTTATGTTCCTAGATATAAAAGTCATTTTCAACCTACTTGTTTTTATTGTGGAATCAAAGGGCACACACCTAATGCTTGCTATGTGCGCAATATTGGCGTTGCTAAAGGGCATTATGTGTGGGTTGAAAAGGGTACTAACTATCAAGGATCCAAAGTAATTTGGGTACCTAACAATACTTGATTTTTTTTGTAGGTATGCTTGAAGACAACTTCTAATCAATGGTATCTTGATAGCGGTTGTTCAAAGCATATGACGGGCGACATCAACAAATTTTCAAATCTATCTTTAAAGGCCAAAGGATACGTTACTTACGGTGATGATAATAAAGGAAAGATCCTTGGAGTAGGAACCGTTGGTGCATCTCCATTTACAATCATCGAAGACGTTCTTTATGTTGAAGGCCTTAAATACAACCTACTTAGCATTAGTCAATTGTGTGACAAAGGGTTCCGAATCAACTTCACAAAGTATAAATGTTTGATAGAACATGAAGTCACCCACGACATTTTGCTAAAAGGTAAAAGAATAAATAATATTTTTATGATTTATTTTGATGACTCTTCCTTGAAGGTAAAATGCCTTTTGGAAAACAATAAGGTGTGGCTATGGCATAAAAGGTTCGCTCACATTCACATGGAGCACTTAAACAAATTGATAAAGCATGACCTAGTTGTTGGTCTTCCAAAGATAAAGTTAATCAAGGATAAGCTTTGTGACGCATGTCAAAAGGGAAAGCAAACCAAGACACCTTTCAAGTCCAAGAAAGTGGTGTCTACATCAAGACCACTTCAATTATTGCATATGGATCTCTTCGGTCCATCAAGAACGAAAAGCTTCAAAGGTAATCTTTATGCTTTAGTTATTGTTGATGATTTCTCTCGATATACATGGAAATTGTTTCTAGTGCAGAAAAGTGATGCTTTCAAAGCATTCAAAAAGTATGCGAAGCAAATACAAAACGAGAAGTCACTCACTATAGCCTCCATTAGAAGTGATCATGGTGGAGAATTCCAAAACTCATCCTTTGAAGAATTTTGCCAAGAGCATGGAATCTCTCACAACTTTTCCGCACCAAGGACTCCTCAACAAAACGGTGTCGTAGAAAGGAATAATAGGTCATTGGTGGAGCTTGCAAGAACAATGCTTAGCGACTCAAATCTTCCTAAGTACTTTTGGGCAGATGCGGTTAGCACAGCTTGTTTCGTAAGCAACCGTGTCAACATTCGACCAATTCTCAAGAAGACTCCGTATGAGTTGTTCAAGGGTAGGAAATCGAACATATCATTCTTTCACATTTTCGGATGCAAATGTTTCGTTCTCAACAACGACAAGGACAATCTCGGTAAGTTTTATGAGAAGTCTGACGAAGGTATATTCCTTGGTTATTCCCTCTCTAGTAGAGCTTTTAGAATTTTCAATAAACGAACACTTACTATTGAAGAATCTATTCATGTTTCGTTTGATGAGACTAACCCCTTGAAAGATGATAATATTATTGTGGATGATGATGATGATATAGTAGATACGTCACAACAACAAAAGGAGATATCAAATGATCAAGCAATACCACAAGAAGATGACTCACCAATCATTGAAGAACATCAAGATCTTCTAAGAGAATGGAGAACTCATAGAGATCACCCGATAGATAAAGTTATTGGTGATATTAGCCAAGGCGTTGCAAGTTGAATAAATCTCAAGGATGCTTGTCTCAACATGGCTTTTGTGTCTCAAATTGAACCAACCAAAATTGATGAAGCCTTAGGCGATGATCAATGGATAATAGCAATGCAAGAAGAACTCAACCAATTCGAAAGGAATCAAGTTTGGAGTCTTGTACCAATACCAAACAACAAACACATCATAGGAACGAGATGGGTGTTCAAGAACAAACTTGACGAGAATGGAATCATAGTTCGTAACAAAGCAAGATTGGTCGCACAAGGCTACAACCAAGAAGAAGGAATCGACTTTGATGAAACGTTCGCTCCAGTAGCAAGGTTAGAAGCAATTAGATTATTACTTGCTTACGCTTGTTCCATGAATTTTCAATTGTACCAAATGGATGTCAAAAGCGCTTTCCTGAATGGCTACATCAATGAAGAAGTCTATGTCAAACAACCTCCGGGATTTGAAGACTTCAAGAATCCGTCTCATGTCTACAAGTTGAAGAAGACTCTTTATGGCTTAAAGCAAGCACCAAGAGCATGGTATGATCGCCTTAGCAATTTCCTATGTGAGAAGGGTTTTACAAAAAGAACGGTTGACAAGACGTTGTTCATAAAGAATTTCAAGGGTAACACCTTATTGGTTCAAGTCTATGTTGACGACACACAGTGATCGACTTACATGTGTGCAAATGTAGGTGTGCGAGCTGTTTAATTGATTATGTGAATCGAGTGTTTTAAATACGACAGGGCGAATGAACCACAACGCGTGAGGATAGCCCATGAGTGATTCATTCAAGAACTCGTGGAGTGCTAGACTCCAAGGTTTAGTTCTTTCGCAAATTAATTAGTTTGAAAGTTTGATGAAAATCGCATTTGTACTAAGAGATTTAGGATTTAGAATCGATGGTGAGGTACGAGTAATTAGACAAACGTAAATGTGGCACCAAGACCACAATGAGGCGCAAAAAGAGGTAAAAATCAAGTTTTTGATACCTGACGAAGGTTCGTTGCCTCTTGAAAGCGTGTCAAACGGATCGAAGATACTTTTCGGAAACTACCATCAACCGAGTAATCCTCAAATGCTTAATATCATCCAAAATATGGTTAGCTTAATTAAAGTTCTAATAAAAAAAAGTCAAATAAGGTTATATTCAAAATTCAAATTCAAACAATATCTACTTGCAAGGTTCTATTAAAATCAACATTGATAAAGTTAAAAATTAACATCTACTTAAACAAGACTAGTATCAAAACAAAAGAATAAATAAGTCCACTAAAAATTATTAACATTCAACTAAGAAATTAAAATAACCTTAAAACTCCAACCATTAAAAAAACGGTTGATCTAAACTAAACAACAATTTATAAAAAAAAATTAATAACATAAAAGAGATTACTTATAAAAAAAATGAAAATAGAAAGAGGTATAAGTATGAAACAAATGTTTATGTAACAGAACCAATTTAATGGATCAATGGGTTAAAGTCCAAACCCATGTCAACATAAACCATGAGAAAAAATAAAAATAAATAAAAGAAAAGAAACGTGTAAACCTTATCAGCAAAATAATAGAAACAAAATTTATAATCAGCAGCAATGTGCGTTCACTACTGGTTTCACCTCTCCGTCGATCGCGTCCTGTCCTCTCCGAATCACACAGCTTCGCGGAGGTTGAAGGCGTTGGTTTCCGTTGGTGGGTGGCCGGCGGAAGCTCTGAAAGTGTAAGGAGGGTTTTCGGACGGCAACGGGCGTTCGCGAGTGGTTTCAGAGGCTTTCGTTCTTCGCTCGCATTTAGGATCTGTGCGATTTGAAAGGTGAGGTTGGTTTTGTGTTACAACGGCGATTTATGAGGGTGGTGGCCGGTGGTGATGTGCGGGTTTTAGGTTAATGGCGAACTTGCGGTGATTATGGAGTGTTTTGTTCGGTATTTGAAAGAATGACGGGAGATTATGGTGGTGTCGATGCTTTGGAAGGTTTTCCGGTGGATAATGGCTCGGTGGCGAGAAGTTTACGAGAGGTTCTGGAATGTGAAGATGCAATTACTAGTACACCTCCATTGGAAATGGGGTGCCAGATTTAGGACTCTTCATTTGTTCCCAAATGAGTTTTTTCAGAATTTTTCATTTTTCTCAACCAAGTGAAGGAAGCAAATGCAGTGATGAAATAAATAAGCAGATCTGAGAAGAAAATGAATAAAAAAAATTTATTAAATGGTGGCAAAAGAGCTTAATAATGTCTGGGTTTTTCTCTCGTTCATTGTAAAGCTGAAATAAAAATAACTTTTGGAGATGATTGGGATTCCTCTCATCATAACGGAGTTGAGTGTTTTAAAAGGATGTGTTGTTGCTGAGTTCTCCCCTTTTTCAATTGACAGTGTTTCCGCTCTATTATCAGTGTATGATTGCTCTCCATGTAGTAGGTTTTGGAGTTGTCACTGTTTGATGTTGCTTTCACTGTTTTGATTCAGGTTTGAATATGCACAATTTGGTGAAATTCTGGAGCTGTGTGTTAGCAGAGTGTTGTGTTTTGACTCGACCATAAACTTATACTTTAAAACTAACTTAAACAATCTTAAATCAACCAAGTAAAAAACCAGACTAATTAAAATAATCTAATAATAAAAAATATAAAAAATAATGCTAATAAAAAATAAAAACTGCTATAAATTGATTAAATGAGAAAAACAATTAATTAAGATATAAACTAAATAAAAAATTAAATTAAATTAAAACTAAATTTAAGTGAAATTAAGACTAATTCTAAATAGTCTAAATTAAAATAAAAAGTAAAAATTAGTAAGATTAATAAACTAATTAAAATGCCTAAACTAATTCAAATTGATCTTAAAAAAAATAATAATAATTAAATCTAAAAAACTAAATTAAAAGATCGACTTAAATTATAGTAAATAAATAAAGGAAATGATTTAAAAGGAACCAAAAATCTAATTAACTTAATTCTCCGAAATCAAGAATAAAATAAAATGATATTGAATAAAATTGAACAAGAATACAATGATTAATGATTAATGATATGTTTTAACTTAAAAATGCAAAGTGATTGATTTTCGATATATTGGCGAAAATGCGTCAAATAAACAAATAAAAATTAGAAAATTTTCTGGTCAAAATTTAGGGTATGACAGATGCCCCTATTTAATCATCCTGAACCTGAATGTACGAGTAACAAAGAGATTGTTTTTGGACATTCAAGGTGGAAGAGAATTAAATATCAGAATACCTAAAATTTTGACTGAAAATGCAAATGAAATGATGTGCATTGTAAAATGCAAGACAAAGGCTACAACGCCACTGAGAAAGAAAAAAGACACCGCTGGGGATTAGACACACATGAATGGAGTTCAATCCACACGAGGAATTTTCTCTTGAGCGTAACCAGACAATAACTGTCTACAAGTCCCAATATGAAGTCCTTGGACAAATCCCATCAGAGAAGTCTTTTGCTGAGATTTAGAACATCATTTGGAAATACCTTCTGTCGAGGTATCAAAACGAATCAGAAATCTACTGTCGAGATCCTGGGGAGAAAATAATATTTTGTTGAAGTCTGCTGGAGATCTACTGTCGAGATTACCAGAGAATCTAAGAAAGAAATACCTTATGTCGAGGTATGCTAGGAATCTTCTGTCAAGTATTGAGTGAGGACACACTCGTTGCCAAATATTCTGTCGTGATTTTACTAACGGACACAACCATTTTCAAATCTTCTGTCGTGATTTAACTAAGGATGCAAATGTCGAGATCATAAAAAGTAAATACTTTATGCCTAGGTAGACTGCAAATCTTTTGTTGAGACTTACCAGAAAATAAAAGGAAACACCTTCTGTCGAAGCTTGGAAAGATATTATTTTGATAATAAATAAGGATTCACAGCAAACTTCTCACCATGTCTTAGAGATATGTCGTTTGCTTGAAAAAGTAAGTAGTTCATACCAAACTTCTCAACGTGTATTGGAGAGATGTCATTTGTCGGAAAATAAAGAGATTCATATCAAACTTCTCAAGGTGTATTGGAGAGATGTCATTTGATAGAACCCTCATCATACTTCCCTTTCTCTGAAAGAGAGGCCATATGATGGAAAACAACTTCACACTCAAACTTCTCAACTTGTCTGGGAGAGATGTCATTTGACGGAAATTGGAAATTCTCAACAAACTTCTCACCTTGTCTAGGAGAGATGACATTTGCTTGAAAAAAGACATTTGTACCAAACTTCTCAACGTGTATTGGAGAGATGCCATTTGATAGAACCTCACCATACTTCTCTTCTTCTGAAAGAGACGCCATATGATAGAGAACAAATTCACGCTCAAACTTTTTAACTTGTTAGGGAGAGATGCCATTTGACGGAAATTGGAAATTCACAACAAACTTCTCACCTTGTCTAGGAGAGATGACATTTGCTTGAAAAAATAGATTCATATCAAACTTATCAACGTGTATTGGAGAGATGTCATTTGATAGAACCCTCACCATACTTCCCTTCTTCTGAAAGAGACGCCATATGATGGAGAACAACTTCACGCTCAAACTTCTCAACTTGTCTGGGAGAAATGTCATTTGACGGAAATTGGAAAATCACAACAAACTTCTCACCTTGTCTGGGAGAGATGCCATTTGCTGGAAAAATATAAGAGATTCATATCAAACTTATCAACGTGTATTAGAGAGATTCCATTTGATAGAACCCTCATCATACTTCCCTTCTTCTGAAAGAGACGCCATATGATAGAGAACAACTTCACGCTTAAACTTCTCAACTTGTCTGGGAGAGATGCCATTTGACGGAAATTGGAAAATCACAACAAACTTCTCACCTTGTCTGGGAGAGATGCCATTTGTTGGAAAACAAGGAGATTCATATCAAACTTCTCAACGTGTATTGGAGAGATTCTATTTGATAGAACCCTCACCATACTTCCATTTTTCTCAAAGAGACGCCATATGATGGAGAACAACTTCACACTCAAACTTCTCACCTTGTCTGGGAGAGATGCGATTTGACGGAAATTGGAAATTCACAATAAACTTCTCACCTTGTCTAGGAGAGATGCCATTTGCTTGAAAAATGGATTCATATCAAACTTCTCCGCCGAACAGGGGAGATGCCATTTGATAGAATGATAACCTTGTTGGGGATGAACAAACTGCTCGAAAAGAGACTACCATCCGTTGATTCACATAGAGGTCCAAGGATAAGAACAAGCTTCTCAAATAAAGAGACTGCCACTTGTTGTCAGGTATAAGTACTCCAAGAGAATGTTGTAGCAACACTGATGGAGAGCAAAATTTTTCTTCACTGGGGGAATCTTCAATAAATTCCTTCTGGGAGACTAAGTATTCAAAGGTGAAAAATAAATGCACTTTCCATCTGGAAATTCAATCATCAAAAATTGTCAAAGACTAAATTCAATCCAGGAACGAGCTGGAGAGAAACTGTCAAGCAAGACACTAACCCATGAGGGATGAACTCAACTGGGGATTAATCCTATCCAAGTATGGAAAGGAGAACCAAAGCAAAAATCTTTCATGAGGGTAAAAACTCAGTGAGGAATTAGAAATATCGTATATTTTCTGCCTAAGGCTGACAACTCTATTTTGAGAGAGACACATCACTTGGGGATAAACACGACCAGGTGAAGGAAGTATGCATTAATGAATGCAACATAAATATGAATATGAATTCATTTATGATGTACATGTATGTATATGCGTTATGTTTATGCTGACAAACTGACAAAACAGACACAAGAGATAAATTGGTGACGAAATAAACATCACAACAAACGGATACTCGACCAATCTCGTCAAAGTGTACGCAATCACTGAAGATAGGGTAGAGAGTCATTCATGGAGTAAAGTCCTACTAAAAGGCTCAAGTCTCTTCTAGGAGAGAAAGATACTTCAATCGGGAAATAAACTCAAACAAGTCTTCTAACTTCAATGTCCATCAGGAGGAAACAAACATACGAACTATGGTTGCTTAGGATGAAGTAAACTTGTACTCCGTTGGGGGAGAAAATCACATTCAGCTGGAGAAGCTTGAATCAAGGCTCAACTGGGGATATTATACTCACTATCTCATTGGAAGCACTAAGTAGTAAAAGGAATTCACCAGAAAATACTGAGGCATGCACCTAACATATCATAGCAACTTGGCGTAAGGACCCCATCATCTAGAGACACTTGCAAGGTATATCACAAGAGCGTCTGCTTAGGGAAACACATGGTCATGCACCCACGAAATGGTTTGTGAGAAGAGATCATCTCAAGAGGATTTTATAAAATACTTGACATTTAAAATGCCCCAGTGTCTTCAAACACTTAGAGAGATTTTGTCGAATCTCGACGTAACTTCCCCAGATTAATTGTATTTGGCTCAAATAAGTCTTCAATACTTATTCTTTTTGGGATGATCAGAATGTGTAAGTAACAAATTGGGAAACAACTTGCCCCTGTTTAGCAAAGTCTTCTAACAAACTGCCCCTATCTGGCAAAGTCTTCAAGCAACCTGCCCCTATTTGGCAAAGTCTTCAAGCAAACTGTCCCTGTCTAGCAAAGTCTTCAAGCAACATACCCCTGTGGATGATCATTCTCTGAAATGGTTGTTCAACTACTCATCAGAGTTTCAAATCTCAAGAGATTAAACTCATCAATGGTACTCATACATAGGCTTCTATGAGATCAAGCAAATGCTAACAAGCAAAATGTTAATGGTGAGACTGCTAATGCAACATACATGTTTGTCTCGAAGTTTTTTTTAAATGTTTTTGAAAAGATTTTCACAATAGTCTGTGACCACATCACTAGCTAGGATGTGATATTTAATTGGAATGCACTGATAGTGTAAAGCAGTTTTACACTGTCAGTGAATCATAACAGTTGGATATTGGAACAACTTTAACTTTTATTTTAAAAACAAATAAAGTAATGCAAACGGATGATAACAATGAATTGACCGTGTAAAACTTTTTACACTGTGCATAGTAATTAAACTCATAATAATAATAATAAGGATTTAATTGATATACGCCGTCAGTGTAAAAGATTTTTACACCATCACTTAATTATGACTGTTGGATGTTATAGAAAGTTTGACTTTCATTTTAATTATTAATAAAATAATACCAACAGATGATAACGATGAATTGACTGTATAAATATTTTTTACACTCACAGTGTATAATAATTAATCTCTAATAATAATGAATACTTAGTATATACTAATTATAATTATAATGAACATTATTGGTATATGTAGACCTATTTGTAACACAGTAATACTAATAAAAACAAATAAAGTAATAACCAGTGGAATACCCGTGTTTTCGCACGGGTCCCGGTCGAGACGCGCAATGAATATTAAAAAAGAAAAATGTAATGAAATAAAAATAAATTTTGGAAAAATAAACAGAGATATTGTAAGATGAATATGTAATAACTGAATATATTTCAATGAAAAAATAAAAGTGATAACATTCAAGATAAATAAATCAATCAACAATATATTTTTTTTCCGTTTAAAAATATTTGAATCCACGATGTATATTTTCCCTTAAGTAAATAAAAAATTTATATTACATCAAATTAAAAAAAAATTGAATCCACAATGTATATTTAATGTATATTTGTCCGTAAATAAATAAAATATTATATTACATAATATTTTTATATAAAAATATATAAAAGTAATGTCATCTGGATATTTTTCAATGACAAAAATAAGTGATAACGATATTTAAAATAAATAAATGAATCAACAATATATTTTTACCCGTTTAAAAATAAATAAAAAATAAGTGATAACGATATTTAAAATAAATAAATGAATCAACAATATATTTTTTACCCGTTTAAAAATAAAAAATTTATATAAAAATATATAAAGGTAATGTCAATTGGATATCTTTAAATGAAAAAATAAAGTGATCGGAACATTCAAAATAAAACAAAAATATTTTTCTTTAAAAAAATAATATCAATTATAATATTATTTAAATAAATCATATATTATATTTTCGTAATTTGATATTATCCATTCAAATATATTGTTTCCGCATGATAAAACTAATATTGTGGACACAATATAAATCTTTTTCTTTATATTATTTTTATGAAAACTGAAATTTGTAATAAATCTTTTTCTTTATATTATTTTTATGAAAACTGAAATTTGTAATGCATTATCCACAAGGAGCCTTGATACATTTCGAGAGTTAAGCAGCTCAGCAATGATTTTTTCAGATTGATGTACACCTGTGTGCGTGGATTCCTTAAAACACACATGAATTTTGGCCTCATCAGTTTGTGCTGAAAAAAGGTACTTCTTATGATCCTCTTCAGCCTGATAGTCAAAGATGGGGTATTGTCCAATGTGTGGATGCAAAGGAGCATACTGTAAAGATAAAATGGAAAAATGTTTCCACATCCAAACCAAATCATTTGGATGGAGACAAAATGGAGGAAACTGTGAGTGCCTACGAAGTTGTAGAGCACCCGGACAAGTGTTTTTTCGGTGATATTATGTTCAAGGCGGCTCAAAAACAATTTAAAGAAAATTCGGTAGATGACATGAATATGGAGGCTTCTCTTAGAAAAGGGAACCAAATGAGTTATTGGAATGACTTCCCTGGTGACAGTTACTTGTCCTGTGTTGGCAGTGTTACTGGTTTCAAAGATGGTAATGTGGAGGTAAAAATGGCTACTGGTTTCACAACCAAGGTAAATGCCATACCTTTCTATAAATATAATACAGTTTATGTAAATGCATGTCAACTTATAGTCAATGTATAGATTTTACTAAAAGATCTTCCTTGGCAGTTTATTATAAGTTATACAATCTGCAAGCTCACACCAATCTGCAAGTTTACACGCAACGTCTATTCATAACATTGACCTCAACTTGTATGAGAAATTTTTGCCTTTAAAATTACTTTACAACCTGCCAATTATTGTTGAAATAAGAAGATAGCGATAGTTAATCTTTCAACTTTGATCTACACATCAAATCATCAATGTATGAAACATCATACAACAACAATCAAAATTGAAAATGGCAATGGGACTCAAGATAAAAGAGATAGAAAACTCACATTGAACCTTCTGTTGTAGTTGCTCACCATAAGACTACTTCTTGTAGAAGCAATTCTGATCTCATTGATCTCGATGTTGCGGCTGCTGTTGGTTTATCCGTTGCAATCAAAACTATTTGTTCAAATTTTTGGCTCCATGAGATGATGAATAGGACAGACAATTCTTGCCACAACTTTTATGTGGCTGCTTGTCAGACCGGATCGCCATACTGCACGAATATCAACAACAATACAGCGTTGGCTGCACTTTATAAATCATGATGCCAAAAAGAGACATGTCAGTTACCTTTTGGTCAAGCTTTCCGAACAAATCAGGAACAACAAATTCATACCAGTTGGTCCAACCTTCTATCCACATCTTCGGTTTATAAATCTTATTCGAAGAGAAGAAATTGCAATAGAAACCATTGCAAGAGTTAATCTGTACAATACAATGTATAACGTCGAAATTAGAAGATGAAATCCTCAGAGGCATAGATGAATAAGTTCAGAGGATAATACTGCATAGAAAATCAGTAACCCTCATTGAATCTGGTGTATCCACTCCCAACCAAACATAAAATGTTATATAAAGGGCTGCTATACCAATTACAACCATACCATAGACAATGATAGTAGAAAAACCAGATGCACAAGTAGCTACCTGCAGAACATTAATGCCCTTTCACCTTGCAAAATTCAGAACAACAATTACACAATTCAATTTCTATTTAATTGTTCTAACAAAACTTATCAAATTCAATATTTTTACACAAAGACAATGAAACCTGAAACAACAGCAGCAAAGCGAAACAACATAACAACACAACTACAATTGTTTTCTCTTTTTCATCATAGCAGCAGCAATTCATGAGCAATCAAATTGAAACAACATCACCAAAAGCAGAACATAAAAATATAATCTGTGTAAAAATTCATTTTTTTCATCTTTTGTTTTTACATCTCTGCATAATTTTAACTTCTAGCTCTGGAATTATCCATGGTTTTCATGACACTGGTTAGGATAATAAGTAATCACAATTACTGATATGGAGTGATTCTCTAACAGTTTGTCAATACTCACATACAATGAGTGGAACCACTTTGTCAAAACTGAGATACTCTCTACGTCCTTTCCGACCTCAATATTGCTTCTGAATTGATAAGGAAGCTGAATTGTAATCACATCCAGATTCTCCGTCTCTGCGTTTTCTGAAAGAATGTGCACGATAAGCAATCTGTATCCATGCAGTTCCTTGAGTTACAATATAAACGATAAGGTTTATATATTACCTTGAGCAAATAATTTAACCAAATTCACCAGCCTACAATTGAGTAAATTCACAGGGATAGAACCCCATCAAGCATTTTGAAAAATGAAGTATCTGGATCCTTGGCCGCAACTATCTGTAGAAAAATAATAGAAACCAATTTTTAAATTTGAAATGACGAACGAATTTGAAGTGAAAATTGTCAATTTGCAGTAGCAACTCATGGAGTTCATAGTTTGATCTAGCTGATAAACAGGGAAAGTAGTCTGCAAGGATAATTAGGTGAATTGAGAAATTTGTGAGTGTTTTCCCGCTTTATTCTTGAATAACCACCCACCTTGCTAGCCTGATGGGAAGCTGGGACAAAGCAAACACATTCATTAACGAAATCGAAGAAAAAGTTATCGTTGCAGTATTTATATTCAAGTCTAATTTTTATACACGGTGAGTTGTCAATGAAATCTTTGCATACTATCAATGAAAATTGATGTACCTCCTTGCAATTCCATGGTTCTTGCTTGAAACTCAAAAGAATAAAGATAATCCTTCAGCTGTAGATGCAAGATTGAAGGTACTTCATGACACCGTCTCAAGAGATTAATAGTGTCAGCACTTGGTATCTCGTCCACATCAGACATAATAAAACTACACGGACGAGATGACAACAAAGACCACAAGAAACATTGATAAGCATTAAGATGGTGTTGCACAATCGATTGAAAACCATAGAAAGACAAATGATATCAATAATGAAAGGTAGAAAAAAGTAATAGAAAGACAAATGATATGAATAATGAAAGGTAGAAAGAAGTTACCGTGTCTTAACTGTGGTTAAGATGGTTTACTGCGTGCTGCTTTGACTGCAGCATTATCCATATAAGATGGCTTCTTACGTTTAAGTATATCTGAGTCAATAACGGGTGTGATTCAATACTGAGAATAATCTGACATGGTAACACTTAGAGAAATTAAAAATTATACAACGACGAAGATCCATACTGATATTTGCTGTTTTTCTCGCTTTTGGACAGACAACGAATTCCTATCCTGAGAAAAACATAAGCATCAAACAACTATATGGATGTACCAACACAAAAAATGAAAAAGAAATTGGAAGAGTACAAATAACTTCCAAATCCCACCACCTTTATAATAGGGTCACTAACTTCACCATTGCCAAGAAGACGCTGTGAGTGCCAATCCCACATAGCCTGTTCAGCCGCATATCTTCGGGCTCTACCTGATGCTAAAGCCTAGAAACAACCATCATTTTAAAATTACCGTAAAGTACATGCATGTCTGTTTTGCTCAAGTTTTGGGATGAAGTTGCTGTTTTTTTCCAAAAATTCTCCCACTACAATTTTCATTACAAGTTGTTTCAAATACAAAATTACCTAATCAAATACATTAGGTTAGTAAGATCATGGTGATGGGAATGTTCCTTACATAGTATCATTATTGTTCATGCTAAAGAAATCAATAAAGTATAAGGCTTTTGTGGTTCAGTAATCACCACTATGATCAATCAGAACCTAACTGCTTGGGCCAGCTTCGTCGTGATTCTTGCAACAAAATTCACTTTCACCGTGATCATGGGGACGTTTATCAAAGTCGTGTGGTACATCATCTTCATCACTATCATCTTCATCAAAGGGCTTCTCTTTATGAAAGATACAACACTTCTTGGAACTCTTTTTCTGCATGAACTCATTGTCCACAGTGCCGTCTTTCCATGAGACCTTCTTCTTCTTGCGATTGAGGGGGAGAAAAAGGACTTCAGGTTGCTGCTGCTCCTGCTGAGATGAAGAGGATGATGGAACTGAGCTTTCAATTGTTATGGTGGTGGTGCCATTAACAGAAGGGGAAGACAACACTACTTGTTGGGTGGTGCCTCTGCGTCTGTCCATGATTGGCAAAACAGAACTAGGAGAGACGCACGTTTGTGAGCTCTTGACGGAGTAATTTCCAAGGTTGCTCTGTGTCTCTTTTATTCACCTTCGACCCAATTTCAAGAAATAAATAAAAAACAACGTTAATAAACAATGCTTGGTTTAACAAACTTATATAAAGACCTGGTATGATTAAATTTGCATTTATACTCTGCTAACAAAACTACATTCATAAATAATATAATAATAACAATAACAATAGTAACAAAAGTGAAGAGAGACATTATTCTTGAGAGGATGGAAAAGCAGTTTCTGAATGTTACGGGAAATCAGGAACCTAATAATATGCAAAACAAATTACAGCATATAAGAACCTAAAAACATATAGCAACTTTTTAAGCTAGAATCTTACTGAACACATACAACAACTACTAAATGAAAACAAAACAGGAACACAAGGCATCCCAATTCAGATCTAATAAGCACTACAAGCAACTAAATCAGATCGCGAGTGAAAGTGAATGCAAAAACAAAAACGGAATGAAAATTATATCAGCCCAAGGGAATATCGCAAGCATACCAACCTTTATCCATAAATACTTTTTGAAATTCATCAAGAGAAATGGTGAAGCATCTATCCAAAATACTAACAATACAGTAGCAACAGGAAAACACCAGCAAACTAACACCAACACAAACTCCCTAGGCTCCCCTACAGCCACAATAAGAACCTGCACTAGCAACACGCTACACAAAAAAACTCCCTATCAAAGACCACTATTCCAAGGATTTGCAACAAAGAAAACCGAATTCAGGACTGAAAAGAAGTCCAAATTAGTGAAAACCTTAGTGACCCTGCTGCGGACCAGTTCTGAACAGCAAAACAGTCCCAAATTGAAACCCCCCAACCCAAGCACCCGATTGCTCAAAAACACTCTGACTAGCACAACCACTTGACTCCCTCCATAACCTTAATTACTCCAAACCAATCTCCTGGTTGCTCACAAATCTGGTAAGTTATTATACTCAATATGCAAAAAGTTGTATACACAATACTTTGTTTTCAATGAGATAAAGCAAAAGTATACACAATTGGCTTTTAGTATTCCCTTCCATTATATTATCCTCTATTTCTCCTAATAATCACTTCCTTCTCATCACAGTTTGCCAATAGCACAAACATCGCCCAAAACTTCCACTACTTTTGTGATCAAGATAACGACAAAGGTAACTACACCGGCAACAGCATCTACCACACAAACCTCAAAACCCTTTTAAACCTCAAATATGGGGACAATAAAGCACAAATACGCTAAAATCCTTGCAGAATTGTACTCAATACTCTGTGATATGTTGTTGATAGATTTATAGAAAGATCCAAGCATTGGCAATTCATCAAACACCTTCCACTCCACATGGAACAACTACTAATAAAATTAACAACAACTAATAATAACAATATCAAAGACAAGAAGAAAACAAAGATTGATAATAATAACAAGAAATCGACTTGTTAAATTAGAAAGAAAAGTTATAAAATTAGGGTTTTGAAAATAAAAAGAAAAAATTAAAGTCTGTGAGAAATAAACTTACCGATATGCGAAGAGTTAGGACAGAAAACAATCACGGTCAAGCGGTTGAGAGAAATTTGGAGGATGATAGAAGTTTGAAGAAGAACGCTCTGGAGAATGAGGGTTTGAAACCGTTTCTCTAATTTCATATATATATATATATATATATATATATATATATATATATATATATATATATATATATATATATATATATATATATATATATATATATATATATATATATATATATATATATTTTTTTTTTTTTTTGACTTTTTTTTATATAATAATTATTTTCAATTAAAATATAACACTCTAAACCAATAATAATGATAATAATAATAATAATAAATACTTAATATATACTAATTATAATTATAATGAATATTATTGGTATATCTAGACCTATTTGTAACACTGTAATACTAATAATTTATCTAAGCTTTATAATAGAAATTTTATAATATTTTTTATAATTAGAATAAAAATTATATTATTAGTATATCCAAAATTATTAGTTTTAAGTATATGGTTTTAAGTAATTTAATTAATTTCTTTTACCTTTTAAGAATATCATTAATTTTTTATAATTTATATTAAAACAAATTATTGGTTAAAGTATATATTTTAAGTGGTTTCAAAATAAGTGTTTAAATTTTTTATCCATAAAAATGTTTTTTTAAATCAATAATTTTGATTTTTTTATTTTAGTTTTTTAAATCAATAATTTTAGTATTCATTTTAATATAAATTTGTGACAGTCTTTTTTATAAGTTTATAAGACTTTATCGAGGGTTAACCGTGGGTAATTACTGACGGTGCAAAATCGTGGCTGCTTTCCATGGCTAAGTTGTTGGTAATGTTTAAAAAACCACCACCTCGAATCAACTCCATTGACCTCGACTGTCGCCTTAGTGAATACGATGTCGGGAAAAGACTATACAGTCTCTCTTCGACAAACGGGGACCTCCTCACCCCCTGTGCCCCATTCCAGACCGAGTTAGGAAACTATTACTACAACTAATTCCTTTCGGGCGGAGATTGAAGATATGCTCGAAGTCTACATGGACGACATGATCGTGAAGTCCCAATAGGAATCCTACCATGCTTTCCACCTAACAAAGGTCTTCGACCAAGCGAGGAGTTGCAATATGAGATTCAACCCGAAGAAGTGCAATTTTGGAGTACATGCAGGGAAGTTCCTCGACTTTTACATAACGAAGAGAAAAATCGAAGCCAACCCCAACAATTGTCGAGTTTTCTCTGAGATCTCAACACCCAAGTCAAAAAAGTCAATACAAGGATTTATATTACAGTTTTTGTTTATTTTATGGTTGGTCAGGCTTTAGAAGCGCACATGAATTATTTTGTTTAAAACAACCAAGGTTTCATCTCTCTGATCTTGTCTCTGAGATTCTTCCTCAATTCAAAGGCAAGTAATTAAACTCTCAATTTAAAATTCTTTTGATTTGTAGCGAAGCAAATTTTTGAAAAATATAAAATTAGGGGGAATTCGTCAATGATAACAGTAATTTGAAATTATTCATTTAAAGACATACATTTTATGATGATCTCGTGAGCAATCTTTTTAATTTCATGCTACATAGCCTTTACGTACCTTTTGTCTACCATCTGATACTTCAGGTGGTGACTAACAACATATTTCTTTGCTCCAACTTCTTCTATATCATACTTCTGTTTTAAAGCATATTAAACCTATTTTGCAGTATCGTAGTTACTATAATAATCATACAAGTCATCTATAAGTCCTTTCCGAATGTGATTTTTACTTATATTGTCATTCTTTTTCCTTAAGGAGATTTATTTCCGTAGCTATAAATCATTTTCTTTAATTGATGCAGCAGATTAAGTTTCACTAGAGTTAGTTCCATCTGAATCCACATTGTTCTTTCCTTCAGTTTATTTGATTGATCCAGAAGGAACAATAGGAATGTTTTCGGTCAGAAAATTGGCAACCTTCTTTATGGTTAAGAAAAATCCCATTTTTTGTTTTCAACATTTCAAATACATTCCCTCAAACTTGAATGGTTTTTCAGGGAGAATCGCAAAAGCACCAATAATTTCTTTGGTAGCTATGGAAATTTTTTTAAACATTTTAAAATTGTTTTTTTATATTTAAATATTAGTTTTGAAGAATGTCACAAAATTAATTACTGGGTCGAGTTGCAAACTAGTCTCTCTCTTTAAGACATTTTGTGGTACTGCTAAATTCTGCAAGGCAATCTATCAACCACGGAGCCTCTAGGATAAAACAACTTAATTCTATAGTGTACAATTAATACTTGAACGACAAATAATTGGCTTAGAAGTACACCCTCCAATAGTACAAAGACCAATCAAATATAGTATAAATACCACTTATAGTATCTGATATAAAGACTAATCGTAATAATTTCTCAAGCGAGGAGAAATTCAAATAATTTTCTAAGGAAAACTCAATTATGGACATTGGCCACTCTAAATAATTTCGCTGCCTACGTACCTCATTGGGATTATGAGGATCAGAGTCGATGTAGTTCGCCTAACCAGGCGGGAACTTATTTGTTTGTGTTTTTTATGCATTGGAACTGCTTATGTCTATGCTCAGGTATTGCAGGATCATCCGTTCCGAGTGCGTTTACCGTCTTGCAAATGAGACAAGTCGTCGCAAGTTCGCGTTGAGAATGAATGAGATGAGAAGAGAAAGTTCCCGCAGGAAAGTCGTTTATTGTTTGTTATTCGTCTTTTATGAGAAGTGTTTTGAATTTTATTTGTGAACATTCTCATACTAAGACTTATCCATCGTGGTAGGGACTTACACCTCACCCGAAACAGGATGTGTATAAGAACTCCGTAGCAAAGTCTCGTGTCGTACAAGAACATTCAGCCTTTATTAGGTATTTTTGTTATTTTCTTTATGAGATGAGAAAGAATGACTCAAGTTGAAAAAGGTAAAAACTAAGGGAACTAAGACACAACCCTAAGTTATTATTATATTCACAAGGAGATCCTAAGAATTTGTGAGGTTTTCTAATCCTAATGAGGAAAGGAAAAGAAGAAAAGATAATTAGAACTTAACTTACTTCCTAAGGAAGTTAAGTTGTTTCTAAGAAGAAATGGGGAAATCCTACCAAACACAAATACGAAAGATAAAGGGAAACAAATGCACAAAGAAATGCACAAAAGAAGTAAAAGTATAAGGTGAAGTAAACATACCTCAACCCCCTACAAAACAAAGGTTAGTGTAACATTGCATATTGAAAGCAAAAACAAAGCATAAAAGCAATTAAGTATCGCACACGTCCTAGAATGAAACTATGGTTCAAAATAAGACCTAAGTCTAAAGGTGAAGGTACCTAAGAGTTATATAACTTCTAAAGTCAGAAGCTACATGATATAGGTCCCTAAGTATGCTAGGATACCTCACAATATCAAACTATGTCAAACTATGTACAAAAAGTTCACATGAATGCAAGTTAGGGTTCAAGGATGAAGTATGAGTGCATATGGCATACAAGCATGAATTAATACATGAAATGAGCATCAAAGTCAGTAGTGAATGCCTATGAATGTATATGAATGAACATACCATCATGGATGCAATAATTTAGGCATACGGAGCAAAGATAAGAAGATGTGAGAACAAATGGAACAAGTATCACATATGATCACAAAGGATGCAAATTAAGAATGAATGACATGTGAATATGTATGAGATGATTATGGACCAGTAGCATACATGGTATGGGATGCAATTAGAATGCATGGATAGACATTTATGATTCCCACATAATTCATGTTAACATTTAGAGGAGAAGAGAAACAAGTTTAGATTAAACATGTTCAAATAAGTATGCACTTTGAAACACCAAAACAAACCAAATGAATATGGTTCAAAAAGTGACCTATAACTGGAATTAAGGCACTAAAAGTGACCTATAAGTAAGGTACTCCGACACTCGAGTAAGTTTCAGGGCAAAGCAAACCAAAGCGTTAAGAAAGAAAGTGAATGATCATAATTGAATATTTGGCCCTCCAAAGATAAAGGGTATTTATCAGGGCACATGGTCGTGATTCACGGGTGTGTGACCCTTGACTAGGTGTAATTGCTTCCAGAAGCTTCAGAGGGCAATTGATCGCGTGAAAAGGTGTTAGAGCGCGTATGGAGGAAGTCCTCAACGGCTATATCCTAACCACTCTATTTCCCAATTGTCATGTCTTCGCGAATCTCTTGTTGGGCTTATGTCCAGAGGTATGCTGGATTGGACCTCAATTGGGCGTAGGACACCTACCAGGTCAGTCCAAAACAATTTATATTTTAATTATTTATATATTAATAAACTCTTTATTATATATATTTTAACTTATAATAAATATTAAAATAAAAATAAAAATATATTATTCCTCTAGAAGTTCTACCAAAACAATTATTAGTATTTTAAAATAATATTAATTGTTAACAAATTTAATATGGTTAATAACTCTTTTTCTATTCAAAAAAACTAATAACTTTCTTAACTATGATGATTTGATCGATAGTTTTGTGTATAAAGACAGAGGTAGTATATTTTATAAAGAATTTATGTTGTTGATATCTATAATATAGAAAGAAGTACTCTCCAAATTGTATGGTCTTTTTGAGGTAACTTCCATCCAAAGATTAATTTTTAATAAACAAATAGTAATCTATCATGTCTATAATGTCCTCATTTTAAAGATTGTACATTTTTTTTCTTTCCATGTAATCAATTTTTATAAGTTTATCAAAATATTTTCAGGTTTGTTTAAATACCGAAAGAAAAAGGTTAATATCATAATATATAAAAATTAGGCATTAAAAAGAGGGTGGTTTTTCAATCCACTTTTTATCTATGGACAATTTAAAGGATTTATACCTTTTTTTTCCTATCACGTAAAATCATCTAAATGTTTTTCGTTTTCGAATATTCATCTTTGGACATATTAATTTTTTAATAAACATATAAATATTTCAGAAAGATATCTCCGGAACAATTTAAAACATTCAATACATTTCATTCAGAAACCATTTACATTTGAATTGTACTAGAGATGCATCTCCGTGAATATTTCAAAGATACATCTCCAGAACAACTATTTCATAGTATATGTTGTTTATTTGTGTTCAGACGACGATTTAAAATATATCGTACAATAAAAAAAATAGGCGTACATGATTTTAGATGGACCAAAAATATCATACAAAAATAAAATAACAATATATATCGAAAATGCCATATAATCGAGAATAATAATGTAGTAAGACTGTCAAAATAAAGAACATACCATAATACTAAAACTATATAATGTGATACAGCTTGTGTGTGTGTGTGTGTGTGTGTGTGTGTGTGCGCGTGTACATGTGTGTGTGTATGTGTGACAACCTCTCATTTGCCTCTTCTACCTTCTCTGCCATCAATGTCTCAGGTCCTCTAGCGATGTCTCCAGTTCAACAATGCCTCATGTGCCTCAATCATGATGGCATATAGAACTCGTTTGAAATCAGTGTAGAGGCAAACCTCTCAAATCATATTTTGATGATAACAACATTTTTATCAAGTCTTGATAACAAGCAAAAATGATCGTTTAAGGCTCCATTCAAAAAGAGTTCGTAAAGTCAAAGTTTCGCATCGGAAGGTATATTTTATTTCTCATGAACCAATAATATTTATTATGTGTTCAACTTGGAATACACTCACATTGCCTATTTTCAAACAAACCATTTCACATGCCTTTTGTTACTGATCAAAATTTTAAAACAAATTTTTCTGGTTTTTGATCAAGTAATCGGTTACCGTGTTGGTAGTAACCGGTTACTTCAACCCAGATTTGAAAAATGTTTTTAACGTTACAGCATGTAATTGGTTACCCATTGGGTAGTAATCGGTTGCCACTGTTTAAAATCCAGAAAATGTTTTATTCAAATTTTGAATTTTGTCTTATACTTTTTCAAAATGAAGTGAGATGTCCTTTCACATTTTGTACCTTTTCCAAGAGGTATCTTGTATCTTATTTAAACTATTTTGTGCAGAATTTTTTACACCACCTTCTAACAATCTTTCATAAAGACTCTTAACAATCATAGTCACTCTTTTGAATATTTTTCAAATATTTCAAAGTGTTCATATTATTCATCTTTTTCATACACTTTAGTGAACACTAATATTCATTGTTTGTGAGTGAGAAATATAAAAGGAGAAGATCAACATTGCTTGATATTACAAGACTTCAACATTTCTACATTTCATTCAAAGATTATTTCTTGTATCGACTTATGATCCAGGATTGTTGGACGTAAGGGTAAATGCTTGCAAGAGGATTGTTCTTGCACATTGTTGATATATAGTTGTTAGAAAGTAGGTCTCACCGGTTTCGGTACGATAGGTTGTACGATTTGAAACTATAGTGGAAATCTCTTTCGGTTTGGAAAGGGGACTGAATGTACCTTTGGATTGTGAATGTGTAACACGGTGGGAGAACTGACTGTTTAGTCATGTTGCGGATAACAAGAGTCGCCACCGACTTTTATTTTATCCATAAGGAAAGAACATAAAAGAACAGGAAAGACCTATTTTAAAAGACTTGGGTTCGGGGGGTAGGTTATATAAAGGGAAGGTGTTAACACCCTTTATATCCATAGTTATCCATGGGCTCTTAGTTACTTAGCTCACTTAAATTGTTTTTTGAAAGTGTAGTGTGTGATTAAAAATTTTCTAAGTACTTTGTAATGATCCTCGTATGGATGTATACAAAAGCCTTGTTTTGAAAATGTTTTGAAAGTGAGGTGTAAAAAGTATTTTGAAATATGAGCAAGCAACTAAGAGGTACCTATCCTAAGTCTTTCATGTTCTTGTATGTTCTTTCAATGGTAAGACTATCCCTATTATTAAGGAATAGGTAGTCATCACCTTGGATGTGTTAAGGGACAAGTGTAGGGTCATCGTATGGTCATAGAAAGCAACTTAAGGGGTTCTTTAGCAATTCGCATGGACTATCATCATTTATTCGAAGGGACAAGATCTTTACCGTAGGCAACCTCGAATGGACTTGATCTTTTAAACCGTAGGGACTATGATGATTTATATTCGAAGGGACTTTGCTTAAGACATCCCTATATTCGAGGGACTTGACCATATTTTAAAGGCAACCAAGAGGAATACCCTAGGAAGTGTAAGATGGCGATCAAAGATCGACTTACATGTGTGAGTGTTTATTTTCAAATATTTATCTTTTTAAATTAATTATCTAAATTAAATTAAATACAAATAGTTTCCACACCCTATTTACTAACCACGCAATAAATATTTATAATAAAATAGAGACGGAAAAATAAACCTACAAATTATTACATAGCTTTGGGATAATTACAATATAATCGGAAAGATAAATAATAAATAACAAAGCAAATATAAATAAGTAATAAACAAAGCAATAATAAAAATAATAATGAAGAAATAAAAAGAGAAGTTAGAATTTTTAAAGAAAATAAATAGTTAAGATTTTATAGTTTTCAAAATAATATAATATAAGTTTATAGGATTTAATAATAATAATAAAGGGATAAAGTATTAAAAATTTATACAAAATAAAAGTTATTATAAAAAATATTTTAATTAGGGTTTAGAAAAATAAATCAAGTTTTTTAGGGTTAATAGAAAAAATTAGAGTTAGTTAAAGAAATTAGGGTTTTTTAATCATAATTAGATATTTATTTATAAAATATATATATAATAAAAATTATGTACCAAAATATTATAAAATTAATCAAAATAATAAATAAGAAAAAATTATGAAGTTAATAACAAATATAAAATTTAATTACTTATAAAAAACATTATTGGTTTTAAATTAAATAAATTAATTAATTAAAAGAAAGAAAATAGAAAATTAGAAAAAATATGAAAAAAAGTAAGAAAAATAACCAAAAAGATAGGACCTGGGATTTGAACCCATGTCATTTACCTCAATAACGCAACACAAAACCAACCAGGCCAGCATGCGCTGGTGATATTCCTATGAGACGAAACCCTTATATTTTAAAACCTGCAAATAAAAATAAACATGTGAAAAAAATGCTGGAACCAGGGATCGAACCCAGTCCTTATATTCATCCACGCGCGTACACTTCCACTGGGCTAGTATGCCTGTTGTGATACAAAATGAATAAAGACTATTATAAAATAAAAACCAGTTTTCAAATTTAAATTTTCGCGCGCAGGGTCGTCTTTCCAATTGGTCTGTCCAGTTAGCTTTTAGTGATAGGCTTTCGTCACTAAAGCTTGTAGTGACAAATTCTCTTCGTCACTATAGGTCCTACATATCCCAAATCGTTAGCCAAACAACATAAATTCATTCTAAAAACACCAATCAGTCAAGCAACACATGCTAAATCCAAATATCCAATCAATTTTAAGCAAAATCATGTGTTAACCATCATCCCCAATTGGAGAGTTCACGAACCCTAGATATGGTGGTTTATGCTTCAGGCTCTAAACCTTCAATCAAATGATCCAGAAAGCATTAATACATCAAGACATACATGAATCAATGAACAAAATTAATTAATAACGCTTGGAAGTATGAAATCGAAAAAATTATAAAGTAAGAACAAGCAAGGTTCGGATTGAGCATATGAGCATGGTTTGGATGATGTAAATGATGCATATACGTTCAATGAACACCCGGGAAGGTATTGCAACATTTATCTTGCCTTGAAATAGCCTCTAAATTGAAATCCGATTTTGACTTTTGAAACACTTTTGGAGTTTGAATGAGGTGTTCTTGGCCTGCAAAAATCGTCCTTTAACATGTAGTCTTCTTGTGTTTATATCATAGACTGATTTTAGGTCAAAAGATGTGCCTTTGTATCATGGGTTTTGGTGACTTGATGAGGAAGAAATCAATCATTCTTAAATGTCAAAAAATCAAATATCCTCTTGCTATTTTTGCCTTGCACGAATTTAGATAGCATCCAATCACTTTAAATGGTGTTTATAAGCTTCTAGAAGAAAGATCTAATCCAATATTTGAGTTTTTATATTTTATTTTGATTTAAATTGAATTTTAATGAATAAAATCAAAATAAATATAAAATAAATTATAAAAATCTGAATAAATAAGAATTGGGTCGTGCATGATGTCATGGTAAAGATTGGATCACAAAATTGCAAGCCCATTTGGAAAGAATTGGTTTTAAGACCTCATTTGCTCAATATACCCCTAAAAAATTTCCCAACTTTGCAAAGGCATAAATCCCTCAATTTTAAGGCTATGAAGGTGTTCTTGGACATTTTGGAAAGCTTAAAGAGTCCTCTAACCAACCTCTCTGGTATCATGTCCATGTCTTTTTACCAATTTCAAATTATGCCCTTTGGAAGATGTTGACTTTTTGTTGACTTTTGAAATGACCTATAATGTTTTAGCTCATACCTTCTAAATGAAGCATTTTTAGGCTTAGCTTGTGAGACACAAAGTTGTATAGAATTCAATTTCCTTCAAAATGAGATTTGGATGAGAAATTTTTGATGAAGCATGTGAAAATTATGGCTGGTCAAAGTTTAGTTGACTTTTCCTTAGAAAACCCTAATTTAGAAACTCCTGATTCTTGATGATCTGAAACTTCCTTGATGATTCATGATCAACCCTTGATCAAATGATGAATTTTACTTCATAAAATTGATGTTGGCAAAAAATCTTGAAGTTTGACTTTGATTTGACCACAGTTGACCTCAGTTTGACTTTTTAATTACTTTGACTGATTTTTGCATATCTGATCATCTGACTGGGCAAACTTATTGGGAAAGCCTTGAAACTTGACATGGGGATTCTTGAATACATGTGGGATACCATGAAGCTCACTTGAAGTCTTGAAACTTATTTTAACCTGAAGAATCACAAAACCCTAGTTTTGGACACCTTGCTTATGAGGAGGCATTGTCTGAGGAAACTTCCACACTTCATGACCAATTGGGAGTCTTGAGAACCGTATGATCATTTAGAAGACTTGATAGACATTGTCTTGATTGTGGGAGGGAAAATTTTGGGGTACAACAGAAGGGAACCAGGATAATTGCTTGTGTTTTTTACTTTCCGCATTACCGCTTTCTTTTCTTAAACACTTGCAAGAGAAAAATCCATCCACCAAATAACTGCGAAAATTTCATATAACCTAATTCATCCCCCTCTCTTAGGCTATATTTGTAACTACAATTGGCATCAGAGCAAGTTATAAGTAACTTGTTCCTAGAAGATCCAAAATGGCTTCCGCAAGTACAAATCTAGTTTTCAAAGACGGTGGAAGTAGCAACAAGCCCCCACTCTTCTCCGGGAAATATTTTGATTTCTAAATGAGAAGAAGGCAATCAACATACTCCAAAACACCCTTAGTATGGATGAAATATTTCGAGTATCACAGTGTAAATCGACAAAAGAGACTTGGGACACCTTGGTAGAAACGCATGAAGGAACCACTAAAGTAAAGAGATCAAGGCTAAACACATTGAGTTAAGAATATGAGATGTTCCGTATGCAGCCCGGTGAATCTATTGTAACCTTGCAGAAGAGATTTGTCCATCTGAAAAATCACTTGATCGCTCTCGGGAAAACCTTCACCAATGATGATCTCAACCTAAAAGTCCTAAGATCTTTGACAAGGGAATGGCAACCGAAAGTGACCGCTATTTCGGAAAAGAAGAGTCTTTCAACGATGACATCTGCGTCCTTATTTGGTAAACTTCAAGAGCACGGATTGGAACTTGGAAGGCTCAAGAAGGATGAAAGCCAAGAAAAGAAATCTAAGGGAATTGTCGTGAAGGTTGATTCAAAAAATGACAAAGATGATGAGACGTCCGAAGATGAGAACTTTATGCTTCTTGTTAAGAAGCTTGGTAAGTTTTTCAATAAAAATAAAAATTCCTCTTATCCTAACAAGAATAAAATTTCAGGAAAAATGAAACATCCACATCAATGCATGACATCACTTGTTATGAATGTGGAAAGCAAGGTCACATAAAGCCGGATTGTCCGAAACTTGCAAAGAAAGGAGGATTCAAAGACAAGAAGGATTTCAAGAATAAGAAGACTTATGTTGCCTGGGACGATAATGGGATAAGTTCCTCATCGGAATCGGAAAGCGATGAATCGGAAAACGATGACCGTAATCCCAAGAGAAAGGGAACCTCCAGATCCTCCTATGGATCAGACGACCTTCAACATCAAATCGGGGCACATAATTCTCATCAGTATCATTCCCCATGAAACTGATCGACCTAGTCGCTCCTTTAGTCAAAGGCTCAATTAGGATATAGTCACCTTTGAACGACCGGATAGACTCTGAATGCGCCTTAAAATTTTTAGCATGTTGCTTGAAAGATATGAACCCTTTCCGAGCAGTTCCACACCCCACCTGGCGTTGCAGAGAGAACAACCAGAAGAAGAGAGGGAAGGTAGCCCCCGCCCCCAGGTGCGCGCACGTCATCTCAAATGCCCTCATGAAAGCATATGAGTTGGGGTGCAGTTGCGAGGACGCTACCCCCAAGTAACCAAGCACCGAGTAGACCAGGTCACTAAAAGGCATCCTAATCCCCAGGGTCGTGATGGCATATTCGTACATCGAAAACTTTCTTCCGCCGAACTCCGAGAAAATCCGGTCATCGTCGCCCGGGCAGGTCACTCTCCAGTGATCGGGATCCCCCACTACTGGCAGAGGATCCGCATGCAGTCGGGCGTAAGACGAGACCTTGTCCAGCAAATCTTTGACGACCTACTCCTCGGGCGCCAGCACCCTCTCTTCTTCTTGCGTAACCTCAGGGGCGCCAACCTCATCCCCAGATCTTATCCCGATGTCATTCGCTTCGGTCGCCTCTGAATCTCCCGAAGAACTTTTAGAGTCAGACATGACAGTCGTCGAGGAGCCCGAATCCTCCGATGAAATCCCTCCGAGGATATGTCGAAAGGATCGACGAGCACGTTTTCACCTGAAAAGTAGAAGAAAGGCGTCAGTGAATTCGATTAGAATACCAAATCTACCCTTACACTACCTATCAAGTGAAAGGACGCGCAACGATCCAAAAACAGGGTCCCGACCAAAAGCCCTTGAGCGATCGACGTCCGAGATAGGCGGTCAACACTCAACGGGGCGCAAAACCCTAGCCTTAGTCGAGCGTCGACCAAGACCACCGCCCACCGTGAACCAGGGTTCAGAGTAGGCAGAAATACAATTACTACTAAATTCTAGAATCTATACATTACTCTAATTTACTAATAAAACTGAAACCTAAGCCGTATGCATCACTACTTCTTAAAAACTAAATCTAAAAAAGCCAAAATAAAGTTCTAACCTTGGCCTTGAGACGCCATTGCAGAAAAATGTCTTGAGAAGCGCGGTGGTCGACGACGGTTTGCGGTGATCGACAGCGGAGAACGACAAACAGAAACACGAGCAGTGAAGGGAGGTAGAAGACGAAGCGAAAAGTTCCAAGGTGGGACAACGTTGTTATTTATAGGAAAAAAGGCACGTGCAACTGAAGTGTGACCCCTATCCCTAGGCAATAATAGCCTACACGCTAGGCCCTATACTAGCCGTCAGAGCATTAAATTGGCATAAATCTCAAAACACGCCACCCTTTCGTTTCCACTTCCTCCTCACCGATCTATGAGCAAAATGCTCGGAAGATCAATCCTTCGACATTCGCCAATATTTCCGAGCCTCGAGCTACCTTTAAGTCATCACTTCCTTGACCAAAAGCAACGACTTGGGGGGCTCCTATTCCGGACTGACCCAACCCTTAGAATTGGGCCATATCTATCTCGCGGCCCAACGGCCCAATAACCCAGTTATGCTCGGAACCCTGAGGATCGACTCCTCGACGGGTCCCTCGCTCGGTATTAAAGTCACCTGACCTAGGGCATGTCGAACAGGCTCTTTCTTGCCCTAACGGCTAGTTCCTAACCACCATCGATTATTGCGGGATCTGTGATCCGCGCCCAACAATCTGGGCCAATAAACATCCACTTGGACCTGTATATAAATCCTCTCATTTGAGAGGGTCAGGTATTCAATCTTGACCCAAAATATTGTACTTGCTCACTCGTTGCTCACTATCTGACTTTAGCATCAGAGTGCCTTTGCAAGTACACCCCTCAATTTCTCTGTCGCTCCCGGGATTTTCGTCCTAGTACAAACGCGAAAGTGGCGCGGAAAGGTTAGAGTCGCCAGCCAGACATTTTTATCCCGAATGAATGGGAAAGGTAATGTTGCACAAACCTGAGGAAAAAGGAAAGGACAAGGTCCTGCGAACCAAAGATCTGAGTTCGGGAGTCGGTTACGACCTGGGAAGGTATTAGCACCCCAGATCGTCCGTCGTACCCGACGGGATCCACGCTTGCTTGTTTGTTTCAAAGGGTGAGAAAAATAAAGTGTTGCTGGATAAAACCGCTAACTGGAACTGGAATGGAAATGAGAAAGGAACTGGAAAAAAAAAACTAAACTAAAGAATGGGGAAAATGTAGGGAAAATAAAGAATGTGCTCGAACGGGCCCTACCCCGCTGCCTACGTACCTCATCGGGATAATGAGGATCAGAGTCGACGTAGTTCGCCTAACCTAGGCGGGAACTATTTGTTTGTGTCTTTTACAGCTGGAACTGCGTATGTCTATGCTCAGGTGTTGCAGGCTCGTCTGGTACGAGTGCGTTTACCGTCTTGCATGCGAGACAAGTCGTCGCGAGTTCGCGTTGTGAGTGAATGAGATGAGAAGAGAAGTTCCCGCAGGATAGTCGGTTATTGTTTGTTTTTGTCTTTTAAGAGAAATGTTTTGAATTTGTTTGTGGACTGTCTTGTACTAAGACCTATCCATCGCGGAAAGTATTTACACCTCGCCCCGAAACAGGACGCGTATAAACACTCCGCAACAAAGTCCCATGTCGTACAAGATTGTTCGGTTTTTATTATGTGTGTTATTACTTTTCTTTTTGAGGGAGAAAGAGAATGACTCAAGTTGATAAAAGGGAAAAATCTAAGGGACTAAGACTCAATCCTAATTGTTTATTTATTTACAAGGTGATCCTAATGGTTAGTGAAGTTTTCTATTCTTAATGGAGACTTAAAACTATTAGAATTCAACTTACTTCTTAATGAAGTTAAGTTGATTCTAAGAACACAAAGAGGAATCCTATACAAGTTGTAACAATTAAAATAAGGCAAGACAATGGAATCAAATATGAGAAATAATTCTAAAAATGCCTTAAAGGCATGAATAATAAATAGTCTTATTTATTTATTCTATTTCTATATGGAAATGAATTTTATACTAAGTTCTAAATCTAGGTCAAACTTAATATTTATCCTAAAACAAATTAAACTAAACCTAAGTCTAATGTTCAATCTAAAAAACAAGTTTTAACTATCCTAAGTCTAATATTTAATTTCTAGGACTAAACTTAAACTAAACTATTTATTTTTTATTTGGACATTATTTTTTCTTAGTGGCCTAAACTAATGGGAATTATGCCTAACTAAGCCTACACTAATATTCTAAAAAAATACTAAAACTTATAGAAAAATTATGAAAATTAAATTGTAAGGTCCTAATACTACCTAAAATATTATATTAAGAGGGATCCTAAAAGATCTCATTTTTCTATGCCTAACAACTAATTATTTTAAGCTAAGAATTAACTACTAATTCCTAAGGATTATATCACTAAAACCTAAGATAAAAGCATCTAAAAATTCCATAAAAAATATCCTAAGAACTATTAGGGGTCTTTTAATTACAGAAAAAAGAATGGCTCAAAAAAGTTGCTGGAAGCTATTTAAATAAAATAAACAAAATTCAGCACAATTAAGAAGAAATTCAATAAAGCTAAATAAAAGAATAATTCAGAATTAATTCAAAAATAAACAAATTCCAGAAAATAAAAATATCACAAATTTCTAAATTGATTTATTAAGCTACCTTAATTTTTATAGAATTTTCTTAAGCATTTAACTATTTTTTATTGAATTAATTTGAAACTATAATTAACTAAAAATAAAATCCTAAATAAATAATGCAGGGAGGTGAGTTCAGTTATTTTTCTAGTTCTTTTCATAAACTGGGCTCAGAAATGGGGTGCAGAAAGGAAAGGACCAAGGCCCATTCGCAGATTTTTAATGAGGGGAGTGTGGGAAGCAGTTTTTTTTAAGCTTATTTTCTAATGGGCCTGGAAACTGGGGTGTGAGTATCATTATCATTATTTTTTTCTAAAATCTTAACTTAAGAAAAAGAATTAAACTAAAGTTTGATTACTTTAATATTCTAATTAAAAAAACTAAACTTAAATTACACTTTCTAAAGATTTTAAATTAAGAGAAAAAGAATTAAACTAGTTCTATTATAACATTCTAAAATCTTAATTAATAAGGCATTAAGCTAAACTTATATAACAATTTCTAATAACTTTAAATTAAGAGAAAAAGAATTAAACTAGTTCTATTATAACATTCTAAAATCTTAATTAAAAAGAATGATTTACACTAAACTTATTAAACTAACATTTTTTCTAAAAAAACTTAACTTAAGAAAATCTTAGATTAAACTATTATAATTTTCTTCTAAAGGCTTGAATTAAGCTATTATAATTTTTTTCTAAAAAATCTTAAATTAAAGAAAATATTAAATTAAATTTATGATAATTTTTCTTCTAAAAATCTTAATTTAAGAAAAAAGAAAATAAAATGCTAATAATCTTATAATCAAGTTTTCTAAAATCTTAATTAAAATGAATTAAACTTATCCTAATATTCTATTTCTATTTTCTAAACAATACTATCCTAAACAATATTATATTTTCTAAAAAATTATCTAAACATTTATACTAATCCTAAACTATATTATATTTTCTAAAAATTGATTAAACTAAACATCGTATTAATCCTAAAACTATTGTACTGATTAATCCCTTTTTTATTTTCTAAACACTATTTCTAAACAATATTCTAAATTAAACATATTATATTGATCTTAAACAAAATTCTAAACAATTAACCAAAGAGATAAACATCACAGCAAACCCTTCTTCCTCTTCCTTTCACAAACACGCTACCTTTCCTAAACCTAAAGCCGCCGCTGCAGACCCCCCACCGTATCGCATCTCCGGCCCGTCTTCTTCTTCCGCTCACGCCATAAACTCACCCTACTTCCTCTCCCATTCACATCGCCGCCTCTCCTCTCCGTCATCAACAACACCCACCCTATCTCCTTCTTCTTCCATCAAATCCGTCCGCCACCCCTCTTCGTCTTCGAAGCCCAACCTGTCACCTTCCCCTTCTTCTTCTACCAAACCATCTTCACCTCCATGAATTCTCCTCTCTTACTCCTAAACCAAGCCTAAGCATTCTTCAAATCGAACCGAAACCCTAACCTAACATAACCCCCATACTCCCCAAGTCTGAAACATGACTCACACAGAAATAGAAAGATGACCTAAATTCTATCCTTTTCAAATCCGAAGTTAATCTCATCAATTACCCTAATACGGCTTTGTCCCCATTCAATCCGAAAATAAACCACGCACATGAGAAACCTACTCGAACCTAACTCATTGATAAATTCAAACACCACGTGAACAATAGCAGCTCAACAATACGTCCTAAACAGCTTCCTACGAAGGGATTCGGATTCGTACCTTGCGTCGACGATGCCTTTGCGGATAACTTGTTATGTTACGGCCGTTACAAACTCAGCACCACTGTCGATCCATGATCAATGATGATGCGAAGACGAAACCGGCTCCGCCGTTCTAATGATACATGATGCTCAGGTATGCTTGACTTCGCCTTGTTCTTCTTCTTCTGCTTCTGTGTGTTCTTGCCCGCGGCCTTTACTGATACGTCCTCCTCACTGGATTTCTTTGCAATTTCAATGAGTCTTGCAGGTACTGACCTCATTGAAACTGTGATCACTGTGATCAAGAGTTCTTTGCGGGGATGACATTGTTGCAACAACCAAGAGGGAATAATGGTGCTGCTGATGATGACTTGATGATGAAGTTGTTGGAGCCAAAAGGTGTATTGGTGGTTCTTGATGGATGAGGCAATTCTGAGAACTCAAGACCAAGATGGAGATGGAGAATTTGTGAGGTTTTTGGGAGAGGAAAAAAGATTAGATGAGAAGGTTGAAGGAGAAAAAAATGTGGAAGAAGCCTGATTGAATGAAAAGCCATTGACTTATAAGAGATTTAGAGAAGATTCCAGAACCTTCAGGTGATAATTAGTTAGAAAAATCGGTTATGGGTTGGTTAGATTTAGTTATGAATTCAGTTGAGCAAACAAGTAGCGTTCTGAACTTTTCTGTGATTTCAGCTCTGAGTTTGATCATTGGCATTAGACAACTGATTTTTTTTGTTGAATCGTGCAGGATTCTCTTTTTCTCTTTGCTTTTTCTTCCTTGAGCTTGGCAGCACCTTTTGTTCCTTGAGGTTTGCTCAATTATGTGTGCAAAAGAGGCCATGATCCATAGATAAGTTATATGAAGAAACCAGTGAGTCCTGACACGAATCTGTAAATTGATATCGTAAAACTAGTACTCTGCAGTGGCTGGAGAGAATAACAAAGACACAACACTCATTGAATTTGTTTCTTTTAAAGCACTTGAAACTCATCATTTGTTCTTTATTAGAAAATCCACATCACAGACACATCATAAATAGGTTATATACTCTCTCTGCAAGAATACAACATTGAAGCTGCGTTTTTACGGCAAATAATTGTAACCTTCCCCTTGACACTGTTTCTCCTGTTTTGAACTATTAAATGGATTGTTGGAATTTCAGCTGGTGGTTTCCTTTTTAGCTTTCTTTTGTGACGATCCTTAGCAACTGGTTTCCTCCCTTTGAATTTTCAGGTTATAATTCTTTAAAGATTGGAAGGTGTCGAAGAATGATTGAAGATTACAATGGGAGGGATCAACTTGAGAGGGCCAGAGATTCAGCTATTCTCTTTTATTTTTCTTCTTTTCTTTTTTTCAATTTGTTATAGGATAGATCAAATGATAATTAGCATGGTGAAGTGTAAGTAACTCTGGGTGTGGAGTTATTTTGTAGAGTAGAAATTGGTTCAGTAATTTATTATGTCACACTGCCTTTGTTGATCATGCATATATATATGCTATTAATACTGAGCAGTTTTTATTGTTGGTAATAACGTGTGCATCAATTATTAGAGATAACATACGATTGAACCATGTCAAAAACAACGCACGCCGGCTTCATTTTCTTCAAATAATAATGACCTTCTTCCACATTGCGTCTCTTTTTGCACTACCCACTACACATGGGTGATGTACGTAAAGGATTATTCTGACAAATGAATCAGGAGCAACTTTCATGGATGAAGATGACACAATTCAGTAATGCCTTTACCAAAACCTCAACAGATGGAATGAATGGAACTTGAGGGTCCAAAGAAATATGAATATCACTTATTCTTAAAGCTGAAAATTTCTCTCCAAACAAATAAAGATACTTTAAAAATTCAGAGAAGAAACAATGGAACTAGATAACAAAAATGAGTTTTAAATGGAGTAAGGCCAATGAGCTTGATGCATCAAAAGGAACATCACTTGATGTAGGTGAAACAAATCTAACCAACATGAAGACTCATGATTTGTCTATTTTTATTATGGATTATAATAAGCTTGAAATTGTGATAAAAATAATGGATGTGGTTTGGAAAATCTAAATGGACTTAGGATTAGAATGGTTTTCACATATAGGATTTGGTCAATGAATTTGAACGCGAGCATGAACAATTGGGCTAAGAGCCAATTAGGACAAAACGTCACATGGGCTCGAATGACCCAACAAAGTAGAATTAGGTTTTATCCTTTGAAATGGCTATGAAATTGGCATGAGTGAGAAATAAAAAGGTGACAACAAGAACTTAGAACAAATTCTATTCAAACTTTGACAATTGGCCTATGGTTGTAAAAATGAGAAAATAAATGATTGACGATTATGCCTATTGAAAAGAATAGAGGTGAGGGCAAAATGGACATGGACACCAATAAGTGGAGAGATGAATAAACGAAGAGTGGAAATAAAAATGAAACGAAATAATCTGTAATGGTTTATGAAAATGAGAACAAAGCAATGAATGGATATGACATCTCAATCTTAGCCCGATGCCTCTTTGAGTTCTCTCCACAGGCCCACGAACAAAATACTGCTCGATATCCCGATGAATCACAACACCCGGCCACCCGAACATTGGATATGCATTGTCCAAGAAATAATCCAGTGGTCCAGGATGATCTTGCAACTGCAATGATATTTCAATAATTTGACCAAAATTAAATCAAACCCCATCTGACTTGAAACATAACTGAGCAACCGCATCCGGAATGGAATTATAGTCCAGTGAATATTCTCCATCATTTCAATCCCTGGCAGATACCTATAAGGTGCAGAGAACCCTAATTTCCTTGAACCCTGATCACATACCTTATGAAATGATGAAATGAACTACCATGGTATTAATGAATTGTTGAGAAGTGCTGGTGAATGCAAGATGACGAGCCAATAGAGGGAATAAATATGAGGGCAAATTTTGAGGTATTACATTCTCCATCATCAATTTTGCTCATCCACGTTCGACGTGGCCATATCGGATCCTGATCTCCAGGTACGATCACCTTTAAAAGCGCTGTCTAAAGGGCACCTTAAACAACGCTTTTTAAAATATTTTTGTGAACATTCTCCGTGTTTTAAACTTTTTCAACTTATAGCAGCGCTTTTTCACATAAGCGTTGTCTAAGGTGCGCTGTTAAATGTGATTTTTGTTGTAGTGAACCTTAAAGAACTAACATACAATCTTGAAGGAGAACAAAAATAACTGACTTGAAAGTGGAGGTTGAATATGGTGGTTGACAACGACGGGGATAGGTTTTCCGGAAAGAGCTAAAGCCGGAGTTGTAGAGCGATGGGAGTTGGAGAGAGTAAAATACGTAAGTGTGACAAATGAGTCCCCGTTCATCTCGACTATTGGGGATATATTCGTTGGTGATATATTCGTTGGTGATATATCCTCTTTCATCTCGGTCATTGGGGATATAGTCATTGAGGGGCATCTCCCCCACGTGCCTCATAGTTCACGTGACCAACTGTTCCTCTAAAGATTACAGATTCATTTGGATCAGAGCGAATACCACATGCTAGGCCTTCCTTGCTTCTACGCTGACCCTGGCAGTCTCCCATTGTGGACCTGATATTTCTCCCTCCCTCTCTCTCCCTCTCCCCCTCTGATTCTTAATTTAACATCGGAATGACTTGTAGGTACACCCTTTCCTCTCCTACAAACACTGTTGATGTCCTTTGCTGAAGGTCGCGTAGAGATCACAATTCAATTACAAACCTTTTTCAAAACAAATTTATTTCATTTCATAAAAGAACTCTCATAATTTGTTCCTTAGCAGTCAGACTAAAAGTTTATAGCATCCGAATAAGGATTAGAATCAACTAACGTCGAAACACTTATAGGAATCAATTATAATTGTTCCCTAAAAACAACCAACAAATACTTATTTCTTATCCATGAATTAAATACCTCTGATTTTCTTATTGCACAATGAGAATACGTGGGTACGAGAGTTCGAATCCTTGGCGAGCACATAAATTAAAAACTTAATTTTTCGCTTAATTAAAATTATTTGCAAGTAATCTTTTGATAAAAACTCTCACTCGCGCAAAGAATAATCAAAATGATTCCCGTTGAGTACAACAAATGCGAGAAACATTAATGTCTCTCTCGCATAACCGACTCCCTTAGAAGTTTCTCTTCCTTAAGGGTTTTATTGATATTTTTCATTTTCTTTTGGAATAAATAAAATTCAATGGTGACTTTGTTGTATCTTCGAACATGCGATGCACCCGAATATTTTTCGCGCTGCAACACCTATATTCAATATTTCTTCAATTTTTTTTTCTTTCTATTTTTAGACTTATCTAGTTGGCATTTCAATGTATGACAATGGTCATGCGGTGCCACGTCACATAATTTTTGCCAAATCATTTAAAAATTATATTTAATATTATTATTTTTTATATTTAAATTCTAATGATTTATTTATATATTATTATTCTTTAATTTTATAAAAAAATTGTAAATATTGAATTGAATTAGATTGAATATAATCCCTTGAACATAATATACATTGAATTGAATTATATTGAATATACCGGAAAATTTTGTAAATATTAAATTGAATTAGATTGAATAAACAATCTACATTTTTCTTAATTTGCTGCAAATAAACGTAAACAACAAAAAGTACGTTTAAATTTTAACATGGAGGAATGTCTTTTAAAACATGGACTATGAGTACGTTTAAAGATTTCTTAATAATCACCAACTTCACTCTTTGAACAACCAAAACAAACATTCAGTGACATAAAGGATAGCAACTAAGCATAAAAGTGAATATTTGACATCTTTAATGCAATGTTTTGCTCATTATTTTTTACAAGTCTTTTGTTCATATTTGTACTGAGAGTTCATTTTCATTTGTACTTAATACTTTTGAATCTCAACTAATCAGATATTCATACTCCAGTATGTTAGTAAAATTATTTAATATGATATAAAATATATTTAAATGCATATGTAAATTCAATATGATTATATATATATATATATATATATATATATATATATATATATATATATATATATATATATATATATATATATATATATATATATATATATATATATATATATATATATATATATATATATATATATAAATTAATTATTAATTTTAAAATCAATAATAATTATATAAATTCAATTGTATTAATATATAAAAAATGAACTCATAAAATAAAAAATAATAATTAATATTTGAAAATAAATATCTTATCTTTTAAATTAAGATAATTATTTATTTAGTGCAATAGAAATCAGTGTTGCAATTGTTACAAAACAAAATTGAACATGGATGTGCATTTGAGCAAATGGTAAATGCGTTGTCGATTATTTTGTTCTAAACTGTGTTGTTTATATGGGTTGATTCTAGCTATTGTTTATGCTCGTTTTATTGTAATTGTGAGTGATAATTGGATTAATGAATTTGGTTGGTTCATGGTTCAATGCAATAAAATTGGTGGAAGAAAGTGGAGGGTGTGTGGCCCTTCTTGGTGCAACAAAATTGATATTGGGATTGGTTTTAGGAACATCTTTGGCACATTTATTGAAAATGTTTCATGTGTGACACTTATTTGTAGTGTTGTTTTATTGGTTGGATCAAGTGCTTAAAAAATTCTAACATTTGTGATATTCTAAACTTTGCATGTGTTATTTCAACGTGACCAATGTGTGCAACAATATTCACAACATATTTTCAGATGTTCATAAGAGGAGTGTGCGAAAGCGTTTACAGTAAAAGAAGTGAAAGTCACGATTTTTCAGATGTACCCTTCTAAATCCTCTGGGTCTGACGGTTTACCTGTGATGTTTTTCAGAAGTATTGGACCACTGTCTGCAATGATATTATTGAATCGGTTCTTGGTATCCTTAATCTTCATGAATCTCCAGCCGATTAATTCTACTTTCATGACCTAATCACCAAGATTAAGAAACGACCAAACCTTCTGATTATAGGTCAATTAGTTTATGTAATGTGGTTATGAAGGCGGTTACGAAGACCATTGCCAACAAGCTGAAAGTTATTCTTCCTGAGATCATAAGTGAGGAGCAGAGCATATTTGTGAAATGGAAATTAATTACCGACAAATGCTTTGATTGTGATGGACTGTTTTCATTGGCTTAAGAATAAGAAGAAAGGTAAAAAAGGTGTTATGGCTCAGAAACTTGATATGTCCAAAGCATATGATAAGCTAGAATGGAACTTTCTCACTTGAACTCTTTGAGCTTTTGATTTTCCAGAAGAGTTGATTCAGCTGGTTTCAAATTGTATTTCATCGGTATCGTACAAGATACTCATCAATGGCCAACCTAGCAGGAGTTTTATTCCTGATATGGGTCTCCGCCAAGGGGTTCCTCTCTCACCTTACCTTTTCATAATGTGTGCTGATGTTCTTTCAGGTATGCTTAAGGTGGAAATCAACGTAAACTACATTCATGGAGTTAAGGTGACGAGGAAAGCGTCGATGATATTTCACCTCTTCTTTGCCGACGACAGTCTTTTGTTTGCTAGCGCAAATGAAATGGAGGCAGACCGTATTTTGCATATTCTTGAAAGGTACTAATTGGCCTCGGAATAAGTTATCAACCTTGATAAGTAAGGGGTGTCTTTCAGTGCCAATGAGGAGACCAGGGAAAGGGTGCAAACTAAACGAGGATTCAAGGGGGTTATCCATCACTTGAAGTATCTTGGTCTTCCGGTGGTTTTCAGAAGATCAAAGAAAAAGGTTTTTAAACTGGTCATCGATAGAGTGTGGAAGAAAGTTAGAGGGTGGAATGAAGGTTTTCTCTATAGGGCGGGTAAGGAAGTCCTAATCAAGGCGGGGGCCCAAGCTATTCCAACATACATCATGAGCTGCTATCGTATTCTGGTCTCTTGCTGCAATGTAATTAAAGTTATTCTAGCCAAGTTTTGGTGGGGTCAAAAGAGGGCGAAAGAAATATCCACTGTATGAGACGTGACCATCTTTCTTACGGGAAGGGGGAGAAAAAATGGGTTTCAGGAATATCCAAGATTTTAACACAGGCCTCCTTGGATAACAATATTGGCGCTTGATGCATTGCGACAGTTCCTTGTATCTCTATTCAGGAAGCTGCTATGAGACATCTTCCTAGCTATGTTTGGTGTAGTATTTTGAGTGCTAAAGAGTCTGTATTGGAGGGTTGTGGATTAATAATTGGTAATTGCGAAACTGTGAACATTTGGAACGATTACTGGTTACCGTCAGTGAATGGCTTTATGATTCCTTACAGGAATTATAATCTGTCTCCTGATAGCAAGGTTACGGTCCTTATTGATCCTGAAGCTGGCGATTGGAATTTTGAGGTGCTTTGTGAGAACTTTTCCCCTGATACCATTGTCCATATTTGTAGTGTCCCAGTTCCCTCGGGACTGCATCCAGATAAATTGCTCTGCCATTTTGAAAAGGATGGAAAGTATTTCGTAAGGAGTGTTTACCATTTGATAGGCTTTCAAAAAAGTTTGAACCACCATGGTCCTTCTGGAACTGACAACAGGAAATTGTGGAAGATGTCGATGTCTCTTCGCATTAAGAATTTCACTTGGAGATTGGTGAAAAGTATTATCTCGACATTGTCAAACCTTAGTAGGAAATGTATGGTGGTTGATACCTCATGTACTATTTGTTTCTGTTCTGCTGAAACAACCTCCCATGTGTTCGTTAAGTGCCCTTTCTCTAAGCAAGTCATGTTCTCTTCATCGTTGGGTATCCGGGTGCTCGGTTACAACGATGTCGTGGACTAGATTGCGAAGATTATTGCAGCAAAAGACAAGCGTTTAAGCATGATGATTCTAGAAAATCTGGAATGCGCGGAATGCGTTAGTTTTCAAGAGAGGACTGATCCTTAAGCTATCGCGACTTCTATTTGGATTGTTGTGGATGAGGTTGCTCCTGCTGCTCCTGTTATCCATAATGATATAGTGTTTCACTATGCAACTTCTGCAATGCCAAAGTATTGGATTATATCTACTGATGCAGTGTGTTTTGCAGCTGATTTTATATGTTTTGGTTATGTTATCATTGATGAGAATGGTGAGGTGTTCATGTCAACTTCTAAGAGAATAAACTCGTTTGCGGATCTGGGGACTGCATAACTCTTGAGTATTAAATGGAGCTTGAAGATTGCTATGGAAATGAAGATTGATGGTTTCATCATTCGATCTGATGCGGAAGTGATGGTGGAATGTGTTAATGGTGTCAACATTATCGCTAGTATTGCTCCAAAAGTTGCCGATTGTAAAAATCTTCTTGATAGTTTTTGTAATAATTTGCTTATGTTTGTTAGGAGAGACTTTATTAAGGATGCTCATCATATGGTGGGTATCGGTAAGTCTTTAGGCTAAAAAACTTGGTTTGACCTCAATTTGTCGAGGATGGTGCAGATTGTAACTTTTCTCAGTTTATGACTTAATTTTATGAGTCCCCTTTCAAAAAAAAAACTCTACATGTGTTGTTGGTGTGAAATAGTCTTAGAATGTGTTTGGATGAAACATTTTAACAAAGGGAAATAATTATTTAATGCAATTTGAAATGACTTGACCAAAATCTATTGTTTGAATAAGAAATATGGAGAATTGTTAAAATGATGTAAATTTATGGAGTATTTTGTTCATGTTAAATTTAAAAATGAATGAATTTCAATTAAATCATTTGAATTACTTAGAATTTTAAATTATCTAAATATTCTCAATTATCTCATCCAAACACACTAGAATGTGTTTGGATGAAGTATTTTAATGAGGAAAAATAATTTTTTGAGATAATTTAAAATGATTTGATCAAAATCCATTGTTTGAATAAAAAATATTGAGGATTGTTAAAATGATGTGAATTTAAGAAATAATTTGTTTAAATTAAATTTAAGGAATTTCAAATGACACAAAAAAGTAAAGAATTTCAAAGTATTCTTTCACTCTATATAATGCAAATGTTAAATTATTTATTATTAATTTTTCAAAATTTTGCAAGTTGGTCCTCATATTTTATGAAAATTTCAAATTTACGCCTAATTTTTTCAAAAAATGACAAATAAATCCCTAAAAAATATGTATTAACTGTTTAGTGGTGTAATGGTAATGCATTTGGTATTTTTGACGGGGAAATGAATTTGAATCCTCCTATTGCTAACAATTCATTTTGAGAAATGATCTTTAATTCATTGACACATGACAACTAAAATTATTTAATAAATATTATTTAATTATATATTATAATTTAATTTATAAAATACATTAACTAATATTATAAATATATATTTTTTATTTAAAAAACATGACGTGATATAAATTGTGTGATACCATACCATATAAACAATGTCACATAATGAAATGAAGTGTTAATTAAACCAATTTAGGGTATGCTAGTTTCAGCTTTAAAAAATTATTTTTTTCTTTGTATTTTAAAAAATAAATTTTAGGTAAAATATTCTTTTTGGTCTCTTAAATTTACCCTGGGATTCATTCCGGTCCATTGTCTTTAAAAAGTTCCACATCAGTCTTTTCCGTCCAATTTTTTGAAACAATGTTAACTTTTGCTTAGGTGACATCTGATGTGACACTTGATTATACGTGTGGCACGTGATTTGACATACATTCATCTTCATGGTCATTAAATTCCTAGAAAAATTCTTAAACTTTTGTTGAACCTAGGATACGAGCACATGCTCACTTGGTTGCTACACAACATATCAAATCATTACACCACTTCACACTTGTTTGTAATTCTTACCTGATAATTTTGCTTCATCGTCTAAATTCTTTCTCTCACTGCATTATTTCCATTGTTCTCTCAAATTGTAAGATTACCTTTAAGACTTCCAGATCTTCCTCTAAATATTTTGTATCACTAGGAAAAAAAACTCTTGAAGGACCGTCGTCTAAGATAACACGGAGTAAACCATCATACAAATGGGAAAATGTTAAAATCGCAATACAGTAAAGAATCAATCAAAAGAAAAATTAAGGTAATAACCAATGGGGCTTAAAGAAGACTTGTCACTATCCGATCCCTGAGAGGTTCCACAACAATATCGCAAAGTTGGCTAAGTTCTTGCAGCGAGTCAAAAGTGGAAAGCACGTAATCAGATACATTAAATGTCAGACTTTTAAGAAGAATGAGTTGTCTTCATTTTTCCTCTCATGTTTTCTCACATGTTTCAAATCTAACCCTTAAACTTTTTACTCCTCCGTTTTTCATTTTTAAAACCAGTTCATCTCTCTTTTTCATTCAAGACTTCAGATTTCACTATTCTCTCGTGTAGATGGAGATAATTCATCCTCAACTTTAAAGTGAATCCAAATATAATGAATAAACTCCATCAATTTTTATTTGGCTTAAACTTTTTCGTGGTAGGAAAAACAATTGAACAGTGAATCACACTTATTTTCAGGATCAATAAGAGATAATGCTTTCCAACCAACTCCATTCCATCATATCTTTGGGTGTTTAAGGTTAAGCCCACTAGTTAAGAAATATTTAAGGGAAGAAATATCTGACTATCTGAGAATATATATTCTTCTTTCTTTACAATAGTCAACAACAAATTCTCAAATTTCAGATGAGCTTGATGCAATATGCAATTTCATTTTTGGGAATATACAATTGTTTTCACGTTGTATCTGCAAATTAAGAGCAACCTAACAAGTACATAAAAAAATAATGATATCTTTCTAATGAGAAAAAAATTACTAAGTGGTTCTCTAAGTATATCGATCCTAGAGCCTGAAACGCTATGTTTATATAAGTTATCGATAAAAGACAATCTAAGATCACAAAAAATGATTTTCCTTAATTGTGTCCCCATGTATTTCTTATAATTGCATTTCATGTTTGCTTCAGTTTGAGAGAACGATGGAAATAGTGTAGCGAGAGAAATAATTTAGACAATGAAGTCAGATCATTGGGTAAGATTTACAAACAACTATGAAGTGGTGTAGTGGGTTGATATGTTTTGTATGCCAAGTCACGTGCCACGCGTATAATCAAATGCCACGCAAACAAAAGTTGGTGCCGTTTTAAGAAATTGAACGGAAATAACTAACATGGACTTTTTTGAACAATTAAAGGACCACTTTTGAAATTTTTAAAGATACGAGATCAAAATAGATTCCGAGGTAAACTTAAGGGACCAAACATATTTTGCTTAGATTTTACAAAACCATTTTTTAAAAATTACAAGTTTTTTTATATTCGTTTTTTCTAAAATGTAAGACTAATTTTGGCATTCTACAACATAATATACATTATTAAAGATCAAAAGATAGTCGGAATCATATTTTTTTCAAAAAGTTGTATTTTAAAAATGATTTTTTTGAAAATCTATTTGAAATACTTTCAAAAATTAAGTGATTTTTTAAAATTTTGATATTTAATTTTTTCAATAAAATGATGAAATGTGTAAAATAACTATTCAAACCAAATTTTATTAAAATATTTTTTTTGTAATTTTCTTTTACACAAAATTAAATTACAATATAAAAATTATTTAAAAAAAGGCAAAATAAATGGACTCAAATGGGATAAAAAAGGGTCCAAAAAATATTAAATGGAGGAAGAAAATTAATTTATTTAAAGGGAATAAAAAATTTAAAAAGTTAAAATAGGGGATAAAAAAAATCCATTTAAGCCAAAAGTAAAATAAAAGAGAAGAAGGGAGAAAAGAAAACAAGGGAAGTTCGTCACCGTTTGTTTAGAAGCTGAGAGTGTTTCAATGTCGGGAGGAGCACCATCTCGCTCCGCCGGTAAACGCCCCTTTCAGGAAGACGATGACAATTCCAATCAACCGTAATTTTCTCCTTCCTTTTCTCAGCTCTCAAACCCTAATCCTAATTAAACCTACATGATTTAAACCATTCTATTGTCATATGCCGTATATATGTTACCTTTTGTTGGATTTTTCTTCATATTGTTATGCTGTGTTTCTTGAACTTGATTTTATGATAATTGATTTGAATTTATTTATTTATTTATCATACAGAACAAAGAGGGTTAGGTTTCCGAAGAAAAAGAAAGGGAAGCAAGTAGATGTAGTAGTGGAGGAAGTAATTGTTGAGGAAAATGTGAATGAATTGGCGAACCCCGTTGTTGCTGCTAAAGAGCGGGTGAACCGCAGGAATCAAATTACTGCTGAGCTCCTGAGTGAGGAGAATGGAGGTATCTCGATTTCGGCTGCTGAAGTGACTTATGAGGTTTGTTTTTTAGGGTTTTCTTTGAGTTATTATTACATTGATAGATACTAGTAGTTCTCTTAGCAAAAGATTTAAACTAACTTCATGCAGAATGAGTTATTTGAATTTTGAACAAATAAATAGAAAAAAGTTATGGTGATCGGTAACTAACCAATTTGCCAAAAATGGAGTTAGTAATAATGTAGAGTAGATTTTTCTAATTAGATTATTGTTTATATGGTGTAAGGCAATAGAAGTATTGATGAATGAATTATTCATTTCTTGGATATAACATTATGATGAAAGTTGATCCATGTAGCCGACTCCACATAGTGGGATGTGACTTTGTTGTTGTTGCACTTGCTGTTACTTGGGAATTTGAATTTTCAGCACTTGGAAAGTTTCACAAATTGGCAATGCCTGGGAATAATATTTTTTTTCTAAAAAAATTTCTATTTGTTGTATGGAGTGTTTGTAATGGATTCTAGTAGGCCTGAATTATATGCTTGTGAAGTTTGTAGCCAGTTGGTTTTTGTTCAAATGCATTTTCGAATTGTGATTCTCTCCTAAATCGGTAGTAATTTTATATTCAGTTTGTTTCCATGCTCATGTGTTTTTGGGTTCATATAAAGGATAGGCAACCAAGCAGTGATTGGTAATTGTGTTGGCAGGATAATGAGGATTTCGTTGATGATGGGATTCAAATTGAGCCTTTCAACCTAGAAAAAGAAAGGGAAGAAGGTTATTTTGATGCATCCGGAAATTTTGTTGAATATGTAAGAGATAATGAGATTAAGGTGAGGTATTTCTATTTTCTAGTATTTTTCACATTCCATTTGTGATTATTTCTTTTTTAATCTATTAATAAGTTGTCAAGGATTCTTGCAGGATGCATGGCTTGATAATGTCGAGGTTGATCCTAGATATGCTCAATTGAGCTCTGCAACAAAAAATGTTGAAGAGGAGGAGGTCCAAGAACTTTCTTCTAAAGATGTGGCAATCATGAAGAGGCGCATTGCAAATGTTCTTGAATCAGAGGAAACAGTATGTTCTATCATTCAATTTATTCTTAGATCTGATTGATTTAAGAGAACGAGCTAATGCTTTTGTAATTCGTGAAAAAATAAGAAATGAAAACACAAAATATTTTCTCAAACCAAACAAACCGTGAGTTTATTGTTTTGTGATTTGTTGTCTTTGTTATATTGAAGCATCATTATAGAATGTGACATTTATTTGTTTTCTGTATGGCAAGGGAGTTTCTTGTTGAGAGAATTTTTACAATATTTAGTGGTTAGTTTATTCTCTAAATGTATAAAGAATGTGTAATTTTGAAGTTGGAACAAGGGACTGGCGAGAATGAAAAAAGTGGAATTTGTTGTAAATTCAATGTCACTTTAAACCTGACTTATTAGTGTTTTTCTCTCCCTCATGGTTAGCAGAGAAAAACCATGTTATCCCGTGCTTACCCTAAAAAAGGGGTTACTGATGTTCTTAAAAATAAAAGAAGCAAATTATTGTGGTAGGAAGTTATAGCTAGCTTGTAACTAACTAGCGTTGTTAATTTTATATAATATTTAATTGCTTTCTCTTAAAGTCTTGCCATTGGAAATCACTATAATTGGCGATAGAATTTATGTACATATTATTATTTACATATATTTTGTTAAGGGATGTTGAAGGTCATTTGTTGGTTTGTTTTGATTGATATTTTTTTTTCCAATAGGTCTTGCAAGGTTTGAGAAGGTTAAAAGGTAGCGGTGATAGAAAGACAAAAATGTCCTGTGAGACCAAGATTGTGTTTGACCAGCTAACTGAGGATGCCATGAAGCTTATGGAGAATGGTGAATTCAGTAAGTCATTCTCATTGGGCTCTGTAAATAATATCCATGGTTAATTCATGTATTCATTATGGTAGCCTGATGGGACCCTTTATGCTGTCCAGCTTCTTGTGTTTTCCTTATGTTCGTCCGTTTGTGTTTCTTGCAGATGTTTATCATGAAAATAAAGAGGTTTTTGAGCGCGAAGCAGGTTAGTGTATTATATAATGCATTTGTTATATTTTTATTATGTTTTGTGACTTGAGTTTGCTTTATTAACATGATGGAATATGATGCATAAAATTCATAGCTTTATATAATTATTAACTGTTCAGCTATGGCTTTGATGACATAATTCTATTCCACTTATGTTCATATTATGGCCTTGATTTGAAATGAAATATGCTGCCTATCATCATAGTATTATGATAGCAATAAAACTATTTTTTTGAACCATTCTATTAAGCCCAAGATTTAGGGGAGATTGGTCCTCGGCAGTATTTATTCTCATAATTTTTCTTGTCTCTTATTTCTTTCACTAGTTATGATATCGACATATAGCTTTACAAGGAATATGACACCTGATTCCGTGGGAGCACTAATTGCTAATGCTTATGCCTTTTACAATCTCTCTTTTTCAGAAGGATATGAGAAATTAGCCAGGGCAAGAGGAGAAGGCACATCCACGGATACTCCAAATCCACCTTTGGCTAGTGCTGATGATTTTGATATGTTTGCTGATGATGATGAGCATGCTGCCACTGAACCATCTACAGTTGAAAATAATGCAGTTAGTGAACCACCATCAGATGCCATTAATTCTGGTATTGAGGGTAAAAACATCGCCTCTATAAATTTAACATCTGAACTGAAACTTTTTTTTGCTGAATTTTATCTTTAAAATTTTAACTGGTTCTACTTTTCTTTCTAGGCGGAGCCTTGCAGAGCGATTATGTGTATGACGAATCTTCTGGGTACAACTTTTCTCATACTTTTTTGGAAATATTCTAAAATGATCTACATCATTCACCTATGTTATGCTGAAAATTCATTTAGAACTAATTTCTTCTTTTCCTTGATGCATTCTTTTCTAAAAGTATTATGCTGAAAACTCAATCTGACATCGATTCATATATTGGTACAGGTATTATTACAGCAGCAGTTTGGGCTATTATTATGACCCCAATACAGGGCTTTATTGCTCTGCAGAATCAGGGACATGGTATTGAATATCGATGATTCATCTTAGTGCATGTCATGCATCGTTTTTTTTATGTTTGTAGTATCTTTTTAGCCTTCTGAAACATGCCTTTAGATGTGAATGCTTTGCTCTGTTTAAATCCTAATCCTATTCTGGTTAGATAGATATTCTTATATGTAGGAAACTATATAAAGAAACATTTATAATTTGTACTTTACTTTTTACTTTAAGCTTGATCTTGTGTGAAAATTAAAAGACACAAATGATTCTGCTTGTGGTATACCAAGATAGTAATATGCCTTTAGTTAGAGAAGGAAAACAAAGAAAATTATAGCTCAAACCATTGAGAACCAGATCAGACATGGTCCATGGTATGCCACTTTTTTATGTAGATACATGACCCTACCTAATGGAATGGTAGACACTGTAATTACCTAAGGAGCATGAGAATCCTAGAAAAGAGGTGAATTTACCCGTGTCTATCTTTTAACTCAGGCTCTTGAATTTTTGGTATTCCATGTTTGGTGGACCTTGTAAAAGTAGCTGGATAGTTTTTTTTTTTTAATATTATAAATTAGGTATTGCAGCCCTTAAACCATGTAGAATCACACGAGTGACAAAGTTCTCCCTCTAGAATTTTAACATTTTTGTATTTCTAGGATTTGATCTTGAGAATTCTGGTTAAACTTTACGAGATTATGTCATTAAATTCAAGCGCTCTTGAGTAGTAGTAGTAGGCGTATAGTTTAGTAGTAGTTATTTATTAGTTTAGTTACTGCATTCTGTCTTGGTCTTATTGCTCACTGGAAATGTTTATTTTTGTTTTAATACAGGTACTCATTTAATGAGGAGACTGGCAGCTACGACGAAGTTAACGAGGTTGCCACCAATTCGAGTTGAGGACTCATTTAATGAGGAGACTGGCAGCTACGACGAAGTTAACGAGGTTGCCACCAATTCGAGTTGAGGGACCTGTTTCAGAAGAGTATAGACAATTTATAGCATATCATTTGTACAGACAGTATGTGGGGCACTTTGTACTTGTTTAGATGCTTACTGCCAGCAGTTTTTCTTCTGCCTTTACCTCTTTAAGGTTGCTGATGTGTAATGGCTAAAAAAATCACCTAAATTGATCCCTTGAAGTTAGGAATGATAAACACTTTTCCCGTAGCATATTTCTGCGACGGTATTCCAACGGAAAAACCCATCATGCTGGATGCGCCCTGAAAACCTTGTGACTGCAAAAACAAACATGACCTTGTGACTGCAAAAACAAACATAGCAGTTGTCCGTTTACACATCAAATTCCTAATCTATTTTTGTACATGCAACTGGATAACTGTTTTTTGGTGTCAAATTTAATGTGTGATTAAGCATATTAATCACTCTTTGTTAGTTAGTGTGAAAGTATTATGCAATTGTTGCAACAATTTTATTATGCTATATGGAACAATCTTAATACATTAAATAATTGCAATTAATATAATCACTTAGAATGACATTTTTACTTTCTTTTACAATATTTTCCCCTACCCAACCCCCTCGGTTCTGTTTCTGATATTTTAAAGTAATCACCTCTTTGATAAAGACAGTCATATGCAAAAACAGATGATACCCAATTCCCTGGTTTATCGGATTATGCTGTTTATCTTACAACTGTTTACTGTCCACACAACTCCCAAGATACGGCTAATTTTTTTTTTTTTTGGATAAAACGAAGAGAATAGAACTGAATCAAAAACAGAGAATAACTCTATCAAAAAGTAGAATAAAGGTGTCATTGCTTTACACCCATATCAAGAGTTATTAAACATTTATAGTACTAAAATTGAAGAGTTTGGTTGCGTAAAAAATTAACAAATTTTATACATAAAATATCATCTTTGTAAATTCTATATAAATACTAGTTAAGATACATTTTTCTAAATTGTTTAAAATGTTTACATTAATGATAATTATGATTTTACTTTATTATACTAATGTATTATTTAGAAAATATTTAGAAAAATTAAATTAAATGCATGTAAAAGAATTATGTATAAATTAATCTGATTATAAAATATAAATATATTTTATCATGAGTACAACAATGAAAATTTTATTACAGATGATTTACAGTAATTTTTAATTTATTAATAGAATAGAGTAATGTAAGAATATCTTACGTTATGAGGCTTGATTTTATTATTATATTCTAATATAATATATTTTCGGTTGGTGTCTATCTCACGCATAATCACCACCTTCTTCAAACTGTATATCAGAAGAAAAAAAATGCATACAGTTCCTAATGTACATGGCACCTCACTTTCTAAAATCGAACCATCTTTATGCGTGGAACCCTAAAGATTCCGATTGATTTTCGCATCCACCACTGCAATCAATGGCGGAGGAAAGTGGAGAAATCAATGGCGGATTCTCGATGGACTCAACCGAATCACGCTGGGTTTTCCAGGAAGATGACGAAGATGAAGATGTTTCTGATATAGAAGAATACGACGCCGATTTGAGATGGAGAGGACGCACTACTGTAGTGGATTCCGAAGATGAGGATAACCTTGAGCAAAAACTCATACGCACTGGTCCTCGAATCGATTCGTTCGATGTTGAGGCTCTTGATGTTCCTGGTGCTCCCAGAAATGATTATGAGGTCCTTCCTTTTTCTCTGTAGAGGAAATTTCTGGTTTCTTTTTTTGCTTTTGTTACTAAGTTTAGAGTGGAGTGTGGATTTTTGGTGAATTGTAGTGAATTGTAATGCTAGTTTATAAGGTATTTCGTTTTTCATAGATGGTACTGTAATTGAGATTGAGTAGAATTTAGCTATGAAGCACAGATCCTGACACTGACTCAGTAATAATTTGAATTTTTTTTGAAAAAATGAATAAATTTAACTAATCACAAGTGACACTGGCACATCTTTTTCTAGAGGTGTCGGTGCTACTGACGAGTTTAGTTAGTTGTATTGTAATAGCTAGAAAATATTTTGGTGTCAATTTTTTTGAATTTATTTTAAATATCCATGAATGAATGTGTGTGGAACCTTATATTTGTTAATTTGTTAATTGAGTATTATAAGCTGGTTATAATCCATAAGTGGAAAGTAAGGAGAAGAAAAATATGTATAAAATTTAACATGGTTCAACCTTCGGCCAACAATCGGAGGTGAAAAAAGAGAGATAATTTACACTATGATTGGTGAAGATTAAACAAGTATCAAGTATTTGCTCAATGTTCTAAATCACGCGTTCTGATTCACCGTAGTATGTCTTATTTTTATTTTTTTAGATAAATAGAAACTAACTAGTGAATTTATGATATAGCTACTTTGTAGTTTGTAGTGTTTAGCGTCTAGTGATGAATGCTCACTTCTATTGTTTTTGGATGTTGATCCTTTATCCTTTTATTTAGTTTATGGATTATATGAAATCTACTCCGTAATTAACTGATACATTGTATAAGGCTTGTGCTCACCCTTTAAGAAAATCTATATATTAATGTTTATGCTTTTTGTTTTCATAATTTATTGCAGGACATCAGTGTAGGAAAGAAAATTGTATTGGCTTTTCAGACTCTTGGTGTTGTCTTTGGTGATGTTGGAACAAGTCCATTATATACATTTAGTGTTATGTTTAGAAAGGCCCCTATAAATGAAAATGAAGACATTCTTGGAGCATTATCACTTGTCTTGTATACTTTAATCTTGATTCCCTTGCTGAAATATGTCGTGGTTGTTCTTTGGGCCAATGATAATGGAGAAGGTATATTAAACTAAATATTATAATATGGATTTAATTTGTATATACTGGCAATGTAAAACTTTTTTATGCATGCATCCAATCAAATCACACCATAGTGTCGCATGTAGATATTTGTGGAGACACTTTAGGAACTAACTTAAGAAAATGACACTATAATGTGATTTAACTGGATACACATATAAATAAGTTTTACAGCTGTTGGTCAATGCATAGAAATTACTCTCTTCTAAAATAAACCTTTAATATTATTTGCCTTTCTCTCTCTGACTATCAGTATTCTGCCAATTCTGTCCTCAATATCATAGTTGTTTTCGAACTACTGCAGGTGGTACTTTTGCGTTATACTCCTTGATTTGTCGTCATGCTAAGGTGAGTCTTCTCCCCAATCAGTTGGCATCAGATGCCCGTATATCAAGCTTTAGGCTAAAGGTGCCATCCCCTGAGCTTGAAAGGTCATTAAAAATCAAGGATAGACTTGAGGATTCTCTAACTTTAAAGAAGACTCTGCTGATATTAGTGCTTGCTGGTACTTCTATGGTGATTGCTAATGGTGTTGTAACACCAGCAATGTCAGGTTATTAACTTCTATTACTTTATTTTGCCAACAAGCTGGTGTTATTGATACCCATAACATACTGGTAATGATACCTTGTTACTTGTGTTTGTGGACAATCAGTGTTTTCATCGCCATTTGACTACCGTGTTTAGTGTTATCTTTTGTATAATAATGCTCACTTTCTATTTATGTCTTGTTGCAGTATTGTCATCTGTTGGTGGTTTAAAAGTTGGGATAGATGCAATCAAGCAAGGTATTACATTAACCTATAAATCAACTCTGTTATATATATGTAACCAGGGCCGGTCCAAGGCAGTGAAGCAAGGGTTTTAGGCCTCAACAATTTTTTTTTTCTGTTATTAACTATTTTATTTATAGGAAAAAAAGGAAAGGCCCCTCATGACAGAAAAAGGCCCAACTTTAAGGTCACTCATTTCAAATGCCTCTCTCAAAAATTCGCTTCAGGCCATTCTCACTGTTTGACGGCTCTGTCTGTAATAATAGTTATTGATATTTAGATTTGACATTGTTGCCATCAAGACCAACTTTAGATGTAAATATCTGGTGACATCCAACAATCAACTTCCCTTGATGAAGAAGAACATGGTCTACATTTAGGTTTTGTTTGGGAGTTTGGAGGAGAAGGGAGGGGATGACTTTGAAAAAAGGGAAGGATAGAGTAGAAAGAGTTGAAGGATTTGGGTAGGAGGATTGTGGAGGGTTTATTTTTATTATAATACAAAATCCCTCTAGTTTGGGGGAACTCAAATTTAATATTAGATGAGGGTTTTGGAGGGCTTACATAAATTTTTCAAATATATAATATTCTAAAATTAAAAATACAGTAGTAATAAACATTCATTTATCATTCTATACAAAAGTATAATTTCAAAAAATGTTAAATATTTCTCTATTTTTATCTTCAAAACCCTTCCCCTAAAGCCCTCTCTTCCCCTCCCCTCCAAACTTGCTAACAAAGCCTTAAGTGGGTGTGTTTCTTCTGCAATAGCCTGGCATTACCCGGGGAAAGAAAACACTCCACATGCAGTCTTAAGAATGGATATAGAAGTCAAGGACCCTATACGTCGGAAAAGACTAAGGAGGCTTAGCTTGATTATGAGAATGAACGACCAGCATGTTTTCCATGTTGACACAATTCACAAGACAAAGTTGATATATTGAGCAAGTTTGGCATCGATTTATGCAACTTTGCAATGCCGGGGTAACACGGTTTTGCATATATTAGAAGGAGAAATTTGTGTTACTACAACAATAAGGATGAGTGGTGTGTTGGTAGAGGTCATTAGACTTGCATATGGTGCCAATCATTTCACCTCAACTCCAGTTCAGCGGCATTTACTATGTTTACATGATAACACACAAGCATAACTGTCCTATATATACATGATTTCTAACAGTTTACAACAAATATTTACTACTGCAGTCTATTAACGTGGTCTGAGAGAATGGAAAACCTTTTTTGTTTTAGTTTTGTTTCTGAGGGGGTTAGATAGGTGGGCGTATTAAAAAGCTGAGTTGATTTATAATTTATGGTTTGGTCATTTCTATAGCTGCATTAATCTTTTCTCCATTTTAACTACGCAGATGAAGTGGTGATGATTTCAGTTGCCTGCCTGATTGTTTTGTTCAGTGTACAAAAGTTCGGAACGAGTAAAATGGGACTTGCAGTTGGACCTGCATTGTTCATATGGTTTTGTTCTCTTGCGGGTATTGGGATATACAATCTTGTCAAATATGACAGAAGTGTCTTGAGGGCATTTAATCCTATTCATATCTACTATTTCTTCAAGAGGAACACAACTAAAGCATGGTATTCTCTTGGGGGCTGTCTTCTGTGTGCAACTGGTAAACAAAATACGCAGGATCTTGAAACTGGGGATGTATTAATAGTGTAGATTTTATCTTGCCAGTTAGATAGATTTGGCTCAACTGGAATTGTGTTTTTATTTGTTTAGATACAATGCATTGCTAGCAATTACGATTGGCACCGTCTAAGTTTTCTCACAATCACTTTTTATTGTGGTGAATATGCAATATATGCTATATTAAAGACTATTGCTGTACATAATCTGTACAACTATTTATTAAAATTCCTGGTCAACGTGTTGCAGGTTCTGAAGCCATGTTTGCAGATCTTTGCTACTTTTCTGTACGATCAGTGCAGGTAAACTCTCTTTTATTTCTGTTAGAATGTGTGGGTTGGGCCTAACTCAACCCTACAAAACCGGCTGGTAGGGTGAGGATTGCTCCCACTTATAACCACATGTTCAGACCATATATTGTCCGATGTGGGACTCTTAACACCCTCTCTCACGACCAGGATTGAACGAGCGTGGAACTAAACGGTGGGTGGCCTGATAGCGGAGAGCCCAACGGATCTTAAACCGGGCTCTGATACCATGTTAGAATGTGTTGGTTGGGTCTAACTCAACCCTACAAAACCGGATGGTAGGATGAGGATTGCTCCCACTTATAACCACATGTTCAGGCCATATATTGTCCGATGTGGGACTCTTAACAATTTCCTTTGTCTTCCTGTGTACTAACATGTGGTAATTGATGGTGCGAATTTGCAGCTTACGTTTATCTTTCTTGTTTTGCCGTGCCTGCTATTGGGTTATTTGGGTCAAGCTGCATATCTTATGGAAAACCATGCTGATGCTGGTCGGGCCTTTTATTCTTCTGTTCCGAGTAAGTGTTGACAATATCATTCTTTACATGGGCTGTCTTTGCAATTTATCTTTCTTTACAGTTGGCTAATTCAACAAATTACAGGATTTTCAAGTAATACTATTCTCTGTCTGCAGGTGGTGCATTCTGGCCAACTTTCCTTATTGCTAACATTGCGGCACTTATTGCAAGCCGGGCTATGACAACAGCAACATTTTCATGTATAAAGCAATCAACTGCACTTGGTTGTTTCCCTCGTCTTAAAATCATTCACACCTCCCGGAAATTTATGGGCCAGATCTATATCCCTGTCCTAAACTGGTTTCTCCTGGCTGCTTCGCTGGTGCTTGTCTGCACTATATCCAGCATTGATGAGATTGGAAATGCCTATGGTAATGATTGTTTTAATATATTTAATATAAAATTTGTAGTTTTAGATTACTTAACGCACGTCCTTAAGGAGCAAGTTAGCAAGGCCTATGTTTTTTTATATATGCAGATAATCTGTAAAATATATCATCAATATTTATGTTGTGATAATATTAATATCACTTTTTTGTCAAGGTCAACATTCAAAACAAAATGCTTTGCATCAAAAGCATATGTTACTGTACCTCCCGCTCATATTAATTTAGAGTTAAGAATCATTAATACAACTGGAGCCTTGTTCAAGAAAACCTGATTTGCTTAGAGAAACCCCAAGTGAAACTTTAAAGTTTAAACCCTATTGTATTGTTGCCCTGTTTTTATGAAAAACTGGATTAAGCTAGGAACAATGTCCAATTGTCAATCTATGTATATGTTTACGAGATAGTAGTTTTGGCTATAATTTTATTTCAAATGGGTATGGTCACATTTCTGTTGAATTCACGGATAACACTTCATGTTGAATTTGTGAAATAAATAGATCTTGATCGATAATAATTTGATTCGGCAATCTAGATAGGGGGATCGTGGTTGGAAAGTTTAGCTTTCTTTGGCTTTTAGGCACTGGACTTAGTTTTCATTATATTATGTTATTCTGTATTATTAATGAATTCATATTCAGCTTTTTCCGTTTTCCACTTTCAGGAATTGCTGAGCTGGGGGTGATGATGACGACCACTGTTTTACTAACTGTTGTTATGCTTCTTATATGGCAAATACACATTATCATAGTGTTGTGTTTTGCAGTAGTCTTCTTGGGATTGGAGTTGATTTTCTTTTCATCTGTTCTGTGGAATGTGGCAGATGGAAGTTGGATCATTTTGGTCTTTTCTGTAATAATGTTTCTGATAATGTATATATGGAATTATGGAAGCAATCTCAAGTATGAAACTGAAGTAAAGCAAAAACTGTCGATGGATTTGATGCGAGAATTAGGGTCTAATCTTGGGACAATACGTGCTCCTGGAATTGGTTTGCTTTATAATGAGTTGGTCAAAGGAATACCAGCAATTCTTGGACATTTTCTGACTACACTTCCGGCAATTCACTCCATGATCATATTTGTGAGTATCAAGTATGTTCCGGTTCCTGTGGTACCTCAAAGTGAAAGGTTCCTTTTCCGGCGAGTTTGCCTCAAAAGTTATCATATATTTCGTTGTATTGCCAGGTATCTAACTCTAACTATCTGCTTTGCATCCGTCACTTCCATTTTTGTCCTAGCTTCTAACCAGAAACGGAGCTTCTAAATACTTCTTTTACACCCAACTTGTGCAATAGCTTCTTGTATGTCACTTTAAGGGGATCAATTATTGAAAGAATTAATAATGTGTGCTGTTATTGTTATCATTTAATAAAAAGTATTTTTATCCGTGCTTTCATGTCAACAGATATGGTTACAAAGATGTTCGAAAAGAAAATCACCAGACTTTTGAGCAGCTGCTGATTGAGAGCCTAGAGAAGTTTATACGCCGCGAGGCTCAGGAGAGATCACTAGAAAGTGATAGGGATGAAGATGTTGATTCAGAGGATGAGTACTCTAGCTCTAGAGTTCTAATTGCTCCAAATGGTAGTGTTTACTCACTTGGGGATCCTCTTCTTTCTGGTTATAATGATACAAGCACCTCTGTTTTAGAAGCAAGCACATCAGAGGTGTTAAGCAGCACAACCTCCGAGTCCTCGGTGTTTGATGCCGAGCAGAGCCTTGAGAGGGAGTTATCTTTTATTCGCAAGGCTAAAGAATCCGGAGTTGTTTATCTTCTTGGTCATGGGGATATAAGAGCAAGGAAGGACTCTTGGTTTATCAAGAAGCTAGTAATAAACTATTTCTACGCCTTCTTGAGAAAGAACTGCAGGAGGGGGATTACAACTTTAAGTGTGCCCCATTCACATCTGATGCAAGTTAGCATGACTTACATGGTTTGAAAATCAATTTTACAGCGCAATGGAACTAGAATTCAATTGGAAATCACTGTGTGATAGCGGTGAACAGGCTCTCGAAAGGTTTTATTTTGGAATGCACAGTTCAATTTGTTTTTGGTTGATCCTTTCTAGTTGTTTGGTCTTGCTCATCATCAGAAATCTTACTGATGTTTGTTGTGGCTGCGTCAGCCATCTTCATATACGAAATCGAAATAGACTGATAAACATAAGAACATATATGTTAAAAAAATCGATACGGCATTGAGTATACACATCTGTTAACAATTCCACTTCAATGTGAATGTACAACTATAGACACCGAGTCTTGTACAGTGGCATTGGCCCTTAGTTTTAATTTTAATATATTAAGGTCGCATAAATTTCTTGTTTGCTTCCCATTTTTATGAAACATTTTTTGACTTAAACTCAAAAGAGTTCATATTTACTTTTCATCTAAAATATTTGGATGATGTGTTCTGTGTATTTTAGTTTTTGATTTCACTGATTCTGGTGCGAAGTGCTTATTCATAAAATCTATGAATAACTATGAGAACATACAATAAAATTTGGAGGGTGTAGATCATCCATCAATGAGATTGTTATGGCTAGTGGGAAATTGAAAATTGAAGTAATTCTCTCTCTTACCTCTCCATTATTTCTGTGGGTGTTTTTTTCTTAGTGTGAGTTATGTTCTTCGTTCTTAGTGTGTGTTATGGGTGTTCTACATTTTTCTTCTTGAATGTGTCTTTGGTCCAGCCATTGGTTTATACACCTTCTAGTTCTAGTTGTGCTATAATCAATTGTGCTATTTCTAGTTTAATCTACCGCTGTGAAATCTTCCGGCGAGCACAACAATCTTTTTTGCAGATGCTGTATTTTACCCCCACACGCTCCATCAAACTAGCTTCCAGTATCGACCACTGAGTATAGTGAATACCTCCAACCGAAGGCACAAATTCAAACTACATTTCTATGTTGCTCGGAATGGTAATCATATTGCCTTTGTTACAAAGGCTTCTTTACTTGGACCTTGGATCCTTGACACAGACGTCACTGATTATATGTTTGGTAACAAATTGCTTTTCTGAAATTTGACGTATATGGACACACTCAAGTATTATTTTGGCTAATGAATCACAAACCAAATGTCAAGATGTTGGCCAAACAAATCTCATACCCACATTTTCCTTAGACTTCGTGCTTTATGTCCATGATTGTATATTTAATTTAATATCCATCAATAAATTCGCTCGTACCCTATCTTACTTTGTTACATTTTCTAATGGCTGTGTTCTTGTGTAGGATTGGAGTAGGGCATGAGTCTGAAGGTCTATATTACCTTTCAACATCGAACTCCTATTTCGTGTTCAGTCGTGAAGTCTTTACATGTTGCTCATCAATGTTTGGGATATCCTAGCCTTTACAAGTTGCATCTAATGGTTTAAAGTTTAAGAGTGTTTAGTCATATGTCAGTTTGGAAAACATACTAGGAGTTTCTTTCTTGACATAGTCAATAAAAGAGCTACGTCTCATCTTGCATTAGTTCATTATGATATTTGGGGTCTTAGTCATGTTGTTATATGCTTGAGTTATCAATATTTTGTTACTTTTATTGTGTACTAAGGTGTCCCAAGAGGTTCACAAGGTTCAAAAGGTATCCCAAGAGGTTCACAAGGTATCTCAAGAGGTTCACAGGGTTCACAAGGTTTACAATTACTCAGAAAGTGTGACAATCCCCTCAGACAAAGCATCCTTATAAGCAATGCATCCTAAACTAGGGTTTTGAGTTTCATCAGGCTAAATGGACTTCCAAGGCTTCAAGTGAGCTTCATAGCATCCTATATGTCTTCACGAATCCCTATGTCAAGTTTCAAGGCTTTCCCAAAAAGTTTGCTCAGCCAAATGATCAGATATGCAAAAATCAGTCAAAGTAGTTAAAAAGTCAAACTAAGGTCAACTGTGGTCAAACCAAAGTCAAACTTCATGATTTTTTGCCAACATCAAGTATATGAAGTAAAATTCATCATTTTATAAGGGGTTTTATCAGGGGTTGATCATGATTCATCAAGGAAGTTTCAGATCATCAAGAATCAGGAGTTTCTAAATTAGGGTTTTCATAGGAAAAGTCAACTGAACTTTGACCAGCCATAATTTTCACATGCTTCATCAAATATTTTCCATCCAAAGCTCATTTTGAAGGAAATTAAATTCTCTACAACTTTGTGTCTCACAAGCCAAGTCCAAAAATACTTCATTTGGAAGGTATGAGCTAAGACATTATAGGTCATTTTAAAAGTCAACAAAAAGTCAACATCTTCCAAAGGGCATAATTTGAAAATGGTAAAAGATATGGACATGAGACCAAAGAGGTTGGTTAGAGGACTCTCTAGGCTTTCCAAAATGTCCAAGAACACCTTCATAGCCTTAAAATTGAGGGATTTGTGCCTTTGCAAAGTTGGAAAATTTTTGAGAGGTATATTGAGCAAATGGGGTCTTAGAACCAATTCTTTCCACATGGGCTTGCAATTTTATGACTCAATCTCCACCATGACATCATGCACGATTCAAATATCATTTATTCAGATTTTTATAGTTTATTTTTTATTTATTTTGATTTTATTCATTAAAAATAAAATAAAATAGAAATAAAATATGAAAACTCAATATTTAAATTTGATTCTTGTTCTAGAAGGTCATAAATATCAATTAGAGATGATTGATCTTATTCAAATTCGTGCTAGGACAGATTGGTATGCAAAGATTTGATTTTTCACATATTTTGATCATGAGGTTTCTTCAAATTCAAGTTATTCAAGAAAGCCCACAAATCCACAAACTCTTGACCTAATTTGCATCACTATAAGTTCACAAACCTATTACAAGCAAAAATGATGAATTTCCAACCTCCAAGAACATCATTATGTCTTCAACTTTTGAAAGAAAAAATGACATTCAGATTTTGAGTTAGAGATCTTTTCAAGGCAAAACAAAGGTTACAATACCTTCCTGGGTGTTCATTGAAGCTATTTGCATCATTATCATCATCTAAAACATCACCATATGCCCTAACTGAATCGTTTTTATTCAAGAATAATGTCTTTTTCGATTTCATATTTTGATACATTATAAATTGATTCTAATGATTGGTTTGTGTTTGTAGTGACCTTATGATACTTTATGGATAATTAGATTGAAGGTTCATGACCTGAATCGAAAACTGCCATGGCTAGGGTTTATGCTCCTCATTTGGGGTTTTGCGAAATACCTAATATAAATGAATTCTAAAAACATGGTTATGACGTATGAACACTGGGTAATTGATCTGGGTTATGAATTTTTATTATTATTATGGTTTGAATGATGTTTCAAAAACATAGGTTCTTCTGGTTTGTCTTGTCCGCAGGAAATTTCGCAGGAAATATTGTATGAATTTTCGCAGGTAATTCAAATGAGGAAGACGAAGTTTGGCGCGGAAATCCAGCTTGGAAACTTGTTTTATTTTATTATAATTAGTAATGGTTGTATGTTGTACGCGCCCCATGTGGCTCAGTTGGTTGAAGCGTTTGGTTTATGTTGTGAGGGTCATAAATCTGGCTGCAGGCCATTTTGGTTTTCATTTCATTTGTTTTGCAGGTTTTACAATATGATGGATGCGTTGCCCATAGCTTACACCAGCGCATGTTGTCTCAACTGGTTTTGTATGTTGTTGATTGAGGTAAGGGACCTGGGTTCAAATCCCAGGTCCTATCTTTTTAGTCTTTTTTCATATTTTTCTTATTTTTGCTATTTTCATAAAACTTTATATTTTCTAAAACTCATATTTATTTTCTTAAATGTTAATTATTTGTATTAATCTTATAATATTTTTGTATATAGTTATTATATATATTTTTTGTAAATAAATTAATAATGTATTTTAATTATAATTAAAAACCCTAATTTTCTTAATTAAAATTCTCAACCCTAATTTTCTTCTAACCCTAAAAATTAACTTGTTTTTTTTCTTCTAAACCCTAATTAAATTATTTAATCTTTATTTTTATTAATATGTAAATAATTTGTTATTTGTTTATTATTATTGAATTTATTTTCTTAATTAACTTCTAAAAATTTCTAATATTTATTTAACCTAAAAAAAATAATATTTCTTCTAAATTTTTATTTTTCTTATTTATTATTCTAACCATTATTATTATTATTTTATTATTACTAATATTTGATTATTGTTTATTTATAATTCTTATTATATTTATTATTATCATTATTATTTTTATTATTATGTAATTGCTAAAGCCATGTAATATTTGTAGGTTTATTTTTTCGTCTTTATTTTATTTTGTAAATATTTTACTGTATAGTTAGTAATCTTAGGGTGTGTATAACCTATATGTGATTAAAATAACTTAGAAAATTAATTTAAATAAGATAAATACCTGAATATAAACACTCACACACGTAAGTCGATCTTTGATCGCCATCTTGCACTTTCTAGGTTACCCATTTTGGTTGCCTTAAATATGGTCAAGTCCCTCGAATATAGGGGTGTCTTAAGCAAAGTCCTTTCATAAAAATCATCAAGTCCATACAGTTTAAAAGATCAAGTCCCTTACACATCCAAGGTAATGACTACCTATTCCTTAATAATAGGGATAGTCTTACCATTGAAAGAACATACGAGAACACGAAAGACTTAATCTAGGGTAGGTACCTCATAGTTACTTGCTCACACTTTTCAAAATTACTTTTACACCTCACAATTTCTAAACTAGGCTTTGTATACACCCATACGAGGGTCATTACCAAGTACTTAAAGAAATTTTTCTAATCACACACTACACTCTTGCAAACAAACAAAGTGAGCTAAGTAACTAAGAGCCCATGGATAACCATGGATATAAAGGGTACTAACACCTTCCCTTTGTATAACCTACCCCCCGAACTCAAGTCTTTTAAAATAGGTCTTTCCTGTTCTTTTATGTCCTTTCCTTTTGGATAAAATAAAAGTCGGTGGCGACTCTTGCCATCCGCAACATTTATAGAAAGGCAGTTCTCCCACCGTGTTACAGGTAGTCATCTATAGGCTTTGAGAATTTTCTTTTAATGCTTGCTAATTCTTTCAAGCTTATTTTAGTTTGTCCCATGTAGAATTGTTCATGGAACAATCGCTCCAACTGAGTCTATGTATGAATGGAACCTGCTGGTAGGGATGTGAACCAAGTAAACATGTTTTTTGTTAAAGAGCTTGGAAAATATTTCATCTTTAGATTTTCATTACGTGTTATTTCGCCCGTTTCGATCAAGTAACGCGCTATGTGCTCTATGGTGGATTCACTAGTATCCCCTGAAAATTTTGTGAATTTGGGGATTTTCCACCTTGGGGGTAGTTCTTATTGTAGAACATATTCAGAGAGTGGGGAAGCGTAACTGGGTCTATGAAATCCCATGTTTGCTCCATTTTGCGCCATTATTCTCTCGACCATGACTGCCAAATTATTTTCGACAGGTGGATTATTGTAACGCATTATCTGTTGTAAAATGTCATCTGTGTTTTGACCTCTCTGCACTAATAACCTCCTAGGCTCTTGTTGGATAGGGACTTCGACACGAGGATGTTCGGCAACCTCTTCCTGGAGTCTTAGATTTTCCTGAGGATTGTTTAAAGGTCTTTGATTTATTATCGGTTCCTCTTCGACATTGATTACTGGATTCTGAATCACAGGTTCTCTCTGTCGAATTTGTGGAACTCCAAAGAACTCAGTAATACGCACCATTTGTGCTGCCAATATCTGATTTGTTTGAGTAGTGCTTTGTATTAAATGGTTAAACACTTCCCCCATTTGTTGAGTCAACCTATGGACCATTTCATGATTACTTTCATCCATTTGTTGACGTATTGCCTGCGCAGAATTAGTTGTAATTGCTGGCATTTGGAATCCTAGTGGGGGATGGTTTGGTCTACTAACGTTCCCACCATAACTTGATCCTTGTAATGGTGAAGACATGTGGGCCACGACATCAGAATACAAGGGTGTTGCGTTATGCAAACTAGCTATCACTGAAGTTGGCATTCCATAAGGTTGTTATCTTCCAAACATAGGTGTGGAAAAATTTGTTTGATACAGCCTAAAGTTATTTTCTCTAGGGGAGGGGTTCCCATGGGTATCGAATGCCTTATGTTGGAGGAAATGGGTCCGCTTTGAGAAAAAGACACTGCTGGTATCGATCCAGATGATGAGGGATTTCCCCCTTCTGAAACATGGAGTGTCTCCATATTTCCCCTTGTCGAAGGAATATCGTTGGAAATTGGAATTTCGTCAGCATTTCCTGGTGGGATAGCCATTTTTCTTACTCTAGTTCGCCTAGGTCTTTCTATGTCAGTCACGACTAATTTACCACTTCGTAAAATCATACAATTTAATAAAACTCTTCTTTATTAAGAATCCTTTTTAGTATTTTAGCACGGTCCCACTGGGCGTGCCAATTTGTTCGCTGGTGTTTTTGGCGAACAACCTTTGGTTTACCAATTCCTTGGAAATATGTTACTTGCAAGACCAACCACACAAGTCCTAGGACACATGTGCTAAATTCTTAGGGTTAGTTTCTTAATGTACGAGTCTTATTAGTTTCCTTATATGTTATGTCAAACAGTTCCTAACGAAGTTGTTATTGTTTGTATTGGAGTATAGATTTGTGTGTATAATAAACTAAAAGAAAAACTTAAAGTTTGCATTTAAAGGATTTATGAAATATAAACTTGCTTGAAAGTAAATTGCTTTGAGAGTAAATTGCTTGAAAGTAAACAAAAACATAAACTTAAACAAGGAATGAAGGATAAAATCTAAATTTTATAACTGAAAGATAAATGGTGTTTTACACGTACATTTTCCAGACAATTCTCCTTTCTCTTACACACGAGTATTAGAGTAATTTTCACAGAAATGTTGTACAAAATTTCATACACTTTATACAAAGCAAACTATCCTATTTATATACAAATAAAATAACCCTCGAATAACGGTCAATTCCTAAGAATTCTCCACTTGGCGCTCTGCATGTCAACAATCTCTAAGACTCCTCCATGTATCTTCTACCAAACGAGGTCGTTTATTCATATCAAAACTGCCTTTTAACTGGCGAAACGACGTATCTATTGTCAAGTCGAATTCATTTGAAATTGAAATAGTCTTAACGTCTCCTTCGTCGAATCCTTGCCTTCATATCTCTTGTCGAAAACACGAGAGGATTTCCTAGTAGTGATGTGAAGAACTTCCTAAATAGCAACCCGTCCACTCTTTCGACAAACAATTGTTCTTCATATCATGAACCAAATCATCACAAACCTTCTCAAGATTCTAGACATGTTTGGAAGAAAGAGTGATCTCATCATGTCGAATATCTTCACAGCCACGTACATCCTTTATTCAAAGTACAATGAGATGAGGAGTGCTGAGAAACTGCCATGTCAAATAATGGTGACGTGTAGGGAACATAGTTGACAAATCCATCAGCTACTAAGGCTTTCCTTTATCAAAACCATGGTGTCAAAATTGTGTGTATACAACAGGTTTGATTGGTAGCTTGTGTTCGACGAGCTCTCTTTCCAAACCAGGCATTTTATTGTAGTTCCATACATAACAATCTTTGAATTATTTCGAGGTTGGCACTTATGTATGTAGGACTTTCCTACTCCCTTTTTCCCAGGTCTATTTCTTTTAAAGGATCCTGAGCCAACATTTTGGTACTTTCTGACAAAGGGTCCTTATCAAAACCCAAAGGCTCATTATCATAAATGGTATCAATCCTCTGGTCTGATTCTCCTTGAGCCTTCTCTGAGGGCTCTTTGTCGAAATCCCTCGTAGGAATATCTTCAAAAAATTCAGTGATCGCCTCTACGACCATATCATTTCTTGCATCTTCCAAGGCCGCCTGTATCCTTGTTTCAGCCACATAGGCCGAAATTATTTTTAACACATCAAAGTTGGTCATTATTATTGCATTCGCTTCCTCATGCTAGTGGCCAGATTTCAGGATCAGGGAAATAAGGTAGGAGATTTCCTGCTTCTCCTACGACCTCTCTGTCCCAGCAGAATCCTTCGATGGGATGGAGGTTCAATGTGCAGTATGCATGATCATCTGGTGTGAACTCGAACCCTGCAGGTGCACATGAACCAATATGTGCTAGATTCTTGTCGAACTCCACACCTTCTACGTGATTCACTAGTACCTTAAAGTACCCCTGATTAGCTTTGATGTTCTCAACAATATCATCTGGCCTCCATATGGTGACCTTTTGGTGTATGGAAGATGGCACTGCTCCTATGCCATGTATCCATTCTCCCCCTAGCAGGAGGTTATAGTTGGCCTTACTCTCTACCACCATAAAGAGAGTGGGCCTTGTGACTGTCCCCTCAATCAAGTCAACTTGTAGGACCCCCATAGTAGGTCTAGTCTTGCCTATATAGTTCAACAGGACCAAGTTGTGGGGCTTTATGTCAGTGTCGAATTTGCCAATCCTAGGTAGTAAGAAATGTCACATTATGTTTACTGTAGCGTCAAAATCAACCAGAATCTTGTTGATGGCCACATTTTCCACTTTTCCAGTAATATAAAGGGGTTTCAGGTGCCCCCTCATGGCCTCAATAGGTCTTTCGAAGAAAGTGTTCTGCTCTTCGACGCAACCATTGTTCATTACATAGTAGCACACTGGTTGGTGTGCCTCCATTTCTACTTTGGTATTAGCATCCAGATTTTTGACCTCAGTGATACGGTCGTACTCTCCAGACATTACTGAAACCACATTGACCAGTCCGTCTAAAGAAGCCTTAGACTCACAGTCAAAGTTATCTGTCATTTCTTCATCTTCGACAGTCTTCAACTCCGCTTTTATTTCTGCCTTAATGTCAGCTCCTTTGTTTCTGAACAAAGGTCCTTTGTGCCCCACAAGCATTTTGTTATTCACTTTAAGATTGTCCCTAGCTTCTCCAAGGACACTTGTGCTGGATTCAGCACAATCACCTCTAGAGGCTTCCCTTTTAGCCTTCCTCCCGTGCTGCTCCCTACGCCATTGCGACCTGGACATATGATTATTACCCTTGTAATTCTCAGATACATATGCAGCTTTGTTAGAGGTCCTAACCTCCTTTGTGTATCCCATTGAGGGTCCTCTTTCGACCTCAAATTTTCCCCACTTCTGTCCTCCCATCTTTCCTGACTCATTAGGCTTAAACCACTTGTCATTGGGGACCTCCCCACTTGGTTTAAATGTTGGTTGTTTGGACTTGAGAGACTGGGGCATTCCCCTTTGTGGATAGGGGTTAGCACGTCTTGGGTCAAAATATACATATTTTTGGGCAGTTTTCGCCTTTTGCCCCCCATGCGTCTTATTCAACTGTTGGAGGCTTCGAGCGGCGTTCTTGTCGAAGATGGAACTACACCTTGGATAGAGCATCACTTCTGACTTCTTGTTTAGGCATCTCTACAAGAAATCAACGATTGCCTCATCCTCATTGGGATAAGCCTTCTTATAGTGATTTTTATGGATTACAGAATGATCCACCTTCAGCACCTGGTCATCTGTTACTTCGACCATGTTAACATTTACTTCATCCTTGAGTTCCATCTTGGAGAAGTTCATTTCTAGGCCATCAGTGGCCTCATCCATCTTCACAAAACTTTCAGCATTTTTTTGGTAATGAGTGGGAGGCTTGACTCTTCAACCTCCTCATGGGGGACGATGGTAACCCTCACGTTAAACCTTTTAACATCTGATGATGTCTTAAAGAATCCTTCGGCATCCTTGCATATCAGTTGTTCCCATTGCTCACTGGTCAATTCCTCATTGGCCTTAACATTATGGCCTCATTGTTGGGGTTCTCAGTAACCTCCACTACCACAGGGTCAACTACAACCTCGACTGAATCAGGACTTCCGTTGTCATCAACAACTTGCTCAACAATGTCCACCTAGTTCACTGTAGAAGGTTCAGAGAACTTCGCCTCAGCCGTTTGAAGAGGATCAGTATCAATCTTCATTTGCGCTTTTGGCTTGTCTCTGAACTTGAGCCTTCCTTCTCAGATTGCATTTTGCACCAAATCCCTGAAAAGAAAACATTGAGAAGTTTTATGACCAAATAATTATGGTATTTACAAAAACCTCTTTTCTTTCTTTGATCTAAAGGTGGTTTTTGGAACCAGGAGGAATAAGTATTTGTCCATCCTTAACTTATAAATCAAAAATCTCGTCACACTTGGTGACATCGAAAGTATATGTTTTCTTTGGAAATCTATCGCTCTTTTTGACTTCGACAGGATTATTTTCATTTGAGGGAACTAATAGTTTGCAGGAGTAAGGAGGACCCTGCTTAAGTTCATCTAAGTTTATCTCATTATCATCTAGAGGTAGATTCTCTTCATATACGTTTTCAACCTCATCTTGATATTCGACATAATCTATCTTTTTATGTTTGTTCGCCCTAGCTTTCTCGTCCTTCAGACGTTCAAGTTGTCGAACTATGTCTGCTAATTGGGCCATGTCTCTCAAGTACTGAGTATCCAACTTCTTCCTGATTGAATAGTCAGGGCCACCAGCAGCCATTTCGACCAATTCATGCTCAGGTACTTGAGTAAAACATCTTGCCTTAAGCAGTCGAAATCTGTTCAAGTAGACGTTAATGGACTCACTGAATTTTTGTTTCACGCTGGCTAATTCTTTCAAACTAATCTTTGTCTGACCCATATAGAATTGCTCGTGAAACAAATGCTCTAATTGATTCCAATTACATATCGAACCAGGTGGCCGAGTAGTAAACCAAGTGAAAGCATTCTTGGTAAGAGAGTTAGGGAAATATTTAATTCTTAGACTTTCATCATTAGCAATCTCCCCATTCTCTATCATGTATCGTTCACATGTTCAATCGTAGATTCGGTTGTATCCCTTGAGAACTTGGTAAATTTAGAAACCTTCGTCCTAGGGGGCAGTTCTGATTGGAGTATATAGTCCACTATTGGCGAAGTAAAGTTTGGCCTAGCAAAACCAGTGTTTATTCCACTTCGCACCATTATTTGTTCAACAAGAGCTTCCAATTTATTCTCTGCTGCCAGATTATTCTGTCGAACTTGTTGGACCACATGGTCTTCATCTTGATGTCTATGTACCATCCGCACTCTTGGCTCATCTTCTATGGGTATCTGTCTTTCACCTCTAATGGGTTCAATTTCTACCGGTTCGACCACATGTGGATTTTCTTGGTTCAATGGATGCATAACTTCTCCTACTTCTGGTAAGTGATGGGGCTGTCGTGTAAGTATACGAGTGCGCCTAAGAGGAGGGGGGGGGGGGGGGGGTGAATTAGGTTCTTAAACATTTTTCCGGAATTTTATCTATGGTTGAATTTTTCTTGATTATTGTTCTAAGATAAGAAAAACGGTAAAGCGGAAAAGTAAAATGGACACGGCGATATATAGTGATTCCCCTCACAATCCGAGAGTACTTCACTCCCCTTTCAACAAGAAAGAGAATTTACAGTTTTGGACAATACAAGAGTCTTCCTAGTCTTTCTATACAAGTCACTAAACTATAATCACCAAGATCAATCCTCTTGGATTTTTTCACTAAGTCCTATTGAGAACAATCCTCTCAATAAAGGATCTCTTGTATCCACAGTCCGAATAACAAGAATTACAACACAATCTTATATCCAACAATCCTGGAAAAATAAGATTTGTCAAGATACAATAATTCTGAATTTTGTATAACAGTATGAAGTTGAATCTTTAATACTTTATCAATATAAAAATTGATCTTCTCTTTCACCAACAATAATTCACAAACAATAATTCACAAACACATAAAGTATTAGATAGCTCAAGAATTTTCTGATAATATGATATGAAGGAATGCAGAAAAATTATTGTATGAAAATTCAAGAGTTTTGTATGTGAATTTTTGAATATGAAGATTTTATTGAAATAGGTGAAAAATTGATTTGAAAAAGTTCAAAATTTATATGCACATAACACCCTTATGAAACAAGGCAAAAACTGTAGAAAAATCATGAACAAATGTCAATGCATCATGAAAAGGTTCTATGAAGAGATGCTTGAAGAGGTGTTATGAAAAATAAAGATTTTTCAATTCTGTACAGGTTGCAATTGATTGCACTTAAATGTAAATCGATTGCACATGCCAACATTAAATAATTTTTTCAAAATTTAGCAGCATGCAATCGATTGCACTTAAAGAAAAAGTGAAAAATGCTTTAAAAAGCATATGTAAATCGATTGCATATATATGTAAATCGATTTACATATTCTTAAAATTGAAAAATACAAATTTTAATCATGCCAAGGTTAAGAACTAAATATGCAATGATGTTAGTTTTGATTGAGCTAAAACATTATAGGTCCTTTTGAAAGTCAACAAAAAGTCAACTTTTTCCAAAGCTCATAATTTGAAAATGATAAAAGATATGGACATGGGACCAAAAAGGTTGGTTAGAGGACTCTCTAAGATTTCTAAAAAGTCCAAGAACACATTCATAGCCTTAAAATTGAGGGAGTTTTGCCTTTTCAAAGTTGGGAAATTTTCAAGGGGTGTATGAAGCAAAAAAGGTCTTAACTTCAAAATTTTCCAAATTGGCCCATATAGTTACAACCAAATCTCAAAGATAAAGTCATGCACGACCCAATGACCATTTATTATGATTTTTATAATTTATTTTATATTATTTTGGATTTTATTTGTTAAAATTCAATTTTAATAAAAATAAAATATAAAAAGTCAATATTTGGATCAAATCTTTGTTCTAGAAGCATATAAATAACATTTAAGGTAATTGGATACTCTCCAAATTCGTGCTAGACCAATTTAGTAAGGATATATGTGATTTTTGGATCATTATGTGTGATTGACTTCTTCATGACCAAGCAACCAAAATCCATGAACTCAAAGCCCAATTTTTAACCTAAATGTGTTCTACTGTAAGTACTTAATAATATTAAAGCATAGGGGGCAATTTTTTGCAGGAAAACACTTGGTTTCAAAGTATAAAAAAATCAAGAAAAATAGGTATTGGGTTTGGCACTTAGAGACAATTTCATAACAAAATAAATGTGACATTAGATTCCTTGAGGATCATTGATCTTAACTCAACCTTCATAATCATCAAAATTGTCCCAAAACACCATAACCGAATTATTCATATTCATGTTTTTTTTTTCGTTTTTTGATTTCATGTGTATGATTGATTTAAAGCATATCTAACATTTGATTTGTGTTTATGAGGTAACAAGGATTGTTTATGGGCAATAAATTTGAAGAATCATTGTTGTATGGGGGCGGAACCATAAACTAGGGTTCTTGAGAGTTCTATTTGGGGGCGTGTGATTGAAAGGATTTCTGATGAAATTGATAACATAATCATGTTTAGAGACCTCATATTAACTAATTTGAACCCTTAAAATCAATTTGTTTCATGCTATTTGTATTATTGAAATACGCAGGATTCTAGTGACGAAAAAAAACGTCACTATAAGCTATAGCGACGAACTGCTGTAGATATAGCCTAAGACGACAGTTGGAGGAAGAAGATGAAGTCTGGACGCCAATTTTCATTTTTAAAATTTAATTTTATTATATAATCCATTCTTCCTAACTATATGCGTTGCAAGATAGATGGCCTGGTGGATAGTGTACACCAGGGATCGAATCAGGTTGTTGGCAAAAAAAAAATTAATTCAATCTTTTTTCGCATGTTTTTTTATATAATATACTTTAGTCATTCCCTTACCAAGGCGTGCACGCAACCCCAATGGTTCTTGCCTAAGCTTGGTAATGGGGAGGTCTTGAGTTCAAATCCAGGCTTCCCCCATTTATTTATTTTTGCTTTTCTTTCTTTTTCTCTTTATTATATTATATATTATATTACTTTAATAATTAGTATTTAGATTAATCACTTTTAATTATTTTCTTAACAATAAAACCATTTCTAAATAAATTTATCTTTTTTATCAAATTATCTTTTTATTTTACTATTAAAACTATAAATTAATTAAATAAATAAGTTTAGGTTTTTTATTTTTAACCCTAATTTTTTCTTAAAAATCTAAATTTTCTATAAACCTTAATTTATCTTTTTATAACCCTAATTATTTATTAAGCCTAAATTTTTTCTTTCAAACCCTTAAATATTTTTTCAAAACCTTAAACCTTTTCCTTTTTTTTATGTTATTCATATAACCTGCCTTGTTATTGTTGCTCTAAAATTTCTATTATTTTTTCTTCTCCATTATAATTATGTAACTCTTTCCCATTTGTAAATTTTTTTATATTTTTATTTTTCGCCTCATAATTATGTAACTGCCCCGAAGCATTGTAATAGTTTAGGAATTTCTTATGTTTGCCTTTAATTTTCTGCCATTTATTTTTTGATATTTGGGTGGTTAGTAAATAGGGAGTGAAAAACCTAATTGATTAAAAAAATATTTAGATAATTTAATTAAAAATATTAAATATCTGAATAAAATCACTCACACACGTAAGTCGATCTATGATCGCCGTCTGTACCTCCTAGGGTTACCCTCCTTCTCATTTGCCTTAATATATGGCCAGGTCCCTCGAAAATGGGGGTGTCTTAAGCAAATGTCCCTACGAATAAAAATCATCAAGTCCCTCCCCAGTTTAAAATATCAAGTTCCTACGATGTTGCCTTCGATAATGATATTGTCCCTTCAGTTTAAAAGATGACAGTCCCACCCAATTGCTTGCCTTTGTTGACCATACAATTATCCTACGCCCGTCCCTTAAACAAATCCAAGGTAATGACTACCTATTCCTTAATAATAGGGATAGTCTTACCCTTGAAAGAATATAAAAGAACATGAATGAATTAGTCTAGGGTAGGAACTCTAAGTTACTGGCTCACACCCTTTAAAAATACTTTTCACACCTCACTATTTTCAAACATTTTCAAAACAAAGGCTTTGTATATATCCATACGAGGATCATTACAAAGTACTTAGAAAATTTTCTAATCACACATTTCACATTTTCAAAACAATTAAGTGAGCTAAGTAACTAAGAGCCCATGGATAACCATGGATATAAAGGGTGCTAACACCTTCCCTTTATATAACCTAACCCCCTGAACTCAAGTCTTTTAAAAATAGGTTTTTCATGTTCTTTTATGTCCTTTCCACATGGATAAAATAAAAGTCGGCGGCGACTCTTGCTATCCGCAACATTTATAGAAAGTCAGTTCTCCCACCGTGTTACACTTTCTTATCATATTTTGGTACTAAGAGATTTGTCTTCATCAAAACAAATGTTAACCATAGAGAAACTTGACTTCATATTCTCCCCGTTTTTGATGATGACAAAAACAATATTCTTAGATGCTTTATAATTTTTGGAATACTTCTCCCCCTAAGATGTATATCTCCCCCTTTGTATGTGAAATGATGCTTTGTACCTTTAAAAGTTTAATACAAAGAAATATACAAGCATAACACCTTTCTCCCCCTTTGACATTATAAAAAAGAAGAGAAAGATGGGTGAAAATAATAATTCATAGACAAGAAACAATAATGCTAGTAGTAACTTATCATAGATTAAAAGTTTGAAGTGCATACATAACATAAGTGCAGAATTTTAACGAGTACAACATAAAGAATCATGATAAGTTCATATATAAAACATTACAACCAAAAAACATTTAAACACTACATAAAGAGAACATTCAAACAAAGAACATTAAAATATTTTAATAAAGATCCATGTTTGGGTCAAAAGGGCCTTGGTTAAGAAAATGTTGGTTGAAGAAGTGATGTGAATTGATGGGGTAATAAGTTATGAGACAATGGATCAATCTAGACTTGAAGAAACAATAAAAAAAATTATTTTTCAAAACATTCCAGACTGCAATCAATTTGCATCAACATGCAATCGATTGCACAACCACACAAATGCGTAAAAAAAGCCTTTTTTTCCAGATTGCAATCGATTTGCATTTTAGTGCAATCGATTGCAATAGTCCCAGATTTGAAAAAATGCATAAAAAAGCCAGACTGCAATTGATTGCAGCAAGGATGAAATCAATTGCAACAGGTTCACAAAATTTGCCCTCACCTAGACAAGACATTGTGTATTAAGGTGTACCAAGAGGTTCACAAGGTTCACAAGGTATCTCAAGAGGTTCACAAGGTTCACAATTAGTCAAGAAGTTTGACAATCCCCTCAGACAAAACATCTTCCTAAGCAATGCATCCTAAACTAGAGTTTTGGATTTCATCAGGCTAAATGGACTTCCAAGGCCTCAAGTGAGCTTCATAGCATCCTATATGTCTTCAAGAATCCCTATGTCAAGTTTCAAGGCTTTCCTAAAAGGTTTGCTCAGTCAGATGATCATATATGCAAAAGTCAGTCAAAGTAGTTAAAAAGTCAAACTGAGGTCAACTGTGGTCAAACCAAAGTCAAACTTCATGATTTTTTTGCCAACATCAATTTTATGAAGTAAAATTCATCATTTTATCAAGGGTTGATCATGATTCATCAAGGCGATTTCAGATCATCAAGAATCAGGAGTTTCTAAATTAGGGTTTTCATAGAAAAAGTCAACTGAACTTTGACCAGCCATAACTTTCACATGCTTCATCAATTTTTTTCCATCCAAAGCTCATTTTGAAGGAAATTGAATTCTCTACAACTTTGTGTCTCACAAGCCAATCCTAAAAATGCTTCATTTGGAAGGTATGAGCTAAGACATTATAGGTCATTTTAAAAGTCAACAAAAAGTCAACATCTTCCAAAGGGCATAATTTTAAAATGGTAAAGGATATGGACATGAAACAAAATAGGTTGGTTAGAGGACTCTCTAAGCTTTCCAAAATGTCCAAGAACACCTTCATAGCCTTAAAATTGAGGGATTTGTGCCTTTGCAAAGTTGGGAAATTTTTGAGAGGTATATTGAGCAAATGGGGTCTTAGAACCAATTCTTTCCAAATGGGCCTACCATTGTGCAACCCAATCCTTGTGATATCATCCCACACGACCCAATGGCAAGCAATTCTGATTTTTTATATTTTATTTGATATTCATTTGAATTTTATTCATTTTAATTCAAATTAAATCAAAATAAAATCTAAAAATCAATATTTGGACATGATTCTTCTTCTAGAAATTCATCAATGCTATTTAACATGATTTGATCTTATTCAAATTGGTGCTAGAACAGATTGGTATGCAAATATTTGATTTTTCACATATTTTGATCATGAGGTTTCCTCACATTCAAGTTATTCAAAAAAGCCCATAAATCCACAAACTCTTGACCTAATTTACATCACCATATATACACAAACTGATTGCAAGCACAAGGGAGGAATTTCCAGCCTCCAAGAACATCATTCAACCTTCAACTTTTCAAAGAAAAACTCAAATTCGGTTTCACAAATCCAGTAACCCAAAAGGAGTTTTTAAGAACGTTTCTGGACAGAGAGATTGAAGATTCATGGCCAAATACGTGGACGGCCATTGTTAGGGTTAGAGTTCTCAAATTGGGGATTCACGATTTACCTAATATAAATGAATAATGAAACCATGGTTGGACTGTATACATTGCAAGGATCATGTATGTGTGTTTAATTTGATGAAATTTTGCATATTATGAAAGATACGATTTACGCAGGTTCTTGAAATTAGAAATTCGCAGGAAAAGTTGTAAATAAATTCGCAGGTGTTTGCGCAGGTAAGAGGAAGAAGATGAAGTCATATGGCGCCAAAGCTGGGATTTCAAAATTGAGATTAATATTTTATTATCATGTTTCTATATTATTTCAATTAACGTTGTTTGGCCCAGTGGTATTGGCGTGCGTGTGTGATGGCTATAACTTATGTTCGATCGTTGGTGACACCATATTTTGTTCAATTTTTCAATTATTCAACTAACTTAATATATTATCATTGTTTGTTGTTCAGTTGGCAGACGCGCCCCATGTGGCTGAATGATAAGAGTTGTGTTTGGAATTGGAAAGGGCTGGGGTTCGAATCCCACCTCCCACCAATTTTTTTAGCCTTTTTCACCATATTCAACAGGTTTAATATTTATTAAGTCGAATTCATTATTCATTCACTAGCGCGTGCTAGTCCAGTGGTCTGGTTTTGTTGTGGTAAGGGGGAGGTCCTGGGATCAAAATCAGGCCTCCCCACCTTTCTTTTTACCATTTATTTATTTTTATTTGTTTTATATAATTAGTAAATATTAATTAATTTATTATATTAAAACTATTAATTTTATTTAAAACACAAATTAACCTTTATATTTTTATTAATCTTATAATTTTTCTTGATTAATCACTTTAATTAATTTCATATATAATTTTGTATATAAATGTTATTTTTATATAATTTGTAAATAATTTATTTAAATCTTATTTAATTGCTAAACCTAAATACTAACCCTAATTTTTCTTAATTAAAATACTAACCCTAATTTTTCTTCTAACCCTAAAAATTAACTTATTTTTTCTAAACCCTAATTATTAATCTTTATTTTTATTAATATGTAAATAACTTAATATTTTATTTATTATTATTAAATTTGTTATATTTTCTTAATTAACTTCTAAAAAATTTCTAATACTTGTTTAACCTAAAAAATAATCTTTCTTTTAAATTTTTATTTTCTTTATTTATTATTCTAATCATTATTATTATTCTTATTTTATTATTGCTAATATTTTGTGGTTTATTTATTATTCTTATTATACTTATTATTATTATTATTATTATTATTTGGTTATTATGTATCTGCTAAAGCCATGTAATATTTGTAGGTTTATTTTCTATCTTTATTTTATTTTGTAAATATTTTATTGTATGGTTAGTAATCTTAGGGTGTGTAAAACCTATATGTGATTAAAAATAATTTAGAAAATTAATTTAAATAAGATAAATACTTGAATATAAACACTCACACACGTAAGTCGATCTTTGATCGCCATCTTGCACTTCCTAGGGTATTCCTCTCAGTTGCCTTAAATATGGTCAAGTCCCTCGAATACAGGGGTATCTTAAGCAAAGTCCATTCACTTATAAAATCATCAAGTCCCTACAGTTTAAAAGATCAAGTCCCTTCGAGGTTGCCTACGGAATAATGATCTTGTCTCTTCGAATAAATGATGATAGTCCCTACGAATTGCTAAAGACATCCTTTAATGTTGCCTTCTATGACCATACGATGACCCTACGCTTGTCCCTTAACACATCCAAGGTAATGACTACCTATTTCTTAATAATAGGGATAGTCTTACCATTGAAAGAACATACGAGAACATGAAAGACTTAATCTTGGGTAGGTACCTCATAGTTACTTGATCACTCTTCAAAATTACTTTTACACCTCAATATTTCTAAACTAGGCTTTGTATACACCCATACGAGGGTCATTACAAAGTATTTAAAGAAATTTTTTAAATCACACACTACACTCTTCAAAAACAATTTAAGTGAGCTAAGTAACTAAGAGCCCATGGATATAAAGGGTGCTAACACCTTCCCTTTGTATAACCTACCCCCCGAATCCAAGTCTTTTAAAATAGGTCTTTCCTGTTCTTTTATGTCCTTTCTACTTGGATAAAATAAAAGTCGGTGGCGACTCTTGCTATCCACAACATGACTAAAAGTCAGTTCTCCCACCGTGTTACACATATCTATTATATCATCATCATCGTCATCATCAACAATAATATTATCCTCTTTCGAGGGGTTAGTTTCATCAAACAAAACATGAATAGATTCTTCAATAGTAAGAGTTCTTTTATTAAAAGTTCTAAAAGCTTTACTAGAGAGGGAGTAACCAAGGAAAATACCTTCGTCGGACTTCTCATCAAGCTTACCGAGATTGTCCTTGTCATTGTTGAGAATGAAACACTTGCATCCGAAAATATGGAAGAACGATATGTTTGGTTTCCTACCTCTGAACAACTCATACGGAGTCTTTTTGAGAATTGGTCGAATATTGACACGGTTGATTACAAAACATGTTGTGCTTACCGCATCCGCCCAAAAATACTTAGGAAGATTTGAGTCGTTAAGCATTGTTCTTGCATGCTCTTCGTAAAATTCTTCAAAAGATGTGTTTTGGAATTCTCCACCATGGTCGCTTCTAATGGAGGCTATAGAGAGTGACTTATCGTTTTGTATTTGCTTCACATACTTCTTGAACGCTTTGAAATCATCACTTTTCTGCACTAGAAACAATGTCCAAGTATATATAGAGAAATCGTCAACAATAACTAAAGGATAAACATTACCTTCGAAGCTTTTTGTTCTTGATGGACCAAAGAGATCCATATGCAACAATTGTAGTGGCCTTGATGTGGACACCACTTTCTTGGATTTGAAAGTTGTCTTAGGTTGCTTCCCCTTTTGACAAGCGTCACATAACTTATCCTTGAGGAACTTAATATTTGGAAGACCAACAACTAGGTCATGCTTTATTAACTTGTTCAAGTGCTCCATGTGAATGTGAGCGGACCTTTTATGCCATAGCCAAGCCTCGTTGTTGTTCTCCAATAAGCATTTTACCTTCCAGGAAGATTCATCAAATGAAATCATAAAAATATTATTTATTCTTTTACCTTTTAGAAAAATGTCATGTGTGACTTCATGTTCTATTAGGCATTCATCCTTTGTGAAGTTGATTCGGAACCCTTTGTCACACAATTAACTTATGCTAAGTAGGTTGTGCTTTAGGCCTTCAATGTAAAGGACATCTTCAATGATTGTAAATGGAGGTGCACCAACGGTTACTACTCCAAGGATCTTTCCTTTATTGTCATCACAGTATGTAACATATCCTTTGCCTTTAAAGATAAATGTGAAAATTTGTTGATGTCGCCCATCATATGCTTTGAACAAACGCTATCAAGATACCATTGATTAGAAGTTGTTGTTGCACCCCAAAATTTGCCCTCACAATACAAGACTTTGTGTTCTATGAAGGTTCACAAGGTTCACAAGTTTCCCAATACTTACAAGACCTTTCATGAGGTTCATGAAGTCTACAAGTTACTTTATGAAGGTTCACAAGGTTCACAAGTTCCACAATGCTTTCAAAACCTTTCATGAGATTCAGGAAGTCTACAAGTCACTTTTTGAAGGTTCACAAGGTTCACAAGTTTCTCAACATTTATAAGATCTTTCATGAGGTTCATGAAGTCTACAAGTCACTTCTTGAAGGTTCACAAGATTCACAATGTTTACATGACCTTTCATGAGGTTCATGAAGTCTACAAGTCACTTCTTGAAGGTTCATAAGGTTCACAAGGTTCACAATATCTCCCATGAGATTCACAAGACATTTTATGGTGGTTCACAAGGTTCACAAAGTTCACAATTGGTCATAAGAGTTGACAATTCCCTCAGACAATGCACCTCCTAAGCAGTGCATCCAAAACTAGGGTTTTGACTTTAAATGGACTTCCAAGACTTCAAGTGAGCTTCATAACATCTTATATGTGTATAAGAACCTCCATGACAAGTTTCAAGACTTTTCTCAGAAGTTTGCTCAGTCAGATGATCAGATAAGTCAAAATCAGTCAAAGCAGTTAAAAAGTCAAACTGAGGTCAACTGTGGTCAAACCAAAGTCAAACTTCATGATTTTTTGCCAAAATCAAGTATATGAAGTAAAATTCATCATTTTATCAAGGGTTGATCATGATTCATCAAGGAGATTTCAGATCATCAAGAATCAGGAGTTTCTAAATTAGGGTTTCCTCAGTAAAAGTCAACTGAACTTTGACCAGCCATAACTTTCACATACTTCATCACCAAGTCTCCACTCAAAGCTCATTTTGAAGGAAATTGAATTCTCTACAACTTTGATCTTGCAAGTTAAGCCCAAAAATGCTTCATTTGGAAGATATGAGCTAAGACATTATAGGTCATTTCAAAAGTCAACAAAAAGTCAACAACTTCAAAAGGGCATAACTTGAGATTGGTAAATGATATGGACATGAAACCAATGGGGTTGTTTAGAGGACTCTTCAAGCTTTCCAAAATGTCCAAGAACACCCTCATACCTTTAAAAATGAGGAAGATGTGCCCTTGCAAAGTTGGGAAATTTTGTGATGGTTTATGGTGAAAATGGAGGTCCAAAAACAATTCTTTCCAAATGGGCTTGTCAAGTTATGATCCAACCCATACAACAACATCATGCACGAAATTTCCATATTATTTTCATAATTTTTATTTTATTTAATTAATTTATTATGATTTTTTATACTTAAAATCATTTTAAATTTAAATAAAATATTAAATATGAAGATTTAATTTTATTATTGATTCTAGAAGGTCATAAAATCAGCATGGAACAAGTTGATACAAGAATTATATGGAATGACTTAAAATAGAAAGCATTGGTACAAAAATATTGAAATTTTAAAGCTTATCATGGTGAATCTTTTTGAATCAAATCTTGCACACAATCAATCAAGTTTTTGACCTAGATTCAATCACATATAAGTACTGATCACAACCCTAGCATTCATACACGAATTTGCTGCCTCTAAGTGTAAGTTCACAAATCAAAAAAAACCATTCAAAACCTCCATTCAGATTTCTTCATACAAGAGGTTTCAAGGTAAAATAAAGGCATAGACATGTTCCTTGATCATCCATGAAGCAAAACCATCACTCATATGCATCCAAATTGTGCCCTAATGTCTAACCCGTGGCTTTGTTTATGCTTGAAAATATTTTTTCGATTCCATGGATTCGTTGCTGGTTATTGAATTTTGCTTACATATTTGTGTTTGTGATGTTATATAGGTTGTTTCTGGATCATTAAACTAAAGGTTCATGACCTGAATCCGAATTGGCCATTGTTAGGGTTTCACTCTTGAAATTAGGGTTTGATGATTCAATGAATTTAAACGAATTCTAAGAACATAGGAATGTTCTATGAATCACAAGGATCATAAAACATTAACTAATTTAATGAATTGATGCTGTTTTGTGAGTGTTTCGATTTCGCAGGTTTGAACCATGAAGAACATGTAGCAAAATTCGCAGGAAAATTCGTGGCTAATTTCGTAGGTAAAAACGCAGGTACAAGGAAGAAGAAGACCTCCTCCCGCGCGTTTGAAAATTCAAATATTAAGGAAAATATTTTATGTATTATTGTTGGTTTGTTTGTCACACGCGCGCTTGTGTCTCAGTGGTAAGGCTGATAGGTGTGTTGGGTGATGGCATGAGTTCGAATCTGGCTTGTACCACTATTTTTTCTCTATTTTTCAGGATAATAAGAAGACTTAATATATTATGGTTTATTGCCATTCTATTACCAGAAGGGCTCTCCCAGCCAGGTGGTCATGCGCGTTGCTTGTATACATGAGGTCCTGGGTTCAACACCACCCCAGGCCTTTTTATTTCTTTTATTTTCCAGGTTTTTGTGATAAAGAACAAAACAAATTAAGGCCCCTTCCTTGTTGCTTGCTCACGTGGTGGCCTGGTGGAAGGTTTTGTTGCTGGTAAACAGGGCATCCTGGGTTCAAACCCAGCCAAGGTAAGTTCTCATTTTTACCACTTTTTTTTTATTTCCTTTAATTAATTAGTTAAATTGTTTCATATTCTTAATATAAAAATAAATTATATTGTAATATATATATATATATATATATTATGTGTTATAATTCTTAAAATTATTTTCTAAAATTCTAAACTCTTGTTTGTATCTCAATTTAAATTCTTATTATTATTCTTATTAGTTAAAATATAGGTATATTAATTAACATATTTTTGTATATTATAAATTAAACCCTAAAAAAAAATGTTTTCTAACAAAACCCTAATTTATTTTCTAATAACTTATAAAAAACCTAATTTTTATTTCATAATTTTTGTACATATTTATTTTGTATAATTAATTTTAGTAAATATAAATATAATCAAATTTTTCTTTTTGTTGTAATATGTCTAAAAAATAAATTAAAAATTTGTATATAAATTAAAATATTATTATAATTATTTAATTGTCCATATTCTTTCATATTATTAAATAATTGTTTATAATCTAACTTTTGTTTATTATTTTAATTTTGTTCTTATTATATTTTTGTTAATTCAATTTATTTTGATTTCTATTATTATTATTAACCATATTATTATTAACTTTTGCTTATTATAATTTTACTAACCCTTTATTTAATTTTTTTTATTACTAACCCTTATTATTGCTTATTTATTTATTTTTCATCTATTATTTATATTTTTGCTTATTATTTATATTTTGCTTTTTATATTTATATTTTTGCTATTTATTATTTTTATAATTATTTTGTAATTGCTCCTTGGTGTAAAGTTTGTAATATTTAATTATGTAATTTTATGCTATGGTTAGTAACTTAGGGAGTGCAAATATGTATTCTATTTAAAGATAAATTTAGATCATTTTAATCGAAGATAAATTAATATTGAACACTCACACACGTAAGTCGATTTTTTAATCGCCATCTCACATTCCTAAGGTTATCCCTCAATGTTGCCTACTAATAAGGTCAAGTGGGGTGTATAAAGCAAGTCCCTTAAAAGAAAAAATCATCAAGTCCCTAATGGTTGCCTTTAAAGATCAAGTCCCTCTTCGAATAATGATGATAGTCCCTCCAGAATGCTTAATACACCCCACAATTGCCTTCACAAAACAGATGTCCCTCACATGTCCCTTACATCCAAGGTAATGACTACCTACTCCTTGATAGTAGGGATAGTCTTACCAATTAAAGGATAAAGAACAAGAAAGACTTAAAATTTTAGGGTAGGTACCTCCTAGTTGCTTGCTCACTCCATTTTCCAAACACTTAACAAATTTCAAACAAATTTTCAAAAGACAAGTTTTTACGCATCCGTACATGGATCATTATTAACTATTATGAAAAATTTTCTATTCACACACTACACTTTCAAAAACAATTCAAAAGTGAGCTAAGTAACTAAGAGCCCATGGATAACCATGGATGTAAAGGGTGCTAACACCTTCCCTTTACATAACCTACCCCCCGGACCCAAAAATATCTCTTAAGGTCTTTCCTGTTCTTTTATACCCTTTCCTTTTTGGATAAAATAAAAGTCGGTGGCGACTCTTGCTATCCGCAACATAACTAAAAGTCAGTTCTCCCACCGTGTTACAGAACTGGCGACTCTGCTGGGGATTTAAATTTAAGAGGGGTACCCTTAGGAATTAGATCACTTTAAATTGTTTGCCTTGTTTGTTTTATATTATCTTGTTGGGGTGCTCTTATGTGTGAAAGGTCCTAACCCGGATCTAGTGTACCTTAGGTAAATGGCAATAGACCAAGGAAACTGTACGACGTATATCGATACGGTTGATCTGGTGGCCATAGTTAGTGCGACTTCTTGGTTGGTGCTTATGTTCCATAAGTCAAGTTGAGGATAATATGAGGCTGCCATATGTTGTCAATGCACTAACTAACTTTTAGAACCCTAGTTAACTCATCTTGGCCTTTAGAAAGTAGTGAGGTAACCGGCTTTGGTGCAGACTGAAGTTGGTTGACACTCGATGCTACGCTCATTGAGATCTTAAACTTGGAGGGTTTTGGTTGGCAAGTAAGTTGCCTTCTGATCAACCACCCTTGTGAAGGATCAATGATATTGAGATCCCTTAGAACCTGGTTACTTTTGTAGGACAGGATGAACCATCTAACTTCAGGGAAGGGTACTTACCTTTGAACCTCATGCAAGCCTTTAAACCTAGGGCTATTGTGTGACTTGCTTGTGTGTGCCACATATTTGTGATTGAGCATAACATCATGACATCATCATGCATCATAAGCATAACATTTTCACTAACCATTTCAAGGACCAAAGGATTTATCTTTGTTCTTTGTTGCAGGTCATGGCTTCTGCTCGTAGAAACACCATCAGGATCAACTTTGTGGGCATACCTGCTAAGCTTAAAGAGTTGGTTTCTCAAGTGTCTGATCATTCCCAGTTCAACAAGAGACATGGTCACCTATTGGATCTAGTCACTTCAGGGTTCAATGAAGACATGATGAGTGTTCTGTTTCAGTTCTTTGACCCTAAGCACCATTGCTTTACATTCCCTGATTATCAGCTGGTTCCAACCATGGAGGAGTTCTCTAAGCTTCTGGGTATACCTGTTCTTGACCAAAGACCCTTCACAGGCTTGGAGAAAGAACTTAAACCTGAGGTTATTGCTGCAGCTCTACATCTGAAGAAGTCTGACATTGTTCTAGAAACGAGAAGCGGAGTTAAGGGTATTCTTGCTAAGGTGTTGATAGAGAAGGCTCAAGTGTTCTTGAAGGCTATGAGTCATGATGCTTTTGAGGAGATCTTAGCCTTGCTGATTTATGGCTTAGTATTGTTCCCCAATCCAGATCAGTTCATAGATGTTCATGCCATCAACATATTCCTGAATCACAATCCAGTGCCTACATTGCTTGGAGACATCCTACATTCTCTTCACACCCGTACTACAAGGGCAAGAGGAACTTTGATGTGCTGCATACCTTTGCTATCTAGGTGGTTTATTTCTCACCTTCCTCGCTCAGTGATGAAGAATGAGCAAGGGTTCAGATGGTCTAAGAGGATCATGTCACTTTCTCACTCAGATATCCATTGGTGCTCCAGATCTATGGAGAATGTCACTATTATTGATCGTTGTGGGGAGTTTCCTAATGTGCCACTGCTAGGCATAAGAGGAGGCATCACCTACAACCCCTCTTTAGCTTTACGACAGTTTGGTTACGCTCGAAGTGATGGTCCACATGACATGTTGATTCAGGGCATTGTGTTTGACTACGACAACGATCTTCAAGGTTACCGTCATAGATTCATACGAGCCTGGGGAAAAGTGAACACGGTTGACAGTAAGACTATGGAGCCTAAGTACATTATTCCTATGGAAGCTTATCTCAGATGGGTGCGATCTCGTGCTCAGATTCTCATGATGCCATATCCTGCTATCCTGCCAGTTACCATGGAACCTGTTGCTGAAGGAGATACTGCTTATACCATCCTTCACCCAGACATGCCTACTGACATGGAAGACTTACAGAGGTCCTGGATCCAGTTGAAGGAGCAAAGGGATACCTTCGAGGCTCATTACAAAACAAGCTAAGAAAGAATCCTGGAACTAACAAAGCAACTTCACGAGGAACGGAATCTCAACTCATACCTCAACACAAAGAGGAAGCGTCCATGGGAGACTTAAAACCCCATCTCTTGTATCTATTTCATTTCATTTTCTGTAAGCCCAAGAGGCAAAACAAATTTATTACTAATAAAAGTTTACTTTCTTGTTTGTTTAAACAAATTTAAATCCTGTGGTCCTTGAAAACATTGCATATGCATTCCCATATCATTTCATTGCATCACAGGTTTATAATTGAGCACAGATTTCTCATCTTCTCGCTGTTTATTTCAGCAATGGCTCTTGAACAATCAGTTAAGGATCTTCAGGCACAGAATGCACAGTTCCAAGAGCTGATCCTGAACCTATCCAAGGGGCAGGATGAATTGAAGACACTGCTGGCCAAGAAGACTAAGAAGGCTAGAAGGTCTGCTGGCCTGCTCAACATGGGAAGAAGGTTCAAGGGTCATGTCAAGACCAAGGAGCAGGTTGAAGACTATGAATCTGAGGAATCTGAGAAAGAAGGAGGCAGTCTCCACAACACTATGGGGGACTCTGACTCTGAGGCCAATTACTACCATGAGCCTAATGAAGACAAATTCAAGATGCTGGTGGATAGGATGGATGCTATGGAGTTGCAGAAATCATCTGGGCTGGATTTTGAGGATTTGAGTCTAATATCTGGGGTTGTTATACCCATTGGTTTCAAGGTTCCTACCTTTGTTGTTTATGATGGGGTCTCTTGTCCCAAGCTGCATTTGAGGTCTTATGTCAGAAGGATTCAACCTCACACTGCTGATAAAAAGTTGTGGATCCACTTTTTTCAAGAGAGCTTATCTGGAGCTCAGTTGGAGTGGTATTATCAGTTGGAGAGTGTCAACATCAGAGACTAGAATGATCTTGCTGAAGCTTTCTATAAGCAGTACCAATACAATGCTGACTTAGCCCCCACTCGCATGCAGCTTCAGAGCATGTCTATGGGTGCAAAAGAAAGTTTTAAAGAGTATGCTCAGAAGTGGAGAGATTTAGCTGGAAGAGTTCAACCCCCTTTGACTGACAGGGAATTGGTTAACATGTTCATGTGTACGCTGAATGGTCCGTTTTACAGTCATCTCATTGGAAGCTCATCATCTGGCTTCACTGAGTTGATCATGACAGGAGAGCGAGTAGAGAATGGTATAAAGAATGGTAAAATCCAAGTGGGTGCTTCCTCATCAAGTGCTGCAAAGAAGCCGCCCACTGGGAAGAAAGAATCCAATGCTGTTTATGGTCAGCCTGATCGTAGTAGAAGGCATCAGTCTGTTAGTGCAGTTCATATTTCAAATCCAACTCCTGCAACAACAGAGCAGCCTCAGGGCAACCAACAGAGGGCTAGAAGACAATTCACGAAGATCAACATGTCTATGGCTCAGGCATTGCAACATTTGTTGAAGGCTGAACTCATCACTTTGAAAGAGGCTCCTCAGAATCCTAATGTTACCTCACCCAGGTACAATCCCAATGCACGATGTGCATATCATTCAAACTGTCAGGGTCATGATACTAATAACTGCTGGATCTTGAAGAACAAAATTCAAGATATGATTGATGCTGGAGAAATTGAGTTTGATCCTCCAGGTACTCCAAATGTGATTACAGCTCCAATGCCAAATCACGAGAAGACTGTCAATGCCATTGACGAAGATCTACATGTCTATTCAGTTATGGAGTTGACCACACCATTGTCTGTTATCAAAAAGAGGTTAGTACAAGCTGGGATCTTTCCGGGTTGTCGTGAAGATTGTTTGTATTGTACCTATAAGCCGGATAGTTGCTTCATATTGAGAGATGGAATTCAACGTCTCATGGATAAGTATACTATAGTGTTTGAGAGGAGACCGTCTTCTGTAGAAAGCATGGTGGATCATTTGACTCAAGGTAGGAAAATTGAAGAGGTTGATATGGTTGACAGAGTACCAATAAGAATCACTTCAAAGGGTCCCATTAAAATCACTCATCAGGGTCCAATCAAGATCACTGCTGAAGGCCCTGTGAAAGTTGTTGCTGAAGCCAGAGTGGCTCCTCTGATCATTACTACTCCTGGTCCTATTCCCTATACATCTGATAAAGCTGTGCCTTGGCACTATGGGTCTGATGTTTATATCCATGGTGTTAAGCAGGAGCCTTTACCTGATGTGTCTGCTGACATTGATAATATTGCTGGATCTAGCAAGATCACTCGTAGTGGAAGAGTCTTCTCTCCTCCAGTTGCTTCTAAAAATGCAGTTACTCCTGCTGCCACCTCTACCACTGATGCTCGGGGCAAAAGTCCTGTTATTGAACCTGTATCTCCTGATGTGCCAGCTGCTGATGACCTCTCTAAGCAGATGGAAGAAGTACTGAAAATCATCCGCAAGAGTGATTATGACATTGTTGATCAGTTGGGGCATACTCCCTCAAAGATTTCTATGTTGTCCTTGTTGTTGTGTTCTGAAGCTCATGCCAAGTCCTTGATCAAGTTTCTGAAGACTGCACATGTACCCAATGCTATTTCTGTTGACCAGTTTGAGAATTGTGTTGCCCACCTTACCTATGATAATGGGTTAGGATTTTCTGATGCTGATTTGACCCCTGCCAAGAGGGATCATAACAGGGCGTTGCATATTTCAATTGAATGCAGGGGCACTACCCTGTCACATGTGCTGATAGACAATGGTTCCTCTTTGAATGTGTTGCCTAAAGAAGTCCTGAATAAGCTGAGTCCTGAAGATGCTGTTCTGAAGCCCATTAATATTGTGGTGAAGGCTTTTGATGGTTCTAGAAGAGTAGTACATGGGGAAATTGATCTTCCAATCAAAGTTGGTTCTCAGGTGTTTACTGCTACATTTTATGTGATGGATATTCGTCCTTCATACTCTTGTCTGCTTGGTCGTCCCTGGATCCATGGGGCAGGTGCTGTGACCTCTACATTGCACCAAAAGTTGAGATATCCGGTGAATGGAAAGGTTGTTACTGTCTATGGAGAAGAAGAATACTTTGTCAGCCATGTAAACACTTTTAAGTATCTGGAGATGGAAGGTGAATACATTGAAACTCCGTGCCAGACATTTGAAGTGGTTCCCTGGGTTGTTAATGATTATGTAGCTCCTCCTGCTGTGAAGAAAGTTCCTGTGGTCACCAGAAAACCTCCAACAATGGCAATGGCCTCCCTCAATGATGCTAGAGCTGTGGTGGATGAAGAGTCCCAGAAGGTTGTTCGTCGTGCTCGTGCTGTTCATATCACTAATCAAGGGGTTATGAAAGATCAGATCAATGCTGTGGGAGACTATGATGAAGACTACGACTTGGATGCTTGGATTTTTCCTACTGTGGGTGCTGGACTCAATAATTGGAAAGCTGAAGATGTTATCCCTATCTCCTTTAGTCAGGAGTAAATACTATTACTGTGTTGTTGCTTTCTTAAGTTTGTAATTTCTTGAACAATAAAACTTTCAAGCCATGTGCCTTACCCGGGGCACAATGGTGTGTTTGTTACGGGCTGTCATTTCATTTGCATACTTCATTCAATAAAACCAGTGGACGTTTCGTTTTTCGTAAATATTGTGTTCCTTGTCTTTCTTTTCTTTTATTTGTACTTTATCAGCTATGTGTTCTTACACACACCCACATCACTAAATGCAGATCCTCATCCACTCTGGATCCTGTTGATAACAGTTCTACTATTGCCAATTATGATTTCGAGAATCCGATCTATCAAACTGAAAACGGAAATGAGGACGATTGTGAAATACCTGTAGAGCTTGCTAGGTTGTTACAACAAGAAGAGAAAGCTATACATCCACATGAAGAGCCAGTCGAAGTTGTGAATCTGGGAACTGAAGAAAACAGAAAAGAGGTCAAGATAGGGGCTGATTTAGAGGACAGTGTCAAGAGCAGATTGATTCAGATGTTACGCGACTATGTGGAGATCTTTGCTTGGTCCTATGAAGATATGCCAGGGTTGGATACAGACATTGTGGTTCACCGTTTACCAGTGAAAGAAGATTGTCGTCCAAAGAAGCAGAAGGTTCGTCGTATGCGTCCTGAAATGTCAGAAAAGATCAAAGCAGAGGTAATGAAACAGTTCAATGCAGGGTTCTTGGCAGTGACTTCTTATCCTCAGTGGGTTGCAAATGTGGTACCAGTTCCTAAGAAAGATGGTAAGGTACGTATGTGTGTGGACTACAGAGATTTGAACAAGGCTAGCCCCAAAGATGACTTCCCACTTCCTCATATTGATATTCTGGTAGATAACACTGCTCAGCATAAGGTATTCTCTTTTATGGATGGTTTCTCTGGTTACAATCAAATCAAGATGGCACATGAAGATATGGAGAAGACAACATTTGTGACACAGTGGGGCACTTTTTGTTATAAGGTGATGCCATTTGGTTTGAAGAATGCAGGGGCAACATATCAGCGTGCTATGGTGGCTTTGTTTCATGATACGATTCATCATGAGATAGAGGTATATGTGGATGATATGATAGCCAGATCTCAGAATGAAGAGCAACATCTTGATCATCTGCACAAGTTGTTTGAGAGGTTGAAGAAATACAAGTTGAGATTGAACCCAAACAAATGTACTTTTGGAGTTAGATCTGGTAAGCTCCTGGGTTTCATTGTCAGTGGAAAAGGTATTGAAGTGGATCCTGCAAAAGTGAAAGCTATACGAGAGATGCCAGCTCCCCGCACTGAGAAGGAGGTTAGAGGTTTCTTGGGACGATTGAATTACATTGCAAGATTTATTTCCCAGTTAACTACCATCTGTGAGCCAATCTTCAAGTTGTTGAAGAAAGATCAGGTGATGGAATGGAATGATGAGTGCCAGACTGCCTTTGATGAAATCAAGAGATATCTGCTAGAACCCCCAATTTTGATGCCACCAGTTGATGGAAGACCCTTGATTATGTACTTAACAGTGTTAGACAACTCAATGGGGTATGTGTTGGGGCAACATGACGAGTCTGGTCGAAAAGAGCAGGCAATATACTACCTTAGCAAAAAGTTTACCGACTGTGAAACAAGATACTCACTGCTCGAGAAAACTTGCTGCGCTTTGGCATGGGCTGCTCGCCGACTAAGACAGTATATGTTGACCCATACTACCTTATTGATTTCGAAGATGGATCCAATCAAGTACATATTTGAGAAACCTGCTCTCTCCGGAAGAATTGCAAGATGGCAAATGATCTTGACAGAATATGACATACAGTATACTACTCAGAAGGCCATTAAGGGAAGTGTTGTTGCTGATCATTTGGCTCATCAAGCAGTGGATGATTATCAGTCAATGAGTTTTGAGTTCCCTGATGAAGACATTATGATTATTACCAAAGAACCTGGACAATATGACGAACCTGAACAAGGATCCCGATGGACTATGGTTTTTGATGGTGCCTCTAATGCACTTGGTAATGGTGTTGGTGTTGTGATTAGTTCCCCCGAAGGTTGTCATACCCCAATTACTGCTAGACTTTGTTTCTATTGTACCAATAACATGGCTGAGTATGAGGCATGTATCCTGGGTATTAAAGTCGCTATTGATATGAAGATTCAGTTCCTTGATGTGTATGGAGATTCAGCCCTGGTAGTAAGTCAGATCAAAGGAGATTGGGATACCAAGCATGATAACCTCATTCCTTACAGGGAGCATGTTTTTTCTTTGATCCCACATTTCAAAGAGATTACCTTTGGACATATTCCACGAAGAGAGAATCAGTTGGCAGATGCATTGGCCACCATGGCATCCATGTTTGAGATCATCTGGGATGATGAAGCTCCCAAGATCACTATTGATAGATTTGAAAAGCCTGCATACTGCAATGATATTGACACTGAAGGGGCAGAGGAGAAGCCTTGGTTCTATGAAGTGAAAAGATATCTTGAATCTCAGGAGTTCCCTGAAGGGGCATCTGTCAAAGATAGGAAGTTCCTGAGAAGGTTCTCTGCTAAGTTCTTTCTGAGTAATGGCATTCTGTATAAGCGCAATCATGATTCAACTATGCTTCGTTGTGTGGATAAGAAGGAAGCAACTGAAATTATGGAAGAGATGCATGATGGGACCTTTGGCACTCATTCTAGTGGTCATACTATGGCAAAGAAGATATTGAGAGCAGGTTATTATTGGTCTACCATGGAAGCTGATTGCTATCAACACTCCAGAACGTGTCACAAGTGTCAAATTTATGCTGATAAAGTACATGTACCTCCATCACCCTTGAATGTGTTGACTGCTCCTTGGCCCTTTGCCATGTGGGGCATTGATATGATTGGTGAGATCAAGCCTACTGCTTCTAATGGGCATCGTTTCATCCTGGTTGCTATTGATTACTTCACAAAATGGGTGGAGGCAGCTTCATTTGCATCTGTTACTAAGAATGTGGTGGCTCGGTTCATTAAGAATAAGCTCATATGTAGGTATGGCATCCCTGAAAGGATTATCACTGACAATGGCTCTAATCTGAACAACACTATGATTACTGATCTCTGCACGCAGTTCAAGATTAAGCATCACAACTCTTCTCCGTATCGTCCAAAGATGAATGGGGCAGTTGAAGCTGCTAATAAGAACATTAAGAAGATTGTACAGAAGATGACTGTTACTTACAAGGATTGGCATGAGATGTTACCATTTGCTCTTCATGGTTATCGTACTACAATACGTACTTCAACAGGGGCAACCCCATTCTCTTTAGTCTATGGTATGGAAGCAGTTCTGCCCATTGAAGTTCAGATCCCCTCCTTGAGAATTATGAAGGATGCAGGCTTGGATGAAGATGAGTGGATTCAGACTCGACTAGACCAGATAAATTTGATTGATGAGAAGAGGTTAGCAGCAGTTTGTCATGGCCAGATGTACCAGAAATGAATGATCAAAGCTTTTAACAAGAAGGTTAAGCCAAAGGTATATCAGGCTGGTGACTTGGTAATCAAGCGTATTATATTACCACAGGGTGATCCTAGGGGCAAGTGGACTCCAACATATGAAGGACCATTTGTAGTCAAGACAGTGTTCTCAGGAGGTGCCATGATACTTACTACAATGGATGGTGAGGACTTCCCACAGCCTGTAAACGCAGACATAGTTAAAAAATACTACGCATAAAAAGAGACCCGCTAGGTTGACATGCCTAGGCAAAAATAAGGGCATCCCGGCAAACCAAAAGGGTTTGGGCAAAAATTAGGGATATATATAAAAAAGATGTACACCCGGCAAGTCGAAAACCTGAAAAGGCGGCTTGGGCAAAAAAGGGTATCCCGGTGGATTGAAAACCTGAAAGGGAAATCCAGGCAAAAGTTAGGGATTAAAGCGTATGACTATGTATCGTTTGGATCACCTATGAAACTGCAACCAGTTGTACTACTTATTCAAGCTCGAACAAATAAGGCTCAATCCAATTATTTTTGTCTCAACAGCAGAAGATGAGATACTTGAAGATAATGGCAATAGTAGAATTGAAACTCAATAGGATTATTTCCCACATAGCTGATTCCCTTTTGTAAAACTTTATGACAAAATCCTCTTACTAGGGTTTATGTCTCCTTGTACAAACTTACCCGTGTATGGGTCACTTTTGATATAAATAAATTTCATCTTTTGAATCCAGATTTACTTTTACCCTATTTACATAAGCGAAATGTCCATTGGTTGTGTTTGAGTGTATGTATGTTTTTGAATATGATTAATGTTTACCAGAAATGCATGTATGCTTAATATGATTAATGTTTACCAAAAATGCATGAAAATGCAGTAATAGTATTTACTAAGGACGAACGAGGGAAGGATTTCAACGAAGCTTCGCCGGTTCATCTCTACAAGACATTCACAAATCCCTCAGTAGGACAAATCCATCTTCATAAAGTCTCATCTCCCCTGGAATTTATATCCATCTCTTTTATCCTCATACGGATATATGGGAAATTACTTTCCAATAAAGGTACGACGAACGAAGACGGGTGTTCTATCTACTCTACTATCCCCAGCAGACGGGAGGTTATATCTACCTTACTATCCCCAGCATACGAAAGGTTATGTATATCTCATTATCAAACAAGACAGGGGCAAATTCCTCATATTCTTCAACAATGAATCGGGATTTATTTTCCCTGGCCAGCAGTTGTTATACGAAGATATCCAGACGCTTCCGGCAGTATCATATCACATATACATCATTTACATCATACCATAACATACATATCCATAGATACATAATGCATTACTTAAGTGCATCATATCATACATGCATACATAATGCATAAACTAATATTATTATACAAATGCTACCTCGTTTCAGGTTATTTATCCATCAAACAAACTTATGATTATCAGGACTGCTTTATCCTCCTGAAAATTTATCATCTCTCAAGACTGCTTCAACCTCTTGGGAATGTATCATTACCTCAGGATTACTTCATCCTCCTGACAGCTATTATCATTACTTCGGGACTGCTTTATCCTCCCGAAAGCTCCTATTACATCAGGATTGCTTCATCCTCCTGGAAGCATATCATCCCTCAGGATTGCTTTATCCTCCTGAAAGCTATCATCTCTCAAGACTGCTTCAACCTCTTGGGAATGTATCATTACCTCAGGATTGCTTCATCCTCCTGACAGCTATTATCATTACTTCGGGACTGCTTTATCCTCCCGAAAGCTCCTATTACATAAGGATTGCTTCATCCTCCTGGAATCATATCAACACATCAGGACTGCTTCGGCCTCCTGACAGCTATCATCAGGATTGCTTCATCCTCCTGGAATCATATCAACACATCAGGACTGCTTCGGCCTCCTGACAGCTATCATCAGGATTGCTTCATCCTCCTGAAAGCATATTATCAAATACCTCAGGGTTGCTTTATCCCCCTGACAGCTTATTACCTCAGGACTGCTACATCCTCCTGACAACTATTATCATTACTTCAGGACTGCTTTATCCTCCTGAAAACTCCTATCAATCAAGACTGCTTCATCCTCTTGGAAGTATATTATTACCTCAGGTTGCTCCATCCTCCTGACAGCTTCTCGTACCTCAGGATTGCTCCATCCTCCTGACAGCTATCATTATACCTCCATATTTTGGACTGCTTCATCCTCCAAGACATGTATCTGAAGAATTTTCCCCCAGTGGCATCCTTAAGCCCACTCAAGCATATTCAACTAGCCATCCATATCACTCTATGCACTGGTGAGTGCAAATTTTTGGGCTTTTGTGTTCAATCCCCTTCAACCTTCCAGGTCACGACTGGTAAACATACCAATCTAACCCCTCAGGTTTCAGAAAATTGAACAGGGGCAGCTGTTGCACCCCAAAATTTGCCCTCACAATACAAGACTTTGTGTTCTATGAAGGTTCACAAGGTTCACAAGTTTCCCAATACTTACAAGACCTTTCATGAGGTTCATGAAGTCTACAAGTTACTTTATGAAGGTTCACAAGGTTCACAAGTTCCACAATGCTTTCAAAACCTTTCATGAGATTCAGGAAGTCTACAAGTCACTTTTTGAAGGTTCACAAGGTTCACAAGTTTCTCAACATTTATAAGATCTTTCATGAGGTTCATGAAGTCTACAAGTCACTTCTTGAAGGTTCACAAGATTCACAATGTTTACATGACCTTTCATGAGGTTCATGAAGTCTACAAGTCACTTCTTGAAGGTTCATAAGGTTCACAAGGTTCACAATATCTCCCATGAGATTCACAAGACATTTTATGGTGGTTCACAAGGTTCACAAAGTTCACAATTGGTCATAAGAGTTGACAATTCCCTCAGACAATGCACCTCCTAAGCAGTGCATCCAAAACTAGGGTTTTGACTTTAAATGGACTTCCAAGACTTCAAGTGAGCATCACAACATCTTATATGTGTATAAGAACCTCCATGACAAGTTTCAAGACTTTTCTCAGAAGTTTGCTCAGTCAGATGATCAGATAAGTCAAAATCAGTCAAAGTAGTCAAAAAGTCAAACTGAGGTCAACTGTGGTCAAACCAAAGTCAAACTTCATGATTTTTTGCCAACATCAAGTATATGAAGTAAAATTCATCATTTTATCAAGGGTTGATCATGATTCATCAAGGAGATTTCAGATCATCAAGAATCAGGAGTTTCTAAATTAGGGTTTCCTCAGTAAAAGTCAACTGAACTTTGACCAGCCATAACTTTCACATACTTCATCACCAAGTCTCCAATCAAAGCTCATTTTGAAGGAAATTGAATTCTATACAACTTTGATCTTGCAAGTTAAGCCCAAAAATGCTTCATTTGGAAGATATGAGCTAAGACATTATAGGTCATTTCAAAAGTCAACAAAAAGTCAACAACTTCAAAAGGGCATAACTTGAGATTGGTAAATGATATGGACATGAAACCAATGGGGTTGTTTAGAGGACTCTTCAAGCTTTCCAAAATGTCCAAGAACACCCTTATAACTTTAAAAATGAGGAAGATGTGCCCTTGCAAAGTTGGGAAATTTTGTGATGGTTTATGGTGAAAATGGAGGTCCAAAAACAATTCTTTCCAAATGGGCTTGTCAAGTTATGATCCAACCCATACAACAACATCATGCACGAAATTTCCATATTATTTTCATAATTTTTATTTTATTTAATTAATTTATTATGATTTTTTATACTTAAAATCATTTTAAATTTAAATAAAATATTAAATATGAAGATTTAATTTTATTATTGATTCTAGAAGGTCATAAAATCAGCATGGAACAAGTTGATACAAGAATTATATAGAATGACTTAAAATAGAAAGCATTGGTACAAAAATATTGAAATTTTAAAGTTTATCATGGTGAATCTTTTTGAATCAAATCTTGCACACAATCAATCAAGTTTTTGACCTAGATTCAATCACATATAAGTACTGATCACAACCCTAGCATTCATACACGAATTTGCTGCCTCTAAGTGTAAGTTCACAAATAAAAAAAAACCATTCAAAACCTCCATTCAGATTTCTTCATACAAGAGGTTTCAAGGTAAAAATAAAGGCATAGACATGTTCCTTGATCATCCATGAAGCAAAACCATCACTCATATGCATCCAAATCGTGCCCTAATGTCTAACCCGTGGCTTTGTTTATGCTTGAAAATATTTTTTCGATTCCATGGATTCGTTGCTGGTTATTGAATTTTGCTTGCATATTTGTGTTTGTGATGTTATATAGGTTGTTTCTGGATCATTAAACTAAAGGTTCATGACCTGAATCCGAATTGGCCATTGTTAGGGTTTCACTCTTGAAATTAGGGTTTGATGATTCAATGAATTTAAACGAATTCTAAGAACATAGGAATGTTCTATGAATCACAAGGATCATAAAACATTAACTAATTTAATGAATTGATGCTGTTTTGTGAGTGTTTCGATTTCGCAGGTTTGAACCATGAAGAACATGTAGCAAAATTCGCAGGAAAATTCGTGGCTAATTTCGTAGGTAAAAACGCAGGTACAAGGAAGAAGAAGACCTCCTCCCGCGCGTTTGAAAATTCAAATATTAAGGAAAATATTTTATGTATTATTGTTGGTTTGTTTGTCACACGCGCGCTTGTGTCTCAGTGGTAAGGCTGATAGGTGTGTTGGGTGATGGCATGAGTTCGAATCTGGCTTGTACCACTATTTTTTCTCTATTTTTCAGGATAATAAGAAGACTTAATATATTATGGTTTATTGCCATTCTATTACCAGAAGGGCTCTCCCAGCCAGGTGGTCATGCGCGTTGCTTGTATACATGAGGTCCTGGGTTCAACACCACCCCAGGCCTTTTTATTTCTTTTATTTTCCAGGTTTTTGTGATAAAGAACAAAACAAATTAAGGCCCCTTCCTTGTTGCTTGCTCACGTGGTGGCCTGGTGGAAGGTTTTGTTGCTGGTAAACAGGGCATCCTGGGTTCAAACCCAGCCAAGGTAAGTTCTCATTTTTACCACTTTTTTTTTATTTCCTTTAATTAATTAGTTAAATTGTTTCATATTCTTAATATAAAAATAAATTATATTGTAATATATATATATATTATGTGTTATAATTCTTAAAATTATTTTCTAAAATTCTAAACTCTTGTTTGTATCTCAATTTAAATTCTTATTATTATTCTTATTAGTTAAAATATAGGTATATTAATTAACATATTTTTGTATATTATAAATTAAACCCTAAAAAAAATGTTTTCTAACAAAACCCTAATTTATTTTCTAATAACTTATAAAAAACCTAATTTTTATTTCATAATTTTTGTACATATTTATTTAGTATAATTAATTTTAGTAAATATAAATATAATCAAATTTTTCTTTTTGTTGTAATATGTCTAAAAAATAAATTAAAAATTTGTATATAAATTAAAATATTATTATAATTATTTAATTGTCCATATTATTTCATATTATTAAATAATTGTTTATAATCTAACTTTTGTTTATTATTTTAATTTTGTTCTTATTATATTTTTGTTAATTCAATTTATTTTGATTTCTATTATTATTATTAACCATATTATTATTAAATTTTGCTTATTATAATTTTACTAACCCTTTATTTAATTTTTTTTATTACTAACCCTTATTATTGCTTATTTATTTATTTTTCATCTATTATTTATATTTTTGCTTATTATTTATATTTTGCTTTTTATATTTATATTTTTGCTATTTATTATTTTTATAATTATTTTGTAATTGCTCCTTGGTGTAAAGTTTGTAAATATTTAATTATGTAATTTTATGCTATGGTTAGTAACTTAGGGAGTGCAAATATGTATTCTATTTAAAGATAAATTTAGATCATTTTAATCGAAGATAAATTAATATTGAACACTCACACACGTAAGTCGATTTTTTAATCGCCATCTCACATTCCTAAGGTTATCCCTCAATGTTGCCTACTAATAAGGTCAAGTGGGGTGTATAAAGCAAGTCCCTTAAAAGAAAAAATCATCAAGTCCCTAATGGTTGCCTTTAAAGATCAAGTCCCTCTTCGAATAATGATGATAGTCCCTCCAGAATGCTTAATACACCCCACAATTGCCTTCACAAAACAGATGTCCCTCACATGTCCCTTACATCCAAGGTAATGACTACCTACTCCTTGATAGTAGGGATAGTCTTACCAATTAAAGGATAAAGAACAAGAAAGACTTAAAATTTTAGGGTAGGTACCTCCTAGTTGCTTGCTCACTCCATTTTCCAAACACTTAACAAATTTCAAACAAATTTTCAAAAGACAAGTTTTTACGCATCCGTACATGGATCATTATTAACTATTATGAAAATTTTTCTATTCACACACTACACTTTCAAAAACAATTCAAAAGTGAGCTAAGTAACTAAGAGCCCATGGATAACCATGGATGTAAAGGGTGCTAACACCTTCCCTTTACATAACCTACCCCCCGGACCCAAAAATATCTCTTAAGGTCTTTCCTGTTCTTTTATACCCTTTCCTTTTTGGATAAAATAAAAGTCGGTGGCGACTCTTGCTATCCGCAACATAACTAAAAGTCAGTTCTCCCACCGTGTTACAGTTGTCTTCAAGCATACCTAAAAAACAAAATCAAGTTTTGTTAGGTACCCAAAATGCTTTGGGTCCTTGATAGTTAGTATCCTTTTCAACCCACACATAATGCCCTTTTGCAACACCAATATTACACACATAACAAGCATTAGGTGTGTGGCCTTTGATTCCACAATAGAAACGAATAAGTTGGAAATGACTTCTATATCAAGGAACATAAGCCTTTCTCTTAACAACCCTTTCCTTTTTACGAATTTGATGCACATTTTTAGAAGTGTTTACTTTATCTTTAGCAATTTGTTCACCTGCTTCAACAAAAATGGTCTTATTTGTGTTTGATTTTGAAAACTTAGAATATCCTAATCCACTTTTATCATTAGGATATCTTTGGTGCCTAAGAATTTCCTCCAAGCCAATTTGACATTTTTCATATCTTTCTAAAACTCTTTTAAGTTGAACAATTTTGAAAGATAAAGACTCACAATCATTACATACAAGACTTTGTTTTTCATCCATTAATTTTTGTTTTTTCACTTTCAACATATTTTTCCTAAGCAATATTATTTTCATCTAGAGACGAAATTCGTTTCTTTTGGGATGAAATATTTTTATTCAACGTCTTTCATTCTTTTAAAAGTTCATCTATAACATCTTGTGTGTCATTTTCATAAACGGAAAAGTTGCTACTAACCTCATCGTTTTCTTTATCGGAGTGATGTGAAGCCATTAGAGCCATATTTGCACATTCATCGCTTTTTGATTCTGACAAGGAGCATATCTCATTATCGTCCCAAGAAATGTATGCCTTCTTGTTCTTGATCTCCTTCTTGCCTTTGAATCCTCCTTTCTTTGCAAGTTTCAGGCAATCCGGCTTTATGTGACCTTGCTTCCCACATTCATAACAAGTGACGTTTTGCATTGATGTGGATGTTATCTTTTTCCTGAAATGTCTATTCTTTTTAGCATAAGAGGAATTTTTATTTTTATTAAAACACTAACCAAGCTTCTTTACAAGAAGCATAAAGTTATCATCTTTGGACGTCTCATCATCTTTGTCGTTCGTGCTTCTCGAGCCTTCCAAGTTCCAATTCGTGTTGTTGAATTTTGCCAAATAGGGACGCGGATGGCATCGTTGAGAGACTCTTCTTTTCCGAAATAGCAGTCACCTTCGGTTGCCATTCTCTTGTTAAGGATATTAGGACTTTGAGGTTGAGATCATCATTTGTAAATGTTTTTCTGAGAGAAATCAAATGATTTGTAAGATGGACGAATCTCTTGTAAGAAAACTATAGATTCACCAGGCTGCATGCGGAACATCTCATATTCTTGAATTAGTGTGTTTAGCATCGATCTCTTCACTTCGGAGGTTCCTTCATGTGTTTCTACCAAGTTGTCCCAAATCTCTTTTGTCGATTTACACTGAGATACACGGAAGAACTCGTCCATACTAAGAGCGCTTTGGAGTATGTTGATTGCCTTCTTCTCATTTATAATCATTTTCCTATCATCTTCATCATAGGTGCTTTTCAAATTCGCGGTTCCAACGCCATTGATAACATTCATTGGACTATGTGGACCGTCTTCAACTGCTTCCCATATACCTTCTCCTTGGGCTTCAAGATGTGCCTTCATTCTGATTTTCCAGAAATCGAAATATTCTCCGGAGAAGAGTGGGGGCTTGTTGCTACTTCCACCATCTTTGAAAACCGGATTTGTGCTCGCGGAAACCATGCTGGATCACTAGAAACGAGTTACCTATAACTTGCTCTGATGCCAGTTGTAAGTATACGAGTGCGCCTAAGAGGGGGGGGGGGGTGAATTAGGTTCTTAAATATTTTTCCGGAATTTTATCGATGGTTGAATTTTTCTTGATTATGGTCCTAGAGTACTCCATTCCCCTTTCAACAAGAAAGAGAATTTACTATAGTTTTGGACAATACAAGACTCTTCCTAGTCTTTCTATACAAGTCACTAAACTATAATCACTAAGATCAATCCTCTTGGATTTTTCCGCTAAGTCCTATTGAGAACAATCCTCTCAATAAAGGACATCTTGTATCCACAGTCCAGATAACAAGAATTACAACACAATCTTATATCCAACAATCCTGGAAAAATAAGATTTGTCAAGATACAATAATTCTGAATTTTGTATAAGAGTATGAAGTTGAATCTTTGATACTTTATCAATATAAAAATTGATCTTCTCTTTCACCAACAATAATTCACAAACACATAAAGTATTAGATAGCTCAAGAATTTTCTGATTATATGATATGAAGGAATGCAGAAAAATTCTTGTATGAAAATTCAAGAGTTTTGTATGAGAATTTTTGAATATAAAGATTTTATTGAAAGAGGTGAAAATTTGATTTGAAAAGTTCAGAATTTATATGCACATAACACCCTTATGAAACAAGACAAAAACTGTAGAAAAATCATGAACAAATGCCAATGCATCATGAAAAGGTTCTCTGAAGAGATGCTTGAAGAGGTGTTATGAAAAATAGAGATTTTTCAATTCTGTACAGGTTGCAATTGATTGCACTTAAATGTAAATCGGTTGCACATGCCAACGTTTAACAATTTTTTCAAAATTTAGCAGCATGCAATCGATTGCATCATTATGTAAATCGGTTGCACTTAAAGAAAAAGTGAAAAAAGCTTTAAAAAGCATATGTAAATCGATTGCATATATATGTAAATTGATTTACATATTCTTGAAATTGAAAAATACAAATTTTAATCGTGCCAAGGTTAAGAACTAAATATGCAATGATGTTAGTTTTGATTGAGCATCTAAGACTTTAATATTTGTATAGAATTGTTAATATACCTTCATGAAAAAAACTTCTTGAATACTAAGTCTTGAAACATGATGCTTTAACTTGAAAATCATCTTTGCCTTCTTATCATATTTTGCTACTAAGAGATTTGTCTTCATCAAAACAAATGTTAACCATAGAGAAACTTGACTTCACATGTCGAACTGGTGTTGGGACTCCCATGAATTCTGCTATGCGCGCCATTTGAAACACCATTTGTTGATTTGTCTGAGTCGTATTCTGAATCAAAGGCTGAAAAATCTCTCTCATAGTTTGGGATAGAGTATGAACCATTTTCATGTTGCCTTCATCCATTTGTTGCCTTAGTTAGGCCATTGACACATTTTTCAAAGCATGACTTTGAGTCGAATGCCCAAGCTACCAGTCTGATTATTCCGTCTCATATTTATTGCAAAACCAAATTCCTGCAAAGGTGAAGGAACAATGTTGTCTGAATAAATTGGGGGAGAATTTCTCAATCCTACCATGGTGGTTGACGTACCAAAGATTCTGGGAAAATCCTGAGAAAGTGACGTGGGCATATAGGGTATAAATGCAGACGTACTTGGTGGTGGAGTTTGAGTATTTGGCCCAATATACTCCAACATTGGCTGAGTATAATATCTATTATTTGTATCTCCTAGTCCTATCAAAGGGGCTTGTTCTGACATCACATTTGGTGTGGTTGAGGCTCCTGACGAAGGATTGGAGGTTGGGATGGCCTCATTCCTTGGTCCATCTTGTGTGTTCGTACTACGAACGTTCGAACTACGCACTTGAGGATTTGACCCACTTGTTGCGAGTATTGAATCCCTTGGGTTTCCTTGGCTAGACGCCATCATTCTTGTGTTTCTTCTTTTAGAGATATAATAGTCTGTACTGGCTTGCTTGCCACTTCTAAAATGCACACAACAAAAGTAACCGTTCTTTCTACCAGACCGTCCACGTAAAGGAAGTTAAAAAACACAGAAGTTAATAAAAAAAAGGAGAAGTTATGAATACTTCTAAAAAAACTTTTTCAACTTAGCATTACCCCACTGGGCGTACCAATTTGTTTACCCCCAAAATTGGTAAGCAATTGCTGGTCCACTGAAGATACCAAAAATACCCTCAGTTACTCGTAGGATCAACCAAATTGATCTTAGGACATGTGCTAAGAAAAAGGTTTTGATTTTTGGTATATCACGTTTTTGGGAAAAAAGGTCTTGAATCTTTCAACAAGATTCCGAAGTTGTTTTAAAAAGAAAAATAAAGTAAAAGACAAAGGCTTTCAAAAAAAATTAAAGTAAAGACAAGGCTTGGAATTTTAAAGGAAGGTAAAGGCAAGGCTTGAAATTAAATGAAATTTAAAGGCAAGGCGATGAATGTTAAATTGCTGGAAATGTAAAGGGACTGGAATTGTAAAAGAAACGCAGTAAATCGCTGAAAGGATAAATGACTTTGAAATGTAAATTGCTTTAAAATAAAGGCTTGTAAAGATTAAATGACTTCAAAAGTAAATGACTTGAAAATAAATTTGACATTAAAGATAAATTGGTGGTGTTTCAATCACGTACATTCTCACTGCACTTGTTTCTCTACACGCGAATACTTTGAGTATACGGAGTTACTAGTACATATGATTTCCACACACTTATTCTAACATTAGACTAAGTTATTTATATACATTAAAGCAACCTCTCTCGACGGTTTCTCTTACAAATATCCTAAGATGGTGACACTTGTCCCACTATATGCTGAAGAAGCTTCATCACGCACCACTTGTCCATGTCTTTGAATTGAAAACTACACACTTTCCCTCCAAGATTGAATGTGAAAGAACCTTGGTAATTGCCATCTTCGTCGAACATACACTTGGTTGATTCCCTTCAACACTTAGAAAATATTCCAAACTTAGAATTTTACTAAGTATGAAAATTGTAAGCAGGTTCTTTCGACTTTCATCCTTTAGTTAGTTAGGTCGAAACCTTACTTTTAACTTATCACAAGAAAACTCTTTTATCAAGCCAAGATAACCTCATTAATTGCTAGTATTAAAGTTTAGGGATAACAACACCCCTTGTTTTCCTCAACATCCGAGCAAACTTCAAGATCCACGTCAGCAGCCATTGGAGGTTCTGATCATTGTTATGATCAATGACACCGTATGTGGGAAACTTTGTTACCCTGTTTTCTCATATTCAGTTCGTGAAAACAAAAACATCACTTTTTGATCCTCCTTTCAATGGCTCATCAAGACGATCGCATCAGTGCTCGAGTCCTCACCAACATTCCCGTTAAGCAACAGGAGAGTGATGAAACCAACCATCCCCTCGGGGAACCATATCGTTTCCAAGACGGGCGAAATGCTTCCCCGTCTCCCGAACCTTCCCAGCAACCCGAGATCACTCATGACAATCTCTCATTGATTCCCATCCCAGAGGGAACAAATCATACACTTGCAGCTTTGGTCGAAGCGACCAACAACATCAACGTCCTCCTCCTACGCCAAGGCAAAAGGTTGAAAGTTCTTGAAGAAGCAAGGCGTGCAAAATCCCCCACTCCCACAAGGAGACATTGCAGGTCCCGCAATAGATCACCCAGGAAAAAGAAGGACCACCACCAGCCTGAGGCCGCTGGGTCTATCAAGAAGAGGAATCAGTCGTCCCCTCAGCGAAATAAGTCCCCGCAAATAAAGAAGACCCGACGAACTCTTCAACCAGGAGCGCGACCATCCTCGGAAGGTGTGAGGAACCACTCAAGATCCCCTACATGCAAATGTAAAGATGATTATTCCCGCTCCATATCCCTGTTCTCTAGTGACGAGGATGAGCCATGTGGCCCCCTTTCGGAGGAAATCATGTCTACAAGACTCCCAAAAGGGCTTGAGAAGCCCCCACCACTGGGAACTTATGATGGGACAACAAATCCGGACGAACACATCGAAAACATCGACGCTCTGTTGGACTACTGAGGTGTCTAGGGAGCCACTAAATCCTGCCTTTTCCCCACAACCTTGAGGAAATGAACCATGTCTTAGTATAATAGTCTCCCTCACGAGTCCATCACATCTTGGAGACAGCTCGGGAGAACATTCTCCCGACACTTCTCCGCCTCACAGCGCCACCCGTAAACTGAAGCATCCCTAGAAGCAATTATCCAAGGGAAAGACGAGCCTCTACGAGCATATACTAAAAGGTTTAATAAGGAAGCCATCCAATTGTCGACCACGAATGACGTGAAGAAATACCTTTTAGAGCGACGACTGCGTCACCAGAATGATTTCAGAAGGGTGGTGAGTATCGAAATCCCGGCCACACTTGACGTCTTTCTCCTCAACGCGCAAACATCCATTCAGTACGAGGAAAAAAGGCGGCCAACACTGCCTGTGACACCAGGTGCAATGAAGACGCCAAACCTTCCAAGCATGACGACTCCTCTACTTCCCGTCGGGGAGTGTAACACGGTGGGAGAACTGACTTTAGTTATGTTGTGGATAGCAAGAGTCGCCACCGACTTTTATTTTATCCAAAGGAAAGGCATAAAAGAACAGGAAAGACCTTTTAAAAGATTTTTGGGTCCGGGGGGTAGGTTATGTAAAGGGAAGGTGTTAGCACCCTTTACATCCATGGTTATCCATGGGCTCTTAGTTACTTAGCTCACTTTGAATTGTTTTTGAAAAGGTGAAGTGTGTGAATAGAAATTTTCATAAGAGTTTGATAATGATCCATGTACGGATGCGTAAAAAACTTGTGTTTGAAAACTCCTCCATGGTTGGAACCAGCTGATAGTCAGAGAATGTAAAGCAATGGTGCTTAGGGTCAAAGAACTGAAACAGCACACTCATCATGTCTTCATTGAACCCTGAAGTGACTAGATCCAATAGGTGACCATGTCTCTTGTTGAACTGGGAATGATCAGACACTTGAGAAACCAAATTTTTAAGCTTAGGAGGTATCCCTACAAAGTTGATCCTGATAGTGTTTCTACGAGCAGAAGCCATGACCTGCAACAAAGAACAAAGATAAATCCTTTGGTCCTTGAAATGGTTAGTGAAAATGCTATGCTTATGATGCATGATGATGTCATGATGTTATGTTTAATCACAAACATGTGGCACACACAAACAAGTCACACCATAGTCCTAGGTTTAAAGGCTTGCATGAGGTTTAAAGGTAAGTACCCTCCCCTGAAGTTAGATGGTTCATCCTGTCCTACAAAAGTAACCAGGTTCTAAGGGATCTCAATATCATTGATCCTTCACAAGGGTGGTTGTTCAGTAGGCAACTTACTTGCCAACCAAAACCCTCCAAGTTTAGAATCTCAATGAGCGTAGTATCGAGTGTCAACCAACTTCAGTCTGCACCAAAGCCGGTTACCTCACTACTTTCTAAAGGCCAAGATGGGATAACTAGGGTTCTAAAAGTTAGTTAGTGCATTGACAACATATGGCAGCCTCATATTATCCTCAACTTGACTTAAGGAACATAAGCACCAACCAAGAAGTCACACTAACTATGGCCAGCAGATCAACCATATCGATATACGTCGTACAGTTTCCTTGGTCTATTGCCATTTACCTAAGGTACACTAGATCCGGGTTAGGATCTTTCACACATAAGAGCACCCCAACAAAATAATATAAAGCAAACAAGGCAAACGATTTAAAGTGATCTAATTCCTAAGGGTACCCCTCTTTTATTAAATCCCCAGCAGAGTCGCCAGTTCTGTAACACGGTGGGAGAACTGACTTTAGTTATATTGCGGATAGCAAGAGTCGCCACCGACTTTTATTTTATCCAAAGGAAAGGCATAAAAGAACAGGAAAGACCTTTTAAAAGATTTTTGGGTCCGGGGGGTAGGTTATGTAAAGGGAAGGTGTTAGCACCCTTTACATCCATGGTTATCCATGGGCTCTTAGTTACTTAGCTCACTTTGAATTGTTTTTGAAAAGGTGAAGTGTGTGAATAGAAATTTTCATAAGAGTTTGATAATGATCCATGTACGGATGCGTAAAAAACTTGTGTTTGAAAATTGTTTGAAATTGTGAAGTATTTGAAATTTGTTTTGAAATAGTGAGCAAGTAACTATGAGGAACCTACCCTAAAGTTTAAGTCTTTCTGTTCTTTATCCTTTAAAGGGTAAGACTATCCCTATTATTAAGGAACAGGTAGTCATTACCTTGGATGTGAGGGACATATGAGGGACATCTGTTTAATGAAGGCAACTGTAGGGTGTATTAAGCATTTTGGAGGGACTGTCATCATTATTCGAAAGGGACAAGATCATATTGAAAGGCAACCATTAAGGGACTTGATCTTTGATTATGAAGGGACTAGATGACTTTTCTTTTAAGGGACTTTGCTTTATACACCCCACTTGACCTTATGATTAGGCAACATTGAGAGGCAACCCTAGAAAGTGAGATGGCGATCAAAGATCGACTTACGTGCGTGAGTGTTTAATTTTATATTTATCTTTTAATTTAAATTATCTAAATTCAATTTTAAATACAAATACATGTTACACTCCCTATTTTTACTAACCATAGCATGAAAAATAAATAATTTAAATATTTACGAAAATTACATCCAGGAGCAATTACACAATAAGTAAAGCAACTTAAATAAATAGCAAGAATAAATAAATAAGCAAAATATAAATAATAAGTAAAATAAATAAGCAATTTAATTGGGTTAGTAATAATTAAAAATAAATGGGGTTAGTGAAATAATAATAATAAGCATAATTAAAAAAAAATAGATTAATAATAAACATGATTAGTAATAATAATAATAAATAAAAGATTATAATAAACAAAATTTTAATGGTTAAAAGAAATTATAAACAATCATGAACAAATTAAATAAATTATGAACATATTATGGAAAAAGTAAATTATAAAAAATTAAGTTAGCAATCTTAAACATAAATAAAGATTATTTACATACAAAATTACATTATAAATAGTTTATAGAATATTTACATATTAAGAAAATTAGATTAATTATAATTACATTTACAAAATTTTAATTATTTTAAATAAGATATATACATGAAAAACAAAAAATAGTCATACAATTATATTTATAAAAATTAAAATTATGAAATAGAATTAGGGTTTGTTTTTAATTGCTTAGAAAAAATAAATTAGGGTTTGTCAAATATTAAGGTTTATTTTATTTACAAAAATTGATTTAACGAATATATACATATTATAGTCTAAATACATAATAAAAAAAACTAATTTTTGAATTAAAAGAAATAATTTTAGAATTTTAGAGAATATTGAATATATATATATATATATATATATATATATATATATATATATATATATATATATATATTATCATGGAATTATTTAATTATATGTTTATATATGATTATTAATAAAATAATTAAACAAAATCAATTAATTAAAATAAGATAAAATAGAAAAAAGAAACAAAAAGATAGAAACTTACCTGGCTGGGCTTTGAACCCAGGAAGCCTAGCTTGTCAACACCCATGCCATACCACCAGGCCAGCCACGTGCGTGTGATAGTGAAGGGCCTCAAATTGGTTTTGTTCATTAACCTAAAAATCAGGAAAAAAAAACAATGAAAAAGCAAAAAGGCCTGGGGGAGAATCGACCCCAGGACCTCTCAAGCAAACGCATATGCACATTGCCATCCCAGCTAGGTGAGCGAATCTGATAACAAACCAACAACAATTGATAATATATTATATTCAGTGAATAAAAGAGAAAAACTCAAAAATATTGTCACAGCCAGGATTCGAACACAGGTCCTATAGCCACACACATGCGCTTCCTTCCACTGGGACAAGCTGTACGCTTGTGAAATAAAATAGAAAGTAATTCATAAAATATTAAAACAAAATTCAAATTCTGGAAAACGCGCGCGCTGGCTTCGTCTTCCTCAAATTTCCTGCGAAATCAGCTGCACTTTTTCTTACAAAGTTACCTGCGAATTTGGTTTTACAGGATTTCCTAGGTTCATGTCAACGAACATGATACTTGTACAGTTTTGTTAAATTGAAACCACCAATGTAATCACCACATCATTTACAGTGTTATCATGTGATCATAATTCATTTATATTTGTTAAATCATAAGATCCCAATTTGAGCTCCAAAACCCTAATAATGGCGTCTTAAGCTTTAGGCTCTAAACCTTCAATCAAATGGTCCAGAAAGTATCCCTAGGTCCTAACTAACACGAATCACACAACAAAATCAATTAATATTGGTTAGATATATGAAATCGAAAAAACACAATATTGAAGAACAAAATTGATTCGGTTAGCATGATATGGCATGGTTTTGATGCAATGGAAGATTGGTTTCGATTTTATGATGTCCAAGGATCATAGTTGTGTCCTTAGTTTACCTTCAAATGCCTTGGAATGTAGAAACCGAATTTGAATTTTTGCTTGAATTTTTAAAGTGTGAAACTTACTTTTGAGGCTGTGAAATCCGTGGCTTGTGCTAGGGTTTCACTATGTACTTATAGGATGATCAAATGAAGCTGAAAAACTAGGTCATTGTGTAGAAGATTTGATATGAAAAGATTCAAAAATATCATGCCTTAAAAATCAAATATTCTTGTATGAACACTTGCTATTTTTGGCTAATTCTCATGATTTTCTTTCCACTTCAATTCTAATCAAATTTATGATTTTCTAGAAGCTTGATCCAATTCAAATCTTACACTTTCATATTTTATTTTTATTTAAAATGATTTTTAATGAATTAAATCAAAATAAATAAAAATAAAATAATAAAAAATCTGATTTTTATTGACTTGGGTCGTGCATGAAGTTATTGTATGGATTGGGTCATCATTTGGCAAGCCCATTTGGAAGAAATTGGTTTTAGACCTCCATTTTCATCATAAACCAACCCAAAATTTCCCAAATTTGCAAGGGCACATATCCTTCAATTTTAATGCTATGAGGGTGTTCTTGGACATTTTGGAAAGCTTGAAGAGTCCTCTAACCAACCCCACTGGTTTCATGTCCATATCATTTACCAATATCAAGTTATGCCCTTTTGAAGTTGTTGACTTTTTGTTGACTTTCAAAAGGACCTATAATGTCTTAGCTCATAACTTCCAAATGAATCACTTTTGGGCTTGGCTTGTGAGACACAAAGTTGTAGAGAATTAAATTTCCTTCAAAATGAGCTTTTAGTGGAGACTTGGTGATGAAGTATGTGAAAGTTATGGCTGGTCAAAGTTCAGTTGACTTTTACTAAGAAAACCCTAATTTAGAAACTCCTGATTCTTGATGATCTGAAATCTCCTTGATGAATCATGATCAACCCTTGATAAAATGATGAATTTTACTTCATATACTTGATGTTGGCAAAAAATCATGAAGTTTGACTTTGGTTTGACCACAGTTGACCTCAGTTTGACTTTTTGACTACTTTGACTGATTTTGACTTATCTGATCATCTGACTGAGCAAACTTCTGAGAAAAGTCTTGAAACTTGTCATGGGGGTTCTTACACACATATAAGATGTTATGAAGCTCACTTGAAGTCTTGGAAGTCCATTTAGCCTGATTAAAGTCAAAACCCTAGTTTTGGATGCACTGCTTAGGAGGTGCATTGTCTGAGGGAATTGTCAATTCTTCTGACTATTTGTGAACTTTGTGAACCTTGTGAACCATCATAAAATGTCTTGTGAACCTCATGGGAGGTATTGTGAACCTTGTGAACCTTGTGAACCTCATAAAGTGACTTCTAGACTTCATGAACCTTATGAAAGGTCTTGAAAACATTGTGAATCTTGTGAACCTTGTGAACCTTCTTAGCACACAAAGTCTTGTATTGTGAGGGAAAATTTTGGGGTGCAACAGCTGCCCCTGTTCAATTTTCTGAAACCTGAGGGGTTAGATTGATATATTTTCCAGTCGTGACCTGGAAGGTTGAAGGGGATTGAACACAAAAGCCCAAAAATTTGCACTCACCAGTGCATGGAGTGATACAGATGGCTAGTTGAATATGCTTGAGTGGGCTTAAAGATGCCATTTGGGGAAAAGCTCTTCAGATACATTTCTTGGAGGATAAAGCAGTCCAAAATATGGAGGTATAATGATAGTTTTCAGGAGGATAAAGCAATCCTGAGGTATAAAAAGCTGTCAGGAGGATAAAGCAATCCTGAGGAAATAATCTTTTAGGAGGATGAAGCAATCCTGAGATAATGGGAAGCTGTCAGGAGGATAAAGCAATCCTGAGGTGATAGTATGCTTTCAGGAGGATAGAGCACTTCTGATGAGATAATAAGCTTTCAGGAGGATAAAGCAGTCCTGAGATATTGATAATATGCTTTCAGGAGGATAGAGCAATCCTGAGGTAATGATGATAGCTATCAAGAGGATGAAGCAGCCCTGAGGTAATAATATGATTTCAGGAGGATAAAGCAATCCCGAAGTACAAGAAGCTGTCAGGAGGATAAAGCAATCCTGAGGTACAAGAAGTTGTCAGGAGGATAAAGCAATCCTGAGGTAATAATAAGCTGTCAGGAGGATAAAGCAATCCTGATGTACAAGAAGTTGTCAGGAGGATAAAGCAATCCTGAGGTAATAATAAGCTTTCAGGAGGATGAAGCAGTCCTGATGTAGTAGAAGTTTTCAGGAGGATGAAGCAGTCCTGATGTAGTAGAAGTTTTCAGGAGGATGAAGCAGTCCTGATGGATGATATGCTTTCAGGAGGATGAAGCAATCCTGAGGGACAAGAAGCCTTCAGGAGGATAAAGCAATCCTGAGGGAAGAAGCCTTCAGGAGGATAAAGCAATCCTGAGGGAAGATAACCTTCAGGAGGATAAAGCAGTCCTGATAATCACAAGTTTGTTTGCTGGAGAATTAACCTGAAAACAAGGTAGCATTCTGTATGATAACATTAGTTTATGCATTATGTATGCATGTATGATATGATGCACCTGAGTAATGTATTATGTATCTATGGATGTATATGTTATGGTATGATGTAAATGATGTATGTATGATATGATGCTGCTGGAAACGTCTGGATATCTTCGTATAACAACTGCTGGCCAGGGAAAATAAATCCTGATTCGTTGTTGAAGAATATGAGGAATTCGTTCCCGCCTTGTTTTGATAATATATTATACATAACCTCCCGTCTACTGGGGATAGCAAGGTATATATAACCTCCTGTCTGCTAGGGATAGCAAGGCATATATAACCTCCCGTCTGCTGGGGATAGCAAGGTATATATAACCTCCCGTCTGCTGGGGATAGTAAGATATACATAACCTTCGTCTTCGTTTGATAGTAGGGTAGATATAACATCCCGTCTTCGTTCGTCGTACCCTTATTGGAAAGTAAATTCTCGAATATCCGTATGAGGATAAAAAAGATGGATATAAATTCCAGGGGAGATGTGACTTTATGAAGATGAATTTGTCCTACTGAGGGTTTGTAACTGTCTTGTAAAGATGAACCGGTGAAGCTTCGTTGGAATCCTTCCCTCGTTCGTCCTTAGTAAATACTATTACTGCATTTTCATGCATTTCTGGTAAACATCAATCATATTAAGCATTTATGCATTTTTGGTAAACATCAATCATATTCAAAAGCATACATACATTCAAACACAACCAATGGACGTTTCGCTTATGTAAATAGGGTAAAAGTAAATCTGGATTCAAAAGATGGAATTTATTTATATCAAAAAGTGACCCATACACGGGTAATTTGTACAAGGAGACATAAATCCTAGTAAGAGGATTTTGTCATAAAATTTTACAAAACAAAGAAAGTCATCTATGTAGGAAACAATCCTATTGAGTTTCAATTCTACTATTGCCATTATCTTCAAGTATCTCATCTTCTGTTGTTGAGACGGAAACGATTGGATTGAGCTTTATCTGTTTGAGCTTGAATGAGTAGTACAACTGGTTGCAGTTTCATGGGTGATCCAAACGAGACATAGTCATACGCCTTAATCCCTACCTTTTGCCTGGATTGCCCTTTCAGGTTTTCAATCCACCGGGATACCCTTTTTTGCCCAAGCCGCCTTTTCAGGTTTTCGACTTGCCGGGTGTACATCTTTTTATATATATCCCTAATTTTTGCCCAAACCCTTTTGGTTTGCCGGGATGCCCTTATTTTTGCCTAGGCCTGTCAACCTAGCGGGTCTCTCTTTATGCATAGTATTTTTTAACTATGTCTGCGTTTACAGGCTGCGGGAAGTCTTCACCATCCATAGTAGTAAGTATCATGGCACCTCCTGAGAACACTGTCTTGACTACAAATGGTCCTTCATATGTTGGAGTCCATTTGCCCCTAGAATCACCTTGTGGTAATATGATACGCTTGATTACCAAGTCACCGGCCTGATATATCTTTGGCTTAACCTTCTTGTTAAAAGCTTTGATCATTCGTTTCTGGTACATCTGGCCATGACAAACTGCTGCTAGCCTCTTCTCATCAATCAAATTTATCTGGTCTAGTCGAGTCTGAATCCACTCATCTTCATCCAAGCCTGCATCCTTCATAATTCTTAAGGAGGGAATCTGAACTTCAATGGGCAGAACTGCTTCCATACCATAGACTAAGGAGAATGGGGTTGCCCCTGTTGAAGTACGTATTGTAGTGCGATAACCATGAAGAGCAAATGGTAACATCTCATGCCAATCCTTGTAAGTAACAGTCATCTTCTGTACAATCTTCTTAATGTTCTTATTAGCAGCTTCAACTGCCCCATTCATCTTGGGACGATACGGAGAAGAGTTATGATGTTTAATCTTGAACTGCGTGCAGAGATCAGTAATCATAGTGTTGTTCAGATTAGAGCCATTGTCAGTGATAATCCTTTCCGGGATGCCATACCTACATATGAGATTATTCTTAATGAATCGAGCCACAACATTCTTGGTAACAGATGCATATGAAGCTGCCTCCACCCACTTCGTGAAGTAATCAATAGCAACCAGGATGAAACGATGCTCGTTAGAAGCAGTAGGTTTGATTTCACCAATCATATCAATGCCCCACATGGCAAAGGGCCAAGGAGCAGTCAACACATTCAATGGTGATGGTGGTACATGGACTTTATCAGCATAAATTTGACACTTGTGACATATTCTGGAGTGTTGATAGCAATCAGCTTCCATGGTAGACCAATAGTAACCTGCTCTCAGTATCTTCTTTGCCATGGTATGTCCACTAGAATGAGTGCCAAAGATCCCATCATGCATATCTTCCATAATCTCAGTTGCTTCTTTCTTATCCACACAACGAAGCAAAGTTGAATCATGATTGCGCTTGTACAGAATACCATTACTCAAAAAGAACTTAGCAGAGAACCTTCTCAGAAACTTCTTATCTTTGACAGATGCCCCTTCAGGGAACTCCTGAGCTTCAAGATATCTTTTCACTTCATAGAACCAAGGCTTTTCCTCTGCCCCTTCCGTATCAATTTCATTGCAGTATGCAGGCTTTTCAAATCTATCAATAGTAATCTTGGGAGCTTCATCATCCCAGCTGATCTCAAACATGGATGCCATGGTGGTCAATGCATCTGCCAACTGATTCTCTCTCCGTGGAATATGTCCAAAGGTAATCTCTTTAAAATGTGGGATCAAAGACAACACATGCTCTCTGTAAGGAATGAGGTTATCATGCTTGGTATCCCAATCTCCTTTGATTTGACTAACTACCAGGGTTGAATCTCCATACACATCAAGGAACTGAATCTTCATATCAATAGCAGCTTTAATACCCAGGATACATGCCTCATACTCAGCCATGTTATTGGTACAATAGAAACAAAGTCTGGCAGTAATTGGGGTATGACAACCTTCAGGGGAACTAATCACAACACCAACACCATTACCAAGTGCATTAGAGGCACCATCAAAAACCATAGTCCATCGGGATCCTTGTTCAGGTCCGTCATATTGTCCAGGTTCTTTGGTGATAATCATAATGTCTTCATCAGGGAACTCAAAACTCATTGACTGGTAATCATCTACTGCTTGATGAGCCAAATGATCTGCTACAACACTTCCTTTAATGGCCTTCTGAGTAGTATACTGTATGTCATATTCTGTCAAGATCATTTGCCATCTTGCAATTCTTCCGGAGAGAGCAGGTTTCTCAAAGATGTACTTGATTGGATCCATCTTCGAAATCAATAAGGTAGTATGAGTCAACATATACTGTCTTAGTCGGCGAGCAGCCCATGCCAAAGCGCAGCAAGTTTTCTCGAGCAGTGAGTATCTTGTTTCACAGTCGGTAAACTTTTTGCTAAAGTAGTATATTGCCTGCTCTTTTCGACCAGACTCGTCATGTTGCCCCAACACACACCCCATTGAGTTGTCTAACACTGTTAAGTACATAATTAAAGGTCTTCCATCAACTGGTGGCATCAAAATTGGAAGTTCTAGCAGATATCTCTTGATTTCATCAAAGGCTGTCTGGCACTCATCATTCCATTCCATCACCTGATCTTTCTTCAACAACTTGAAGATTGGCTCACAGATGGCAGTTAATTGGGAAATAAATCTTGCAATGTAGTTGAGTCGTCCCAAGAAACCTCTAACCTCCTTCTCAGTACGGGGAGCTGGCATCTCTCGTATAGCTTTCACTTTTGCAGGATCCACTTCAATACCTTTTCCACTGACTATGAAACCCAGGAGTTTACCAGATCTAACTCCAAAAGTACATTTGTTTGGATTTAATCTCAACTTGTATTTCTTCAACCTCTCAAACAATTTATGTAAATGATCAAGATGTTGTTCTTCATTCTGAGATCTGGCTATCATATCATCCACATATACCTCTATCTCATGATGAATCATATCATGAAACAAAGCCACCATAGCACGCTGATATGTTGCCCCTGCATTCTTCAAACCAAATGGCATCACCTTATAGCAAAAGGTGCCCCACTGTGTAACAAATGTTGTCTTCTCCATATCTTCAGGTGCCATCTTGATCTGATTGTAACCAGAGAAACCATCCATAAAAGAGAATACCTTATGCTGAGCAGTGTTGTCTACCAGAACATCAATATGAGGAAGTGGAAAGTCATCTTTGGGGCTGGCCTTGTTCAAATCCCTGTAGTCCACACACATACGTACCTTACCATCTTTCTTAGGAACTGGTACCACATTTGCAACCCACTGGGGATAAGAAGTTACTGCTAAGAACCCTGCATTGAACTGTTTCATTACCTCTGCTTTGATCTTTTCTGACATTTCAGGACGCATACGACGAACCTTCTGCTTCTTTGGACGACAATCTTCTTTTACTGGTAAACGGTGAACCACAATGTCTGTATCCAACCCTGGCATATCTTCATAAGACCAAGCAAAGATCTCTGCGTAGTCACGTAACATCTGAATCAGCCTGCTCTTGACACTATCCTCTAAATCAGCCCCTATCTTGACCTCTTTCCTGTTTTCTTCAGTTCCCAGATTCACAACTTCGACTGGCTCTTCATGTGGCTGTATGGCTTTCTCTTCTTGTTGTAACAACCTAGCAAGCTCTACAGGTACTTCACAATCGTTCTCATTTCCGTCTTCATTTTGATAGATCGGATTCTCGAAATTATAACTGACAATAGTAGAACTGTTATCAACAGGATCCGGAGTGGATGAGGATCTGCATTTTAGTGATGTGGGTGTGTGTAAGAACACATAGCTGATAAAGCAAAAGTAAAAGAAAAGAAAGACAAGGAACACAATATTTACTAAAACGAAACGTCCACTGATTTTTATTGAATGAAGTATGCAAATGAAATGACAGCCCGTAACAAGCACACCATTGTGCCCCGGGTAAGGCACATGGCTTAAGAGTTCAATTGTTCAATAAATTACAAACTTAAAAAAAAGAACAACACAGTAATAGTATTTACTCCTGACTAAAGGAGATAGGGATAACATCTTCAGCTTTCCAATTATTGAGTCCAGCACCCACAGTAGGAAAAATCCAAGCATCCAGGTTGTAATCTTCATCATAGTCTCCCACAACATTGATCTGATCTTTCATAACCCCTTGATTGGTGATACGAACAACACGAGCACGACAAACAGCCTTCTGGGACTCTGCAGTGAAACCCAAACTAAACTTGTCAGATTTGTATGGAATATCAGGAAGCTGACCCCAAATAGTGCAACCACCTTCATCCACCACAGCTCTAGCATCATTGAGGGAGGCCATTGCCATTGTTGGAGGTACTCTGGTGACCACAGGAACTTTCTTCGCAACAGGAGGAGCTACATAATCATTAACAATCCAGGGAACCACTTCAAACGTCTGACACGGAGTTTCAATGTATTCACCTTCCATTTCCAGATACTTGAAAGTGTTTACATGGCTGACAAAGTATTCTTCTTCTCCATAGACGGTAACAACCTTTCCTTCCACCGAATATCTCAACTTTTGGTGTAATGTAGAGGTTACAGCACCTGCCCCATGGATCCAGGGACGACCAAGCAGACAAGAGTACGAAGGACGAATATCCATCACAAAAAATGTAGCAGTAAAAACCTGAGAGCCAACTTTGATTGGAAGATCAATTTCCCCATGCACTACTCTTCTAGAACCATCAAAAGCCTTCACCACAATATTACTGGGCTTCAGCACAACATCTTCAGGACTCAGCTTATTCAGGACTTCCTTGGGCAACACATTCAGAGAGGAACCATTGTCTATCAATACATGTGACAGGGTAGTGCCCTGGCATTCAATTGAGATATGCAGAGCCCTGTTATGATCCCTCTTGGCAGGGGTCAAATCAGCATCAGAAAATCCTAACCCATTATCATAGGTCAGGTGGGCAACACAATTCTCAAACTGGTCAACAGAAATTGCATTGGGTACATGAGCAGTCTTCAGAAACTTGATCAAAGCTTTTGCATGAGCTTCAGAACATAACAACAAGGACAACATAGAAATCTTAGAGGGAGTATGCCCCAACTGATCAACAATGTCATAATCACTCTTGTGAATGATTTTCAATACATCCTCCATCTGCTTAGAGAGGTCATCAGCAGCTGTCGCATCAGCAGGTATAGGCTCGATAACAGGACCTTTGCCCCGAGCATCAGTGGTGGAAGTAGCAGTAGGAGTAACTGCATTCTTGGAAATAACTGGTGGAGAAAACACTCTTCCGCTTCGTGTGATCTTACTAGATCCAGCAATATTGTCAACATCAACAGGCACATCAGCTAAGGGCTCCTGCTTAACACCATGGATGTAAACATCAGATCCATAATGCCAAGGCACAGCTTTATCAGACGTATAAGGAATAGGACCAGGAGTGGTAATGACCATAGGAGCCACTCTGGCTTCAGCAACAACTTTCACAGGACCTTCAGCAGTAATCCTGATTGGACCTTGATGGGTGATTTTAATAGGTCCCTTTGAAGTGATTCTCACCGGCACTTTGTCAACCATATCAACCTCTTCAGTCTTTTTACCTTGCGTAATATGATCTACCATACTTTCCACGGAAGGTGGTCTCCTTTAGAACACTATGGTGTAATTATTCATGAGACGTTGAATCCGTCCTTCAACCTCCAACACAATCTTCACGACAACCCGGAAAGAACCCAGCTTGTACTAACTTCTTTCTGATGACAGACAATGGTGTGGTCAACTCCGCAACTGAATGGATATGTAGATCTTCATCAATGGCATTGACAATCTTCTCGTGATTTGGCATGGGAGCAGTAATCACATTTGGAGTACCCGGAGGGTCAAACTCAATTTCTCCAGTTTCAATCATGTCTTGAATTTTGTTCTTCAAGACCCAGCAGTTATTAGTATCATGTCCCTGACAGTTTGAATGGTATGCACACCGTGCATTGGGATTATACCTGGGAGAGGTAACATTAGGATTCTGAGGAGCCTCTTTCAAAGTAATAAGTTCAGCCTTCAACAAGTGTTGCAATGCCTGAGCCATTGACATGTTGATCTTCGTGAACTGCCTTCTAGCCCTCTGTTGGTTGCCCTGTGGCTGCTCTGTTGTTGCAGGAGTTGGATTTGAAATATGAACTGCGCTTACAGACTGATGCCTTCTATTACGATCAGGTTGACCATAAAAAGCATTGGATTCTTTCTTCCCAGTGGGAGGCTTCTTTGCAGCACCTGATGAAGAAGTACCCACTTGGATCTTGCCCTTCTTTATACCATTCTCCACTCGCTCTCCTGTCATGATCAACTCAGTGAAGCCAGATGATGAGCTTCCAATGAGATGACTGTAAAATGGACCATTCAGCGTACACATGAACATATCAACAAATTCCCTGTCAGTCAAAGGGGGTTGAACTCTTCCAGCTAAGTCTCTCCACTTCTGAGCATACTCCTTAAAACTTTCTTTGGCACCCATGGACATGCTTTGCAGCTGCATGCGAGTGGGGGCTAAATCAGCATTGTATTGATACTGCTTATAGAAAGCTTCAGCAAGATCATTCCAGTCTCTGATGTTGACACTCTCCAATTGATAATACCACTCCAACTGAGCTCCAGATAAGCTCTCTTGAAAAAAATGGATCCACAATTTCTTATCAGCAGTGTGAGGTTGAATTCTTCTGACATAAGACCTCAGATGCAACTTGGGACAAGAGACCCCATCATAAACAACAAAGGTAGGAACCTTGAAACCAATGGGTATGACTACCCCAGATATCAGGCTCAAATCTTCAAAATCCAGCCCAGAAGACTTCTGCAACTCCATGGCATCCATCATATCCACCAGCATCTTGAATTTGTCTTCATTAGGCTCATGGTAGTAATTAGCCTCAGAATCAGAGTCCCCCATAGTGTTGTGAAGACTGCCTCCCTCTTTTTCAGATTCTTCAGATTCATAGTCTTCAACTGGTTCTTTGGTCTTGGCAAGACCTTTGAACCTTCTTCCCATGTTAATCAGGCCACCTGACCTCTTAGTCTTCTTAGTCTTCTTGGCCAGCAGTGCCTTCAATTCATCCTGCCCCTTGGACAGGTTCAAGATCAGCTCTTGGAACTGTGCATTTTGTGCCTGGAGATCCTTAACTGATTGTTCAAGAGCCATTGCTGAAATAAACAGCGAGAAGATGAGAAACCTGTGCACAATTATAAACCTGTGATGCAATGAAATGATATGTGAATGTATATGCCATGTTTTCAAGGACCGCGGGATTTAAATTTGCTTAGACAAACAAGAAGGTAAACTTTTATTAGTGATAAATTTGTTTTGCCTCTTGGGCTTACAAAAAAAATGAAATGAAATAAGTACAAAAGATGGGGTTTTAAGTCTTTCATGGACGTTTCCTCTTTGTGTTGAGGTATGAGTTGAGATTTCGTTCCTCGTGAAGTTGCTTTGTTAGTTCTAGGATTCTTTCTTGGCTTGCTTTGTAATGAGCCTCAAAAGTATCTCTTTGCTCCTTCAACTGGATCCAGGATCTCTGTAAGTCTTCCATGTCAATAGGCATGTCTGGGTGAAGGATGGTATAAGCAGTATCTCCTTCAGCAACAGGTTCCATGGTAACTGGCAGGATAGCAGGATATGGCATCATGAGAGTCTGAGCACGAGATCGCACCCATCTGAGATAAGCCTCCATAGGAATAGTGTACTTAGGCTCCAGTGTCTTGCTGTCAACCCTGTTTACTTTTCCCCAGGCTCGTATGAATCTCTGACGGTAACCTTGAAGATCGTTGTCGTAGTCAAACACAATGCCCTGGATTAACATGTTATGTGGACCATCACTCCGAGCGTAGCCAAACTTTCGTAAAGCTAGAGAGGGGTTGTAGGTGATGCCTCCTCTTATGCCTAGAAGTGGCACATTAGGAAACTCCCCACAACGGTCAATGATAGTGACATTCTCCATAGATCTGGAGCACCAATGGATATCTGAATGCGAGAGTGACATGATCCTCTTGGACCACCTGAACCCTTGCTCATTCTCCATTACTGAGCGAGGAAGGTGAGAAATAAACCACCTAGACAGCAAAGGTATGCAGCACATCAAAGTTCCCCTTGCCTTTGTAGTACGAGTATGGAGAGAATGTAGGATGTCTCCAAGCAATGTAGGCACTGGATTGTGACTCAGGAATATGTTGATGGCATGAACGTCTATGAACTGATCTGGATTGGGGAACAATACTAAGCCATAAATTAGCAAGGCTAAGATCTCCTCAAAAGCATCATAGCTCATGGCCTTCTAGAACATTTGAGCCTTCTCTATCAACACCTTGGCAAGAATACCCTTAACTCCGCTTCTCGTTTCTAGAACAATGTCAGACTTCTTCAGATGTAGAGCTGCAGCAATAACCTCTGGTTTAAGCTCCTTCTCCAAACCTGTGAAGGGTCTTTGATCAAGAACAGGTATACCCAGAAGTTTAGAGAACTCCTCCATGGTTGGAACCAGCTGATAGTCAGGGAATGTAAAGCAATGGTGCTTAGGGTCAAAGAACTGAAACAGCACACTCATCATGTCTTCATTGAACCCTGAAGTGACTAGATCCAATAGGTGACCATGTCTCTTGTTGAACTGGGAATGATCAGACACTTGAGAAACCAACTTTTTAAGCTTAGGAGGTATCCCTACAAAGTTGATCCTGATAGTGTTTCTACGAGCAGAAGCCATGACCTGCAACAAAGAACAAAGATAAATCCTTTGGTCCTTGAAATGGTTAGTGAAAATGTTATGCTTATGATGCATGATGATGTCATGATGTTATGTTTAATCACAAACATGTGGCACACACAAACAAGTCACACCATAGTCCTAGGTTTAAAGGCTTGCATGAGGTTTAAAGGTAAGTACCCTCCCCTGAAGTTAGATGGTTCATCCTGTCCTACAAAAGTAACCAGGTTCTAAGGGATCTCAATATCATTGATCCTTCACAAGGGTGGTTGTTCAGTAGGCAACTTACTTGCCAACCAAAACCCTCCAAGTTTAGAATCTCAATGAGTGTAGTATCGAGTGTCAACCAACTTCAGTCTGCACCAAAGCCGGTTACCTCACTACTTTCTAAAGGCCAAGATGGGATAACTAGGGTTCTAAAAGTTAGTTAGTGCATTGACAACATGTGGCAGCCTCATATTATCCTCAACTTGACTTAAGGAACATAAGCACCAACCAAGAAGTCACACTAACTATGGCCACCAGATCAACCATATCGATATACGTCGTACAATTTCCTTGGTCTATTGCCATTTACCTAAGGTACACTAGATCCGGGTTAGGATCTTTCACACATAAGAGCACCCCAACAAAATAATATAAAGCAAACAAGGCAAACGATTTAAAGTGATCTAATTCCTAAGGGTACCCCTCTTTTATTAAATCCCCAGCAGAGTCGCCAGTTCTGTAACACGGTGGGAGAACTGACTTTAGTTATGTTGCGGATAGCAAGAGTCGCCACCGACTTTTATTTTATCCAAAGGAAAGGCATAAAAGAACAGGAAAGACTTTTTAAAAGATTTTTGGGTCCGGGGGGTAGGTTATGTAAAGGGAAGGTGTTAGCACCCTTTACATCCATGGTTATCCATGGGCTCTTAGTTACTTAGCTCACTTTGAATTGTTTTTGAAAAGGTGAAGTGTGTGAATAGAAATTTTCATAAGAGTTTGATAATGATCCATGTACGGATGCGTTAAAAACTTGTGTTTGAAAATTGTTTGAAATTGTGAAGTATTTGAAATTTGTTTTGAAATAGTGAGCAAGTAACTATGAGGAACCTACCCTAAAGTTTAAGTCTTTCTGTTCTTTATCCTTTAAAGGGTAAGACTATCCCTATTATTAAGGAACAGGTAGTCATTACCTTGGATGTGAGGGACATATGAGGGACATCTGTTTAATGAAGGCAACTGTAGGGTGTATTAAGCATTTTGGAGGGACTGTCATCATTATTCGAAAGGGACAAGATCATATTGAAAGGCAACCATTAAGGGACTTGATCTTTGATTATGAAGGGACTAGATGACTTTTCTTTTAAGGGACTTTGCTTTATACACCCCACTTGACCTTATGATTAGGCAACATTGAGAGGCAACCCTAGAAAGTGAGATGGCGATCAAAGATCGACTTACGTGCGTGAGTGTTTAATTTTATATTTATCTTTTAATTTAAATTATCTAAATTCAATTTTAAATACAAATACATGTTACACTCCCTATTTTTACTAACCATAGCATGAAAAATAAATAATTTAAATATTTACGAAAATTACATCAAGGAGCAATTACACAATAAGTAAAGCAACTTAAATAAATAGCAAGAATAAATAAATAAGCAAAATATAAATAATAAGTAAAATAAATAAGCAATTTAATTGGGTTAGTAATAATTAAAAATAAATGGGGTTAGTGAAATAATAATAATAAGCATAATTAAAAAAAAAATAGATTCATAATAAACATGATTAGTAATAATAATAATAAATAAAAGATTATAATAAACAAAATTTTAATGGTTAAAAGAAATTATAAACAATCATGAACAAATTAAATAAATTATGAACATATTATGGAAAAAGTAAATTATAAAAAATTAAGTTAGCAATCTTAAACATAAATAAAGATTATTTACATACAAAATTACATTATAAATAGTTTATAGAATATTTACATATTAAGAAAATTAGATTAATTATAATTACATTTACAAAATTTTAATTATTTTAAATAAGATATATACATGAAAAACAAAAAATAGTCATACAATTATATTTATAAAAATTAAAATTATGAAATAGAATTAGGGTTTGTTTTTAATTGCTTAGAAAAAATAAATTAGGGTTTGTCAAATATTAAGGTTTATTTTATTTACAAAAATTGATTTAATGAATATATACATATTATAGTCTAAATACATAATTAAAAAAAACTAATTTTTGAATTAAAAGAAATAATTTTAGAATTTTAGAGAATATTGAATATATATATATATATATATATATATATATATATATATATATATATATATATATATATATATATATATATATATATATATTATCATGGAATTATTTAATTATATGTTTATATATGATTATTAATAAAATAATTAAACAAAATCAATTAATTAAAATAAGATAAAATAGAAAAAAGAAACAAAAAGATAGAAACTTACCTGGCTGGGCTTTGAACCCAGGAAGCCTAGCTTGTCAACACCCATGCCATACCACCAGGCCAGCCACGTGCGTGTGATAGTGAAGGGCCTCAAATTGGTTTTGTTCATTAACCTAAAAATCAGGAAAAAAAAACAATGAAAAAGCAAAAAGGCCTGGGGGAGAATCGACCCCAGGACCTCTCAAGCAAACGCATATGCACATTGCCATCCCAGCTAGGTGAGCGAATCTGATAACAAACCAACAACAATTGATAATATATTATATTCAGTGAATAAAAGAGAAAAACTCAAAAATATTGTCACAGCCAGGATTCGAACACAGGTCCTATAGCCACACACATGCGCTTCCTTCCACTGGGACAAGCTGTACGCTTGTGAAATAAAATAGAAAGTAATTCATAAAATATTAAAACAAAATTCAAATTCTGGAAAACGCGCGCGCTGGCTTCGTCTTCCTCAAATTTCCTGCGAAATCAGCTGCACTTTTTCTTACAAAGTTACCTGCGAATTTGGTTTTACAGGATTTCCTAGGTTCATGTCAACGAACATGATACTTGTACAGTTTTGTTAAATTGAAACCACCAATGTAATCACCACATCATTTACAGTGTTATCATGTGATCATAATTCATTTATATTTGTTAAATCATAAGATCCCAATTTGAGCTCCAAAACCCTAATAATGGCGTCTTAAGCTTTAGGCTCTAAACCTTCAATCAAATGGTCCAGAAAGTATCCCTAGGTCCTAACTAACACGAATCACACAACAAAATCAATTAATATTGGTTAGATATATGAAATCGAAAAAACACAATATTGAAGAACAAAATTTATTCGGTTAGCATGATATGGCATGGTTTTGATGCAATGGAAGATTGGTTTCGATTCTATGATGTCCAAGGATCATAGTTGTGTCCTTAGTTTACCTTCAAATGCCTTGGAATGTAGAAACCGAATTTGAATTTTTGCTTGAATTTTTGAAGTGTGAAACTTACTCTTGAGGCTGTGAAATTCGTGGCTTGTGCTAGGGTTTCACTATATACTTATAGGATGATCAAATGAAGCTGAAAAACTAGGTCATTGTGTAGAAGATTTGATATGAAAAGATTCAAAAATATCATGCCTTAAAAATCAAATATTCTTGTATGAACACTTGCTATTTTTGGCTAATTCTCATGATTTTCTTTCCACTTCAATTCTAATCAAATTTATGATTTTCTAGAAGCTTGATCCAATTCAAATCTTACACTTTCATATTTTATTTTTATTTAAAATGATTTTTAATGAATTAAATCAAAATAAATAAAAATAAAATAATAAAAAATCTGATTTTTATTGACTTGGGTCGTGCATAAAGTTATTGTATGGATTGGGTCATCATTTGGCAAGCCCATTTGGAAGAAATTGGTTTTAGACCTCCATTTTCATCATAAACCAACCCAAAATTTCCCAACTTTGCAAGGGCACATATCCTTCAATTTTAATGCTATGAGGGTGTTCTTGGACATTTTGGAAAGCTTGAAGAGTCCTCTAACCAACCCCACTGGTTTCATGTCCATATCATTTACCAATATCAAGTTATGCCCTTTTGAAGTTGTTGACTTTTTGTTGACTTTCAAAAGGACCTATAATGTCTTAGCTCATAACTTCCAAATGAATCACTTTTGGGCTTGGCTTGTGATACACAAAGTTGTAGAGAATTCAATTTCCTTCAAAATGAGCTTTTAGTGGAGACTTGGTGATGGAGTATGTGAAAGTTATGGTTGGTCAAAGTTCAGTTGAGTTTTACTGAGAAAACCCTAATTTAGAAACTCCTGATTCTTGATGATCTGAAATCTCCTTGATGAATCATGATCAACCTTTGATCAAATGATGAATTTTACTTCATATACTTGATGTTTGCAAAAAATCATGACGTTTGACTTTGGTTTGACCACAGTTGACCTCAGTTTGACTTTTTGACTACTTTGACTGATTTTGACTTATCTGATCATCTGACTGAGCAAACTTCTGAGAAAAGTCTTGAAACTTGTCATGGGGGTTCTTACACACATATAAGATGTTATGAAGCTCACTTGAAGTCTTGGAAGTCCATTTAGCCTGATTAAAGTCAAAACCCTAGTTTTGGATGCACTGCTTAGGAGGTGCATTGTCTGAGGGAATTGTCAATTCTTCTGACTATTTGTGAACTTTGTGAACCTTGTGAACCATCATAAAATGTCTTGTGAACCTCATGGGAGGTATTTTGAACCTTGTGAACCTCATAAAGTGACTTGTAGACTTCATGAACCTTATGAAAGGTCTTGAAAACATTGTGAATCTTGTGAACCTTGTGAACCTTCTTAGCACACAAAGTCTTGTATTGTGAGGGCAAATTTTGGGGTGCAACAGGGAGGAGAAAAATGAAAGAAAGATCACCCCCGTGAACCGAGGGAGCACAAGGATCCGATCGGGAGGTTCCACGACTACACACCTCTCACTGTGTCTAGGGAAAAGATTCTATCCGACTACGCTAACTCCGAATTTCGCCAAGCTAGGGTCAGATTCCCTAAACAGCTACCAAATAAACCAAACACGAACAAGACAAAGTATTACCGCTTTCATAAATCTCACGGGCACAACACCGAGGAGTGCATCCACCTGAAGGACGCCATCGAAATCCTCATCCGGGATGGTAATCTCAAACAGTTCACAAAGAATAAAGAGGCCCCCCGACAGGAAATGCAAGAGGCCTAAAAGGCTGAGAACGTCGTTCCACCGGCCGCAAAAACAAATCTTCAAGTCGCTCTCAGTATCACGCGACCTTGGGATTTCTATATCCCCTAGCCATATACCGGCCACAAGTACTTCGCCGCCTACAGCCCGTGGGATTCTTTCCCGTCAACAATGGTCATCTTTGGAGGGGGACCCAACAAGTTCATAGTGGGATCGGTAAAGCAACGATTTGACCAGTTAATCAACACTAGTTCCAACCAGAGTTCAACCCTTAACCCTCCTCGCGAAGGATTTGCTCCCATCTCTTTCTATAAAGAAGACCTCCTCATGGGAGCACCCAATGTCAGTATTCCCCTAGTAGTCCGCGCGCAGATAGCGAACTTCGACGTCTGGAGGATCCTAGTCGATCAGGGAAGTTTCATCGACATCATGTACTCTAAGATGTTCGCAACCCTTTAGCTAAATGAGAAACACCTAACGCCATACGTGAGCTAGGATCTCCAAGGGTTCAACGAGACTGTGTCTAGACCATGGGGTTACGTCGACCTGATTGTCACCTTCGGAGCAGGTGAAACAGCCAGATCCATCAAAGTGCAGTTCATCGTGATTGGATGCCCGTCCTTGTATCAATGCATCTTGGGACAACCTACCTTAGACGAGATCATCGTTGTACCTTCTACTTGCTCCTAAAGATGAAATATTATACGTCGTCAGTACAGGTGGCCACCCTTCACGGGGACATAGAAGTTGCTCGCAGATGCTACGAATCCGCATTCAAAGGTCTTAATACCATCATCGCCAAGCCAAAGCCAACCAAAGCCATCCTCCATTACATTTCTGAAGAACCAAAGGCACTACCTCGCGTAGACTCCATCGATCTAGATAGCAGGTTCACCAATGAAGAGGAACAAGCGTGGGTAGACGCGAATCTTTCTTCATCTACTCGCCACGTCCCCACCGGAGATTTCGAGTTGGTCGTATTATGAGAGGACCCTTAGAAAGGGGTCAAGATTGAGGTGTGTAACACGGTAGGAGAACTGACTTTAGTTAAATGTTGCGGATAGAAAGAGTCGCCACCGACTTTTATTTTATCCAAAAGGAAAGGACATAAAAGAACAGGAAAGACCTATTTTAAAAGACTTGAGTTCGGGGGGTAGGTTATATAAAGGGAAGGTGTTAGCACCCTTTATATCCATGGTTATCCATGGGCTCTTATTTACTTAGCTCACTTTGTTTGTTTGCAAGAGTGTAATGTGTGATTAGAAACTTTCTAAGTACTTTGTAATGATCCTCGTATGGATGTATACAAAGCCTTGTTTTTGAAAATTGTTTGAAAGGTGTGGTGTAAAGAGTATTTTTTGAAATGTGAGCAAGTAATTAAGAGAAACCTACCCTATATTAAGTCTTTACTGTTCTTATGTTCTTTCAATGGTAAGACTATCCCTATTATTAAGGAATATGTAGTCATTACCTTGGATGTGATAAGGGACATGTATAGGGACATCTGAATATAGGCAACTGTAAGGTGTCTTTAGCAATTCGTAGGGACTTATCATCTTTTATTCGAAGGGACAAGATCATTTATCGTAGGCAACCTCGAAGGGACTTGATCTTATAAACTTAAAGGGACTTGATGATATAAATGGAGGGACTTTGCTTAAGACACCTTACTTGACCTTAAAAATAGGCAACATGAGGGGTAACCCTAGAAAGTGTGAGATGGCGATCAAAGACCGACTTACGTGTGTGAGTGTTTATTTTCAAGTATTTATCTTATTTAATTAATTTTCTAAATCAATTTTTAATCACAAACATGTTATGCACACCCTATAGTTACTAGCCACACAGTTAATATATAAAAATTAAAGCAAGAATGTAAACCTAAACTATTACAAAGCTTTGGGATAGTTACAATATAATCGAGAAATATAAACAATGATAAATAATAATAAGCAATAATTTAAAAGGTTAGTAATAGTAATAATAATAATAATAAAAGGGGTTAGTAAAAATATAAAGAATATAAAATTCAAGAGAATATTATTTTTTAAGTTAAATAGACATTTGAAATTTTTTTAGAAGAAAATAGGATAATTATAATAATAATAAACAAAATATTAATTATTTACAAAGAATGATTAATTATTTAATTAAGTTAAATATTAAAGTTAAATAAAAATTAGGGTTAACAAAAATTTAGGGTTAGAAAATTAGGGTTCAGAAAATTAGGGTTTAGAAAATTAGGGTTTTATATATTTTAATAATTAATTAAACTTACTTCAATTATTTACATATTATAAATAATAAAATTATATACAAAATTATTTATAAAATATATTATGATTTTTATAAAAATATAATTTTGATTAATATTTTAAATAGAGTTTATTATGTTAATATAAAACAAATTACATAATTAAATAATATATAATTAAAATAATTAAGAAAAAAAAGTAAAACAAAGTTTAAAAAAAAATGGGGGAGGCCTGGATTTGAACCCAGGACCTCCCCTTTACCTAACTAAGGGTTTTCCACTGGGCTGCGCACGCAGCTGATGACATAGAACAAACAAACAACATTATATTATAAGGCAAATTGAATAGTTGAAATAATAATAAAAAGTGCTGAGGGCTAGACTTGAACCCACGCCCTCAGAATTATGCTTCACACACCTTTACCACTGAACCAGCAATGCACCTGTGATATATATATATATATATATATATATATATATATATATATATATATATATATATATATATATATATATATATATATATATATATATATATGAGACAAATAAAACAAAAATAAAGTTTTAAATTTGAATTTCTGATTCGCGCGCTGCCTCCTTCTTCTACCTCCAGACCTGTGATTTTACCTGCCAATTTTATTGCCAATTTTCCTGCGATTTAAACTTGTAGGAAAACCTATGTGCTCCAAACACATCGAATCATACCGAATCAAGCCACAATATTAGCACCAAACAATTACCCATGATTAACACAGTTCAATTATGTCATTTAAAAGTCTTTAAATTACTTAAATCGTAAAGCCCTAAAACTGAGTTTCAAACCCTAACAATGGCCGCGAGCGGATTAGGTCATGAAGCTTCAAGTTTTTTGCCCAGAAACACTCTATACATCATCACAATCAATAATATGAGGTTAGAAATCATTAACAAGATGCAAATAAACAGAATTGAAAAATCATAAATGCAAAGTTATTGGAACTCAGTTCATGCGTATGGGAGCGTTTTGAATGATGCAAATGATCAGGATAGCTTCAAGAAACATCAAGGATCATGTCTCCACCTTTAAAAGACCTTGATACTACCTGCAAGTAAGAATCCGATTTGGAGTTTTTTTTGAATTTTTTGAAATTTGGTTCTTGCTCTTAGAGGCTAATTTTTCGTGTCTTTGTGTTTGCTTCATGTTATACATATATAGTATGATCTAATTAGGTCAAAAAAAAACATCCTCCTTTGGACTTTTGGATCATTTGAGATTGAAAAAGATATGCTTCCAAATATTGAAAAAATCTTGATATATCCTTACTATTTTGGTTGATCTGATTCTCCATGATCTCAATCACTTTATATTGACCTTTATGACTTTCTAGAACCAAAATCCTATCAAATATTGAAATTTTTATATTTTATTTTGATTTAAAATGATTTTTAATGTATAAAATCATAATAAATAAAATAAAATGAATAAAAATTTGAATAAATGATTTTTAATTCGTGCATGATGTCATGGAAGTGTTTGGGTCACAAAAATGCAAGCCCATTTGGAGAAATTTGGTTCTAAGGCCCCATTTGCTTCATAAACCTCTCAAACATTTCTCAACTTTGAAAGGACACAAATCCCTCAATTTTAAGGCTATGGAGGTGTTCTTGGACTTTTTATAAATCTTAGAGAGTCCTCTAACCAACCTCTTTGGTCTCATGTCCATATCTTTTACCATTCTCAAGTTATGCTCTTTGGAAGATGTTGATTTTTTGTTGACTTTTAAAATGACCTATAATGTCTTAGCTCATACCTTCCAAATGAAGCATTTTTGGGCTTGTCTTGTGAGACACAAAGTTGTAGAGAATTAAATTTCCTTCAAAATGAGCTTTGAATGGAAAATATTTGATGAAGCATGTGAAAGTTATGGCTGGTCAAAGTTCAGTTGACTTTTCCTATGAAAACCCTAATTTAGAAACTCCTGATTCTTGATGATTTGAAATCTCCTTGATGAATCATGATCAACCCTTGATCAAATGATGAATTTTACTTCATATACTTGATGTTGGCAAAAAAATCATGAAATTTGACTTTGGTTTGACCACAGTTGACCTTAGTTTGACTTTTTAACTGCTTTGACTGATTTTAACCTATCTGATCATTTGACTGAGCAAACCTTTTGGGAAAGCCTTGAAACTTGACATAGGGATTCTTGAAGACATATAGGATGCTATGAAGCTCACTTGAAGCTTTGGAAGTCCATTTATCCTGATGGAAGTCAAAACCCTAGTTTAAGATGCATTGCTTAGGAGGATGCATTGTCTGAAGGAATTGTCAAACTTTCTGACTAAGTGTGAACCTTGTGAACCTCTTGAGATACCTTTTGAATCTTGTGAATCTTGTGAACCTCTTGGGATAACTTAGTACACAATGTCTTGTCTTGGTGAGGGCAAATTTTTGGGTGCAACAGGGCGGACCTTCCAGATCTCACGAGGAAGCAACTCAAAGCATGCCTCAGGGAGAATGTTGATCTATTCGCGTGGAGCACCACTGAGATGTCAGGCTTGAAACCATAAATAGTGTGCCGTCATTTGTCCATATATCCCTTCATCCAAGAAGTCACACAACAGAGGAGAAAGCAGTCCCAGGAAAAGATAGAAATCGTTGAGCAAGCTGTAAAAGACCTCCTAGAGGCACATTTTGTAACAGATGTCAGGTACACCACCTGGCTCTCAAATGTTGTATTAGTCAAAAAGAGCAATGGAAAATGGTGCATGTGCGTTGACTACACCGATCTAAACCGGGCTTTCTCGAAGGATGCCTACCATTGATAAGTTGGTCGATAACTCTGTAGGTTTTTAACTATTGTCATTCCTTGATGCCTACTCTGGGTACAATCAAATACCCATGGTCGTGACCGACAAAAAGTACACCGCCCTCATGACTGAATCAGGTAACTATTACTACAACGTAATGCCCTTTGACTTGAAGAACGTGTGTGCTACCTACCAACGAATGATGAACAAAGTTTTTCAAAATGAAATCGGAAACATGCTCGAATTTTGCATGGATGACATGATCATTAAATCCCATAAGGAAACCAATCATGCTCTCCACTTAAAGAAATTTTTTGACCAGGCACGAAAGTGCAAAATGCGATTCAACCCTGAAAAATGCACGTTAAGGGTACGAGCTGGTAAATTCCTCGGTTTCTACCTAATCGAAAGAGGGATAGAGAGCAACCCCGACAAGTGTCGGGCGTTCTCCGAAACTCCCACCCCAACTTCCAAAAAATCCATCCAATCGCTAAATGGGGTACTCGCCTCGTTATCCCGCTTTGTGGAAAAATCCGCCCAACATGCATTCCCCTTCTTCAAGCTCCTCCGCAAAGAGGTTGCCTTCGAGTGGACAGAAGAGTGCAAACAAGCTTTGACGCACCTCAAAAAGGCCTTGTCAGAACCCCCGGTCCTCTCCCGACCAGAGACGGAGGAGACCATGTTTTTATACCTGGTCGTCGCCAACGAAGCCTTAAGCGCTGCCCTCATACGAGAAATACCTAAGGGACAAAAACCAATATATTTCCCGAGCAAGGACCTACAAGGCCCCGAGCTTAGATACCAACAGATTGAAAAGGTTTCCCTAGCAATCCTCCACGCAGCAAGGAGACTTATGCTTTACTTCCTCGCTGTAACACCCCAAAATTTTCCCTCTTATTTAATATTATTAATTGGCTTTTGTTTCACATCCAGCTGCATTTTTTATTAGGTCATAACTTGTGCCCCGTACACTGCGTATAGGTCATTAATTCTTTGCATTCATCATTTCATTGGTTCCTAAGACATATGATCTCAAATTATTATGGATCGGGCTTTCCTATTTACTTGGAGTTCTCTTTCATTCATGTCAAAGCAAGAGGTTGAGTTATGTTCATCCTAACCTCCACATCAAGGATTTATCAAGTACTTGTCCCAGGAATTTACAAGAGATAATAAGTGATTAGGGTTTCATCAAGGTTTACTCGAAACTAACCAGAAATCACGATTGGGTTAGATTTCGACATTTCGAATCATTTCTTCATTTAGTACATATTTCAAGAAGGTTTAAGGGTTTCCTATTCTTGTTTGAGCTCATTGACGTTTTCATTAAGTAAGGATCATGTTGTAACGTTCAATGGTTCTCCAAGACATTATTATCAGGCTATCCGGAATATCTTTGTGGCAATGGATTAATTGTACTCATGACATTGTTACCTTTTTTTCTTTACTTGTGATATCAATCATTTGTGAGGGAAACAATGAAGCCAAGATTGTCATGAAGAATGCAATTTGTTTTCATTGGCAAAGGAGAATTTTGGTGGATGCTCACTCAAGTGTTTGGTTAAGGTTTTTCCAATCTTCAGACGTCTATTTACCAATCAAAGTCATTTCTATCCATTTTTAGTCAACTAGTCCAAACATTTGTTTACCTATTAATCTTTATTACCAAGAAATATAGGAATTATTCCTTCTTTATGGCTCAGTTCTTTGTAGGCCCATCAACAATAATACATTGGCATTTCTTTGGAATTCATGAATTATTGCAAGGATTAATTTAGAAGAGATCATGTATATGTGATACACGCTCAGGTGTTGTTAAACTATGCTCAAAAGTCTTTGGATTCAGTTATAAAGGAAAGATGGTTCGAACTCTTTTGCCGACATTACAACCGATAAGTTTCCTTCACCCTATGTCGATTTATCTCAAATCATTGTACTCTGCAAATCAAGGGGATTTGATGAAAGAGAAATGGTCACTCTTTTAGGTGCCCACAACATTGGTGTAATCCACTGCAATTTATTCAAAGAAAAAAAAACATATCTATAACTTCAGCGGAACTAACAAATTGGGACACTGAATTTCTAAATGTACTGAAACTGATGCGTTTCCCACTCCAGCATCAGCATATACTTCTCATAGTTCACTTTCTTCTTTACTTAAAGAGCAAATGAAAACAACCTTCATACAAAATTCAGAATGCATAACTCTCCAACAAAACCTGTATGCGTCATCACCTTCGTTAATAACATAGGAGAGGGCTCGGCTTGAGGAGCGGAAAGAGCTGCCGCTGCAACTCGTGTGCAAGCCGAGTTTGATGTCGAGACAGATCAAGGAAAGGGCATGAAATAATTCCAAAAAAAAAGAGAAGAAGAAGAAACAATTATATTATAACAAAAATTTAGAGATTGATAACAAAAAGAAAGATTTAGAATGAGAATAGAGGTCCATACACAGTTTCAGTTACCAAGATAATTAACAACAAAAAAAACTTCTAACAATCCTAACCGAATTCCTAACTGAAATTTCAACTAAAATTCCTATTCAATCCCTTCAATTCAACTCCTATAAATGTTGCTGTAGAATTCAGGGAGAGGGGGAATCATTCTTCTCACTCTTTTCATCAGGATCCTAATTTCATTCTTCAACCTCATCTTTCCGCAACTTCACTCTTCCCCATTCACTCTTCTCCACTGAATTTTTTCTGCAACAACCTTTATTCCTCTTTATCACCTTCTTCACCCTTCTACAATGTCTCTTCAATCTACAATCTTCTTCAATCATCACCACTCTCATAAGCCGAATCCTTCACCTCCATGAACCTGCAAAATCGATCAACAACAGGCATCAATAACAGTTGTAGTAGAAACTTCATTGATTCACACAAACAACGATCAAGAAGAACAAGCCTTCATCAACTTATTCAATATTGCTGCTTCGTCTTTAATCATCCTTGGCCATCGCCATCTGCGAAAAAGCCACGAACCATGAATAAGAACACATCAAACGCAGGTTACAGGGAAGAGGAAAAAAATCAAGAACTACACGAGTCAATGAATTCATCATCCACACCTTGTAGATTCATCAACATAACACAAGGTGAATCAATGGTGATTCACAACAGCGATTGAATCACGAGAAACTCAAGAAGAAGAAAGAGCAGTTTCAGAATGGAAAAGTAGAAGGAATGTGTGTCGAAGCCATTACCTCAAGAAACGCCGTGCTCGCAATAACCATCCCTATGCATCGTCATCATTGAATAAGTGAGACTCGTAGCTCTTTCATCAATCGGAATCGTGAGCAACATCACGGCGGCGTCAAAACAACGGACGCGTCTTCTTCATTGACATCATCGACGCGGTTTCGATTCACAAGGTACAAGTTTGCATCCCTCTTGTATGTTGCTATGCTGCTGATTGCTCTCGTTTGTGTTCATATTTCTAAGATTTCGTATCGGTTTAGAATGGAGGACGATTAGGTTGTTGTGGCGTTTCGTTGTTCGGATTTGTGTTAGGGATGTTGATTAGGTTATGGATTAGTGGTGAAATTTTGCAGTGGAATTTGGTGGTATCTTGGAGGAGCTGTGGTGTTGTTGGGAGAGGGAGGAGCTAGGGTTTGTGTGGGTTGAGAAGATGAAGTGATTGGGAGAAGGAAGGATATAACGTACTTGGTGAGAGATGAGGTTAAAATCTGGTTTTAATTATTTTGTTTTAAGTTATAAGTTGATTACTGAGTGATTTAGGCTATGGATTAAGGATAATAAAATCATAAAGAGTCTTAAAACCTAATAAGTGTCACCGTTAGAATTTCAAAACTCATTTAATGCCCCACCATTACAACTAATTAGGAGATAAGGTTGCACAATCGGTCCACACCGGTGGTGACACTTGTCACCGTCCGGTAGGTTTTCCTCACCTGGATTCTATGCGTACTCACACAACATACATATCTTGTTCCTTCACTTCCCTGCCATTTGATGATCATACATGTTCAACCCTTTGATCGTACGCTCCATATGAGGTCAAAGGTGTTAACCCGCGTCCTCACCATAGACACTTTCAGCTTCTTGCGTTTGGGCCTAGTACTCCTTTCTATCCGCACCCCATTTCTAGCCTTATTCTTTATTTTAACTGCAAATTTACTTTACCAACACCCCCTTTTCTATTTTCTTAGATTTTTTAATTTCTGTTTTATATAATTTTCAATTTAAATCCACAAAAAATATTAAAATGCATAATAAAATTCCACAAAAATTAAAATAGGTTTCTAATTCATTTTATAAATGTTCTACATTTTTACTTTCTGAATTTTGTCATTTTTCAATTTAATTTCGATTTTTTATTTAATTGCTTTTATATTGAATTCTCACATGAACACATAATTTTGTACATTTTATTTCTACCACTTCCTGTAATATTTTTGGCCCATTCTTTTTTCTATGATTAGAGGACAAATAATAGAACCTAAAATAATTTTTGGTATATTTTTTAGGCCATTTTATCCACTGTTTTGGTAGTGTGGTTTGTATAAAATTATGATTGAATCTTAGGTAGATTTAAGTGACCATTTGACATAGTTAGACTTTGAATTTTTAGGAGATTTTTTAACACAATATTATAGTCAAGTTAGAGACCCTAGGGAATTAATTTCATATTTTTTCCAGGACTTTTGATATTTTTGTTATCTTAATTCATTTCCATCATATTGTTGCATATGCATTTTCATTTCACTTACTAGCATTTTCATTTTGTGCAAGGTATTTTTCGAGGATTCGCGTATGGACTTGGATTATGGTTATTATGCCCCGATTATATTTTTGTGTTTTGTACTTTGTGATGTAATAGCTTAGAACTCTTATGCTTGTATAGTTCTTATAATTAGGATAGAAAAGATAAAACGAATCGCTAGAAAACCAAATCTCAAAAAAATAAAGAAATGCTCGATCCAACGTCGAGTAAATTTTCAAATAAATAAATAAAGTTTCATGTGACTTTAGGATTCCTCGATTACCATCGTTCCACTCCATTACAACCAAAAGCAAGCCTTGTATGTTGTACACCATAAGTCGTGCATCTTAGCACCACGCAATGGACCCACCCGATCCATCGTTTCATCCCATTTATGTTTCATACACGTTTTTACCCACCATGAATTAGGAGGATATTATTGTTCATTATTGCTTTTTGTACTCACATTTCTAGTTTAATATCCTTAGGTAGATTTAATATTTCAAACCTCACTAATCATAGGTCACCCTTAAACTCAACTAACTTAGGGTAAGTCTAGTTTCCCTTAGAGTTTTCCTTTGACAACTTGAGTCTCACTTCATCTTAAAGAAAAAATCAAAATACTTAATAAAAGAAAATATGCACAATACGCCATGAGCCTTAAGCTATACGGGAAATGACTAGTGGAGGTCTCCCCCACTCTTCTAGGATACTTTACAAACGTTCCATTGGGGGAAACCTTGGAAAGTATTCGCTCATGTATCATAGTCTTTAGTGTTGTACATACGACAAACACAAACTCAAAACACTTCTTCTAAAAGATAATAAACCAAGACATCGCGTCTTCTCTTCTCATCTCATACTCCTTGAGGACGAACATGACTTGCCTCGACAGTTCAAACAGCGACACGGTAAACACCCTCGAGTCAGAGCCGGTAACACCTGAGCTAGAGCTATGGCAACGTCATACTAAAAATCACAAACAAGTTCCCGCCTTAGTTAGACGAACTACGGCGACTCTGATCCTCATTTATCCCGATGAGGTACGTAGGCAGTGGGGTAGGGCCCATTCGAGCACAATCATTCTTTTTCCCTATATTTTCCCCCTTTCTTCTCATTGTTCTTTCCAAATACTGTCCGTATTCCACTTCCATGCTAGATAGCCATTCTTTTATTCAAACAGCATATTATTTTTTCACCCTTTGAAACAGATTAACAAACGTGGATCCCATCAGGTACGGCGGACGGATTGGGGTGCTAATACCTTCTCAATTCGTAACCGACTTTTGGACCCAGATCTTTGGTTCGCAAGGCCTCATCCTTTTCCTTCTTCCTTAGGGTTGTGGAACATTACCTTTCCCATTCCTTCGGGATAAAAATGTCTGGCTGGCGACTCTAACCTTTCCGCGCCACTTTCGCGTTTGTACTAGGATGAAAATCCCGGGAGCGACACTCGCTTACACAATCGTAGTACGTACTGACCAACCCATCAGACAACTCCTCGGTCGGCCCGATATGGCTGAACGAGTGCTCAAATAGTCATTGGATCTGTCAGAGTCTGACATTCTTTATGAAGGCATAGCGGACATCAAAGCGCAAGCCCTTGTTCATTTCGTAGCCGAAATGACCATCCCAGAGAGACAGATCTGTGCGACCAAGAAATGTACCATCTTCGTGGATGGAGCATCGAACTCAATGGGAAGCGGTGCGGGGATTATTTTAGAAAAAGAGGAGGGAATCCTAATAGAAGTATCCCTCGCATTATATTTCCCCGCGTCTAATAACCAAGAAGAGTACAAAGCTTTCCTTGTTGGTTTAAGAGTCGACGACGATCTTGGAGCTTAAGAGATAACTATCTATACGGACTCTGAACTCGTGGCTTTGCAAGTTAAAGGAGAATATCAAGTCAAAAATGACAACTTGTCGGAATACTTGACCCTGTTCAAAGAGAAGATTGCAAAGTTTACATCCATGGAGGTCAAACATGTTCCCTGCGAACACAACGTACAAGCAGATGTGCTCTCAAAGCTTGCGAGCACAAAGAGAAAAGGCGAGAACAAATCTGTCATTCAAGAAATACTTCCTCGTCCCAACATTGAAAAATCATCCTCGACCATATACATAAACTTCATTGGCCAACTGTTGGATGACCCTAGTTTACAGATACTTGACCAGTGACGAATTGTCTGATGACCCAAAGGAAGCCAACATCAACAAGCGACGAGCCTGCTCGTATACCCTAGTCGAAGGAAAACTCAATCGTCGAGGATTCTCCATTCCCCTCCTCAAATGCGTCGAGGAAGAAGTGATTACACACATCCTACGCGAAATCCACGAAGAAATTAACGCCCAACACCTGGGTGGCAAATCCCTAGAAAGGAAAGCCCTCAGAGCAGACTATTATTGGCCTACCATGCAAAACAACGCCAAGGAACACGTAAAAAATGCGATAAATGCCAACGGCACGGGGGCATGCATCTGACACCACCAAACGAGATCAAGACAATGTCCTCCCCGTGGCCATTCGCATGGTGGGGCCTAGATATCCTCGGCCCATTCTTCGTCGGATCTAACCAGAACAAATATCTAATCGTCGGAGTGGATTATTTCACGAAATGGATTGAAACTGAACCTCTAGCCAAAATCACAGCCCTCAACATACTACGCTTCTTCAAACGTAACATCCTCGCTCGCTTCAGAATACCCCAGGTTATCGTTACTGACAACGACACCCAATTCACTGATAAAAACTTCCAAGAATTCGTGACCAACGTCAGAACTAAACAACACTTTGCTTCAGCCGAACACCCAAAAACCAACGGGAAAACTGAGGCAGCAAACAGAGTCATCTTGCAGGGACTTAAGCGAAGGCTGAATGAAATCAAGAAGCAGTGGGTCGAGGAGCTGAACAACATCTTGTGGGCATACCGCACCACGCCCCATTCTACTACCGGGGAAACCCCCTTCCAATTAGCGTACGGGACGGAGGTTGTCATCCCCATAGAAATGCATGTACCTTCCAGGCGAACGAAAGCCTTGGTAGACGAAGACACCAACTCATAAATGTTACGCGAATAGCTAAATTTGGTAGCGGAGGTTCGGTTAGGAGCAGCCCTACGCGAAGCATCGCTCAAACAAAAAATAGCCATAAGGCGGGACTCTAAAGTCATCAAACGGGCATTCGAGGTCGGAAGCCTCGTCCTCAGGAGGAACCACAGAGACTCCAGATAAGGAAAATTAGCCTCAAATTGGGAAGGCCTATACCGCGTCCGAGCAAATATGGAGAACGGGGCATACTACTTAGAAAATCTAAATGCATAAGAACTTGCTCGTCCTTGGAACGCTAAGAAACTTAAACAATATTACAGTTAAGGCGTCAGTCGACACAAATACTGACCTAACATGCATCTCAATGGGACTCTCCTCATGAATGAAGAAGATCACCATAACACGATGAGATCCTCAAACGAGTTTGTCGTCATCTTCGTACCATGACCACGCAGAACACCCAACTCATGATGGGACGTTCACGCTACGGGGCACAAATTAATACCATGATTCGGGCCTCACTCCCCCAGTCAAAAACACGTTGGCATCCTGCCCGGTTCCCTAAACCGACGGGAAAACAAAACGAGCACAATTTCCCAAACCTATAAACGTGACCCAAGTCCCACACGGGCACGCAAAAATAACATTTTTTACTTATATCAAGCGAACATCGAAATATCTGAACATCACGAAAATACTTAGTAAAAATATTAAATAAAGTATATCCCCCGACGGACATACGTGCATACACCGCAAGAAGTAAAGAAACAAGCACCAAGGTCGTGAAACGATTAAACTTAAAATATGCGGCCACGAGGACCGACTTGTTCTCATTTTACATAAAAGAGGGAACAAATTCCCCCGTCACAAATAAAGGCCATGACACGTAGGCCGGCAAACAAAACACAAAAACACATCAAAGCTTCACGAGTTGGCATTGGCATCGGGCTGGACATCCGCGGGGGTCCCGTGATCCTCATCCATGATAGTGTTGTCCTGCTCTGGCTGCTTGAGATAGTCTGGAATAAGAATCACGTTGTCCTTGGCCTTGTACAGGAAATAGATACCTTCCTCGTTGAAAGTCAACCCAGGTTTAACGATCTTCAGTTGGTCCACCGTATTTTGAAACTCCACCACCACCATTTCCTCGAGATCCACCTCCCCTTCCTCGATTTTGGAAATCAGCTCAGCTCGTGTTCTCAGAGACTTCAACTCTTAGGGCTTATCCGCAGCAAGGGTTATAACGGCTTTGAGATGAGAGATCTCCTTATTGGCCGACTTCTTCTCAACAGCTGAAGAATCCTCCAACTCTTTGATCTTCTTGGAGGCCTCCTTCAACAACTTTGAAGAAGACTTAGCCATGTCCTCGGAAACGGACAACTGAGCCTTTAAACGATTGAGTAGCTATCACCTTAGCTCCCCCGTCCTTGTCTAGGATCGCATGACCACATTCGTCAACGTGCATGGTCATGGTGATCTGAGAGACGTAATTCATGAAGGTTGCATAACTATTCTAGTCACCCTCACTCAACTTATAAGAGATGTCGAGGAACTCATATGTCCCACAGAGAAAATGGTCGGGCGACCAGGAAAAGTGAAATCTCAACAGCAAACGTGGCACATCTTTCCCATCCTTATCCAAAATTACGTTCCAATCATCGTCAGTGACCATCCCCTAAAACTTGCAAGAATTCACTGCACGCTCAGAAACTGGTTCGACTAGATAGAAACGATCTTTAAAATCTTTGATCGATTTAGAGTAGGCCTTGAAGATCTTCTTCTTCTGCTTCAAGGGGACCCAGCCAAATTTTCCTTGTACCACTTGTCGTTGGAGGTGAAAAATAGGGAAAGACAGAGGGAGCGTTGCCCCTATCTTCAGGTAACCTCACGTCATCACGAAGGACCGGATGAAGGCTAACGAGTTTGGCTGAAGCTAAAAAGGAGCGAGTTCCAGGTGTACGAAGACGGACTGCTGAAAATCCGAGAAGGGGAGTCTGAATTTGAACTCCTTGAATAAGATATCATACAAAGGAAACCTGTTGGGCCCGTATGAGCAGCAAATACGATTATCCTTTCCCGAAAACCTCACGACCCAGTCTTTAGGAGCCCCAACCTCAGGATTTGGGCCCTCCAAATCCTTAGAGTAAACATATGCGATGCTCACCGGCTCCTCGGTGGCCCATTCCTCAATTGGCGTATATTTATCCCCTTCATCACCCTCCTTGGAGCGTGCAGTGAATTCCAGTTGAAGCTCAACCGGAGCCACCGGGCGGAGTCGCGACGAACGATAAACCTAAAATCCTAAATGATGTCGCAGTCACGAAAATAACCATACAGAGGCAGAAACGTCGTACCAGAATCCTAAACATTTGAGACAAAGGTTCTATTGGTTCCAAACTTCATCCTAACCGCATGTAACTACTTTTTCTACTAGAATCGAAAGGATAATCAAACAAAAAATGACAAGACTTACAATTTTAAGAAGAGTTCTTGCATGCTCGGATGTTCTCCTCGGAAGCTGCGGTGGTTGACGGTGGTTGGCGGTCGAATTTGAGCACTTGATTACAACGAGCAGCAAAGCAAAGAGCGAAAAGTGTAAAACTGAAGCTCAAAACCCTATTTATAGCCTCCACTAGCACGTGCACGAGCACGTGAAACCTACTACCTATAAATAATGCACTCATTACTTAGGGACGACCGTAGAGTAACCATCATTACGCATTAAATGCCCATTGATCCCTAGGCACAAGCGTGACGCAACGTTTCAGCATAACGATTGGGCTCCTCGTACAAACGAACACATTGTAACGACCAAACGAACACGGGCTCAGCCACTCTAGGTCGGGAAATGACAACTTCTTTAGTTTCGACCTCACCCTGATCACAATCGGCCACCTTTAAGTCATCACTTATGTGACCATAAGCAACGACTTAGGGGGGCTCCTGTTCTAGATTGGGCCAACGACTAGGCGGAACACAATCCTCTCATGCTCATGAAACGGCTTAATAGCCCAAACATCAAAGGGACCCACCAGATTCCTTTCCGCTCACCGGCCAGGACTCGTCGACCATATCTGATCACGGTCGGTTCTATTATAACAAGATTTTGATTCTACTTCTCTTATATAGTTTTAATGATAACAATATTTCATAAGAACAAATTAAAGCACTAAAATCTTCTATATGTGTATGATAGAAGTTCTCAGGAAAAAGATATTTCTAAGGTTGATTAGCATCTTCTAAATAGTACTCAAGCCAATCACACCTTCTATAGAAGATCTGATGATAGAAAGAAGTTCTCACCAAATAAGCTTTTATTGATGCGCAATTTCAAACACACTCTGATGGGCATTTATAATATTCTGATTCTCATAATAAAGGATAATTAAAAGGGAATCAAGAATAACGGCTGGGAAAATAATCTTTATTTTTGGAAGGACTTTATGGCTATTAACAATCATCCAAATATGGCATCAGATGTTCCCAACGGATCTCCTATTCAAACGCCTATATAAAGGAGATATCTTGAAGAAATTGGAGCTCTTACACACACGCGCCTAAACTCTAATCAATTTCTTACTTTGTGCTTAAGTTCTATAAAAAATATCACCTAATGATAATAGCTTTATGAAGCATTGTTAGTTACAACATTTTGTAAACTCTTTGTGATTTCCTTGAGTGACTAGTGTAGTCAGTAGACTCAAGAAGACTTTGACTATAGGTCTTAGTGATTGTATTCATAATTTTTTAATAGGTGATTAAGACCTCGTTGAGAGAGGAAAAATAACCTTGGCGGGTGGACTGGATGTAGTTTGAGTTCAAACGAACCAGGATAAATCAAAGTGTCTTTTATAGTCATTGTTTTTTAAAACCCAATTCCAACCTCCCTTCCTTGTGTTTTTCGCTCCTTCAGATTCCCTCTTCTCGCTCTTGATATTTGTTCGACATAGGGAGAGATTACCCAGATTCGGCCAAGACGTTACTCGCTTGAATACTTATATGCTCGACACATCTTCATCGCGACCAGGGTTGCTCGTCTAACGGTCAGGTTCTGGAATCTACCTATTTTCGGGGGATCCGCGATCCAGACCTAAAAATAGGAACCGTTGGTCACGCGCTGGGGGCTCTCTATATAAACCCTCTCACTTGAGGGGGTCAGGTATCGAATATCATTCCCTATACACTTTTACTTATACTTGCTAACTCTTTTTCCCGTTTTGACTTTGGCATCAGAGTACCTTGCAGGTACCCCCCCGGTTCTCCTTAACATCCGAGTAGACTTCAAGATCCATGTCAGTGGTCATTGGAGGTTCTGATCATTGTTACGATCAATATTCTTAGACTAAACCACTTCCTATGTTAGTGCTTATTCATTAAACTTCAATGTATTTATTATAACACTAGTATAAATACAACTGGTGTGATCTAACTTAAAACATACATAATTTACATAATTCTATAATATATATTGTCCTGTTCAGGAACCAGAAATAGAGTGATAATCGGAAGTGATGGTGTAAGTGATCCTCCGACGTGGTGGAGAGGGTGAATTGAAAATATATATAAGCTTAAATAGTGTTTTCGTCCCTGTAAATTAGCGAGTTTTTGATTTTCGTCTCTATATCTTACTTTTTGCTTGCGGTTAAGTCCCTAAAGCCAAAATCCGCAGAAAAATATACAGGTTTTTTGCGGATTTTCCTGCACATTTTCCTGCAGATTTTGGTTTTAGGGACTAAAATGAATGCGAATGTGAAATATAGGGATGAAATTTAAAAAAAAAAAAACTTACAGTGACGAAAATACTATTTAAGTTCTATATATATTAAATAGTATCTAACTTAAGACACACATAATTTACATAATTCTATAATATATTGAAATTGTGATTGAAAAAATATATAGGCTTAAATAGTGTTTTTGTCCCTGTAAGTTAGCGAGTTTTTGGTTTTCGTCTCTATATCTTACTTTTTGCTTGCGGTTAAGTCCCTAAAGCCAAAATCCTCAGGAAAATATACAGGTTTTCTATGGATTTTCCTGCACATTTTGGTGTTAGGGACTAAAATGAACGCGAATGTGAAATATAGGGACAATATTCAAAAAAAAAACTTACAGTGACAAAAATACTATTTAAGTTCTATATATATATATATATATATATATATATATATATATATATATATATATATATATATATATAGAGAGAGAGAGAGAGAGAGAGAGAGAGAGAGATAACGAACTCGCTATTTATTAGGAGTGAATTGTAGAGGATCGTTGGATGAACTTGCAATTGAGATATTTGTTATCTCCATGAAGATAATTCTCGTGTACTAAGAATATTCTGGAAGAATTCCCTCATAATGGTCGGTCTTGGTCAATATGATCGGCCCAGAATAGTTGCCCTCAAGCTCGTGTCTATGCTAAGAAAGGTATGTGTTTGTTACTTCAACATTGGCCGGTTAGCACTCTCTCCTTTATGTCTTGAAGATCAAAAGAAAGTGTTTCAGTTCCATGGAGATTCGTTCATTTAATGTTCCATACTTCAAATGTCTTTTTGGAAGTCCTTCTTACAACTTTGGGGATCTGAAACACTCGAGTGTTACGTGCGGGTGATTTGACAAGTTTGATAGAGTCTTTTTACTTTTGCATGCTAGAATATAGTCCTCAAAGAGTCATAATTTCTTTCTTTGAGTCCTTTTCCCAGTTTAGTGGTTATCTTACTCTTTGTTGTTTCACTTTCTTGCATCTTAAAAGTTAGTGCATAATGGGTAAAAAAAGTGCTCACAAATCCCATAAGATCGCTCTATCTTCTTGGATGAATTATGTTTACTCTTCCATTGTTTCTGTTTTTGCTAGGAATGGTAGTCTTGACGGAGCTTTTCTTGAAGTTGGTCAATCATCTGACTGAGGCATTTTGACTCCACCAAGGATGAAAGAATATGTAGTAAGGATGGTGATTGTGCCATTCCTTTTTATGAGATCACTTTCTCGATTATGGTTCTTAGCATATCCTTCATTTCCTTTGAGATATAAGTCTTGAAGCATTTGGCAATGACACCTTCACAACTTCCTCCCGCAAGTTGGGCGTGCATGAAGACCTATTAGTATTGGTGCAAATATCAGAAAAGTAAAGCCTTTTATGATCATTTTCTTCCATCTCTTTAAATTCTGTAGTGTCCCCACGACACAAACATGGATTTGAGAATTAATTTCTTTGGAATTGATTGAGTGTGGATTTAGGCCTCTTCTTGAGTTACATCCTTTTGAAGACTAATTCTTTCTGGTCACCCCTATCATCCCAAAATCTCATGTTGCGGTTTGCGTCGTTGGGGATGAAATAGAGGGAAGATATGTTAAATTATTTCCCAATGAAATTCTGGTTATATAGATACTCCAATGTCATATCATAATATTAAGACAAATATTAGTGCACTTTAGTAGACATGAGAACTACACAGCTGATGTTTTGAAGTATTGCAACACAAATACCAATAGATATCAAGACAATATGTTAAGACATCTCAGTCAAGAACATACATACACAAACATGTAATTTGCATAATATAAAGAACACATAAATTATTGACCAATTCGGTGTTAACCAACCTACATCTGGGGGATACCAATCCAGGACGAAAACTTCACTATATCGTAGTATTATCACAAAGTTCAACTCCCTCGTTTATAACTTTGGATTCACTACCCTAATGAACATCTTTATCAAAGCTAAACTCAATAGTTTATAACTTTAATATGAAAGACCACTCACATCCTTCACAACCTGCGTTGCATCTGTCTTATGTCATCACATAACCTGTCACGATTTCTTGACCTACAAGTTATCTTGGACATGCTTAAAAGCATCATCCAAGAACAGTACAACACCGTTACCTAAAGGCTTCTGGTAGTGTACATGCACCTATGTCGTCCTCTCTGAATTCTATAATGCAGATTGGAACTACAACCCTAAGAGCCAACGACTCTCAAAACCTAAACCCTTATTTTTACAAAAGAGAACTAGGTTACAATTTTTACATAAGGCATAATCAACCATAGGTCTAAGTCTTCATATATATAGTCTTATGTCTTAGGTTTTCTATCTTTTCTCCTTGATCTAGTCTTTTAGGAGTGAAACAAATCCTGAAAAGATTTGTTACTGAATTAAATATGTTGAAGTAATAGCTCAGGATGTCCTATTAACATGATAGGACATCTTCTTCGAAATCTTTGACTTTTGCAGTTTTTCTTCACAATTATGTTTTACCAAAATTCTGTCAAACAATAGGAGCTTTTAATCTCCCCCTTTTAACAAATTTTGGCTAAAACCTTCTCCCTGAAATCTTCATGCATGTTGGTAAGTATGAGGAGGGATTTGAAGCATGATCCCCCTTAATCCTTTGTCTTCTTTGAAGAATAAATCTTCTTCTTCTAGGCATAAGAGAACCATTAATAAGAAGTGAAGTTCAAGTTCCTAACACATAGTATATAACAAATGTAACTCAGGTCACAAGACACAACCATCTTCACAACTCAGATCACAAGACACAGACATAGTATATAACAAATGTTACAAATAAATAATGAATTTCTTGATGCAATTAAGGAAGGTCAACAGCAAGATGTGAAATTGGTGGACTTAATGCCTACCGAAGGAAATGATCAAGGTGGTGATTTTAGTTTGGATAATAATGGTATTTTGAGATTTCGGGAGAGAATTTGTATACCCGATAGTGTTGAACTAAGGAAAGCAATTCTGGAAGAGAGTCATCGGAGTAGCTTAAGTATTCACCCGGGAGCTACGAAGATGTACCATGACTTGAGGAAATTATTTTGTTGGCACGGTATGAAACGAGATATTGCACAATTTGTTTATGCTTGTTTAGTATGTCAGAAATCAAAAGTGGAACATCATAAGCCTTCGGGGCTGATGCTACCTTTAGAGATCCCAGAGTGGAAGAGGGATAGTATTGTTATGGATTTTGTGACAGGTTTGCCGAATACTACGAGAGGACTGGATACTATTTGGGTAGTTGTGGACCGGTTGACTAAGTCCGCGCATTTTATTCCGATAAACATCAGTTACCCGTTAACTAAGTTGGCGAAGATTTATATCCGAGTTGTTGTGAAATTGCACGGTGTACCGTCAAGTATAGTATCAGATAGAGATCTGCGATTTACCTCTAAGTTTTGGAAAATTTTGCACGGGGCTTTGGGTTCTAAGTTGAAATTGAGTTCGGCTTATCACCCACAAACAGATGGACAATCCGAGAGGACTATTCAGTCATTAGAAGATTTGTTGAGAACTTGTGTGCTAGAAAAAGGTGGTGCGTGGGATACACATTTGGCACTGATTGAATTTACTTATAATAATAGCTATCATTCAAGTATTGGAATGGCGCCGTTTGAAGGTCTTTATGGTAGAAGATGTAGAACACCTCTGTGTTGGTATGAGACAGGTGAAAATGTTATGCTTGGGCCTGAGATTATTCAGCAGACTACTGAAACTATTCAGATGATCAAGGAGAAAATGAAAGCGTCTCAGAGTCGACAGAAAAGTTACCATGATAATAGAAGGAAAGACTTAGAGTTCAGTGAGGGTGACCATGTATTTTTGAGAGTCAACCCGATGACCGGTGTTGGACGTGCGTTGAAGTCTAAGAAGTTGGATCCTAAGTTTATTGGACCGTATCAGATTATGCAAAGAGTAGGCAAGGTTGCTTACAGGGTGGCATTACCGCCAGAACTTTCGAATTTGCACGAAGTGTTTCCTGTATCGCAACTCAGGAAATATGTGTCTGATCCGTCACATGTAATTCAGAGAGATGAAGTGCAAATCCGTGACAATCTTACGGTGGAGACTTTACCGTTGAGGATTGAAGATCGTAAGATGAAGCAACTTCGAGGAAAAGAGATACCTCTTGTGAGAGTAGCTTGGGGAGGAGCTGCTGGTGGAAGTGTTACCTGGGAACTGGAGAGCAGGATGCGGGAATCATATCCAAAGTTATTCCATTCAGGTACATTTTCGAGGACGAAAATAATTAAGTGGGGGAGAGTTGTAACGCCTTAATTTTTTATATTTTTTTTTGTGAAATAAATATTAATATTTTAATGGCATAATTGAATTAATTGGTGAAGAAAGTATTTTATGAGAATAATAATAATATAAGGTGTATTATTATAATGTTATTATTATTTAAATAAAATAAAATAAAAGGGTTAGTTAGAGGGTTAAGGGGCAAAGGTGGAATTGTTGTTTCATAAAAAGAGGAATTAGGGAAACAAACCTCATTCATCATATTTTGACGAAGAACAAAGAGGTCTGGAGAAAGAGGAGAAGAAAGGCAAGGTCAAGGATCGTAGATCACCAAGACCAAAAGTTGTGAAGGAAAGCTTCGATTTTAAGGTAAGGGGGGAGAAAAGAGTTTATAATTGGTGATAGGACATAAAAGGGTAATTGGGAGTTCTTTCCTCCCTTAGGTATATTAAGAGATTATGATAATAATGATTGAATTGATGCAATATTGTGAAATTGTTGATGAATATGATTATACGATGTATTTTGAAAATATATTTGGTGTTGTGTGTTTGGTATTGGGAAGAATGGCATATGAAGGTTATGGAGGATATGATGAACAGAGAAGAGGATTAAACCTCATTGATTCCCTAATTTGATCTAGGAAAGTTTATTAATAAAACTAGTTGATGTTATATGTATAAATGGATAATAAACATGTGAATTGGTTGGTTTTGAGTGCTAAATTCGACCTAGAATGATTGGGGTTCGTACAGGTGAGAAAGGAGGAAGATAATGGGAAAAACACAAAAATCAGAATTTGGGACTCAGGTGCCCTGACACGGGCCGTGTCCCATGACACGGGTGGCCGTGTCAAGCTTCGGGAAATGTGTTTTTTGATGATTTAGAGGGTCGTGTCCCAGGCCACCTGACACGGGTCGTGTCAGGGGACACGGGAGGCCGTGTCAGGCCCCTGTAAATGTAATTTTTCGTCCGTTTTAAGGTGGATTTGACTCATTCTTCTAATGTAGGATTATATTAGTGAAATAAGACTTTGAGGATGTTCTAATAGTGAATATAGGACTTGATGATTAGTCGCATAAGAAATCCTAAGTGCTTAATTGAATTATATGAATATGTAGATTGTTATAATTGTGAATAACATGAGATATGTGTATGCTTTGTGTGTGAATAAGATGCATTGATGGTTGGTCGATGAGATCATGATGATCGTAAAGCATGATGTGTTCATGTGTATTGTGATATGGTATGCGTTGTTGTGTCTGCATGCGCATACATTTGATGGAATAATCATGTCGTGGATGTGATTATTTGGGATTCGTTGAGAATCGTGGTTGTAGAGATGATCGTGTCTTGTTGGAGACGTTAACGATGCATTCAGGGTTCTATTTAATGAACCGTTATTGTGAGTCAGTACCGCATTTGCATTGTGCATTTTAGTCACATTGCATTATGATTGATTGAATAATATGATTGATAATTTTGTATGATTAGGGGTGAATTACTTCTTCATATATGTCGTATGTGTCGTTATATTATGAATCTATTTCTCACCCCTTTGTTTGTTTTGTTGCGTTTGTGCTTCTTCGGAAGTGCAAACAATTCAGGTACTTGAGAAGTACGTTGGTGTGATGTCCATGTCCTAGGAGCTCTGATATGTAACGGGAACGGGGATCTTTGTCCACATTTACTTTTATCGTTTAGAAAAACTTATCTTTATAATTAAACTTGAACTGAAGAACCTTTTTATGTGTGATTTGCTAAGCCTTTGAGTTATTGACGTTAAATATTTGGATTCCGCGGTTTTCTTTTATTAACGATTTTGATGAACGATGATGATGTAACATTTCACTTTGGACAAGTAACTCTGATTTTATTAAAGATTTATATAAATATTCGGTGGGAAAAGTGGGTGTTACAATTTACGCCTTAAAAATTCCTTTCTGGCTCAACAGCTAGCCATTGTACGAGCGCTGCCCTTGAGGTAGTTTCACAGTCGTTTGAGAATGCTTTGTAGTAAGTGGAGCATTTTCATTGTTATTTGGTTGTCTCGAGGGAGCAAATTCGGTCGGATCAAATGCTCAAAGATAGAGAGATGATTTCTTTGTGCAAGTAACTCTATCGGGATTTTTTATGGGTTTCATGTGTAGTTTTAATGTAATGGAAAAGTATATATGCATATATTGTTATTTTTGGAATGAAATGTTTTTTTACCCGTTTAAGGTGTGTTTGTAGGATCTCGAATGCATAACTCTGGATTTTTGTGTGAACAGATGAGGTCTTCCTTCGAAGTTTTATTGGACGTCACTAGGGTCGTTTCTGACCAAGGGTCGGTTCCTCTTTCCCCCACCAGATGAAAACTCAGTTCGGGGTACATGTGGCCAACCCACTACGAGCTCTAGAGTGGCTAGCTACCAGATGGGGGATGGACCATTATTGTTTGTGTTGGATTGATTGCTTCAGTCAGACTTGCAAAGCGTCTTCGACAATACTCCTGACTTTAGGTGGAAAGTGATTATTGTATTCGAGTGATTATTGAGGGTATAGCCAGAGCGACGTCATACTAGGTAGGGATCCTTGAGTCGCCCCTGTTTGAGACTCTAACAAATGTAACACTACATAAGTGATGGTGGACCCGAGCCTTCGGCGTGGTGGAAACGGGGACATGTAAGGTTAACACTCTAACACTCAAGTAATTATGTGAGAAAAAAAAGAATTGAAATTATGTTTAACAAAGAGAAGAAAGTGTTGTTAAAATGAAATTGAATATGGACAATCCCAAAAACATACTCATAACTTAGAAACAAAAAACTCGTGATAGTGTCTAAGATATTAAGCAAGTTTGTAATTTTCGATAAGACATTAACGAATCTAAGATCTAAAAGTAGTCGTTGTTGAAACTGTAAGATGAGCATCATTATGCTCATATGTATAGAGTGCTTAAAATTGTTAAAATTGTTCGATGTTGGTTTTGCATTTTTTGCCATTTTTGAAATGTGAAAAAGAGGATAATGTTATTTGATTTCTATAAATCTGTTATAATTTGTTGAAAGACAAAAAAAAAAAAATCCCACACGTGATTGTGAGTGATCACAATACTAAGAATCTTGAGAAAAAAATAAATCAATGTAAAGATAGAAAAAAGGTCAAATCTACATGAGTATTGAAACCCATGATAAAATGTGTGAAATGTGATGATCAAATTTTCTATATAGGAGTTATGTGTTGACTGTATCATTTAGTTAAGAAGTGTGTGCGTAAAATAATCAAATTTTCTTAAAATGTGTTGAAAATATAAAATTAGACAAGGTGGGGAAAATATAATTTGTGAATGGAATGATTAGATTAAACACCTAGCCAATAATACCACAACAAATCAGGTTTAAGACATGTTTGTTTTAATTTTTTTTTAAATGATTTTTAGTGTTACATATTATTGTTTTAAAAAATTTACATTTTTTTTTATAAAAACTTTAAATAAAAATTTGATTTGAATAATTATTCTTAAAATGTTATTTTATGTTTTTCATAGTTTTTATAATATTTTTAAAAAAAATCAGTTAACTTTAAACTATTTCAAATATTTTTTCATAAAAATAAATTTTGAAATATAACTTTTTGAAAAAAATTACAATTTTGACTATATTTTGATCTTTAATAATATATGTTTATATTAGGATATCAAATTAATCTTTTAATTTCAAAATTTATAACATTTAAATAAAACATTATTATAGAAATCATTTTGAAAAATAAAAAAAGAAATCTATTTTTTCAAATTAAAAAAAAAAACACCCATAATCTATAGATTGAAAAGAAATGGACAATATGATTGTATTGTGCACTCTTCACCAATTTTAAAACTGTTTGTTTGTATGCCTTAAAAGGATAACCATTTTTTAGTACCTTTGTGATCACAGTGATTGATTTGAGTTGATTGCAATTTTTTGAATAGCCTTTCGTAAATATTTTCAAGCATCCAAAATCAGTAGAAGTTATACATATAAATTGTTTATGGCAAGAGTGCATAAAACCATAAACAGGAAAATTTTACCATCTCAATGCACTTTTGTCTAGAGAAATAAATGAAGCAGGCATGCATACTAGGCATGTATACTGTCCAGTTACTTTTTAGTTGCCTCTGATGAAAAAAATTGTAGTCAACTAACGTGTGGAATTTCCTTCCAATTGAGTGACTATTTTTCTACTTAATATAGAAAAGGGAAGCAATGTTGATATTATAGAAAAGGAAAACCAATTTGGTCAAAAAGAAGTCATGTGTTATTATATACATACACAACCCAATCATTTTCACATAAATGAGTCCACAAATTTCTTGATAACTAAGAATCACTAATTTAAGGTTGAACATCAGTAAATTCTACAGCATGCAGAGGTCCAATAGTCACCCAAAGTGGCCTCTGAGAATCACCTAATGAAGAGAAGGTAGAAATTATAACATCAGTAGTTTAAAGGATATTATCAAGTTTGTTAAATAACAACATACCTTAAACCTTTGACTTTAGATGACCAATCTTTAGTCACTATCTTCCGGACCTGCCAATTAGCCAAACCACCATGTTTCATGTAAATCAAATTATCTCTATAATAACATGCAGTTAATCTCATTTAGAGGTAGTCATTATTAGTTGAAGAACAAATAGACTTAGCAACAGATTGAATGTCCATTATCATGAGCAATTAGTTTAAAGCCGAGAGCACGTTTTGATTCTGTTAGATATAATGTGGCTATATGAGAATCGTAATACAGCTTTTTTTTTAATGCAGACTTGATACAACTTTATGTATCAAAAACTATAATGGTGTCCAGCTCTATAAACTCAAGCAACATCTTTGCTTTACATGAATTTTTAGAAAACAAAAAGTAAACCAACAAACATAGAAGCATTTGCAGATGTTGATCAATGAAACACCATAAAAGAATTGAATGAAATATGTTAAATATGGTGAGGATGTTGAAAGTGTAGCATACCTCTAAGGGTAGTAGTAAAACCACATGTAGTTAAATGGTTCGCAAGTGTTTCTCCTAACTGCTTTTGCCAATTTGGTGGAGGTTTTTCTTCTGATAATAAAGGTGAAACTAGTGCTGTCTCTGATGCTAAATTCACAGTAGCAGATAACACCTGTGCCTGTCCAATGTCCATTAATAACATACATTTAGATTCCAGTGATAGCATTAAAAATCAATCATTTTATGCAGTAGTTTTAGTAAACAACAAACATAACAATATTTGTAACAAAATAACAAAGTAATATTAGTAGTTTTATAATTATGGTTTTTCTAATGTCTACAACTTTTAGTTTCAAAAAACTAGTAGCAAAACTCAAGCAATTCTCACACACTAATTGCATCGAAGAGAGATATTAAGACTTCGAATATGCGTTTCAACATATCAAAAGTCTCTAGTGTCTGGCTTTTACCAATAAAGTTGTACTAACGGATTTAAAGTGCTAATACGTACAACTTTGAGTAAACTGTCAAATTGGTCCCAAACTCTGATGGACACTCTAAAATAGATCTTGAGTAGAGTCGGCTTAAGATTTTGAAGGTCTTGCATAGATTAATTGCAGTTTAACCATGATAAAACTAATAGAGGTCCTATTTATAATCACGACTTAACCGTGAGAAATATTTTAGAAGATCCTATTTAACATCGACCGTAAAAAACATTTCACACCGACAACATATCAATTAGCCTCAAAACTATTTTGATAGTAAGTAGAAATAATATAAAGACTTCATTAATACTAAGTGGTTAAATATAAAGACCAACTTAACACTTTAATTTGACAGTGTTGGAGATTTGAATCCCCTACATCCCACTTATTCATATTTAATTATTCTAGACTCATTTTTCAATTTATTTCATGAATTAAACCATTGAAAAATGCATATGGAGTATAAATGATGTATAAAATAGAAAATATTAATGATACATACTTGAGTTTCTAGAATTTTCTTGACGCTAGAAGCACATCCCTCACACATCATTCCCTGCATAACAAATTCGAATTTCAATTCAATTTTCTTCATTCATGTCAAATTCAAAATATGATAGTAAAGAGAAAATGAGAGCACACACCCGAACATGGAGAACAATAGCATCGTCGTGGAGGCGGTCCCCGCCACTGGAAGGAGTTGAGCACCGTAATGGCCTAACAGAGCTGTGGCAGCGACCGCGGTGATTCAACTGCCGTTGGATGCCTCCGCCTTTCTGAAGATTCAGATTAAGAGGTTTGAAAAGCGCCATATGCTTCACAGCAGAAACCGTTGTTGCAGTTGGAATTTGGATTACAAGAATCGATGAAGAAGAATAAGATGACATGGTTGAAAATCAAATGAACTCCAATTCAATTCCAATTAATTAGGTTATATATATATATATATATATATATATATATATATATATATATATATATATATATATATAATTTTACACCATGAATCTATCCCAACCATTCATAATTATTATTTTAAATATAATTAAAATAAAGGTTAAATACTATTTCCCCCTGCCATACAAACGTCTTTCATTTTTTCCCCTTTAAGAAAAAAATTTTTGGTCCCCCCTCAACTTACTCAGATTCTGTTTTCCCCACCCCTATTGGTACATGTGGCGCATTTTTGTTGACTTGACATGCTGAGTGGGTTGTGTCTGTTGCCACGGTGGATTAAGCTTCATTTATTATAGAATCACAAATTTTTCAGCTCATTTCCCCCTAACAAAGTTAGGATTCTTAGAATCCCTAAAATAGAAACCCAGAATTGAACAAGCACGCGATGAAGACGAAGGCGAAGACGAAGACGAAGGTGCGGCATTCGAAGAGGCAGAAGCACGCGAGTAAGGGAAAATCATCTGAAGCTGATTCTTCACATCAATGTCAGAAATCCATTAATGAAGTGGAGGAAGGCGCAACAAGCAATGCGAGTAAGGGAAAGACGAATGAAACTAAACAGGTTTGTGTTATTCTTGTATTTTGCGTATTTAGCATTTGTTTGTTATGTTAAAAGTTATTTTTAATTTATTTCAAAACAATCAAGTGTTTGATGTTGTGTTCCACCACGGTGGTGAGTTCGTTGTTCTGAGTGATGGAGCTACCATCTATAAGGGAGGTGTTTCGACACTAGTTTCTGGGCTTCATATTGACATGTTTACAATGGAGAGTGTGCATAGGTTAGTGAGTTCTTGGGGGTATTTGGTAGGGACGTATAGGACTTGGACTAAGATTATAGAGATAGATGAATTTTTTTCTTTCAAATTAGAAGGGATGATGATTGTTATGATTTTGCTGCCTATGCTTGCGCCACCCAAGTAGAAGGGATGATGTTTATCGAGCATGGTGTGATTGACATATGAGAACCAGTTAGGACACCTAGGTGTGTAAATGAACAAGATAAGCTGGAGTTTTGTGAGGAGGAGGGTGTAGAAGGGTTGAATGATAGTGAAAATGAGCGTGCAACTGCATTGGTGGATGGTTTTGAAGAAATAGATGTAATTGTTCCTATAAGACAATCACTTATTGTTAGTGGCTTTATAAAAGGAGGGAAAAAGAAGGATTTGGAAGAGGGTGAGTATTTAAGTGATGAGCTTTTGAGCTCAGATCCTGATAACTCAGATGATGAGAAAGGGCCCAAATTTGAAAAGTATAGAAAAGAACATTTGAATAAAGACTTTAAGTTTGTGGGGGGGGTATGGAGTTCAATTCCCTAGACGACTTTAGGGAAGCAATACATGAATGGTCAGTTTTGAATGGTAGGAAAATTAATTTTGTAAAAAATGAATCTTATAGAGTAAGGGTGGAATGTAGGGCCAAGTGTGGGTTTTTAATGTTTTGCTCTAAAGTGGGCCACAAGCACACTTATGCTATAAAAACCATACAAAAGAAACACACATGCCCTAGGGTTTTGGATAACAAGTCGGCAAACTCAAGGTGGGTGGCCAAGATTGTATTGAAGAAGATGCAAACATCTCAAAATGTCAGGCTATGTGATATCATTCAGGATCTTAGGCAAAACTTTGTTGTTGGAATCACTGTGGCTAGGGCATGGAAGGCCAAACTAATTGCAAAGAAGATTTTGGAAGGAGATGCAGATAAACAATATTCAAACTTAAAGAGGTATGCAGCTGAACTACAAAGAGTAAATCCTGGTAATTCTTTGGCTATAACTGTTGATAGACCAACTCCATCACTCCAACCAAGATTTTCCAGTTTTTACTTTTGCCCAAAAAGCTAAGGGTTAGGGAGACTGGTGAAGATGGTGCTAGGAGAAGACTACCAGGTGTGTCTTACAGGTGTACAAAGTGTGACAAGTTTGGTCACAATTCTCAAACTTGTAAAAGCACTGGACAGGATCCTAATGGCTTGAAGAGAAAGGTATGTCTGTTGTATTTGAACTAGCTTCCATGACTGTTATAGTTGTTTGTTTTGAACTAGGGTACATGACTGTTATAGTTGGTTGGTTTGAACTAGGGTACATGACTGTTATAGTTGGTTGGTTTGAACTAGTGTACATAACTGTTATAGTGTACATGACTGTTATAGTTGGTTGGTTTGTTTTTTGGTTTGTTATAGTGTAAATGATTGTTAAAGTGTACATGACTTGTTTGGTTTGTTGTTTGTTATAGTGTACATGACTTGATTGGTTTGTTATAATGTAAATGATTGTTAAAGTGTACATGACTTGTTTGGTTTGTTATAGTGAACATGACTGTTATACTAATTAGGTCATATTTGTTTGGTTTGTAACATAAAATATTGAAGTTCATATTTGTTTGTTATAGTGTACATGACTTGTTTGGTTTGTTGTTTGTTATAGTGTACATGACTGTTATATTAATTTGGTTTGTTGGTTGTATACATGACTGTCATATTTGTTTGGTTTGTAACAGAAAAAATTGAAGGTCACCTCAACTGAATCACCAAATGAAGCAAGTCATCAAGAACAACAAGAACCAACACAGTCACAAGAAGTCCTACAACAATCAGCAACACAAGCACAAGGAGAACCAACACAGACAACCCAAGTCCTATAACAAGCATCAACACAAGCACAAGAACCAACAGAAACAACTGATTATTTTGGAGAAATTACTGATGAATTCATATCAAGTATGCCTGATGCTACTACAACTACATTTGATGTGAAGTCAGGCAACATGAGAAAAGAAGTGAACACAGTCAAGAAGAGGTCAAGTGAGAAGATCAGGCTGAAGTGGTTTCTAAAACCCATTATTGGGCCAGGTTCAACCACAGATCAACCAATAATTGTGGCAGAAGAAGATGAAGGAGGTTTAACACAACAAGGATCTACCATTATTCGTGCCAAGAAGAAAATGAAGAAATAGTTCAAGAATTATGTCTTTTATGTATTGTGTCATATATCAAGAATTATGTCTTGTTTGTTTTGTGTCATGTATGTTTTGTGGCTTATGCCAATTCCACTTATGCTTTGTGGCTTATGCTACGAATTTTGTCTTTATGTTTTGTGGCTTATGCCAATTCCACTTATGCTTATTACATTTCCACTTGTAATTGATATTCTCAGTTCTGCTATAATATTATTAGTTCCACATATGCATTGTAATTGAGTTTGTCAGTTCTGATATTTCAAATGCACTATAAAACTTTCTCTTCAAATGGATCAAATGATTGGAATGAGACACATAATGGATCAACTGATATTTCATAAACCTTTAAAGGTTACATCACACTTACATGTCAGAGCACTAAAACAAACCAAACCTACTAAAACAAACCAACAAATCTACCTTAAACTAAAACAACCTAATCTAGCTGAAAATGTTTCATCTGACAATTACAATAACTTATACACTAATGGAAACATAATGCAAGACAACATAAATGCAATCTTCCATTGTATATTTTTCCTCTTCAACTCATCTATCTTCATCTTTGCTTTTCCAATCTTCTTTTCTGTACCATCAATCTTAGCCATTAACACATCACAATTTTTGCAAACAACTTCAAGCTTGGACATTTCCATCAAGGACTGGGTAGCTAAGTCATCCCAGATGAAAAGATCACAACTATTCACTGCCTGCAAAAGCATTCACTTGTTACAACAACATCAACATTCATAAACTCAAAATAAAAAAATAAAAAAACCAAAATTCTTAACTACAACATCAAACAGTTGTTACCCCAGATTTTCGACATTTCCAGAATTTCCGGTTGCAATTTTGTACGGTTTTAGCAACAAACATCTTCATAGGTAGACGACATCCACAACACGAAACGATTGAATCTCTATGTGAATAGTGACTTACAAAACTGTAACTTGAATCCATTGCAAGCGACGAACACGAAAGCTGAAGAACAAACGATGAACACATTACCTGAAGAACTAACAAGGGAGAATGAAGAACAAACGAGGGAGAATGAAGAACAAGCTGAGGAACAAGCTGAAGATCACGAATGCAAACTCATTCTATGATAAACCTAAGTTTATCCACCGTGGCAACCCACTCAGCATGCCAAGTCAACAAAAATGCGCCACATGTGCCAATAGGGGTGGGGGAAAACATAATCTGAGTAAGTTCATGGGGGAACCAAAAAAAAATTTCTTAAGGGGGGGAAAATGAAACTCGTTTGTTTGGCAGGGGAAATAGTATTTAACCCTTAAAATAAAAGTCAAATAAAATTTTGGATCTGAAGGTTACCATTCATTAACAATGTAATGTAAAATTATCAGTGCATTCGAATTAAAATTTTTTTTCTTCTATTTTTTTTATTTCTCAAATAGTCAAGGGACAATATTTTATTGTCTTTTTGTAAACAACATAACATAGTAGTAATTATTCTTTTTAATTTTACAAATCAAACTATAAAATCTACTCTTGCATTTATTTAAATCTGCGTATTTTTGTTTATCTTTATTTGGTTTTTTTTCAATATAATAAATTTAGATAACGGTTTTCGGGTTTAGAAAATGAAAATATCAATTTCATATATGGGTGGTTTTAATTTTAGGCTTAATTCATCTTTTAGTCCCGTAATTTAATTTATTGTTTCAATTTAGATCCACAATTCTAAAATATTACAATGTAGTTCTTTAATCAACCTCCGTTAGAGTATTAAATCTTTTCTGTTAAATTCAAGTGAAAAAACGTTAAGAGGTGCTTATGTGGCATGACCCTAAACTGATGTGACTTTGTTTTAATATTTTGTTTTATTTTTAATTATAAGAATAATGTATGTGGCATCTCTTTCTCTCCTCCCTTCTCCAAAACCCTAGGAGCCACAAATTCTTCTTTTTATTCAACTAAAAATTTATTTTCCTTCACTCTCTTTTAATTCTCATCTCTATTAACTTATAAATTTTCCTCTTTCTCTCTTCCTTTCTCCAAATTCCCTTTCGATCTATTATTGTTGTTTCGAATATATCTTCATCCTCCGTTTTAACTCAAGTTCCGACTATGAAATCATATCCTGTTTTGCTCTTTCCTTCTACTCATCGTTATCACTAGATGAAGTTCAAGGTTGGTTTTATTTGATTTTCTTTTTACTTTTTTGTTTAATTTTTGTTCTGTTTTATTTTATTTTTTTTGTTCATCGTTTCTGTTTCGTTCTTTTTATTAATGGTTTCATTGTTTATGTTCTAGAAAAATTGGTTTAACTTGAAAATTAAAAATTCAGATTTGTGGAGATTTTGTTTGTTTTTCCTATTTGAATTGATTTTGTGATGTTCTGAAAAAGTTGAATCTAAGCATCCTCTTCTTGCAATTGTTTTAATAAAACTAAAAATTAAAAAATTTGAGAGTAAAATTCTATCAATTGATATCCCGTACCTTCAAGAGGCTACGGGGATTGGAGAGTTGAGAAAATTATAAAATTAAAAATCTGAAGAAAGTTGAGAAGTTAGGAATTAGAAAATTAGAAAATTAAAAAATTAGAAAATTAGTGTATTCTCGGTCCTAATAAAATTAAAAAAATTAGAAAATCTGATGTTCTAATAAAATTGTTTTTCTGATTTTTTTTAATTATTTTTCAGTTTTAAGTTTATGATGCTTTCAAGAGACTACAAAGTCTCCTCTTCCTGCTCCGGTGATTGAAAAGTGAAAACATACTGCAAGAGACTACAGAGCGCGTAAAGCTTGTGTTATATTAATAGAGACTACCATTCTATGCAAGATTTTTAACAAAGTGCTATGAAATTGTTATGAAATATAATGAAATTGTAGTTTGATTAATCTAAAATATTATGAAATGTTATGAAATTTATTAAAGGGTTTGATTAATCCAAAATGTTATGAAATTGTTACAAATGTGTAATTGTAGTTTTATTAACCTTTTCTGATTTGGTCTTTTAAATAATTATAAGGTTTCAATTTGATCATTTTGCTGAGTTATTATACAGTTGGCACGCTACGTTGGCAAAAATTAACGTTTTTTCAGCTAAACTAACAGAAATGACCAATATTGCTAACATAACTAATATTACGGGACCAAATTGTAAAGAAACTAATATTACGGGACTAAATTGTAACGATTTTTTATTAAGGGACTAAAGCGGAACTCAAAATTAACTTATAGGACTTGGAGACTAATTATACCTTAATTTTATTAAATGCATCCAACCGCCCAAGTATATGTTGAAAAAATTCTTCAAATTATTAATATATGTACCGATGCTACTCTTCAAGTGACTTTAGTCATTCGAGTCTTTTATCTCTTTCTAGAAAAAAATTGCACTCCAATATTTAACAAGATAATAAAAGTAATAAGTAATAGACTTAATGTATGGTTTAATATGTCAACTTAACTTTATGTTTCTGTGTAGTCCTTTAACTAAACTATGTTACATTTATTCTTTTAAAAACTATTCTATTATTTTAATTGACCTTTTCTATTAGATTTTGAAAAAAAAGTTAATTGACATATTTTCTCTTTAACAAGATAATAATCTGATCAATATACGTGCTTATTTTATTTTATTTTAAAATTTTTTATTCTCTCCCATAAAACCTAATTAATTTATCTAATTGACATCTTTTCTCTTTTCTCTTCTTCCACATAACCTAATTGTCTCCTTCAACAATAGAAACCCTAGACTCAGAACCATCGTTTCCTTCAACAACCATTGATTCTAAATCTCAATCTCTTTTCTACTTCTGTGTTCAATGTTCAGACTGTGGAGACAAGTTGTGCAGCAAATAAGATACATGTGGATTGATGTAAAGAGCAAAGTTGACTCTATTGGGTTAAAGGTGACACATGGTGTATCTCTTTATATAATGGATTGTTGCCTCTCTATTTTCATTCTAATCCTAGAAGATTTCATTTCTTCACTTGCAAGTTTTTTACCATGTCTAATGTTTTAGAGGTTTTCATATGTACATATTTTCAAGTATATCATTCACTTGGTGGAGGAACTGGATCTAAAATTTGATATAGAATGGAAACCCTTCTCATTTCTAAGCCCATTTTCATCCATGGATACCCATGAATTTAGAGATCTCCTGAAGACATAAAATTGGGAAAGAAATTGATAGTCGTATGTTATTTTTCAAGACAAGGTTAGCCCTTTTAATGAGTTAAATATTTTTTAGATATCAACTTTAAAAAAAAAAACTTATAAAACTTGGCTATTTGTTTGATTGATATCCAGTTACTTTATTGACAGATTGATTTCCTGCTAATGCAAAGCTCCAACTATAATCTTTTTATCCTTCTGAACTAGTGGATTCTAGGTGTATGTTATATAACTAGTTTGAAATGCACCCTTTTGTTCATGAATTGGAGAGTGTTTATTATGTAACTAGTTTGAAATGTACTCTTTTGTTCATGAATTGGAGATTCTTAAGCTTGATATAATAATATGGTTCAATATTCGAATTATGCAACTGAAGAAGAAGAAATAGTAGATGGTTATTGATCTTACCTGACCAGGAGGGCCTTCCAAGGATTTGTAGATTGGGCCAGAGAGTGAGGTGAGTGAGGGGGTGTACCTGCAAGGTGCTCCAATGCTTAAGTCAGAAGAGGTACAGAAAGCAAGGTTATTTCAGAGTGAGTTAGAATACCTGACCCTTTGCTATGAAAGGGTATTTATATTGAGCCCCCAGCGCTGGGCCAAGGCTCCTAATGGGCTGGATTTAGCTAGGCCCAAGGAGGAGCTGCCAGGGGACGCGTAAGAAGCGTGAAGACCTAGACAAAAGGTTTGCTCCCTGGTCCAACTGCCCCTATCCCTCCGGAGATAATACAGGGGAGTTGGGTGACGTGCCAGATGAGTTGGCAGACGTGGTTCTGCCCGACATAGCTCACGCGCCCGTGATATAGGTAGGTGATATGTGAGTGAAGATCAGCTGGTGGAGGATGCGTGTCTCTGCCCGACACGTCGTAGAGTCGTCGAGGAGGTGTCCCATCGACGTGGATGGTTGGGGCCTTTGCTCGACGCATTCATCTGCCCGGACGTTTGGGCCTGTGCCCGAGGAGCATTGGGCCGTGCCGTGCATGTCGTCATGGCCCAGTCCAGAACAGTTACAGAAATAGCCATAGACCTGAACATGTGATAGGGAGTATTATTATTTATATTTTAATATTTTAGTTTATTATTAAATTAAGCTTTTATGGTAGGTGGTATTTTAATTGTTATTGAATTGGACTTCCTATAAGTATTTGGACATTTTAGTAATGACCCATTAGTATCACTATATATATGTATTTCCTTTTGACATATAAAAAAATGAAAAATCAAGTTAACTTTTATCTTTCTTTTCTTAGTTTATTTATCTTTCCTTAGTTTCTCTAATTTTTTTGTTAGGGTTTGTTTAACATCCTAACAATTGGTTTTTTCATCCATGTACTCAAATCCTCCTATGGATTATCATACACCTTCATCTCATCAACGGAGCATTCATCCTACCTATCTCACAAACCATTTTTTTACATATCCTACCACACCTTCATTTCCATCTTTTCCATGGGAACTTTTTACATCTTGTTACACTCATGTTGGTTCATCATCACCAAATTTGTATCAAAATCATGGGTATTCACCACATATACCTAACCCATATCATACCTATTACTCATCCTATCAATTCCAAAATAATTCTTCCACATTTAGTCATCAATCTCAAAACTATTCTCATATTAAAAGAAACTTTGAGGAGCAATTGCAAGTGTCTCATCCCACTTTTAAGAAAAGATCTAAACAAAACCCTAAAAAACAACATCAACAAAAATCTTGTTTTCCACCCACACCACAAATATCCACCACCATCCATAACTGAGTCTGGTTTCAAACCCTTCAAGTACGATAAATCTCGCATTGATACCTCTTCTTCCCACAGTCTTGTTCCTTTTCCCTATCCAAACCCTAATTCCGATGACATTGGTTGCGGTAACTGCATCGAGGAGCATTTAGAAAAGATCCTTTTGAAGAATTTGGAGTTCGTTTACAAAAGAAACTATTTCGATGATTGTTGCTCTGGGTTACGATGAAGATGCTGCTTTGAAGGTTATTTTGCGGAATGGTCATTGTAATGTTGGTATGAATATCACAACAACACATGAAAATATTGTTCATGCCTACAACCTGTTTGAGGAATTTCCTGTTAGAGATACCTACAAGCTGTTTGAGGAATTGCCTGTTATAGATGCCTATAAGATGTTTGAGGAATTGTCCGTTAGAGATGTTATGCTTTGGAATTCAATGGTTAATGGGTATGCGCAGATGGGATACTATGAAGAGGCTTTTAGTTGTTTCATTGAGGTTGCTACTTCAACAACTAGAGGTATTAGGAGATTGGTGGATAATGAGATTGTTTATTTCAATTTCCCTGCTTAAATACATCTTACAAGTTCCAATGAATGGTTCGCATCTCAACCAAACATTATGGGTTGCCAATGGAATGGACAAAAGTTGTCATGCCTCTTGTGCAGACTGTAATTGTTAAGGTTCGAGGTCGATACATTGCCACATCACAAAATTTTGAAATGTTGCAAGAAATAATGTTGTTAGTAAGTTTTAATGTTCATCAATTTGTATTCTCAGAGTCAGTTAATACCTCTTGGAGGCTAGAGGCTTGTGGCTACATTAACTTTGTTGCTTACCCGCTCCTTACACTATTAAAGATGCTAGAGATTGAGCCATATAGGAAGGTTGATTTTACCCCTGAAGAAATGAAGGCTCGGAAGCAGATTCTTAACCTTGATTCAGACGAAGCTTCAGTTTGTCTACTTAATAAGCGAAGAAAATGCATCAGTGCACCACTTCTAGAGCCAATTGAGAATGAACATGCTCTTTCTGTGTCAACTTTGAATACACTTATTGGAGTCGTTGAAGTCTTTGACTTATAGGAGAAGGAAGCACCGAAAACCATGACATGTAGTCTAAAGCCTTACCATAGTCAAGCTCTGTAGTGGATGACAGAAATTGAGATGGGAGCTGATGATAAAAATACTGATAGAAATCTACATCCTTGTTGGTCAACCTACAATATATGCAATGGAAGGACAATTTATGTGAACATATTTACTAGGGAGCCAGTCGTATCTACTTCGACGACTTCCTGGTTGAACTGTTTGATGTATGAACATAACGTTTCATTCTTTCCCTGGATGATGGCCTCAAGGGTGGTCTCTGTATTTGGGTGACGTCGAAAGGCTGTAAAGTGCCTTGTGAATGCTAACCTCAGGCTTCTCCAGGAAGTGATGGATTCAGGAGTTAAGCTTTTGTACCATGTCATGGCCCCCTTTCAGAGCATTATGGAGAATAACCTACACTTGACGTTTCCCTCGAGATCGTTGCGATAGTTAAGCATGGCATTGATGTTATCAATGTGGTCGCTGGGGCTGGTAGTCCCATCATATGTTGAAAGGTTAAAAGGTTTCTCCATGCCCGCGGGGAGCTGGGTCTCCATGATGGCCCGAGAAAGTGGGTAGCGGGGGTCTTCCTCGTCACTCCTCAGGGGTGAGTAGTCCTCGTCCTTAGGGCTTTGATCGCGGCAGGGGGGGTACCCTTGGCTGGCTGGTGGACTGCTCGGGCGTCCTTTGGCTTTGCTCTTTTTAGTCTTTAGGGAGCATCGTCCATGGCGCAGAGGGGAGCGACCACGCCTCTTGGCGGCCTCCGATTGGGGTCTCTCTAGCTGAGGTCTACATTCGCGACGACGGGGAAAGGTTTTACGTGATCGTCGTAGTCTCCGCTAGGGAAACATGGTGCAGAGCTCTATTTCTAACATTGTTATTCTCTCTTGTTGTTGAAACATCATGAAATATGTCTGGTTGGGAGTGTTGGTCATGGCTATTATCATTGGATCACCTTCAACTAGTATCGGGATAGGCTCGAAGGTGGCCACGATGTGATGTCGGGCGGAGCCGTTGGCAGCTGGTTCAGGCGACATGGTGGCAGGTTGTCCGTCCCTATGGTTGGACTCGTGGATGACATGGAGGTTTGTTTCGCCATCAATGGAATGGTCGCGATTTTCACCATGTTCTTAGTCATGCTGGTTGGTTGATGGAAACGAGGTTAAGTTTTAGTCCTTTGTTTCAAAAGACGGGGAGAACTTGAATTGTCACAGACGGTGCCACTGATATAACTTGATCATAAGGAACTTTCCAGTTGTGAGCAGCTTCTACAGTGGGGAAAATGGAGGGTGTACTTGCAAGGTACTTTGATGCCAAAGTGAGAAAGAGCTAAGGAGTAAGCAAGTGCAGAAAAGAGGTAAGAGAGTGGAATACCTGACCCTTTAGTGAAAGAGGGTTTTTATAGTGTGCCCCCAGCGCTGGGCCAAGGTTCTTCTCATGGGCTGGATCAGCTAGGCCCAAGGAAAAAGTGTCAGGGTTTGCGTAGGAGCAGATAAGACTTAGCATGTGGTCTTGCCCCTGGTCCAACCGCTCCGCAAGACTAGGAGACTATTGCGGGGGAAGTTGGCGGAAAGTGTGGAACATGTGGGGGAGTTACTCTCCTTGTGTCCCCCAAGTATTAGGCCTTGGGCCTGTGCCCGACGGGTTGGGTCGTGCCCGACATGCCTGGTGTCAGGCCCAATCCAAAACAAAAAGTTTAATAACCACTTTAAAAAACATCTTATTAAACTTCGAAGAAGAAAGCTTTTTTATCTTCTCAAGAATCCTTTTATAAGAAAATGCATCAAATTAATAATTTTGAAAAATCAGATTTTGATTCCAATGAAATGCTTATGATTAGATTTTTACAATTAGACAAAATGAATGGCTCAGAAAGCAAGCAAGCTTTCATGAGACAAATTAAAAATATTATAGAGAAAAACAATATTCATAAGAATATTATTCATAAAATAAAATTTAAATATGTTATTAATATGTTTAAAAAATCAGTTAAAAAGGCTTTGTTCTACTAAAGATTTACAAGAAGAAATTAAAAATTTAAATAAAGAAATTAGAACTTTAAAAACCCTAGATTATGTGATAGAAATTAAACTTTTAGAATTACAAGAAAACATGATTATTCATAATCAAGATAATCAAAATATGTTATCTTTATTTATTTCGATTATAAATAGTGAAGAAACTATCATTTGAATAATGAAAATGCATATTAAAAAAAATAGAGAAATCGATATCCCATTGTAAAATAATTTTATGAAAGGAGAAATTATAATACAATTTATAACATTATTTTTTATTAATTAATATATTTTTTTCAAAGTATGATAAAAAGGTATAATAAATAAATAAATAGTAAAATCTTATTAAAATTGATTCAGATTGAGATCATAATTAATGTTGATTGGTGATAGAGGACCTTATAACGGTGATATTGATCTCTGATGCAGACGCAGTGACACATAATGGATCTACGAGAATAACACTTCAACATCCGAGTCAGTTCAGAATTCAAGATGAATATGATGAAAAATAGAGATTACAAAAATTAATTTTAAATTCCATGTGTGGTGACTTTATATGTATGACTATTTTGATGAACTTACACTTAATTAAGCATTTACTTTTTGTCCGATCCAAAATAAAAATTATAAAATAATTTATGAAAGTCGATAATTCAATTGATATGTATTAATTAAACTAAATAAATATAAATTATTGATTTTTATAAATAAATAATTTTTAAATAAAAAATAAAAGGGTTAAATATGTTTCAGGTCTCTATAAATATTCCAAAATCTAGTTTTAGTCTGCAAAACACTTTTGTTTCAACGAACCGTCTTCATGAAGTTTTTCGTCCCTATTTTTTGTCTCTGTCATCTATTCCATTTAACAGAGCTGACGTGGCACACCACGTGGTTTTGCCAGCATGACAATATGCTGATGTGTTATGCCATATGGCTAAGGTCACCACCATATTTGAACCCATAAAATTTTCTAGTTGATCAGTAGCTAAAGTCGTAGCTAATTTGTAACTAATTTATTGCAGAAAAATGCAGTATGTTCATCACCTCTTACTATGGACAAATTGAATTAATAAAATGATAGTATGTACCACGATCAGTTTGTAGAGATGAGGTGATGTTAATGTTATTGCCATTTCATTATTAGAATCTTTGTCATATAACTAGCATAAACTTGTAACTACATCAATGAGAATCAAATAAATACCAACAAAGAGGTATACTGGATACACGATGATAAACCAAGGTAAGCATTGTAAAACATTTGCATTAAATCCTTAATCAAAAGGAAATATGCCATGACTCGTTCCATGGTCCCGAAACATGGAAGATACATCATAATTAACAATCATAAATAATTATAAATAAAACTAGCAATACCAAGAATTTTTATATGTTTAGATAAAGGGACTTACATATTGCAATTGTTTTGTAAAATTGTAGCAGAAATATTAGATGTTTCATTTTGAGTTAAAGTCTGATATTTCTGAGCAACCGCTCCAATCTGAGTAATTTATGAATAATAAAAATGAAGTAGTACTAAGAATGAATAATCATAGTGTATATGTTAATATAAAGCCAAACTCTGCTACTTCCATACATAGACGCACACCACTTCTTCTTAGCATTAGGGGCAAAATACTCAGCAACAGACTTCATCTAAAATTCAATGTTGTTATTGTACATAAAACCCAAGTGCAAAACTTATTATCAGAGAATGTCATTATCAGAATCTTTGTCGTGTAGCTAGCATACTTGTAACTAGTTTATGTTTGTTTCTTCACATGATTAAATACAAGTGGTTCTGCTAGTTTATATTTGTTTCCTTTTGCATACACTAAGAAGTCAGGTCACAAAAGTAACTTGTCACTACAACAACAAAAGGATGAAACTCATAATTTTTCAACCTCTAAAATATAGTTTTCCAATATCACAGTGGAATGATGAAACTCATTTGATAATCTACAACAAGCTCTATCTAACGTAGGAAGTGAAGTGTTGTTTGATTAAATATAACTAAGGTTAGGAAATATAACCAAAATTCATGTAATTGATTTATTTTTTTTTGCATTTTTTCAGACCATAATTCCTGCAATAAATTTGTTAGAGATTAGTTACAACTTTAGTTACTAGTATTTTTCATGGGTTCAAATATGCTCTTGACCTTAGCCATGTGACATGCCATATCAGCATCTTTGACAGGTGACAGTGTCACATGTCGTTTACATCAACTTCTGTTAAGTGAAATAGACGACAAAGACAAAAAATAAGGACAAATGTTTTTATAAGGACGATTCTTTTAACGAAAATATTCCAAAAACTAAAACTAAATTGACTTAATACCCTTTTCAGTCCTCTAATATAGGCCCGAGTCCAATTTGATCCTTTTTCTTTTAAAAGTTCCAAATTGGTCCCCCTACGTTATTAAATAGGTATCATGTTTGTCCTATCCGTTAGAAACGTTAGATTTTCACTTAAAATGTTGTTGACGTGGTATGATTTAGCTGATGTGTATGTGAATGAATAAAAATGTAGCACGCTGAGTAGGCTTCAATATTGACTAAGTTGTATTTCATTTAACTAGTTCAGTCTAAAATTTTCCAAGTCATTTCAACATTTCAACTATACGAAGAACCCTAGCAGAGAACACAAGCGAGAAGACAAAGATGAAGTCGTAGACGATGAACTTTTGAGGAAGAAAAAGACGCAGATGTTATGAAGACGAATCAAAATCGAAGGTTAGTTTCCAATCATTTATGCTATTATTGTTTTGTTGAATTGGGTTTTCAGAAATCTAGGTTTTTTGTGCCTCTTTTTAAATCTAGCATTTTGTTTACTCCTTTTGTAAAAGTTGTTCTGGTTTATGATATTAGGTTGAAATAAAAGAAATGATTACTTTCAACATTCATCATAGTGGGGAGTTTGTTGATAATGGAAAAACTAATTATGTGTGTGAGGGGGGGGGTTAAATGTAATGAATTATAGGTAGATATTGATAGGTGGTCGTACTTTGAATTGATAGGTGTTTTGAAAGATTTAGGGTATACTGAGTTAGAGAGAATCTACTACAAGAATTCAACTTTTGGGATTAATGAACTTAATGATGATATAGGTGCGTTAGAGATAACTAACCTCTGTAGGGTACACCTGAAAGTCGATATTTACATTGAACACCCATTATCCCAACCAGAGTATGTTGATGTTCCTATAGATGAACAACCTACTAACATGGAGGAGGAACCCCTATTTAAAAAACCTTTGAATGTGGTTAATCCATAAAGTTATGATATTGTTGCAGAACTTGTTGATCAAGTCCTTAAGGATGCGAACAATGCTGGTGAGGGTGTGAATGTAAGTGATGTTGATGAGGGTGTTGAAAATATGAATGTTGGTCAGGGTGTGAATGTAGCTGATGTTGATGAGGGTGTTAAGAATATGAATGTTGGTGAGAGTGTGAATGTAGGTGATGTAAGAACAAGAGTTGTCTTTACATTTTATCTATATGTTTTGATGATAATAATGAAGTATTTGTAGAAGAACAATTTTATATTCAAATGTTTGTTACCGTGTAGATCATGTTTATGAAGCTATCAAATCTAACCAACATAGTTCAGATGATCGTAAAAGAACATATGTGAGTTACTATGTGTAACACAAGTCGCAAACATGCTAAATAAGCAATGATGCTTTTGTATCTAATAACAATCATAAAGATGTATTATATTGTAACGCCCCATTTTTATTTTGATTGTTATTTGTGAAAACTTGTGAATTGTTATGATCGATTGTGTGTTTATTGTGTGTTCATTAGGTTTGGTGTACCACAGTGAAGGATAATGGCATTAACAGGCGAGTCTTAGGGGTGTATGACTAATAACGTAGATATTGGTGGTGTAGGTAGTAAGACTAATTAGATTATTTTAGTTAGTAATTATTTAATTATAATAATAGTTAGATATTGATTTAATTAAGTATGTGATGGAAAAATATTATTATTGTTATTATTTCATTAGTTAGAATAAGTAATAATAATAATAATAATAATAATAATAATAATAATAATAGCGTGAATATATGAAAGACTTAGTGGTAATTTAAAGGGAGTATGTAAGAGCTTAAGTGGAAGTTCATAGAAAGAGTCTAAGGGTTATAGTAGGAAAAAAAGAAAATTAGAGAGAAAATGATCATTTAGAATCGATCGTGAAAAAGAAAAGAGCAGAAGAGAAAAGAGGAAGAACTAGGGCAAGAGGAAGGAAGAGGAAGAGCCCATTGAAGATAAGGAAAACTCGTCACTATAAGGTAAGGGTGAGATTTCTTTAATCACTCAAGGGTTAGAGGATGTAGGTATGTGGGTAAAAATCATTAGGTTGATGCCATAGATTGTTGTTTGTGGGTTAATTATGGTTGTTAGGAAGAATCTATAACTAATTGTTTGGAATTGACTAAATTGTTGTGGATAATGTATGTGTGATAGATAGGGGTTTTGATGACTTAAACTGATATTATTGGGGTTAAAAATGCAATTTAAGGGTGTAGAATCATAGTGGGAGAAATGTTGTCATCGCATGAATTTTTGGTTAGTTTGCAGGACTCACTTAGCCAACTCCAGCTCGCTCAGTGAGGCCCCCCTGGCAGCTTGATTTTGAAAACTTTGAAAATTCATAACTTTTGACTCATAAGTCTGTTTGGGTCTTTGTTTGAATCGTTGGAAAGCTGACTTCATGTACTTTATGTTAAAATTATTTTCAATGATAGATTTCCAACTATTCGAATCACCATATACATTTTCCGTGTAGGTTCCTATATGTTGAATTGTGAAATGTGGGAGTTAGTCGTAGGAATGTGTGTTGTGGTTGTTGCTTATGATGTTGCTTGATGTTGTTGTTGAGTTATTGTGGCATAAATTGTAAATGTATTAGTTATTGCTTATGTGGTAGTGTGATGATGTCGTTGAGTTGTTATGTCATGCTATGTCGGAGGCATGTATTGGTGAGTTATATGCATGTTTTATTGATGTTTGATATGATAAAGTGCAATGCATAATAAAATGGTGCAAAGATGTGTTGATGTTGTAGTTGAATAGCGATGTATGTTTCGATAAATGCATGTTGAGTGTTGACTGGTATTGGTGTGGTGATGAAATGTTATATGTGTGCATTTAGTTGTTGTTGCATGATGTCATTGATGGTGCATTGGCATGTGCATAAGTTGTGGGATGGTTTTCCCGGATGAAGTGTTATCGTTTATCCGAATTCCTTGATGGAATTGTTGTTGTTGGCGTGATTAGGTGCAATCACAGTTGTTGGTGCGGTCATGAAATATGGATCGTACGTGACCATGAAACCGGGGTCGTGGGTGTGATCATGAAATAAGGGTCATATTAGACCGTAAATAGGGGTCGAGAGTTCCGACATGAACTGAGATCATGAAACAATGATCATTATTGGTACCACATGCATTAAGTCTAGTTGGGTCTCATTTGCATTCTCTTATTGGTTGTGTTGTGTGATGTCTTGTATGATTAACGGTGTTGTCGGTATATAAGGTAAGGTGTGTGATTCTTGTTGGATGTTAAGACATGGTGAGAATCTTGATGATGTATGCCTTGTATTTATATTATCTTCTCTTTCGTTGCTTTAAGAATCTCACCCCTTCTGTTTGAATGTTGCCTCTACATGGGTAACGTGCAGGTAATTTGGAGTAGTGTAGAAGTTGCAGTAATGAAGATTATATGCTTCACTTTAGTTTGGAGTCTGTTATGATATGTAACATTGGGAGTCAGGAACGCTTATGCATATTTTTATTTGTAAAAGAATCCTTAGTTGTTTATCATGCGAAAACTAGTTTGATTAAGTGAAACAATTATATTTTGTTGTCCAAACTAAATAATTTTCGCCGTGTAATAAAGATTTATTTTTGAATCAAAGTTGCAATAATAATTATTATTTGTTACATGTCTTATTTATGAGCAAATTCATGTTGAAAGTAATACCCTTTTATTCCGAGTTGTTTCGTTTTACTCTGATTTTTCGATTAAATTATTCGGGGGAATTTTGGGTGTTACATATGTTGCTGTTGCAATTCTCTTGTGGATGTTGTTCTGAGAGTGGTTCTGATTCTGAAGTTACCATCTTATAATGACCAAGTGATGAAGAACTCTGAAGACTCGAGGTTCTGATTGAACGAAGTGCTAAAGGTTCTGAAGACTTAAGGTTCTGGAGACCAAGTGTTGAAGACTCTAAAGACAAGGTTCTGATTGAACAACGTTCTGAAAACTCTGGAAATTTGAAGTTCTGAAGACCAAGGATTTAAAAAACAAGTGCTAAAGTTCTGAAGACAAGGTTCTGAGTGAACAAGGTTCTGAAGACACTAAAGACTTGAGGTTCTGAAGACCCAGCTATCATGTTTCTACTTATGCTTCAATCATATTACTATTAGAAGCCTCTGAGGATCAGAAGACAATGTTATTGTTAGCAAGGATAGTTCACAATATGAAATGTTGTATCCCACTACCTCTCCACTAACTTTGATTTGTGGAAAAAGGACATACATGTCAATACTATTTTCATCCTTGTGTAACGACATTCCTTCCAGTAGCCAGTTGCTCTCCAACATCTCTATTTATGGCTATATAAGGAAATGTCCACGCGTTGTTGAAAGAGCCATAGAAGTCCATCATTCAAGGGTTGTTGAAAACAATCGAGTAATCAACCATGTGAGTAACAACACTGAAGTCCACAATACTCAAATGAAGATGCAACGAAAAACTGATAATGGTTGATGGACAATTGGTTATGCGACCTGCTTGTGCAGAAGTTGTTGATTCACAAATGTGCTTAATTACATATGGTGCAAGAAGCATGTGAAGCTGCAGATGTCAACAATAAAGATGATCATCAAAGCTGAATTACAAATCCACAACTGAATGTTGTGTTATGATGTGATCATTGACTTAAGAGAACAATGATTGTTGTCTAGAATGTTCTTCTTATGTGAATCAAGATGAAGAAGTCCTTCTCCGAGCTACATCAAAGATCAACTAAGCTTTCAAAAGCTTATGAAGAAGAAGAATTCAAGCAATTCAAGAAGCTTGGGTTGTTGTCTATGTAGAAACTACTTGAAGATGAAGAAGAAGACTCCACACTATTTGAGCTATGATACAATGTAATATTCTTAGTGTGTATAGGATGGTCTTCTAATTAATGTTCTTAATGTGTTTACTCGTGCTTATGTAAGAAGCAAACATTTGTAAATGTTACCCACTTAGAAATAGCATTTTTGTAATCCTACAGGGCCGAGTGAAAGTCAAAACTTTAGGAGGCTCAAAACTTATCGTCTTGGTGTTTGCTTAAGACTTGGAGTCTTAGTCCTTGCTTAGGAGTTAATGTTTCGGTGCTGTTCGGGACTATGTTTCTTGGTGCACGAAGTCGCATCAATTGGTTACACAATGTTGTAAGTCGTATCAGTTAGTTGGGCAGTTAGTCACGACGAGTAGTTGTGCAGGGAAGTCTTGATGTTGCATAGTTAGTCATGGAAGGTAGTTGCGCAAGGAAGTCGCATCAGCTGGTTACACAATGTTGTAAGTCATATAGGTGGTTATAGCTTGAGTTTCAAGTGAACCATGATATATTGTGTGTCTTTTTCTCTTGTTTATGCTTTACTTTATTTATTTATGCTTCTGCCGCAAACAACGATAAGAGTCGAAAAAGTTAACAAGAGTGAAAATACCAATTCAATCCCATTTTCTTGTGTTTTTCTCACACCTTCAAGTGATGTTGATAAGGGTGTTAAGAATATGAATATCGACGAGGGTGTGAACAAAGAGGGTGATGAGATTGATGGTGATGTGAATGATGGTATTGACACAAGCTTTGATGATAATGGGGATTCATTATATAATTATGACAGTGCTTTGGAAGTTGCATTTAGTGATTCTGATGTTAGTTTGGATTATGATGAAGAACATGTTGCCAACATGCTTGAATATGATGAAAACCATGAAGGAAATAGTAAAAAGAAGAAAAAGATTGGGGAAGAAGATAGTGGAAATGAGAATGCAGTTTTATATGATAGTGAGAAGTTAGATAGTGGCTATGATAGTGATAATAGTGAAGAGTCAAGGAAAAAGAAGCATCCCATTTTCAAGTTAATGAAATACATGTCTAACTATAAATGGAAGTTGAGAACTTATTTTAATACAAAAAGTGACTTTAAGGGGATATATAATAGAAAAATGGGCAAAAATATTTTGAAGTTCTCTCATTTAAGTGATGGGGATGTGTTGCCAAACACAAAGAAGAAGGTGGAGAAAACAAGCAGTTACATAGATTATTGGATTGTAAGGTAATTTTCCATTGTTTAGTAAGGTAATTTTCCATTGTTTTTAGGATAGTAAGTGTTATGGACTGGGCCGCGAGGATATACAGGGGCACGACCCAACTTATGTCGGGCAAGGGCCCATATGCTCGAGCAGGTGAACCTCTTGGATAAATCACCTGCTGATACGACGTGCATACACCGAAGACGGGCAGAGAGCATGTCTTCCAGCTCATCTGCCACGCCACCCAACTGCCCTTTATTATCTCCTGAAAGATAGGGGCAGTTGGACCAAGGGGCAGACCTTTTGTCTAGGTCTTCACGCTTCTTACGCGTCCCTTGACAGCTCCTCCTTGGGCCTAGCCAGATTAAGCCTAGTGAGGGGCCTTGGCCCAGCGCTGGGGGCACATTATAAATACCCTTTCTTGGCAAAGGGTCAGGTATTCTCACTCATTCTGAACTAAACCTTACTATTTTGTACCTCTTATGACTTAAGCATTGAAGTGCTTTGCAGGTACACCCCCTCCCTTACTTCATTCTCTGGCCCGTTCATCAAATCACTGGAAGGCTCTTCTGATCAGGTGAGATCAGTAAGGTAATTCTCTTATATGACTTTTTTTTTGCATTTTTATAAGATGTCATTTGAGTTTATTTTTGAGGTAAGACATATTGAGAATCAAGGTGACATATTTGTTGTCAACTTAAAGGAACAAGATTGTTCTTGCAAAAAGTGGAAATTGATAGGTCTACAATGTGTACATGCAATTTTTTCAATGAAGAGTAGAGGTTTTGCTGTTGATGGTTACATCCTAGACTATTATAAGAAGGAAAAGTATATTAAGGTGTATGAACCTATAATTTATCATTTGAATGGTACAAATTTATGGGTCAGAACGAGTACCCAGATGTGCAACCACCGAAATTCAAGAAAATGTATGAAAGACCTAAAAAGAGGAGGAACCGTGAGCAGAGTGAAATTGATGGGTCAGATAGGAAAATCAGGAAAATTGATATGATAGTTAGGTGCACGAGGTGCAGACAAACTAGACACAATAAATCAACTTGTAAGAGGACTCAACCACCAACAAAAGATACACAAGTCTCACAAGCTACGCATGCCAGTTCAGCACCACAAGCATCACAAGTTACTTAGGGAAATGCAACGCCACAAACATCACAGACAACTCAAAAAACGAATGCAACAACACAAGCTAGGCACAAGTTGTCTTTTAGGATACCAACACAAGCACCTGTTTCAAAATGACCAACCATCAAACTCAGTGCATCACATAATGCAACGAGTCCTACCACTAGGAGGGCCACTCCAACTAAAGGGAACATTTTAAAGAAATCCACTTAGATTCTATAGTTTCTATTATTTTGTGTACTGATGTTTCGAACAAGTAATCCTATTTTGTGTAATGTTGCATATGTTATGAACAAGTAATGCTATTTTATGTAAAGTGTTAAGAACACGTAATCATATTTTGTGTAATGTTGCATATGTTATGAACAAGGATTAATGTTATGTTATAAAGTGTTACAAATTATATACTGTCTGTTATCAAGTATTAATGTTATGTTATGAAATTATATACCGTCTATTACAAACATCAAACTATGTATACAAATTAGTTTATGCACAAACATCAAACCATGTATGCACAAACATCAAACTTATGCACAAATTATGTACAAAATATGTAATAACAATAAATTTTTGCAATAACATCAAACTTTGCAATAACAATAAACTTTTGCAATAACAATAAAATTTTGCAATAACATCAAACTTTTGCAATAACAATAAACTTTTGCAATAACAATAAAATTTTGCAATAACATCAAACTTTTGCAATAACAATAAACTTAGAACATACAAGTAACAATAACATGTTTTTGTCAACAACTTTTATAATAAAGTTGAAACATACATCAAACCAAGAAAATAAAGTTGAAACATTTACAACAACTTAACTACTAAAACAAATAACAGAAAATAACACAAGCACTTCCAGATCATCTTCCATTTGCTTGTGTTCTTCAAAGTTTCCTCTAGCTGCAAACTGTTAAGCCTCAAAACTTCCACCATTTTTTTATTTCTACCATCTCTTTTTTGGCTTCTTCCATCTCTTTAAATTGCAGTTCAATCTTCCACTGCAGATTCTTCAAGGTTTCATCCTTTTCATTTCTAGAATCGTCATAAAATCATTAAAAAATCTACACCTAGCATTTGTGTGTCCCTGTACATAACGAGATGGAATAAATGCAGTGCATTCAAATTCCTGAAGAAAAACGCAATTAGAAGGAATATATTGGGATAAAAGATTACCTTAAAATGTTGATAACCCAAAAAAGTTTTCCGTAATTGTTGACGATTCTTGCCTTACGAAGTACATCAAGGTCTCCATAACTACATAAAAGTTTCCCAAAGCTGGTATATACTTGCAAATCAATGCGACTTCTTGAAGATGAAGACGATCTTCGCCCATAACTTATGTTTGGATGACGAATTTGGTTTCGATTTGGTTAATTTTGGGAAGATATGAACTAAGTCACAAATAAGGTTGTTTTATAAATGTTTCTGCAAAGAAGTAGGAGGTGCTGACTAAGCAAACCATCCATCAAACTCATATTACATGTCAACAAAAGTAATAACTTTTGTCTTTATTTAACGGAAATGATCACTGCGTACCTATTTAATAATGTAAAAGACTAATTTGAAATTTTTAAAAGAAATATGATTAAATTAGACTCAAATCTATAGTTAGAGGAAAAAAATAAATATTAAACCGACTTAATTTTGAAATATTTATAGAAATGAAAAGATAATCCAAAATAAAATAAGAGATTAATTGTTATGCACGCTTTTTCCACAGTGAGTGCATTATAACCACTAAAAAAAATTACTTTTTAAATAATTAAAATCAAAGTCAAATTATAATTAAAATTTAACGGTTACGATAATTTACACCGTCGCTGTATACCAATTAAATTCATAAAATAAATTATAATAAGATAGTGATCTTATTCGACAATTAGAACCAAAATCAAATTTGTTTGTTGGGAAGCACAAAGAGGCAGAATTTGTATAATCCACGTTGATTTGAAGATAAAAACCGTCCGTGATTCCTGATATTGGTCTAAAATTGACCTACCTATCCACCACGCGTCGTAAAACTATTGGTCTCATTACAATTAATTTACAAAACTTTCAATCTCAATTTCCCATAAACAAATTTCAGACAAAAAAATATTCTTATAAAAAAATCCAAAAAAGAAATAAATGTCAAATATATCGCGTCAGTTTTTCACTTTGACACGTCACTTGAGTGATGAAGTAAAAAACAAAAACAAAATAAAATACTAAGAACTGAGTCTCTCTCTCTCTCTCTCTTTTCGTCGTTCGTCGCTCGCGTTGATTTCAGATTCAGTCATCGCCATGGCGGAGCGTTCTTCGTACGAGTTGGGTCCTCGATTAGGTCATTTTTCAAATTCCTTTTTATTTTTAGGTTTTTATTACTTTTCTTTTGTTAATCGGTGTTGATTTAATTAATTTGTTGGATCTTGTTACTATTTTTGTTTCTTGTTTTCGGTCAAGTTTCTTCTTATGGAGCTTTGTTGAACTTCAATTTCAGCTCTGTTAGGACTAAGTGTTAGTCAGTGATAATGGTTTCGTTAATGGAACTCTGTTTCAGCTCCAGTAAAATTGAAGCTTAATCGATTTGGGGTTTTGGTTGTTTTATGTGAATTTCTATTTTGATTTTTAGGGTTTTATCGAGAAACTAGACTTTGATATGTTGTAGTTTAATTAGGCTCTGTTTGTTGAGTATTATTTCACTTCTAATATGATGCATGTTCCTAAGTTTTTTTCAACTTAAATTCGAAAGCTCTCCAAGATAGTTTATAGTTTATTTTATCTTTTGTTATGTAAATTGCTTGTACATATGTGCTTATCACGATAAGTGATTATACTATAAGCTACAAATTAAGTTGTTTATTATTCAATCACGGGTTTAGTTAGACTTGAAAGCACTTGCGTTTGAGCCTCATCAAGCTGTTCCATAATACCACGGGAAGAAAAATTCAGATTGGTTGTGAGAAACAAGGAACAGAAGATGATGTTTGGTCGATAGAGATGGAAGCCTTAGGAAGGTGGATTTTTTTTGGACTACTCCTCAACTACAGTTTCTTATTGCCCAACCACAAGAAACTATTTAGTTTGCAAAAAACCCTACTAGGCCATCTGATGGTATGATCTGCAAGGATCTTTGAAAGAAAAACGGGTTAGAAATACTGAACACGGTTATGAAATGATATGGCAGGATACGATAAGTGGAGATGTCCTGTATAAATATAAGATATAACACTGCAAGTTAACAAGATGCAAAATTAAAATATAAACCCTAACAGGAGTGACTATAAGTGTAATGAAAGTTGCATCAACTTTTCAAAAGTCATAATTGTTTATGTGGACAAAAATAAAACACCATAGTTTACTCTACAAAAAATCAAGTAGGATTTAAACAGTGGTAGTTTATAATATCTAATATGAGTAATTGAGTATGCATATAACTCTAATAAGGCAGTCATGCCACTAGGGAAGGAAAAAGGAATTTAAATGGAGGGTACAATGCTTCAAACATAACATAGATAGTGGACATATCACTAATTAAATTAGTTCTATTTATGTAACTGCCGAAAGAAGAGTCAAGTGAAATTAGTAATGATGTAGGTAAATAAATGGCTTATTGGTGAAGATTGTAAATTAGAAATATGCAATTGGTGAAAGTATGTCTTGATATCGTGACTCAATTTTTATAGAAAAAGGGGTGGTTACTGGTTGGTCTGGAACACTGGTCGTGGAATCATTATTTGTCAAGTGAATTTTTGTACTCTTTTAAATAGGAAGTTTCTATCGAGGACTTATAGCAAAATTTTGCATCACTTCTTACACACTTAACATATACGGCCATTCAAAGTGGAAGTTAAACTGAAGGTTGCATCTGTATCATGATTTTAATAATTTCAACCAACCCAACTACTTTTCATGATGTTATCTGATGCTACTTATTTATAATGTATATAATTTGACATAGTACATCTTTCATTTCTGTTAGATATAGAAATGGTTGGGGGAAGGGGTCTGACCATACTCGCTAACAATCACTATTCGTTTCAGAAAAGAAAGATGACTCAGCGTCCACTTGGATTTAGTTAGTTTTACTCAGAAAACGTTTCTGCTAAAACTTTTAACAGGATTTTGATTTCAAATTGTACCCATAAAAACATTTCTGCTTAAAACTTTCAACAAGATTCTGAAAGAAAGATTGTATTTGGTGCAGAAGTATTTTTTTTTAGAACAAATGATTGCTTAAGGTGTACTGACTGGGCATTATGACCTCAGTATTCAGCCGGTAGCTAGCAGCATGTGTTGTTCAGTCTACCCTCATTTTGCCAGTAACTAATTATGCTCTTATAGATGCATATGACTTTTTACAGCTATATTGTAGTTCTTCTTTAGGTTTGCTGGAATGTAATTCAATATTACAATTTTATGTGCAGATATTCAGCAATTACAATTTGAAGCCCAGCATCGGTGGTTACGACCTGCAGAAATTTGTGAAATTCTTCGTAACTATCGGATGTTTCATATCACATCAGAACCTCATATAAGGCCACCAAGTACGGTTATTGCATATATTATTTGATAAATTATTTAGCACTTTTATTTACTACCAAAAGCCTAAGCTTAAATATGTATGGGTTTACAAATCACCTAAAAGCCTAGTAAGAGCCTTCTAGGTGTTAAATGTTGTGGTGTGGATATGATTGTTTGCCTTCCTTAGGTTTATTTAGCTGGATTTTGTTCCTTTGAAAGCGGTATAAAATTTTTAACTGCTCAGTATTTGAATTTTAGGTATTCCTTTTCCAATAAATCCCAAATAGTCCAGTTAAAGGAAAATGGACACTTTAAGGAAATCCGGAATTAAATTTTTTCACGAAATTTGGCTGCCAAAAGAGTACCTCGTGATTATTGCGTAATCTTGATAATTCAATAGTTAAGGACATTATTAGTAGTACTTTGTTTCTGATGAAAATCTTGCTTTATGTTAATTTCAATCCATCCATTAGCTAATATTATTAGTGCATGCTTATAAAGATGCTAGATAGGGGGGTGTTTGTCTCAAGGCATATGATTACATTCATGGGAATAGTTTTCCTCATAACATTAATACCAAGAACATTTATTCCCAATCCCACAAAAGATGTTCAGTGAATATATATCATTTCTAAGAATGCTCTTAAATTCTTTTCAGCTCAAAACTAAATGAATTTGTAAATATAAAAAATAAAGTAGAATGAAGGTTAAAGTGGGAAGATATGGTTAGAGCAATAAAAAAAAGAACTTCTATTGTGTTGGGAGTATAATATTCCCACCCCTTGACATGGGGATAAAAATTGCGAAAAACATCTTTAATCTAGATTCCCAAGAATAACTAATACCTATTAGTAATAATTTTGATTACTCCTACCAAACAGAAGGAAACTACATTACTGATAGTAGTTTTTATTTTTACATAACTTAAAACAAACACACTCTTATTGGCCTGTACTTCACAGGCGGTTCACTTTTTCTTTTTGACCGGAAGGTTTTGAGATACTTTAGAAAGGACGGGCATAATTGGAGAAAGAAAAAAGATGGAAAAACTGTGAAAGAAGCTCATGAAAAATTAAAGGTAACCCAAAATTTGAAAGTTGTTGATGAATCTAGGTTTTGTAGGACTTACATATAATCAAGTCATGATAAAACTTCATTATATGTAAGACATTAATTATTATTTTTATCAATCAGTCTTCTCTAATTGGAAAGCAAGTTTCTATACCATTAAATAATTATTGACTGGGGTTGTTATATCCTTCAAGCAAATTTAGGTGGGAAGTGTTGATGTGTTACATTGTTACTACGCACATGGAGAAGAAAACGAAAATTTCCAAAGGCGAAGCTATTGGATGCTTGAACAGTGAGTATGAATGAACTAATTTACTTCAAGATTTTGCATGACAGTATTTCTTAGAATGAAAATTACAGTGATATTGCACACATGTCGCATTGTATTTTATTTTCATTGCAATTGCAATCATATCACACACATATAGCTTTTTCTGGTGATCTACTCTTGGATACTATGGAGGTGCTAGCTTAGATATGCTTAATGGGAAACATTACATCATTATCCTCACTCTTTGCTCTTCTCTTTTGTTTTTAGTATTCTCTGTTGTCTTATATTTGTAATCTACCTTACTCCATTTGGGGTTGTATTTAAGTTTTCATATACATATGCCAAAGTATTTTATTCCTTATAATTGATCAGAATATATCTGTATATTTTACTGCAGGGATACACACATAGTATTTGTCCACTACTTGGAAGTTAAGGTATTTTCTTTGGTTTTTAAATAAGTTTCTTTCTTTTATTCTTTATATATTCATTTTCTTCCTTTAGGATTATACGTTGATAACAAATGGTAGACTCTATCTTTGTAGTGATTGAAACATGTTATCTGCATAGATTGTGTTTTGGTGCTTTAGAAAATATAGTGAAACATTTAAGTAGGAATGAAGCAGTGGCATTTATTCTATGTTCTATTGTAGCTTTTATTTGAGTTCCTTATGAGTTTCTTGTCTTGAGGATCGTGGAATATGCATTCTTAGCATCAATGTTTAGCAAAGTTTAAGCGTTATACAACATTCAAGCCTTATCCTACTAAATGGAGTTGACGACATGGATCAATTTCTACCATAATGTTCTATCCAGAATCATGCTTATATCCAAATCGTTAATCCCAAGACCTTTCTTAATAACTTCTCTTATAGTTTTTTTAGGTCTTCCTCTACCTCTAACTATATGACTACTTCATCTAATTTATTCTTACCACAAAATTTACATGCCTTCTTTCTACATGACCAAACCACCGAAGTCTATTTTCCACCATCTTTTCGCTATAGGAGTTACCTCAACATTCTCTTTAATATTGTCATTTCTAATCTTATCATCTCTAGTCTTACCACACATTCAATGCAACATCCTTATCTTTGTTACACTTACTTTATTCTCGTGTTGGTTAAACCGTCCAACATTATGTCCCGTACAATATCTTAGGTTTCCGAAAAAATTTCCCTTTAGCTTGGGTGGTACCTTAGTGTCACATAAAATATTTGAAATCCTCCATTTCAGCCACCCAACTTGAATTTGATGGTTTACATCCCGTTCTATTTCTCCATCGTTTTGTATTATGGACCCAAGATATTTAAACCGCGTGACTTGTGAGATGATATGCTATCCAACTTTCACCTCTAGGTTAGAAACGTTTCACCTTTTGTCGAACTTACATTCCATATACTCTGTCTTACTTCTCCTTAGACGAAAGCCTTGCGTTTCTAAAGCTCGTCTCCTAGTCTTCATCTCATTTAAGCTCTCTTCAACTCTTCAAGTAGGACTATATTATCGATTGTTTGATATTTGAGCTTTTGCCGAAATGTTATTTTTTTTGTCATGGGAAATTACCAACCGAATCTGTTAAAATCTCAGCTGATGATACCTAAGAAGTATAATCCTTTAAAAAATTTCCTGTTATCTATAGCCTTTTATGTATCAGAATTAATTTTTACAAAATTGTCTGTCTGTTTAAGCTTTTGAGATAAATCAGAATGTGAAATAATAAAAATATATCCGATTATTATGGGATGTTATTTAATTAGCTTTTCAAAGAAAGATGTACTATCTGTTCAAAAAAGTGATTTTTAAAAATATAATCAGTTAACACTAGTTACTGCTTCGAAGAAATAGTCATTTTTTTACACAAGTTTGAAATAACTTTTTTACAGCATTAACAAATGGGCCCTTTATCATGCTAGTCTTGAATCAGACAGAAATAGTTTTAATCTGTTCAATATATAGGAATCTTTGTTTTGTAGTTCTGGTATTGATTAACTTGTTTGCTCTATGGTTTGTGTATTATGGATTTATCTTTCAGGGTAATAAGTCAAATACTGGAGGAAACACTGATAGCGATGGGGTCATATCAGATTCTCAAAAGGTCAATTCTCCGTCGTCTGGCTTTCCCACAAGTTATAGTAGTGTGCCTTCACTTAGTACAGATTCCATGAGCCCAACTAGCAGCATGACATCTTTGCGTGAAGATGCCGATTCAGGTAGTTCTGTCTAAATTTTGTTCACTGGTTTTCAAAAATTTTAAATGGAAAAATAAGCTAAGGTTTTTCATATCGTGTTCTTTTGCATGGAATATTTGTGAGTATGGTCCCTTCACATGCCACCTTGCTTTATGTTATTGATCTTTGTTGTCTGACAAGATTTTTTTTGTAAGCTCTCAACTCAAAATTTTTATGTATACTGAAAATATTTTCAGGTGATCATGGACAGTCATCAGTTTCTGGAACAGAATATATCCCACATTTTGATAGGGATAAATTTCGGGGAAATGATGCTACTTGTATTGATGGCCTGAAAGTACATGGCTTGACATCATGGGACACTGTCTTGCATGCTGATCCTTCTCTCGTATCATTTCCTTCCATCCCATCTAGTTCACTGGCAAACATCCTTGACCAAGAACATAACATCTTGGGTGACTTTTCAATGAGCAGAAGTGATCTCACTATTGGAGCTGGGAGCTCTCAGCCTCTCCAATCAAATTGGCAGGTATTTTATGCTACTGCCTAATATATGTTTCAGTTCACAATAGCATCATCTGTGGCTACTATATTCTGGAATTGAAAAGTCATATAATGTGAGAGTCTTAGAGACTGATAGGACACTATAGTAACTAAGGTGTTGTAAGGAAAATGATGTGCATGCAGGGAATCACAGCCAAGAGAGAGAAAGTGAAAGGTTCCCATTATTTAATTTATTGCTGAATTAGCAGTGGGGATGATAGTGGGTGAGTGATTCAGAAGATGGTTTATACAGTGAGGAAGAAGTAGTTACAGGGGTTGGGAGAGACTAGACACATTCTAATTGCCTAGGCTATTATCTTTCCAGTTTCTGCATTTTGTATTTCAAAACACGGGACTCTTCATTATCTTGATACAGATTCGGATTTCCATCAGTCAAACTCAGTGATGAACTACATGTTTTCAACTTTTTAAGTGACTCAAACCTTCTCCAGAATTATCTGTATCCATATTTCTGTTGAGATGAGCTTTTTAATAACTTGTACTCTTCCTAAATATCTAACTGGTGACCATGTATTAACTTGGTTTGGGGTCATTTTTATCTTTTGATTGCTTAATTTGAAACTTTGATATTTTAATTTCTTTGTTTTATTTTATATGTAGTTTTTAATGTTCAAACTGATCATCTTTATTAGTTTTAGGCAACAAAAATTTAACTATTTTCATATTGTTATTGATTGAACACAGATTCCTTTTGAAGACAACCCAGGACACATGCCAACCTTTACCCAATCATTGAGTTTGGAATTTGAATCTGATTATGGAACTGGTTTACTAGGGAATGAAGATCATAATAAAAGTTCTGAAATTGACCCTGTCATGTTCAGTTTTCACAGTGAGCCAAAAGAGAACCTTGCACAGCGAAACTATTTGGAAGAAAAGGTAGACGGACAACAGCAATATGACGTCAAGTCCAATTCTGCAAGTGAAGTTCCTAGCGAAGAAACTGTTAGCTATCCCTTATCTGTGAGGCGCACATTATTGGATAGGGATGAGAGCTTGAGGAAGGTTGATAGCTTCAATCGATGGATTACTAAAGCACTTGGTGAGGTGGATAATTTGAATATGCAGTCCTCTAGTGGTATTTCATGGAGTACAGATGAATGTGGGCATGTGATAGATGATACCTCACTGAGCCCATCGCTGTCTCAGGACCAACTATATAGCATAAATGATTTTTCACCTAAATGGGCTTGTGCTGAGTCGGACACCGAGGTACTAAATACAGGGATAATACTTTTAATAATAAAGAAAGACAGTAAATGGTGAAAAGACAAAATATCAATTCTTACATTGTTACCATCCATTGTTACAATTGAAAAACTCAGCAATCAATTACTTACTCTTTAGTTTCCTTCTTTCACCCTCTTCTATAATGAGAATAAATATGTATTATATGTGGCATTTTAAGATACCAACATCTCTCCCTCTGGTTAGATGCAAGCTGTTTTCTCTCTCTTAATATATTAGTTTTAATGTTCTCCATTATGTATTTTTTGTCGTAGTATTTCTTCTTACATCTTGGTATTTTGTAATGCGTCTTTACAATCTTCCTTCTTTTTTTCCTCCTTTAATAATGTATGATATATTTGATTATTGGTTGCACTTTTCTATTCGGACCTCCAATCCAAAGATGAATCAAGAAAGAACTAAGTTCAGTTTGTTCAGTATCTTATCCTTTTCAAAACTGCACAGGTGTTGATTATTGGATCGTTTTTGAAAAGTCAATCAGACGCGACAACTTGTAACTGGTCCTGTATGTTTGGGGAAGTTGAGGTTCCTGCTGAGGTTGTAGCTAATGGAATTCTGTGCTGTAAAGCTCCTCCTCATAAGGTTGGCCGGGTCCCTTTCTATGTAACATGTTCCAATAGGTTAGCTTGCAGCGAAGTGCGTGAATTTGATTTCAGAGAGGGCTATTCTAGAAATGTAGATTATGCAGATTTTTTCAACAGTTCAGCTGGCATGCTGCTTCATTTGCGACTGGAGAAGTTTCTTTCTTTAAAACCAGCGCACCCTTCAAATCAAACCTTTGAGGGCGGTGCAGAGAAAATGAACTTTATTCCTAAGCTTATTTCACTAAGAGAGGAAGAAGAATATTCAAGTAAGGAAGAGCAGTCTCTGTTTCACAAGCAGGTTAAAGAGAAACTGTACTCGTGGCTGCTTCATAAGCTAGCCGAGAGTGGTAAAGGGCCAAATGTGTTAGATAAGGATGGGCAGGGCGTGCTACATTTAGCAGCTGTTCTTGGTTATGACTGGGCAATAACTCCAATTTTAACTGCTGGAGTTAGTATCAACTTCCGTGATGTGAACGGATGGACAGCTTTGCATTGGGCCGCATCTTGTGGCAGGTTAGTGTTCTTGACAATTCCCCCCCCCCCCCCCCCCCCCTCTATTGTGTTCAGTTGATTGAACATGACAGAAGTTCTGTCTTCTGATTTGGTTAGACGTACCTTTACTACCCTTGTTTTAATATTCTATTTTGAACTGTGAATTTCTTTACAAATCTAGCATATGAAGCTGATTTAAGTTTCTTCCTGTAAAGAAAGTATCAGAATTCTTGCCTTCCCCTCCTGCCTTCCATTTTTTAAACTGTTGGGTGCTAAACATTACAGCAGTTTTCCTTATGCATGTACATTAGTCACTTTAACCTATCCCTAAAGCAATTGATTTGTCCAGTTAAAGGAAGATCACAGAATTTTCTATAATTTTTCTCTAGAGTATTATGTTCAAGCATAACTCAAATTGGTTCACATATCTTCTGTTTTCCTTTGTTCAGAGAGAGGACAGTTGCTGTCCTTGTATCCATGGGTGCAGATTGTGGTGCATTGACGGATCCATCTCCAGAGTTTCCTTCAGGTAGAACAGCTGCAGATCTTGCCTCTAGCAATGGGCACAAAGGACTCTCTGGTTTTCTAGCGGAGTCTTCATTAACAAGCCACCTTGAAACCCTCACAGTGGATGATCAACAAAAAGGTGGTAAGCAAGAAGTTCCAGGAATGAAAACAGTACAGACAGTTTTGGAGCGAACTGCAACACCTGTGGTTTATAATGATATGCCTGATGCCCTCTGTCTTAAGGATTCTCTAACTGCTGTCCGCAATGCTACACAAGCTGCCGACCGCATACATCAAGTATTCAGAATGCAGTCCTTTCAGAGGAAGCAGTTAACTCAGAATGATGATGATGATGATTTTGGTTTGTTAGATCGGCAGGCTCTTTCCCTTCTAACTTCTAAGTCGTGCAAATCAGGACAGGGAGATGGTTTATTCAATTCCGCTGCAACTCAAATACAGAAGAAGTTTCGTGGTTGGAAGAAGAGGAAAGAGTTCTTGATCATTCGTCAAAGAATTGTTAAAATCCAGGTTCAGTGATCTGTTCTATTTACTTCATTCAATTTTAAAATTATAGACATTATTTTGCATAGATTAGATGTTCTTATAGAAGGTGCAAAATTGTTTATATTGGAGAATTTGTTCGATAAAACTCAGGTTAAGAATGCAAAAATGCTTTTGTAGTACTGTTGAAGTTATATAATGAGGGGATAAAAAAATGGAGACTTAAGTTATGATTGTAATTTGCCATAATTGTTGATACAAAAGATTAAGCACCAACCCTTATTTATACTACTACAAGAGTCATCTTAATTAAATAGGAAAACAAGTTAGGATTATAACTCAATTATGAAACTAATATTAAGATATGATTTTAGAGTTTTGGTACTTTACTATAAAAAGCTAATCATATTAGATATATATTTTCATAACTTCTAATACTTACTTTTCCATCTATGTTTACCCCTTTGATAACTTTCATGTACACACCGTGGATCACATTTTGATTTTCAAATTTGAGAAGGCAATGTGAAGAAAGCATGTGTTCGTCATATTTTGTTCATCTTTCAATGCATTTACATGCGTTAAAATATCCTCATCAAATCATATGCTTGGGGGGCACCAAGTTGAGGCCTTAAAAGTGATCCTATTCCTATATCTCATGGAAGATTCAGGGGGAATTAAGAACCCTTGAAGTGGCATTTTACTTCAACTGAAGTAATACCGTAGAGTAATATCAACCTATCATCAGTCGCACAATTTTATTGAAGTATTTCCTCAATTACCCTACTGCCACAACCCGTATAGGAATAAAATTAAAAATTTCAAATTGGTGTGAGAAACAATTAATATTCTCAAAATAGTATTTTAAAGCTACTAGACAAAATTGTATTTTAGGTGTGATGTTGATGTTTGCCAAGCCAATTTTGCCATTTCTCCACTGTGGTGCTTTGTGTGCCCCAAAAGAAAAAGACCTCCTGTACTCTGTTGTTTCCTTTTTGCTATCTATTATTTTTTCTAATCTTTCCCTATGCATTTGTGATTTGTTTCCACTGACTCTCTAATTTTGTGTTTTTAAGGCCCATGTTAGAGGTCACCAGGTAAGGAAGCAGTATAAAACTGTCATTTGGTCTGTGGGAATCCTGGAGAAGATTATACTACGCTGGAGACGCAAGGGTAGTGGTCTACGTGGGTTTCGACCAGAAGCCCTTAATAAAGCCCCCAGTCAACAAAATGATTCTCCGAAAGAAGATGATTATGATTATCTAAAGGAAGGACGAAAACAAAAAGAGGAAAAGATCCAAAAGGCGCTTTCTAGGGTTAAGTCCATGGTTCAGTATCCGGAGGCACGGGCTCAATACCGGCGCGTGCTAAATGTTGTCGAAGACTTCCGTCAAAAGAAGGTAAATTTTCTTACATCTGAAAAATATCTAAACTCATCAAAAAATTAGACTTAATGACATGCTCACAATCATTTTATGTCTGGCAGGATTCTAACATGGGTTTGATCAGTTCTGAAGAGACAGTTGATGGTGTAGAGGATTTGATTGATATTGATATGCTTTTAGATGACGAGAATTTCATTCCCATAGCATTTGATTGATTCTCTGCAGGTATTACTCTTATCGTCCCCACTGTTAATATATGGCCAGTTGGCTTTATTGGGCAAGAGGGAAGTCCTAACATGTAACATCATCTTGATGTAAATATTTCTAATCAAAATCACTTGGATCAAAGGCTGAATATATACATAGGTTTTAATAGGTAGCATGCATTCTGATTTTGTATTTCAGATACTAAACTAAGGAGACATGGTTGGATTTTATTGACAATGATTTTACTATGACAGAATAAGATTGTGTTCATAAATTGGTTGGGGTTGTAATATAATGTTGTAGCTTAGCTTGCTAATGTACAATTGTGATAATTTGTACAAAAAGTCAAGTGTGGCCAGAAGAATTATAACCACAAGTGCTAATTATGATTATCTTGATTGTTTATTGCTTACATTTTTTCTTGCCATTTGATTATTCTTTTACTTTTGCCATTTTTACCATCACGAATTGTCTTTTCCGCTTCATGTATGTTTGTTTATGTATAGAATGAGTTGGATAACACAAGTACTCATTTGAACTCATCCATAATCTGATATTTTTATTGGTTATGAAATGAAACTACAATGGTGAATCAGATGAAAGAAAGTCATGGAATTTTTAGTAACTGATATAAATAATGAAAATTGTCCACTTGAATAATTTCCCCCGTGAACCATACGAGACATTGCATTGCAGGATGGGAAAAAGCAGAAGTAGGAAAAACAATTATATGAAAGGGGACATTTACATGTGCGTGGAGAATGATGACTATATCAACGCGTGAAAGCTCTTGTCATTGTGATGATGATGATACACATTTCTTTTTCTTTTTCTATACCTTTGTGAGAGTTGACTTGGCTTCCATCCACTATATTTCTGGAGTATAGCCTTTTGAATGGTAGCACAATCCTGTTTGATTTGAGGCATAGTTTCTTAGCAGATGTAAAAATCAAAGTTGTGGAGATACTTTGAAGCGTTTATTGCGGTCAAAGATTCCGGTTACACTGGATTAACAAAAACAATATACATATTCATACCAAAAAATGAATAATACTACGTCCACTATAATATATTTATCTGGTCTTGCCTTTCTTTGAATTGAAATTGAGCCTATTTTTAATCAGGAAAGTCTTATTTATTATACACTAACAGCATATAATGATTTAACGATGTTCAGAAAAATTTGATTTTTACTATAACCACTTTTAAAATAATGCAAAGAAATTGAGTCTATTTTTAATCAACAAAGTCTTATTTATATACACTATCAGCATATAACGATTTATCACGGATGATAACGATGAATTGATAGTGTTCTATGGACAGGGCATAATAATTAATCTTATTGTATTTATATATTGATAGTGTCCTATGGACAGTGCATAATAATTAATCTTATAATATACTTGTCTGCCATGAAGTTTAACTTATTTGTTAAAAGTCACGGTAATAATTAAAAAAAAAAAAATTCTTGTTACAATAACTCAAGAAATTTGGAGGATTGATATAAAATTAGTGTATCAACTATCAACAGTGTAAGATAATTTTATTATCATTCAATAGGATTCTCAGATGACAATTGATTACCCATCTCCTTTCCATCGAAAATGTGTTTTTTTTCTTACTTTGCCCGCACCAAACTGCAAAAACTATTTAAAAGAAAACATATTTTTATTTTATAAAAATGAATATTAATAATTAAATGGAATATTTAATTATTTTAATAATATCAAATACTTACTTATTTTTACTTAATTTGTATTTAAAAAAATAATATTAATTATAATAAATTTGTTCTCTTAAGATTAAGAAGTAGTATAAATAAGCAATAAAGTTATTAAAAAAAAGGATAATAAGAAAAAATTAATAGATAAACATCAACCGTTCTACCCCTTAATTAAATATTAGTAGTAGATATTTTTCCCACGCCTAAGGGTAAGTACTACTAGCCTACTAGGTCATAAAAGATCAAATAATCGTGCCATTGTAATTTGACCATTTATCTTTTACTCCTATATGCATGGATTTAACACAAAAAACAAAAGCTATACATGTAGAGAAGAAAACTTTTTGACTTTCTGAGAAACTGTCAGCAGAGTCCATTTTCTACCCTCAACAAATTTAACTTCATGTGAAATCAAACTAACTACAGCCTCACAAGATTCCCTCTCTTCAAAGTATACCAAACTTCTCTCTCTAAAGTGAAGATTAAACCCATGACACTTTTTTGTCTTCAATTCCTCATTGTACGTTTCTATGCTCCAACATGACAAAAGATTTTTAATAACTTACCTGAAAAAACTAAACCTGTAGGGTTGACTTTTTTTATGCAGACCCAAATAAATTATTACTTGTACCACAAATACTGCAAAAAGTCAACAAGGGCAACCTTATTTTTTTGTGTTTTGCAGCCATTGAAAGTAAACATGACTTTTGAAATTCTCAATATTTTTTATTTTTGGTTTTTCAATTCTCATTAATAAACAAAACTAGATGGTTACAAATTATTTCCTATTAATAAGTTGGTTTTGTAGTTTTATCAGAATAAGCTTTTATGAGTTTCTTCTCTGAGTGATTCATTTGTCTCTTTCTCTTCGTTTCCGTAACTGAACGGCATAATCCGTGACCACCCACGTTCTATATAGATCTTCCATCTCATTTTTTCTGCATAAAGTTTAGATTTTTGGATTGCTTTCTGAGTTTTTCATCTTATTGATCATCTGGGTGTGGAGAATTTTGAAAATTTTCACAGGTAAGAAGTAGATGTTGAGAGATAGTTGAACTGAATGGATAGTCTTTGTTGCTTCAACTCTGCCAGAAAGGTTATGATTTTTTTTATCTCTTTTTTTCTGTGTTTTTGTTCTTCCTTTATAGTCTTTGAACTAACCTTTATATCTTTTAAATTTCCTTGTTTGTATAAAAGCTTTAGAGGGAACTTTAGGATTAAGTTTTCGTGATTTGTGGATGGTCCCAAATTTTGTTTTTGTTAGCTTATTTGAGGAAAAAGCTTGGAATTTATAACATCTTAATATCGGTCTGTCGAGGACATGTAAGGTAGACTATGGCAAAAGTCTAAAACTTGTCACAGTTAAATTGTACTTTAAAGAGGGATTCATAAAATCTTTGTCATTGTTAAAACATGGTTAAATAAAACCTATAATTATTTTGTTATGGTTGAATTGTGACTAATCTAAGTAGAGCTTCCATAAACTTAAAACAACCTGATAATTGATGTTGAGTAAATAAGCTTATGTAGCACCGACACAACACTGACACATTCAATGTTACCGTTTTCTCAAATTATTACCATTGTCGATGTCTACATCTATGTCGTTCAATTTCCTTGTTTATGTTTTACTTTCATCTAAGAACCAAAATTGAGTGCTTAGTGTATTTTTGTGTTTTAATTTTCAAATTTCCAGGCTGTTGGATCATGTAGCTCTGGCAAAGGCAAGAGCAATCAGTACCCTCTTAAGTATGGCTTTTGCTTGGTTGAAGGGAAACCCGATCACCCAATGGAGGACTTTCATGTAGCGAAAATCGTACAGTTCCATGGCCGAGAGTTAGGACTTTTCGCCATATTTGACGGACACTCGGGAGACACCGTGCCTGCCTATTTACAAAAACATCTCTTTGCTAATATCTTGAAGGAAGTGAGTTTTCAACCGATCTGAACTTGTCATGTTTGATTCCATTCTTTTCTGTTCTATGTTACATATATATGTTGTAATGTCTTTTGGAATAATTTTAGTTTTGTGATTGGTTAATGTAGGAAGACTTCTGGACCGATCCAAACAGTTCGATCATCGAAGCTTATGAGTCAACAGATCAGGCCATTCTTTCTCACAGTCCTGACTTGGGCCGAGGAGGATCGACTGCAGTGACTGCCATTCTCATAAACAACCAGAAGCTATGGATAGCGAATGTTGGAGATTCGCGAGCTGTTCTGTCGAGGAAAGGGGCTGCTATACAGATGAGTATCGATCACGAGCCCAATACTGAAAGACGCATCATCGAGAACAAAGGCGGCTTTGTCTCAAACCTTCCAGGTTCGCTAATAAACCTTAATTTTAAGATGGTATAAGAGTTTATCCTAAGTTCCTCACTTGTTGCTGCTGCTATGTCAGGAGATGTTGCAAGAGTGAATGGCCAGCTCGCAGTTTCTCGAGCATTCGGAGACAGAAACCTGAAGTCACACTTGCGGTCTGATCCAGACGTACAACCTGACGATATCGATCAAGATACTGAGCTCTTGATACTTGCTAGTGATGGTCTATGGAAGGTAAGTAAAACCTGGAACCACTCTCTTTTGCACTCTCCCTCGAGTTTACATCTCAATCGATTGCATCTCAGGTAATGGCGAATCAAGAAGCAGTTGATATTGCAATAAAGATAAAAGATCCAGAAAAAGCAGCAAAACAACTAACTGCAGAGGCATTGAAAAGAGAGAGTAGGGATGATATTTCGTGCATTGTAGTTCGTTTCAAGTGATGATACGAGTCGTTATATATGTTTCGAAATCTCAAGAAATCGGTTATCAGTTTGGAACTTTATGCAACATAGGTTTGGTCTTTTTCCTATGTAAAATTGAAGCTCTTCAATCAAATTAGATGTTATTTATTGATTTCTTTTGTGTAGATTGATAGTTTTTTTCTTCTTCTTTTCTTTGTACTTTGCATTATTTATGGCACATTGAATATTGGAGGAGAATGGCTATAAATTGGAGTGACTTTAATTTTTAAGTTGTATGTATGTGTTGTATAATTGAAACTTTGAAGTTAGTATCATCTCCTCTAATAGAGTTTGTAGTTTCATATGACTTTGAGACTTTGAAGTTAGAATTATCTCCTTCAATAGAGATTCTAGGTTCATATGAACTTGAGACTTTGAAGTAAGTATTTATTATTCTATTTTTTTCTTTCAATTTCTTTTTTAAATTTATCTTTCTTATACTATTAATATGAAAAGACAATTTTGTAAAATTCTTTTTAATTTCTTATTTTCATACAACAACAATTAAATTTTTTAATACTTTTTTTTTCTTTATTTAGTAACTATTTTGAGACAAATTAATTAGTTTAGGTTGTTTAACTTAGTCGACCAAACTCTTACATTTTTTCTTTAGGTACTTTTGTCATATATATTGAATATTTGTGCTCTATAATAAAGTCAAGTTCTATCTTAATCAATCTTCTAAGTATTCTATTATTGTTTCATATGGTATTTTTCTTTAAATTTCTCCCTAAAACAAAAAAAAAAGAAGCTATTTCCTATAAAACCTTTGTAGATATTTTTTCTCGGATATAAGTTTAATTAGATAATTTTTTATATTATTTTATTTGATCTTATGGTTGAATTATGCCTTAAAATCTATGATTTTTTTGTGTGTGAAAATGTTGACGTATGTTTAAAAAATCAATGTCACCCAATGGTCAATGTTTTAGTGGTCAATCGTTGATTTAGTTGATCAACAATTAAATCAATCAATGGTGAATGAATTAACTGATTAACGTTTCAGATGTGATTTTAGTTGTTCAAGAGTATCGAGTTTGGTCGTTTCAGTTCGAGGATCTGTTTATTAATGTTAGAATATTATAATATATTTTATATTAATTTAGAGACACTTTAAGATACAAACAAATACTCTAAGATACTATAAATTAGACATAATTAGTCCTGAGGTCTCATAAGTTAATTTTATGTTCCGCTTTAGTCCTTTAATAAAAAATCGTTGCAGTTTGATCCGGTAATATTAGTTATGGTACCAATGTTGGTCTCTTCTGTTAGTTTAGTTAAGAAAACATTAGTTTTTACCAGCGTGACATGCCAATTATGTAATGACTTAGTAAAAGAATTACATTGAAACTTTATAATTATTTAAGAGACCAAACCAGGAAAGTTAATCAAACTACAATTACATTCCATTTACAACAATTTCATAGGCATAACATTTTGGATTACTAAAACATTTGATATCAACATAATCTTAAATTCAATTACATTAAACCATAATTTATTCCTTCAAAGTTGCACATAATCTTAAATTTAATTACATTAATTCTATCATTTTCCATCTCCTCTGTCTGATATCAATTCCAACAACCTTCCATTCTCTTTTCTTCTCCAACGAAGTAAGCCTCCTCAAGTTATTTCTCCCTGGCTGCCAAAATACGGAAAATTGGTCAAGGATTACCATGACATAAAAGCAATAATCACTAAGATTAAGTTTTTTTCTTCAATTCTAACAATTGTCAACTAAATCTAAGTAAGGATGTCTAATATCCAGGATTAGGCTTGTGTCAGATTTATTACAATCACATATGTATATCGATATGAATTCTCTTAGAATTTGGATTGGCTTGAAACAATCACATTTACATTCATTAAGTTTTGAAATACACATCAGAATGGTCTTATTGTCACCGTCCCCTTGATTTACAATAAATAAGGAAGAATATGCAGTAGGAACAATGCCTGCGACAAACTAGGCTCATGTCTTACAACTCTTAAATGCACAAAATGATGAAATACATTTGTTGCAACATGCAAATATTAAACATCAAGAAAATTAAGTTTCAATTGTCATGCTAATACACTTGGTTCCACTATGCTCAGAGTATGTTACAGTTTCCTCTACATTGACCGATGTGTGTCCAGACAACACTTCATGAAAATTCCTTATAAAGTAACAACGACAATCCACTATAAGAGACATGAAAGTTCCACCTGTTAATATAAACTCAACTTGAAAAACAAAAAAAAACCATATATAAGGAAATTAGACTATCTACACCGTGATAAAGCTCAATAGACAATAATAGAGCTTCAAACCTTGTCTACAATGTGACCTAAACGTTTAAGCTGATATATCCTACCTCTTGTTTGAACATAAGGGTTATACCTAAATCCAAAGCATAAACGAAAAGTGAAACATGAAATCTCAATACACCCCAAGTTGTGTTAGAAGAAACATGGCATCCATTAAAATAAGAGAGAAGAGTTTAAAATGTAATTGTGTTGATTATGGTGAAAATTTACAAAGTGAGAAAAGTTACATACTAATGGGGTGGATACATCTATGTATAGGCACTACTAAGTACACCTTACTAACTATTTTACTAACACTATCTTGTAGCTAACCTATATCTTCAACAGCCTCCTGCAAGCTAGAAGGTGTTTACAACACTTCTAGCTTGGGATGAGCAATACAAAAAAAGTGGATGTTCCAAGACTTTAGCTCCAACCTTTATAAGTGGATATTCCAAACAGTGGTTGTTCACTCCTTATCGACCACAAATATGACAACATCAATATAATTGTACATCTTGTAAAAGCAGTCTCAAACAAAGGAATAACTAGCTTGAACAAAAAAATATTGGAAAGAACTCCCAAAAGAAAATATGATGAGAGATACCAGAAATAAATCGGCCTAAAACTAAGGCTTAACCATCAAGAGTACCAAACACTCATGACAGAAGAAAAATAGAGAAGGTCAGAAGGTCTGATGGCTACAAAGTGAAGCAATAATACTCAAGTTGCGCTAAAGGTAATTAGCACATCAAAAGACTAACAAATCAACGAGAAAGATCAAGTAACATTGTAGATGGCTAGAGAGTGAAGCAACAATACCAATATTGTTCTCAAGATGAAATAACACATAAAAAACCAACTAGTTAATCAACCAAGAAAACAAAGACAATTTGCTCAGATATGACAGAAAATCAACAAAGCCAATATGGCTAATCACCTGCATAAAACATGGCAATAAAGAGTATATTAAAGAACCCAAACTAGTATTCAATCTTCACAATCAGTGTTAACACCAATAGCATGCACAAGGGGTCTTCAAAGAAGACTAAACTCTAACATCTTGTAGGCAACCACTATCAAGAGAAAATTGTTATGCGACTTTAGTAATAGAACTTAAAAGCAACTTGTCCATTCATTCTAAATACAAAGTACCTTTTGTTACCAATATTAATCTATGTGGGTCTGCAATAGAGAAGTGCTAGAATAATTGTTGTTCCAAAAAAATCAATACTCTTATCTCTATCCAATTCTGATCGGAGCTTGGAAATTGGTAATAAGTCACAAAAGCATTTTCATGAACAAATGAAAATTAAGTGAGACTGAATCACTTCCTCAATTTGAGAATTCTCAAATAAACCCATGCAACCTCCAAATATCAATGACCAATGAAATGTAGAGAAGAGGAAACACATATAGAGATAAGATCACCAACAACCAGAACTAGCTCCAAAATGATAGTGTAAAGATATACCAATTTCAACAAGAGGAATGAGGATAACATACCAAAAAATTGTTATAGATGTTTTAGATTGGCTATATTTTGTGGTAAAACTTGGTTTGTTTCTGGATGTCATAAGCAATGTTATGACATGTGATTTAAGCATTATGCAGGTATGAAATTTTTGTGTGCAGTTGTTTTTATTAAGATATCAGGACTGATGTCATGACATCACTGATTTGGCCTGAAGACCTAAGTGAATCCTATTTTTTGCGTGCATCTGGCTGTCATTAAAACTGAGATTTGTTGTGGTTTTAACGCATTTTTATCAGAAGGAAAATAAGGATTCAACTTGGAGCTATTTTAGCAGAACATTTGTTCTTGCTATTTTTGTTCCTTTATTTAAGAAATTGTTTTATCTGATTTGTGAAAGTTCAACAAACCCAATGTCCATTCAAGGTTCTACTTAAGGCTGCTTTACCCTAGTGTGAACGTGTGGAAAAATAAGGATTGTTATTCAACGTATTTCACGTGTGTGTTTTAGTTTTCTTATGAGCCAATCAATTGTCTTTTGATTATTGTTCTGGACTAGGTGTGCATTTGTATTTTGTCCACTCAAAGCTTTTAAGTAAGAGTGTTTATATTTGACTGAAGATTTTAAGAAAAGTCAAAGATTATATTGAAGAGTGTCTTTGCTTTGTTGAGTTGTTTGGTTAAGATCTCTGTTGTGATTGAGGGGGAGTGAGAGGGGTCTCATATCTAGGAGATTCTAGGTAGAACTATCATTGGGTAGGGATTAAGTAAAAAGATTTCAAATTGGGGTGTTTGTTGTGAATCTTTGAATTGATACTACTGACAGTGAAGTTCCTTCCTGGATTGGTAGCCCCAGAGTAGGTGTGATTGCACCGAACTAGGTTAATAAACTCTCATATCTTGAACTCAGTATTGATGCATTCGGTCATAATCTTCTCACGTGGAGTTGTAAGAAGGGTGGATTCTGAGAAACGGCCCTCGGGGCCCTTTCTCTCACGAGGGCGGTCATCTTTGCGCTTCTCGCGCCGAGGAGCTTTATATTTGTCCCTCTATTTGTGAGCTCGTGAGTTTTCCTGGTTCCTCGAATCTCAGGTCTTGTACGCGGTTTCTTTCTCTTCATACTGGATTTAGGCTTATGCTCTGTGGAGGAGTTCGGAAAGCGACTCAGGAGGCTCAATCCCCACGACTTTACAGAAATCACTATTGGGGCGTAAACCTTTTTCTAGGATGTATCTTTTCATGCGATCAGTGGTGTGTACCTCTAGTGATTCTTTGTTGAACCCGTATATGTAATCTCATAGAGGTTCTTCTTTATCTTGGATGATTCCTTTGAGGGTGGCCTCAGATTTGGGGTGACGTCTGGATGCGGTGAAGTTCCTTGTGAATTGAATTTTCAAGACTCTCCATGACGTGATGGATCCCGAGGGAATGTATTTATACTAGGACATTGCCCTTTTCCGTAACGTGATGGGGAAAAGCCTACACTTGATTTCTCCTTTAATTTTGTTATAGTGGAGCATGCCCTCGAGGTTTTCTATATAGTTGTCAGGATTTGTGGTCCCGTCATAGGTGTCCAATGGAAGGGGTTTCTCGAGTCCGCGAGGAATGCGGGTTTTCATGATTTTGCAACTCAATGGCCCGCTATCATACCCTAATTTTTGACCCTAAGATTTTTCACATCTCATCTACATTTCGCATACAAACAAGATCGCACTGGTTGCACGTTTCTTCTCGGGTTAGGATTATGCCTTGCAGAGGATCACCGTTGTCTTTAATTGTTTTATTTGATTGTGTTTACTAACCATTAATCAAAATCCAAAAATATTTTGTTTCCTTTTGCTAATTTTCTTTTTCAGGAAGAGGAACCATATAAAAATGCCAAAAAATAGCAGTTCTGCAGCTCGAGTAAATTTCACAAAAAAAGTCGAAGTTGATCCGCAAATAATTCAAAATTATCAGATCAAGGATTTCCCAAGTTAATTGATTCATTCAAAGGATTTCCAAGGTTCACGTGTTCATTTCTTCGACGTACACAAGAATTGGGCCGAAACAACCAAGTAGCTATTTTTGAATAAGAAATTCAAAATTCAGCTTGGTTAACCGGTTAACCAAATGGTTAACCGGTTAACCAGTGCGAAATTTGAATTTTTTTATTTAAATTCAGCACCCTTAGATCATTGATTTAATTGGAATATTCTAGATCCATTGGTTTATGATTTTCTACATCATTTTTGATCATTTCCTACCAAAAATCCTCACTAATCACCACTCTTTTCCATTTCTCACCAAAATTCCAATTACCAAGCCTAAATTTAAATTACCAAAGCAAGCTCCATTCCACCAAATCTCCATACCTAAGGCCTTTAAATAGGACCTCAATTTCATTCATTCCACAAGCTTTGGATAGCCACAAAACCTCTTGCAAAATTACTCCCCAACTCCAAAATTCTCCAAAGCTCATCTTTCTTTCTTTTGAAGTTATCAAGAATTCACATTGAATTCTTGATTAACTTGAGCTAAACCTTCATCCTTTCATTCTTTTGTTCATCAATTTCAATAGATCTAAACTTGTGTTGGTTCAATTTGAAGAAGAGCTCTTGGTAATTCATCTTCCTCCATAAACCCATATTCACCATCAACATTCAAGATGTAGATCTTTGGTGCTCTTGTTTCTAGATCCTTTGGATCTTTATTTGTTGTTTGATTGCAGGGATTCCACTGTATTTTGGTTTTAAAATTCGTGCAAATTCAGATCATGATCATCCAATGTTTGAGAAAAGGTTTCAAAATGGATCATGCTGAATTTTCTGCATTTTCCAGCTTCTGGTACAACGTTAACCGGTTAACCATTTGGTTAACCGGTTAACCAGTTTAAAAATTGCGCAGATTATTCAAAATCTGCTTGCGTTAACCGGTTAACCAATTGGTTAACCGGTTAACACAAGTCAGAATGCTGTTTTTGGCTTGTTTCAAGTCTCTCTTTGGTTCCTCTTTCTTCTTCTTCTTCCTCCCTTTTATTTTTACCTTGGGAAGTATTCTTGGGAAGTATTTTTGGGAATAATTCCTCCTTAATTTCAATGGACTTTGGGTGTAGATTAGAGTAGTTAATGTTCATTAATTCAAAACTACCTTTAAGTGGATTATTCAATTCATTTAAGGTACTTTGCATTAGTGATACATTTTCATGCTTGAATCAACCAAGATGAGTGATTGAACTTAAGGATGGAAGAATACCATAAGTATGACTCAATTTGGTATTCATCTTTAGTTTTGTGCGGTATCGCGTTCGGATAACGATTTACATATCGTTTATCTCGCATGCATTAGCACTAACATTATGCACCTTAATTGGTGGTGGCCGGCCTCATTTGTAGGGTAATTACTTCGTAAAGTACTCGGCGATTGCTTAACATAGACCTAAATGTGTCCCGACTTCGAAATAAAAATCTAATTGGGTACTTGCACTTTCGTGGACCGGATCTCTCGTTGATCGCGTAATCCCAAAGTGGTTAATCATATTGCATCAAGAATCGAGACTTGTGAATTTTTGATGCGTAAGTGCTTTGGGTCTCCCAATCGCCTTTCAAATTTCATTGAATTCGGTTCGGTTTGCCTTGATTAATCACTATAGTGTAAGATGCTAAGCGGATCCGGTTGCCTTCGATTTTGGTCACTTTTCCTTCTTGGTTGTGGTTGATTAAGTTCACCATACCATTATTATGTAAATATTATCATAATATAACTACTATTAATATTTTAGATTCTTGCATTTTTATTTCTTTTGTTACTAACATTTAATTTCTTGCACTTTTATTACCTTTATTCTATTTTGCTTTATTCATCCATATCATGTTTATTATTTGCCCTTATTATTTTGATGTTGATTTTCTATTTGTCCATTTGGACACAAAAAAATTAATAAAGGATTAAATCTCTAAAAAACTTGTGACTTTAATTTGAGGACTATTGGTTACTATCCTTAGCATTTGGAGTGGAGATTTGGACTTAAATTCTTAGGACACCTCCTTTACTTTGATCTTCATAAAGTTGGATTTAGCCTTTATTTGGTTATTTGCTAGTTTACAAGGATGGAACTCTTATGCTCATAATTTGGAATGTCATCAAGTTTGGTTAGATCTTTCTTCTCTTATCTCTTTATTTTATTTTCTTAGGATAGTCCCTTCATCTCCTCCCCATTCTTAAATTTTCAAAACTTCTCCCTATTTCAAAAATCTTCTTGTTTTCTAAACTTGAAATGCTTTCATAAATAAACCTTGACTTCGGTCAAGCGAGTTTTTAATCTTTTCACTTTATTTCCTTAAACAAATGTTAATCCATGCAAATATATCAAAACCATTTTCTTACATACTTTAAAAAACTCAAAACTCACTCAATTGTTTTTGTGCCTTGTGCACTTTTTCTTTTCACATGTTTAGATATGATTCATCCTTTTTAGCGGAATTATTCGCTAAAGGATGACTACTTATCTCTACATTCTAAAATCAATTCAACCCATTGTTCTTTTCAAATTTTGTACCACGAACTACGGGGTTTTGATCTCGCATTGCACTTTGTGGGTACGTAGGCATGAGACGTTCGTCTCTTCAAACACCAAAATCTTAAAAAAACATTCTTCTTCTCATCTGTTCAATCTTTTTTTTTCCAAGCAAACCATTTCAAACCAAAAATGCAGTAAACATTTCAAAGGGTTCCCGTGGAGTACCACAGACAAGTCGGGTGCTTAAAACCTTCCCGATTTGTAACCAATCCCCGTACCCATTCTCTGTTTGATTCTTTTAGCTTTTTAGCTTTTAAGATTCTTTAAGGCTTTGTTCGTTCTTTTTGCGTTTTTCCGTTTGGAAATAAATAAAAGCGCGGTGGCGACTCTGTGTATATTGAGTTAAGCTAATCAATAGCTTACACTCACGATTTTACCGCTACAGAAAAGTGGCGACTCTGCTGGGGAGTCAATCTCTAAGTGGATTCGGCCTACTTTGATTTGTTTACTGCTTTAGTTTGATTTGCTTGTTACTTGGTTGTTCTGTTTCGGTTTTGGTGATTCTCTGTGAGATAGATCCTAACCCGGATCTGAGTGGAACTTATGATAGGACGGCGATATTCGAAGCGATATGCGATGGAGTAGTCCAAAGCAATGTCAATTTGATAATCTCCACTCTGTTAGGCTCTCTTGGACTATCATTGTCATGACGAGTAATCGCACGTGGCATTATTTTCCGACCTTGAGTTGATCATAATGAGGACCGTAGAACCCTTAACCAATCTAAGCCAATTTAGGAACGTAGTGCGGAAATTATCTGAGTGTAAACTTAAGGTGGTTGTCACGCGATACTACACTCGGACGAGGTCTATTTTAAGAATGTTATCGGTTGGGGAGTAATCCAACGTACCGATGATATTCTAAAGATGGCTGTTAACTCCGGGAACCTCTGTTAGCACCCTTCTGGTTTTTTGCAGGTACAATGAAGACAAACCTTAGTACATGCCTGTATGGGTTGGTGTTCTTATCCCATGACTCCATGCTCGTGATTCGAACCTTTGAACCTGTGTGCTTTGCGTGATCTTGTTTATGTTTGTTGCATCTACATGTTCATCATGATCATCATCACAACCATTTTTCAAGGAAGACAATTCCAATTATTGCAAATATTGGAAAGAATAAATATTCCCTTTTGTCAATATTTTTCATGACAGTATTCTCGATGTTGACCATGTTTGCAATAATCGAGTTGTTTTTCTGAAAATGGAAGTGAGCATTGCATATCATTGCATATCATTGCATTCTCGCATATTCTTGCGTCCATCTGAGTTGTGTGGGAACTCATCCCAGTTGTTTCTTTCCTCAATTGTCTGTTGATCCGTCAAGCTGACTCCTCACCACAGATACGGTACTAGAGCTACTAATAGACGAAGAGCTATCAGATTAAGAATGGAACACCAAGAACAGCATAACATGGAAGTTCGAATGGAGATTGATGAGTTGAAGATTGGTATGACCAGGCTCACTGAAATGATGCAAGTTCTGATTGCTCGAGGTGAACCACCTCAAAGGACTGTTATCTCTGAAGTTTTTACTGCTGTTGTTGATCCTCCTGTTGTTCAGCAACCGGTTTCTACTTGGCCAGAATATGGGTTACCTCCGGATTATGTGCCAGTTTCTGCTACTGCTCAAGTAGGTGGTCCATCTGTTGTGCCAGTTTTCTCAGCTCCGACTTTTGTCGAACCTCAACTTGTTGTGCACGCTACTGCTCAGACTACTTATCAGAATTCTCCTTTCTTGTACCAAGTTGCTGGTCAACAAGCTGAAACCCAGGGTGAACCTGGATATATGGATGAAGTTAGAGAGCAATGTTTGACTCTTGAGAAGAGGGTAAGAGGTCTAGAAGGAAAAGATGTCTTTGGTTCTGCTGCAGTAGACATGTGTTTGGTTTCCGACTTGGTTCTTCCTGATAAGTTCAAAGTTTCTGTATTTGAGAAGTACAATGGTCATACTTGTCCAAAGATTCATCTACTGATGTATTGTCTCAAAATGGCTGCGCATGCTAAAGATGACAAATTGCTTATTCACTGTTTTCAAGATAGTTTGAGTGGTGCTTCTATGAAGTGGTATGTTGGACTTGAGAAGAGTCATATCCGAAGCTGGAAAGATTTATCTGATGCTTTTGTAAGGCAGTATAAGTACAATTTGGACATGGTGCCTGATCGTCGTCAACTTCAAAACATGTCACAGAAAGAGAAAGAATCATTCGAGGAGTATGCTCAGCGTTGGAGAGAGCTAGTTGCTCAAGTTGAACCACCTTTGCCTGAAAAGGAATTAACTGGTTTGTTCATGGACACTCTTCAACCATTCTTTTGGGAGAAAATGGTAGGAAGTGTTTCATCTGGTTTTTCTGATCTAGTCACTATTGGAGAAAGACTAGAGAAAGGTATCAAGAAGGGTAAGATTACCAATTTTGAAGCTCCTAATGCTGCAAGAAAGTCTTTTGGGAATCCTCACAAGAGAAGAGATGATGATGCTTATGCTGTTTCAACTGAGAGGAGGCCTTATCGCCCGCAACAACGATATGTTCAACCATATGTAGCTGCAGTGGCTCCTGTTGTTAAAACTCAACCTGCTCAAACTCAAGTTCAAGGTCAAGCTCGACCAGCTCAAACTCAAGTTCAATTTCGAGCTCAAGCTCAGACTCCTCATCTTGCTGCTGGACAAAATCAGTATCGCAATAGGCCAAACTTTGATCCTATTCTGATGTCTTACACTGAATTGTTTCCTTCCTTGATTGAGAAAGGTTTAATTACTACTAGGCCTTCGCCTCCTGTTCCAAATCCTCTTCCAGTTGGTTATAGATCGGATCTTCGCTGTGAGTTTCATCAAGGTGGAACTGGTCATGACTTAGAGCATTGCTTTGCACTGAAGGCTAAGGTGCAAGAACTTATCAGGAACAACTTCCTTTACTTTAATGACCTTAATCCCAATGTTATCAACAATCCTTTGCCGAAGCTTGGGAAGTGAATTTTCTAGAGGATTTCAATTGTTAATTTTCTTCAAGGCCTGAATATCAGACGGGACAGCTCATCCTTGTTGTTGATGGATCATTAGGCCATTGTTTCTTTATGTTTGCAATTTTCTTCAATCATATTAAGTTGTTTGCTTTTAAGCTTGTTTGTACTTTCATGATGGTTTTAATGAAATGAGCATTGCTTTGTTTTGACTCAATTTCATTTTCTATTTGCATCTTTATGCTTTACATTTCAAGTTCATTTATCTTTTCTCAAAATTTTACACTGATTGGGGGGAGGATGATGAAAACGAGATACCCATAATTGTTGTTGGTATGCTTTCAATTGAGACTTGGTTGATGATATACAGGCATTGTTTCAAATCCCAAACACTGGAGAAATAAGGAAGTTAATCCTTTATTAACCCCTTTGAGCCTTGAAGTTGGAGTTTCTTTCTATTCGAAAAAACCCGCATTTTTAACCCGGGGATGGGTAGTTCTCAATTAATTCGAATGTGCATTCAAGTACAAGAGAATCATTCAAGACACCTTTCAATAAAGGTTGCAATCTCAAGCTTTCCTTCATACACATCAAGAAGTGTTGAAGATGTTTCTCAATTCAAAAGCCAATGATGGTTCATCGTAATCATTAAGCCATGCAGTCATTATCTTTCAAAAAAAATGATATAAAAAAAAATTATTGAAAAAGTCAAAGCCCGCTGAGTCAAAACCTATGAAGGAGACTTAGGCAAAAACTGGGGCATCCCGCTAGCTGTAAGTTGAAATGACATAGTTCAGGCAAAAGTTAGGGATAATAAAGAGAAATATTTGTCCAGAGGTCATCAAAATCCTCAGCAAAAATAAGTTGAGTGGACCAAAGTCCTCACTGGAAATAACAAAAGGAAGAGATGACTGCTATCTCAAAATTCTTTGGCTTATGAATCATCTTCATCTGTACAATCCCGAATGCTTGGAACTTGAATGCATAGGCTGAATTAATTGAATGTAGGACTGGAGTTCATCACAAAGTTGGGTTGGGTACAAATAACTTTGAGCCTATATCCTTTGATTCATAAACCGTGAACCAGACCATGTTACAACCTTCAAAAGTCCTAATTGAATCCAGGTTTCTTTTGAAAAGCATACTACAACGAGGTTGCGTAAACTGGCTCCCAAGTTCTTTACCAATCATTTGTTTTCTTGCTGTTGCTTTATCTTTAATTTTGTCTCAACCGCCGTGTTTTGACATTGTTTTCATTTACTTTACATCAATAAATTTCATTCCAAAAATGATTCTTGATTTCAAACTTTGCATTGAATTTTGCATTAAAATTACCAGGTTTGTACAAACATTTCTTATTTGCAAATAAACTTTCCTCATCAAGGAATTTTCAAACAGTTTAGAAACTTGGTCAGTGATCTTATCAGGGGCAAGTTCTTCTCAGGTCCTATGGTTCAAGAGTTGTTGCTATGTGCAAGTTATTCCCAGATTTGGTTGGTCAGAAGATTCTCTGCAATATTCATACTGGATTTATCTTCTCAACATTCATTTCAAGAGCTGAAGCCATGATCAGTTTATTTCTTCTCAACAGTTACTTCAAAGATGTGAGTATTTTCTCCAGCAGCAATCAAGAACTGAACCCATTATCAGTTTATCTTCACCAGTCATTGAACTCGGGGCAATTTTCTTCAAGAATCCCCAAACAGCTTTGCATGACTTTTCTCAAAAGATTTTCAACTTGGTACAGTTTACTGGTGTGACCAAGATTTTGTTCAGCAATAGTATCTTTATTATTCGAGCAGAATGGCAATGATCTCTGTGTTGAGGAATCAGTCTTCCATTTCCTTTCACTCCTCTAAGAGTCTAAACTGGTTGTCATCATTTTATCTCATTTTATCTCCTTGGGTGTGTTATTCCCCAGTCTTGTTTACATTTGCATATTTGAGTGTGTTATTCCTCATTATGCGTTTTCTCGGGTGTGTTATTCCCCAGTTTTGTTTACCGTTGCATATTTGAGTGTTTTAGTCCTCATTGTGCATGTTCTTGGGTGGTTTAGTCCTCATTTTCGTAAATGTCTGCATACTAAGTATTTTAGTCCTCATATGCATTTCTCGAAGTCTTGTTTGTTTTCAATTTCTTACTTTTTGGTCAAAGTCCAACTTACTTGGCATTTGTCTGTCTCTTCAGAGCGTTTTCTTCATATACTTGTTGTGTCTTCTCAAATATTTCACCATTTTATCCGATTGCCATTCTCGGATGTCCATAGTGAAGTCATCATTGATTTGATGTACTGTCCCGGACCTTTTTCCCATCTCATTCAGTTCTGTTCCTGAATGTTGTGATTCACATTTTATCTGATTGCTATTCTTGGATGATGTGATCACTTTCCTTCCGGTTGCCATTCTCGGTTGTCCATAGTGAAGTCATCATTGATTTGATGTACTGTCCCGAACCTTTCTCCCATCTCATTCAGTTATGTTCCTGAGTGTTGTGATTCACACTTCTTATCTGATTGCTATTCTCAGATATTGTGATTACCCTTTTCGATTGCCATTCTCGGATATTCCTAGTAAAGTCAGTAATGTCATCCTTAGATGTTTCTGATGTACCTTTTCGGGACTTTGCTCACTTCATTCAGTACCATTCCTGGAGGTTGTGATCTTTTTTGTCCAATTGCCATTCTTGGACATTTTCGCCTCAACTGAGCCATGTGTTGGTCTCTAGCATGTTGCTTTTCCCCATCAGAGTCTTATGCTCCTTATCCCCAGCGTTTATCCTTTTTCATGTGTCGTTTTGTTCCTTCACGGATTTCTCTGCATTTCACATATTTTCTCTGCATTCCATATACATTTCATAATTTTTCTCATAGCAATTCATGAGCTTTCATAACATTTTCATCTGCATTTTCATTTGCTTTCATATTTGCATTTTCATATGTTTCATATCATTTCTATATCATTTCATATCATATCATTTCATATCGTTCATTTCATTTCATTCCAGTTTTTGGCATCTTAGGATCAAAAATTGTTTTTTTTTATATATTTAAGTATCTTCCATCTTGTCGAAACGAAGATTTTAATCTTCATTATCTCTGGATTGAAGAAACTTAAATAGGGGCATCTGTCATACCCTAATTTTTGACCCTAAGATTTTTCACATCTCATCTACATTTCGCATACAAACAAGATCGCACTGGTTGCATGTTTCTTCTCGGGTTAGGATTATGCCTTGCAGAGGATCACCGTTGTCTTTAATTGTTTTATTTGATTGTGTTTACTAACCATTACTCAAAATCCAAAAATATTTTGTTTCCTTTTGCTAATTTTCTTTTTCAGGAAGAGGAACCATATAAAAATGCCAAAAAATAGCAGTCCTGCAGCTCGAGTAAATTTCACAAAAAAAGTCGAAGTTGATCCGCAAATAATTCAAAATTATCAGATCAAGGATTTCCCAAGTTAATTGATTCATTCAAAGGATTTCCAAGGTTCACGTGTTCATTTCTTCGACGTACACAAGAATTGGGCCGAAACAACCAAGTAGCTATTTTTGAATAAGAAATTCAAAATTCATCTTGGTTAACCGGTTAACCAAATGGTTAACCGGTTAACCAGTGCAAAATTTGAATTTTTTATTCAAATTCAACACCCTTAGATCATTGATTTATTTGGAATATTCTAGATCCATTGGTTTCTGATTTTCTACATCATTTTTGATCATTTCCTACCAAAAATCCTCACTAATCACCATTCTTTTCCATTTCCCACCAAAATTCCAATTACCAAGCCTAAATTCAAATTACCAAAGCAAGCTCCATTCCACCAAATCTCCATACCTAAGGCCTTTAAATAGGACCTCAATTTCATTCATTCCACAAGCTTTGGATAGCCACAAAACCTCTTGCAAAATTACTCCCCAACTCCAAAATTCTCCAAAGCTCATCTTTCTTTCTTTTGAAGTTATCAAGAATTCACATTGAATTCTTGATTAACTTGAGCTAAACCTTCATCCTTTCATTCTTTTGTTCATCAATTTCAGTAGATCTAAACTTGTGTTGGTTCAATTTGAAGAAGAGCTCTTGGTAATTCATCTTCCTCCATAAACCCATATTCACCATCAACATTCAAGATGTAGATCTTTGGTGCTCTTGTTTCTAGATCCTTTGGATCTTTATTTGTTGTTTGATTGCAGGGATTCCACTGTATTTTGGTTTTAAAATTCGTGCAAATTCAGATCATGATCATCCAATGTTTGAGAAAAGGTTTCAAAATGGATCATGCTGAATTTTCTGCATTTTCCAGCTTCTGGTACAGCGTTAACCGGTTAACCATTTGGTTAACCGGTTAACCAGTTTAAAAATTGCGCAGATTATTCAAAATCTGCTTGCGTTAACCGGTTAACCAATTGGTTAACCGGTTAACACAAGTCAGAATGCTGTTTTTGGCTTGTTTCAAGTCTCTCTTTGGTTCCTCTTTCTTCTTCTTCTTCCTCCCTTTTATTCTTACCTTGGGAAGTATTTTTGGGAATAATTCCTCCTTAATTTCAATGGACTTTGGGTGTAGATTAGAGTAGTTAATGTTCATTAATTCAAAACTACCTTTAAGTGGATTATTCAATTCATTTAAGGTACTTTGCATTAGTGATACATTTTCATGCTTGAATCCACCAAGATGAGTGATTGAACTTAAGGATGGAAGAATACCATAAGTATGACTCAATTTGGTATTCATCTTTAGTTTTGTGCGGTATCGCGTTCGGATAACGATTTACATATCGTTTATCTCGCATGCATTAGCACTAACATTATGCACCTTAATTGGTGGTGGCCGGCCTCATTTATAGGGTAATTACTTCGTAAAGTACTCGGCGATTGCTTAACATAGACCTAAATGTGTCCCGACTTCGAAATAAAAATCTAATTGGGTACTTGCACTTTCGTGGACCGGATCTCTCGTTGATCGCGTAATCCCAAAGTGGTTAATCATATTGCATCAAGAATCGAGACTTGTGAATTTTTGATGCGTAGGTGCTTTGGGTCTCCCAATCGCCTTTCAAATTTCATTGAATTCGGTTCGGTTTGCCTTGATTAATCGCTATAGTGTAAGATGCTAAGCGGATCCGGTTGCCTTCGATTTTGGTCACTTTTCCTTCTTGGTTGTGGTTGATTAAGTTCACCATACCATTATTATGTAAATATTATTATAATATTACTACTATTAATATTTTAGATTCTTGCATTTTTATTTCTTTTGTTACTAACATTTAATTTCTTGCACTTTTATTACCTTTATTCTATTTTGCTTTATTCATCCATATCATGTTTATTATTTGCCCTTATTATTTTGATGTTGATTTTCTATTTGTCCATTTGGACACAAAAAAATTAATAAAGGATTAAATCTCTAAAAAACTTGTGACTTTAATTTGAGGACTATTGGTTACTATCCTTAGCATTTGGAGTGGATATTTGGACTTAGATTCTTAGGACACCTCCTTTGCTTTGATCTTCATAAAGTTGGATTTAGCCTTTATTTGGTTATTTGCTAGTTTACAAGGATGGAACTCTTATGCTCATAATTTGGAATGTCATCAAGTTTGGTTAGATCTTTCTTCTCTTATCTCTTTATTTTATTTTCTTAGGATAGTCCCTTCATCTCCTCCCCATTCTTAAATTTTCAAAACTTCTCCCTATTTCAAAAATCTTCTTTTTTTTCTAAACTTGAAATGCTTTCATAAATAAACCTTGACTTGGTCAAGCGAGTTTTTAATCTTTTCACTTTATTTCCTTAAACAAATGTTAATCCATGCAAATATATCAAAACCATTTTCTTACATACTTTAATAAACTCAAAACTCACTCAATTGTTTTTGTGCCTTGTGCACTTTTTCTTTTCACATGTTTAGATATGATTCATCCTTTTTAGCGGAATTATTCGCTAAAGGATGACGACTTATCTCTACATTCTAAAATCAATTCAACCCATTGTTCTTTTCAAATTTTGTACCACGAACTACGGGGTTTTGATCTCGCATTGCACTTTGTGGGTACGTAGGCATGAGACGTTCGTCTCTTCAAACACCAAAATCTTAAAAAAAACATTCTTCTTCTCATCTCTTCAATCTTTTTTTTTCTTTTTTCAAGCAAACCATTTCAAACCAAAAATGCAGTAAACATTTCAAAGGGTTCCCGTGGAGTACCACAGACAAGTCGGGTGCTTAAAACCTTCCCGATTTGTAACCAATCCCTGTACCCATTCTCTGTTTGATTCTTTTAGCTTTTAATATTCTTTAAGGCTTTGTTCGTTCTTTTTGCCTTTTTCCGTTTGGAAATAAATAAAAGCGCGGTGGCGACTCTGTGTATATTGAGTTAAGCTAATCAATAGCTTACACTCACGATTTTACCGCTACACCCGCGATTGCCTTCATCGTCGCTGTTGTTGGACGAATGATATAGGGACCGGCTCCGACGAGGATTTATACTTTGATGACGGGGACGTCGGGCCTCGTCGTAACGAGACTTCTTGGTGCCTTGATTTCTCTTATCCGGGGAACGATGCTGCTTTCGGGGAGAAGACCGGGTGTGTTTGTTTGCCCTCTCTAGATGGGATCCTTCTGGCCTTTCTTGATCTTCAAGGGGAGAACGATCTTTGGAATATTTCTTCTTGTACTTTTGAGGAGGATACTATGAGAGATGTGGGGGGTTGTGAGTCACTCTTCGACGGTGCCTCCTAGCGGGATAAGGAGAATGATGATTACCCTTGAGGATCTGTATGCGCTCGTTTTGCTGGAAGAGAGCGAGGTTTGCATTTCTGAGTGTGATAATGAGAGCCTAAGTACTAGCGTCAGCATTCGGCGGGACATGGATCAGTTCGAACACATGATCCCCGTGAGGGACCGACGACAGTTTCAGATTGTTGGAGGACGGGGAAGGAGGATGTCCCTCGTGGTGGCTGGCATTGTGATAGATTTTTACACTATTATCGGGGTTATCTCCATCGCTGAGGATGATTGTGACAGGTTCGTTCACAATCTCGTTGAGCTGGGAAGCCATGAAGACGGGAAAAAAAAGATGAGCTTTGATCTTGCGTTGAAAAGAAAGGATCTTGTTCAAGAAAGATGAGGGGAACTGTTGTTTCCCATAGACGGTGCCACTATATAGAATTGATCCGGAAAGGTCCTCATGGCCTTCAGTTGGGGTTGTAACGATGCTTGTATGATAGGGGTGGTGTACCTGCAAAATACTCCGACGCTCAAGTAAGTTTCATAGTGAAGCAAACTAAAGAGTTAAGAAAATATGTGAGTGATTAGAATTAAATATCTGACCCTCAAAAGGTGGAGGGTATTTATAAGGGCATCTGGTCATGGATTGCGGGTGTGGCCCTTGACTAGGTCTAACTACTTCCAGTAGTTTCAGAAGGACAGTTGATCGTGTGAAAGGCGTTAGAGCGCATGTGGGGGAGGTCCCCCAACGACTATATTCTAACAACTCTATTTCTCAACGGTTACAAGGTCTTGAATCACTTGTTGGACTTATGCCCAAAGTTAAGTTGGATTGGGCCTTAATTGGACGCAGAGCACCTGCTAGGCCAGTCCAAAACAACTAGGTTATAGTCAAGATTCTCAAGAAATATTTGACATATTGTCATTGAGTTTGTAATCAAGTCTTTGATTAGTGGATTAAGTCCTAGAAATATCTGCAGTTTAGTTAACAACGAACCAGGATAAAAATATTTGTGTTTTTTATCTTTGTAGAAATTTTGCTATTTGTGTGCTTGGGTTGCAAAAAAGTTTTAATATAGAAATCCAATTCAAACCCCCATTTCTTGTGTTTCTCGAACCCTTAATTGCGACACATTAGGAACAAACTGTGTTTTGCGAATGAAGTGATATCTTCCTATACTTTTAAACTCATCATAATGAATTATGCTAATCTATTAGCTAAATGTTTTCTTAAACATAATTTGTCCCATCCAATGAGAACGATCACATGGAATACACACAAAGATAATAATATGATTTTGAATGTTAATGGCAGTAGCCTATGTAATCCTGATGTCTCGCGTTTTGTTGGATTGATGTAAAATGCTGACAGTGCTTGGATTCACGGTTTTGCGGGTAATATTTGTTTTTCCAGCATCCTTCATGTTGAGATGACATCACTATATCATGGTATGCATATGACCTACGAACTTGACATCAAATATCTGATGTGTTATTATGACTCTAAATCCGTTATAAAATTAATCATAGAGTCTATGAATGATTGACATCATTATCTCTCCATTATTCACAACATTAAAAGAGCTTATCTCTAGAAAATGTCGAGTTCAAATATTTCACAATCTTTTGCAGAATCTCTTGTTGTAATCATCACTCTCTTACTGGCTAATATTAGTGAGATTTTATTTTCAGCTTAATACCCGTTTTAGTCCTTTAACTATAGGCCGGGGTCCAATTTAGTCATCTTTCTTTTAAAAGTTCCAAATTGGTCCCATACGTTATTAAATTGTTTCACGTTGGTCCAAACCGTCAAATAGATGCTAACAATGTTAAAAATGATGAGATGGCATTGTCAAATATACAATCATCTCCTTCTTCATTGTGTTGTGTTTGTTATAAAATCAGGTCACGTGGTTCATCTCCTTCTTAATTAGCAAAAGCTAGTGCACAAATTCCTCTTATTCAAATTGAAACGATAATCTTCCCTAAATTATGAGTGTCTCACATGGTTCATCTTCTTTGTCAATAACTGGGTTCGATCCACAAGTGTATACAAGTTTTGGGAAGCTTATGTGTGGTTGTGGAGACCTAGTTGTTATTCGAAAAGCAAGAACACCCAACAACTACAAAAAGCTTTTTTGGGGTTGTCAACATCTTAAGGTAATGTTTTATCTTCATTGCCTAGGTTGACATTCTTCTCTTCAATGTTCTGATTGAAAAGCATTGTTGTACAGGGAAGCACAAATTCAAAGAGTGGATTCTTTGAATGGTTCTATGATGTTGCTAATGGTGAAAATGAAGAGAGAATAAGGAATATGCAATGGAAAATTGATATGCAATACAAAAGTTTACTGAACTCAAAAAAGAATTGTGTGAGGCAAAAGAAATGGTGGAAGTTTTGAAGGTGGAGAATTTGCAGTTAGAGGAAGGCTTGAAGAACACTAAGAAATGGAAGATTATATGAAAGTGCTTGTGTTACGCACTATTCTTTGTCTTGGTAGTTAGGATGTTATGAAAATTAGGTGTTGTAGTTGAGATGTATTAAAGTTGTCATTTCTGTTGTACCAAGTTTATTATGAATGAAAAAGGGTTGGTTTAACTGTTATGTTTTAGAGTTATTGCCTTAATATAATAATAACTTGTTGCCTTAATTTGTTGACATAATTTGATAACAGTTGTGTACATAATTTGACCATAATAGGTCATAACATGTTGTGTACATAACTTGAACATAGTTTGTTGTTGACATAATAGTTGTTGACCATAACAGTTGTTGACACAATTTGACATGTTTTGAACAAAACATGTTTTTGCACATAACAGATTTTGTGCATACCTTAATTTGATACCTTAACACTGAAAAACATATAACAAGTTGATACGCAAGTTTTGCACATAACAAGTTGATGCTTAAGTAACAGGTTTTGACAAAATGCATTACATAGCAAATTCTAAGTTTTAACAAAATGCAGCTTTTAAGTCTTGCACATAACAAGTACCATTACATTACAGATTCTATGTTTTGACAAAATGTAGAGTACACAACAACATTACTTAGCAACATTAAACAAAATAACAAGTCAAAATACATCAGTACACAACAGATCCTAAGATATAAATTCTAAGAGGTTTTCTTTGGGATGTTCCTTTTAGTAGGAGTTGTCCTCCTAGTTCTTGGACCTACTGCATTTTGTGATGCACTTAGCCTTGTAGTGGGACCTCTTAATATCTGTGTTGGTTTTCTAAAAGGAAGCTTATGTCTGTGGTGTAGTCCTCTTGTGAGTTGTTTGAGATGGTTGAGAAGCCTGAGTTGGTTGAGAAGCCTGTGATACATGTACTGACTGATCTGATGCAAATGCTTGAGTAGTCTGTGGTGTCTGCTTACAAGTAGATTTGTTATATCCAATTTTTTTGCACCTTGTACACCTCAGAACCATACCAATTTTCCTTATTTTTCTGTCAGATCCATCAATCTCACCCTGCTCACGATTCCTCCTTTTTTTGGGCCTTCCAGGCATCTTCTTGTATTTGGGTGGCTGGACATCAGGGTACTCAGTCCTAACCCATAAATTGGTACCATTAAGTGGATAGATTATTGGTTCATAAACCTGAAGATACCTAGCCTTCTTGTAATAATCTGACACAAAATCATCAACAAAAATACCTCTAGCCTTCATTGAATCAATTCCATGGACACATGGAAGACATGTCAGCTGCCATTTCTTGCAAGAACAGTCACAGTTCTTCAGGTTTACCACAAAGATATCACCTTGGTTCTCAATATGCTTCACCTCAAATATATACTCTGCAGACATCCTATACAAACACAAGAATAAGTGTTACCTTACTAGAATTAGTGTTATACTAGCTATCTAAACATACACAATAATAAGTGTTACCTTACTATCCATAAATTGGTGTAGCTACTGTTTTTCTCCAACTTCTTCTTGATATTTGGTAAAACATATGAATCACTCAAATTAGAGAACCTCAGTCTATTTCCTACCAATTTTTCCATTATATACCCCCATGATTTCTTCTAACATTGTTACCAATGGTCTTGCCATTGCTTCTACAATCACACTGTTGAATGCCTCTGACATATTATTTAGCACAATATCAGATTTTGTGGTGGTCCTAAAATATGAATTATTCCAAAATCTTGGTGGTGTCTGCATCATGTGATTGTAGGCATCTTCATGTATTTGTCTCATACCTCTCATCTACCTTTCCCAAGCTTGTGGGTAAGTTGCTCTAGTTTCTCTCCAAATTATCTCCTTCAATGTTTTTCCTGGAAATATCTTCCTGAAATTGTTGTATAAGTTCCTCACACAAAACCTTTGCTTAACACCTGGTAATAATTCATCCATAGCAGGAAGCAAACCCTGCAAATACATATAATAAATAAGAATAATATACAGCTAATGTAGAAAAAACAAGTTAATATTCATAAAACAATATAGTGGTACCTTTTGTTGATCAGAGATGAATGTATAAGAGTCCTACATTCTTATCTTCCCCCTAATCATTAATTAGTAGGGTCGAAAACCATGTCCAAGTATCTCTAGTCTCACCTTCCACCACAACAAAAGCAATAAGCATCATTTGGTCATTGGGGTTTTTCCAATTGCTTCCAGAATCTGACCACTACATAGGCCCTTCAAAAAGCATCCATCAAGTCCAATTATTGGCCTACAGAACTTGAAACTCTTCTTGCAAGCAACATATCAAATGTAGAGTCTCTTGAAATAAGGCCTTGTATCCTTATCCCCCTCTTGAACATATGTGACATTGAGTTTCATAGTAGAACCAGGATTGGTCTTTAAAATATCATGACAATAGTCATAAATCCTTGTGTAATCTCCTAAGAAAGATCCATCCACCATATCCCTTACAGCAAACCTAACCCTGGTTTCCTTTGTTTTGTAAACCCTACATTCCATTTCTTAAGTGCATTCTCTTTTATATCTTTAAGCTTGAGTTTAAGATTATTTTTCAAAGAGTTTTGTAACCTCTTACTAAGCCATCTTGTACTCATCATCTTAACATTATACTCTCTGGGACAATTGTGTATGTCAACTAGTTTCCTAAGTTGCCAAGTCTCCTCATCAGGAAACTTTCCACAATATGCCTCCCACTCACATCCTTCCTTACACACAACTTTCACTCTTTTTTTTGTTATTTTTCAAAAATTTTAAACCTCTTCCATTTTGAACTGCATATGTCTGTATGACTTCCTTAAACTCACTTTTGGTATTAAAGCAAATGCCCAACTCCCACTTGTAGTCAGGCATATCTTTCATAGGCTTAAATATGAGATGCTTCTTCTTCCTTGGTATTGAACTGTCCTCACTATCAAATCCACTATCTAAATAATCGCTATCATATAAACCATCATTATACTCTACACTTTTCCCTTCCCCTTTCTTTTTCTTCAAATTACTGCATCCTTCAAGGTTATTGATCTTACCTGATCAGAAGGACCTTCCAGTGACTTGATGTAACAGTCGTATGATGGGAGGAGAGAAAAGAGGGGGTGTACCTGCAAGGCACTCCAATGCTTAAGTGAGAAGAGGTACAGTGAAAAATGGTTTTTAGTATGGTGAAATCAGAATACCTGACCCTTTAATGAAAAAGGGTATTTATAGTGTGCCCCCAGCACTGGGCCAAGGTCCCTCTTTGGACCTAGATCAGCTAGGCCTAAGGAAGAACTGTCAAGGAACGCGTGAGAAGCGTGAGGACCTAGCTAAAAGGTCTGGTCCTTGGTCCAACTGCCCCTATCTTTCAGGAGATAATAAGGGACAGTTGGGTGACGTGGTAAATGACCGGGCAGACTTGTTCTTTGCCCGTCCTGAGAGTTTGCCCGTTGTACAAGAAGCTTGTTTGACTATGAGGTGCCCTTGCCCGTCTGCTAGGCGTCTCTGCGCGAGTATATGGGCCTCTGCTCGACATGTTGGGCCGTAGCCTGATACATTCTTGAGGCCCAGTCCAGAACAGGAGCCCCCCAAGTCGAGTCTCACTACAAGAAAAAATACCTTTTACGGCGGTTAAAACCGTCGTAACACAGTGATTATGACAATTTTGCAACCGTCGTACAACTTGATGTCACGAGCCCCATTTGCGACAGTTTTAAAAAATGTCGTTCAAACTGTCGTTGTATGATTGCGGCGGTTTTAAACCGTCGTAATGTTGATTTTACATATTAAATAATATATACGGCAGTTTTAACCGTCGTAATGTTGATTTTACATAATATATAATATATACGGCGGTTTTAACCGTCATTATTTACAAAATACTTTTTAACCTATTTTTGTGAGGGTTGGTAATCCCACTGAATATATTAATTTTTAAAGAGAATTGTGATGTATGATACATCTATACAATATAATGCTAAACCCAAAATTTAAACTCGTATGTAACATTTATTTTATTGTAAATATTTATTATAATATCAACAAATATTACAAATGAATAATATAAATTAAAAAAAATTAATATCTTAAGACTTCTACAAGAGCACCCCTGGCCTTCTCCAATTTTACATGAACAAAATCCCTAGTTAAACTTTGACTTCGCTACTGTTAGTGAACCTGTTTCATCTTGACTAGCATAGATTTTTTTTCTAGAAAAATAGCACATACAATTGTAGCATTTCTATGACTTGAGTCACTTGACAGACCATAAAAACCATTAGTATGCATAATATCCAAATTTTCAGTCCTCAAACCTGCATGTATAATCTGAAAACAACCGAGTTGAAACAACAACCAATAAATAAGTATACAAAAAATTACCTAAACCATGCATTTAAATTGTAATTCACATCACCAATTACGACAATATAATTTTTGAAGGGCAATATCTATAGCGTTACCAAAATCATGATTGTCCAACTATCTATCAAAGCTTTAAAGTGTTGGCATTAACACAAACCACAAAAACCCTCGGTTGTCAGGGCATTAAGATATACTACTAGCATGGACACCAAGGTCTTCCCTTATCCTATTCTTATCTTAGCAATTACCCTATCATGCATATAATCTAACAACATTAAATTTTCAGTCAGTTATGGCATTTTTTTGAACAGATGATGTGCACATAGAGCAAACAAACCTTAATGGATGAGGCAGCAACTAAAACGGGATAGAAATGACATCGTGTAGAGGAAAGCACGAAAAATACTTCCTTTATTAACCTGAAAAAATAAACATATGTGAAAATAACATGTAGAGCATGTAGAACACCCATCTTTATTAACCAGAAAAATAAACAGATGAGAAAACAATATACACATTTCTAACACATATTTGGATTGAATGTGGTATGTCCATAAAATACATTGTTGAAATATAAGCCTTAAATGTTTGATCGAATAGCCTTTAATTCTATATATGACATGAAAAGATTCATAAATAAAATTTTATATAAAAATTGCTAGTGTTGGAAGCTATGAGTAAACAAATTGAGAAAAAAAATTGAAAATTCATGATTTGATACAGATTATATGTGCAAGCAAGATCTTTTGAAGATATCCAAAAGTACTTGTTTCAATTTCATGATCGAGATAAACACCAAACTTTGAATGGTAGAGTTGTTTTAGAAATTGTTGTTGCAACGAATTTCATGAACATATTACTTCATTAGAAGCTTCAAAGTTTTTGTTCACAATAAGAGACTTTCTAAAGATTTATGCATCACGTCTGGCAAGGCCACGCGTCCAAAGCAGAACAGACTGAAAAACCAAAAAACTAATTATCTCAGTCGGATCTAAGGTATTAGACTAGAGGTATGTTTTTGGAATCAATCTATGGTGCATCAGAGAATACCCATGTGTCCCTAATTGGGTGTTTACAAAATGACATAATTCAAGTATGATGTGTGAAGAAATAGAGAAAACATAATCAAAATTACCATGATTTTGATGTCTGTTGATCACTTTCCATCTCAATTGCAGCATCTCAAATAGAATTCTGGTCTATGTTCCAGAAGTACTTCTTCTACCATGAAGAGTGTGTCATTTCTGCTCAATGCAAACAACATAATAATGAATGTCTAGCATAACATGTATAGTTCAATTCATCAGCAGAACTGGCTCCACTTAACTTCTTATTTTCAGAATGTAGAGAGAAAGAAGTGCAATGGCATGCCATAATCCAAGAATAAAAGCTAGGTTGACTCTAGAATGCTACAAGTTTTTGGAACAATCTACACCATAACTTAATAAGTATATTGACATTATTTTATTAGAATGGATGTTCCAAATTCCAACAACTAGAAACTTGTTTTCTATATGTGATATTGCGGAATGATTTGAAGGATTCTCTAGTAGCAATGCAATTAAAATACACAAATTAACAATTGGTCCATTCCATGGATAAATTCCACAAGGAAAATAGTTTCACATCACTTCCAACTCAAAACCCACCAATTCTTATGGAATACATCTCTTCCATAGAGGATGGTGCATCTAAAATGTAGTCAAATTTCATACTATCTTCAAGTCTATGAAAAACCACTAATCATCATCATAATCACTCAAGTAAACATATAATTACTAATAATTAGGAGATTAAAATGTTACATGGACGAATGGATATTATATGATGGTAAGTTTAAAAGGATGCAGAAAAATGAATCAAGTATACAAAAGGTTTCACCAATGCTAGATAAAAATCAAAATTTGAACGATATACTAGAAATCATGTATAAGGAAATATAGGTACACTATTCTAGAAACTACATACATCTAAGTATATACTTTTCACATACATTATGTAGCATTTCAAAAGCCAAAGCATCATAGAACACAACTATAAATTTTCTTACCTGGAATTGTCATTTCTAATTGTTTTGGCACTAACAAATGCTTTAAGAACTGGGTTTGACTGCATTATTACGAGTTGAAAATATTGAGGAATCGTTAGTGTAACATTTACCAACATAAATTACAAAATCGCAACTTAACAAAACTAAAGAAGGGCAATCAAAATATTCTTAACCATATTATTTTATAATTAAAAAAATGCTAAGCTTCTTATTTAATTCATACAAATATATTTACCATCATTAACGCCCATGTTCTTCCTTCAATTGACATTACTTAATCAAGGATGACTTTTGACTGAAATTCTTCTCTAATTGGCCTGTTAATACCCCTGTTCTACCTTCAACTTGCACTGAAAATTTAAACCAAAATAGATTATTGAGGAAATAATTTCACAAAAGCTTAAAGAACATTTTAAACCATGATCACCTAACTGTAAACATGTAAGAACAAATTGAAGACCAAGGATTAATAGATGAATTTATATACCGATGGCTTATTAGATAATTGATAAATAAGAGGTTTCTTTGAAATACAAACCTGAGATTTAGGGAACATTCATAAAAATCCCTTGTATCTTCATCATCCCATATGGGTTCAATAGAAGAATTTTTCCCAAAATCAGAAGAAATAATCTCCCCGCCACTAGTAACCCATTGAAAGTAACCGTCAACAATCGACATAGATGTAATGACCATCAAAGTTCATGAGATGCGGTGACTGGAGACATATTTTTTCAGAAATTTAGAATCAGCGTGGCATAGCGAGAGAAGAAGAGTTTAAATAAAATGAAATCACATGTTAGGGTTTTGTGATTCACCAAATTTCAACTTATTTTTAGGGAAAGAATTTCAACATGATAGGGTTTTTTTGTTGAGACTTGAAGAAAAGAATTAAATTTGAGAGAGGGAATAAAGATTTATCGAAATTTGAGAGGCTATTGAATTAACCATCCCTGGCCAAAGAAACAAAATGGAAGTTTTTAGGCGTATCTGTGAAGTGAATTGCTTTTGGAAATTATAAGCAGTACCATATTGACGACGGTTGAAAAGTGTGTCACCGTCGAAGCATTGTATTAGGACAATTTTGTGAACCATCATGGGACCTTAAATGAAATGGGTTTCTAATTATTTAGAAAAAACTGAGACGGTTGGCATTAACTGCCGTAGCAACTGTTGCGAATATGAAATAAGGACAGTTTTTTACAAGGGTCACAATCCATGTGTCGTAAAATGGATAATTTCTTGTAGTGTCTCCGAGTCGGAGCGATGAATTGTAATGTAGACGGGCGTAAGTACAATGGATAAAGCAGCGGGCACGTGACGCCCAACAGAGTCGAGGATGTTTCACGGGGTCGAGGGCGTCTCATAGATTCGAGTACGAAAGTCCTTGACGGACACGTGGCGTTTAAGAGAGTCGAGGACATCTTACGGGGTCGAGGATGTTTCATAGAGTCGGGGAGGTGTATGGTTGCTCGGCGTCGTTCAAGATTCTTTATGGATTGACGTGTTTCAGCATTAATGGTGCGTCGCTTCGTTTATTGTGCAAACGGCGACATAGGCAGTAGGTAATGATGACTTGACGCGTCAATCCACGCGCCTGTGGCTATAAAATGGGGGTGAATTATTTCATTTGAACTTTTTCGCTCAGACGTTCACCGGAAGCTCTGAAGAAATTTCCCATCTCCGCCCGTCTCGCCACCTGAAACGCCGTTGTTTCCCGAGTGCCAACGTCCCATTCTCTTATTTTCACTATGTCAGGTACTGATCTTACCTCTAACCCTCTGTTTTTTATGTTTTCTGCGTTTGGTAGCTAGGATTGCATGATTAACTTGTGTAGAGTAGGTAGAATTAGTCTTGAAACAATTTAATAGGTTATAAATGTGAAAAATTTCGTTAGGGTTGGATTATACCGGGCTAATTTTTCATATGCATATGAATGGCCCGGGCTAAAAATTCATATGTCTATGACTGCTGCGAGCATATATGTGTGAAATTTCCCAAATGAGGCCTGGTGGTCGCGGGTAGAGTCTGCGTTAGTGTCGTTTCGCGGGCCAGGGTTTTATTTGCTCGCGAATGTCGTCCCTACGCCCTTTCACTTGACCTGCGGTGGAAGGGTGGATTTGATACGATGTCGAATTCACTCTTTTTTTCTGCGTTTCAGGTGCAACCGGGCGTCTTCAACCCAGAGGAGAAGATACCGAACCGCGGCCCGTGGAAGCGGATGCCACGCGCTTGAATGTCGAGGAAGGAAGATACCGAACCGCGACATTGGGTGTACTCGGGCCCTCTTCTTCCATATTTTTCACCTCCAGCGGTCCGGTCTTCGGGGGCGTCATAGTTGGGTTTCCTTCAAGCAGCCGGTGAGGCTGTTCAAGACGTACGTGGATTCCGCCCGACACTTCAAAGGGCGATGGTATATAGTGAGGCCGATCACCCGTGCTGCCCTGCATTCTCTTTATTATTACAAGCGGGATGCGGACGGGGAGGAGAAGCTCATGTCGAGGATACCATTGAGGTGGCAGCCCGACCACTTTGACCTTTTCACCAGCCATTATCGGGTCAAGTTCTCGAGCCTGGGTGTTGAGGATAGACTCGCTTACAAGAAGCTGGTGGAGTTCGTGCAGAGTTTCAACCTAGCGGTCTGGGTTGACCGAAAGGGTGTGCCTTATGTTGATGAGGCCAGGATACCGCTCTGTGAACCTCTCCTTATCAACACTAAGGCTCTGCTCGAATGTAATACTAACGACCAGGCCATGGAATTATTGAGTAGGTGTTACTTTTATTCCTATGCTGTCTTGTCTTATGTTTTTGCCCGCTGATGTTTGTATCTTCGTTTTGTAGGTGTTACGCCTTCTGCTCGCGACCGAGTCCTTAAGCTGGCCAATCAGGCAGGTGCCCCGGACAGGGTCCCCAAGAAGAAGAAGAAGACAACTCCTCGTGTCCAGGAGGTAGCTGGTGATTCAGGGGCCGGGATCTCTAACACGGTGAGCCCAGTGCCCACTTCTCCTCCGTGCTCCTCTCCGATCGACATACCAGATAGCCCGCCTCCCTCGACCTCCCCTCTCCACAAGCGGAAGCGCCCGGATGGGACACTTGCCAGTTCTGCTCTGGCGGGGAGCAGCAGTCCGGGTGGCCCCGAGAGCTATTTGCTGCCTCCCTGCTACATATAGCAGGAGTTTTTCAAGTTTGAAGATGTTATTGTTGTGCCAGCGCCTGAGGCGAAAGCCATTCTGAGCCAGGAGGCTGGTGTCCGGCGAAAAGAATTGGCAAAGGATCTGGCTGCCGTCATCAGGGTGATGAAGACGACCATGGTTCTGACTGATACTTCTGTGTCCACGGCTTCCTTGGAGGATGCCCTTCTGAAGGTCCGTTCTGAAAATGAAAAGTTGTCGAAGGACCTGTCGGACTACAAGGAGGAGCATCAGCTGCAGGAGAGGCTGAAGAAAGAGCTGGACGAAGTAAAGGGGGAGCGGGATACGCTGAAGGTGGAAAAGGCGAACCTGGAGGACCAAGCCGCTGAGCATAAGAAGGTGGCTGAGGAGAATGCTGCACTCTGTGCTCGTTTAGCTCTGCTCGAGGATATTGTCCGTCCCTTGGCGGATGAGAGTGAAGAGGAGCTCGCCCTCTGTTCCCGAAGTGAGCTGGTGGGACACATCTGTTCGCTCAACCAGGATCTGGTGGCCGTGTTTAAAGAAGGGTTTGACAACGCTGTCGAGCAGCTGAGGATATTGAACCCTGAGTTGGCGACAGAGGGGTCAGCTCACAATTACTGCATCCAAGACAGGGAGATTGTGTGTCCTTTCGAAGCAGAGGAGGAGCTGGGGGAAGAGGAAGAGTAACTCCGGGCGGAGTCTTAAGTATTTTATTTTGTTTTATTTGTATGGCCTGCGTGCCTAATTTGTATGGCCTGTGTGCCTAGTTTATATGAATATTGGCCTTCGGGCATACTTGTCTTTTCTTCGGCTACGACCGCGTATGAATGGATATTTTGTTTTTAGCAGTTTACCTTGTTCGGTTTAGGGAACCGACGAGGTAGCGGGCGTTGTGCTCGCCTAAAATCGAAGTTGAGTTCGCGATTGGGGAACTCTGACCTCGGGGCTTGGGCCTTCCCATCGCGAGCTGAGTGCCCTGCCAATCTCGGTACTGCGACACTGGGGATCGATCGAGGTCCCAACGGCCGGGGAGGGTTATGTCCGCTGAAGGGGTCGTGTTCGTCCCCGGGTAGCGTGTTCCTCCGTGTAGTTTCGGTGGTGAAGAGCGTGGGCGTACCTCCCATGTCTCCTCGTGACATATTCAGTTGTAATATTGTCTAAGTTTCTCTGCGTTCCATGGTCGAGCGAGTTCTTCACCTTGTAGGTTTTCTAGATAGTAGGCCCCGTTGCTCGTCTTGTCACGGAAGCGGTAGGGACCTTCCCAATTGGCGGCCAATTTACCCTCTCTTGGGTTTTTTTGATTTCTTCTGAGGACCAGGCTGCCCACCTGGAACTCTCTCTTTACGACCTTCGCGTCGTGGCACAAGGCTATTTTTTGTTTTAGGGATATTTCCCTAAGGGCCGCTTCGGCGCGGATCTCGTCGACGAGATCCAACTCGGCTCTAAGTGCCTCGTCGTTCATCTCCTCGTTTAGGGGTTCCTCTACGCGCTTCATCGGCTCTCGTATTTCTACTGGGATGACTGATTCGGTGCCGTATGTTAGTCGGAATGGGGTTTCCCCGGTTGTGGAGTGTGGTGTCGTGCGGTATGCCTATAGGACGCTGTGTAATTCTTCGACCCATGCCCTTTTTGCCTCGCCGAGTCCGCCCGTGCAGGATTACCCTATTGGCCGCTTCTGCTTGCCCGTTGGTTTGAGGGTGCTTGACGGATGTGAAATGTTGTTTAATACCTAAGCTAGCCACGAAGTCCTGAAATCCTCCGTCCGTGAATTGCGTCCCGTTGTCCGTGATAAGGACCTAAGGTATTCCGAACCGAGCGAGGATATTCCGTTTAAAAAATCGAAGAATGTTCTGTGCTGTTATTTTAGCCAGCGCTTCTTCTTCGATCCATTTGGTAAAATAGTCTACCCCTACGATGAGGTATTTATTCTGGTATGATCCGGTTACGAAGGGTCCGAGGATGTCCATGCCCCACCATGCGAAGGGCCAAGGAGAGGAGAGTGTTTTTAGTTCGTTCGGGGGTGCAAGGTGCATGTCGGCATGTCGTTGAGATTTGCAGCATTTTTTGACGTGCTCCTTGGAGTCGTGTTGCATGGTCAGCAAATAATAGCCTGCTCGAAGAGCCTTTCGTGCGAGTGACCATCCGCCGGGATGTTGGGCGTTGATTCCTCGGTGCATTTCCCCCAATATGTCAGGAACTTTCTCTTCTTCGACGCATTTGAGTAACGGGATGGAAAACCCCCTACGATAGAGTTTCCCTTCAAGGAGGACGTACGAGCACACCCTACGTTTGGTGACGGTCGCCTCTTTAGGGTCAGCGGGGAGTTCGCCCTTCGTGAGGTAATCATAGATGGGCGTCATCCAACAATGAGTATCCCCGATCACGTTAACCTCAAGTGGGGGAGGCGGTTTCTCGATACTAGGCCAAGGAAGGATTTCCTGGATTACTGATTTGTTTATGCCCTTCTTTCTCGTGCTAGCTAGTTTCGATAGGATGTTTGCTCGTGTGTTGTGCTCGCGAGGTACGTGTTGAACTTCCCACTTTTCGAATTTTTCGAGTCTTTCTTTGACTAGGGCCAAGTACTCAATGAGGTTGTCGTTCTTGGTTTGGTACTCTCCTCGTACTTGTGATGCTACGAGTTGGGAGTCTGTTGATATTTTTACTTCTTTTGCTCCTAAGTCCTCGGCCAGTCTCAGGCCGGCGATGAAAGCTTCGTATTCGGCTTGGTTGTTGGATGTCGGGAAAACTAATGCTAATGAGACATCAATCAGGATCCCGTCCTCATTTTCGAGGATGATCCCGGCCCCGCTGCCCGTCGTGCTGGAGGCGCCGACGACGAAGATCGTCCATTTATGGGCGCCGTCCGTCGGTACCGAGTTATGAGTCATTTCCGCGACAAAGTCGGCCAGGGCTTGAGCCTTCAGTGCCTTCCTGTTCTCGTATTATATATCGAATTCAGAGAGTTTCAGCGACCACTTTAGCATTCTGCCGGCCATGTTTGGTCGCCCGAGGAGTTGTTTTATTGGTTGATCGGTTCTTACCTTGACCGTGTGAGCGAGGAAGTAATGACGTAATTGTAGCGGTAAAATCGTGAGTGTAAGCTATTGATTAACTTAACTCGATGTACACAGAGTCGCCACCGCGCTTTTATTTATTTCCAAAAGGAAAAAGGCAAAAAGAACGAAGAAAGCCTTAAAGAATCTTAAAACCTAAAAAGCTAAAAGAATCAAACAGAGAATGGGTACGGGGATTGGTTACAAATCGGGAAGGTTTTAAGCACCCGACTTGTCCGTGGTACTCCACGGGAACCCTTTGAAATATTTACTGCATTTTTTGGTTTGGAATGGTTTGCTTGAAAAAAGATTGAAGAGATGAGAAGAAGAATGTTTTTTTTAAGATTTTGGTGTTTGAAGAGACGAACATCTCATGCCTACGTACCCACAAAGTGCAATGCGAGATCAAAACCCCGTAGTTCGTGGTACAAATTGTAAAAAGGCAAATGAGTTGAATTGATTTTAAAATGTAAAGATAAGTCGTCATTCTTTAGAGAATAATTCCGCTAGAAAGAATGAATCATATCTAAACATAAAAAAAAGGATTAAAAGAAAACGTGCACGAGGGCACAAAAACAATTGAATGAGTTTGAACATTTTTTAAAGTTTTTTTTGAGAAAGAAAGTTTCGATATGCTTATGTAGTTTAGCATTTATTTAAGGAAATGAAATGAAAAGGTAAAAGCACATGACCGAAGTCAAGGTTTGATTGAGAAAAATGTTTGAAGTTTGAAAACAAAGAAAGTTTTGAAAATAGGAAGGAGATTTGAAAATTGAAGAAGATGGGAAGAGATGAAGGGACTAATCCTAATACTTGAATTAAAAGTTAAAAGAAGAGATACCAAACCATATTATGAACAATCTTCATGGTAATCAGAATTCCATCTTCAAGGGCTAATGAAGTAACTTGAGGCCAAAGTTTCCAATCCATCACAACTTGAGCAAGGGGAGAGATCCTAGAATCTAAGTCCGAAACTCCAATGCTAAGGATAGTAACCATAGTCCGAAATTAAAGTCACCAATTCCTTAGATGTTTAATCCGTTATTAGTGTTTTTGTGTCCAAATGGACAAAGGAAAACAAGCAACAATATAAACAATAAGCAATATGATGAATGTTATAGAAGCATAATAAGAGAGATAAGGAACGAGAAATTAAAATAAAAGAGGATAAAGTGCGAGAGATTAAAATTAAATGTTAGTATATTCACATTATTATAATATTTACAATATAAGTGGTATGATGAACTTAATCAAGCACAACCACGAAAAGAAAAATAAAATCGAGGCAACCGGATCCAAGTGGATCTTTAATCCAAATCGGGACAACTTTAGGTCTATGTTAAGCAATCGCCGAGTAATTTACGAAGTAATTACCCTACAAATGAGGCCGGCCACCACTAATTAAAGTGGAAAATATTCGTGTTAATACATGTTAGAGAAACGATATTATGAATCGTTCTCCGAAAACATGCCACACAAAAAGAAAAGGTAATGGTCTAATCTTAATCGGGATTTCACATTGTGTTTATCGAAGGCAACCTATCACGATTCCAAAGTATGGAGAATGATCCAAATGATCATTCATCCATAGATTTGAAATAATGAAGATTAAGCATCTTCGAAAACCAATAATCGCGAACCGGAGATCTCATCGACCAAAAAGAAAAATAAAGGATGAAAAAGAAATGGATCTAAAGCTAAATCCATAAAAGAATTGAAAATATTTTTTAAATCTTTTTTCTTAAAATCTCTTTTCCTAAAAATCTTTTCTAAAATGTTTCTAAAATACTTTTTCTAAGTCTTTTTCCTAACATATATTTTTTAAAAGACTTTTCTAAGATACCTTCACTTAATCTTTTTTCTAAAAATTGCTTTTATAAAATTATTCACATTAAAAGGTGAACCAACAAAAACAACTAAAGAAAATAGGAAATAAATTAAAGAAAAAATAAAAAGCGAAAGGTGAAAGAGAGTGATCCGCGGGTTTATGCTGGATAGTGATTAGATCCAAGTGGATCCATATCTAATTTATCTAAAAAAAACAAAATAACAATTCTATTAATAAAAAAAACAGAAACAAGAAATTAGAGAAAAAAAAACTACAGCTCTTCTTCTTCCATGTACGGCGGAAAACAGGGAGGATATCTTCCTCACCTTTCACAAAATCAAACACAACAAGCCAAATAGCTTCTTCTTCGAAATCCCTAAACCGTCGCAACACTTCTTCTCTCTCGAAATCGCTCAAACATCCTTCGCTTCCCTCAAGACCTTCTTCTTTTTCCGATTGCCAAGGGTACCTCCATGTGTAAGAAGATGAAAACGATGTTTTAATTCGAGAAGAAAAGTTAATGAAGTTGTTTGAAAGAAGAAGATAACTGTTGAAGGTTATTTGGGGAAACAAAATTCAGAAGTTGAAAGATGAAATTGAATTGAAGCTTTGTTGATTTTTTTTTGCAGAGGTTTAATGGAAGGATGGTTGATTGAAGATGAAGAAGATGAATGGATTTGAAGCTTGAAATTAATTTTGACAGGGTATTGCTATGGCTATCAAGCTTCTTCAATGAAGAGGAGAAGGGTTCTCTTTTATAGATGGATGGAGAGAAGTTTGATTGCCGTTTTGAGCAATTTCAGATGCGTTTTGAGAGGTGAGGAGTGCGTGTTCATCTTGATTTTTTTTCATTGATATTTGCGTTTTGTTTCAATTCTTGTTGCGTTTTGAGTTTTGCTTTACTTGCCGTTTTGATGCAGGCCGTGCGGAATCCGTGACTTGGGAGTGTGTTGTGAAAGCTTGTAGTTGTGAATTTGTGGGCCTGTGATTGTTTTCGGCTTGTAACGGTTTTGTTTTGCAGCTTGTGTGTTACGGCGTGAAGCTTGGCTGGTGGGTTGAATGTGTGGTTCACGTGAGGTTACGGCGTATGGATTGTTGATAGCTTGTATTGGATTTTGTATATTGCGTTTTGTTGTGCAGGGCTTGTGCAGCTCGTGAATTTGTGTGCGGACGGATGGCTTGAGCTGGCGTGTTGTTGCTGTGAACATATGGCTTGAGCTTGATGGCGCTGTGTTGGAAAAGGCTGGCGTATTGATGTTTTTGTTCGCATACGGAAGGGCTGGCTGATGTTTGTAAACTTGTTTGGCTTTGTGTTGCGCGTGGGAGTTGAGTGTTGATGCTGCAGGCTTATTGAAGTGATGGCTGGTACGGTAAAGGGCTTTTTGGAGTGTAGCTTGATGTGAAGTGCAGGATGCGTGAGGCTTGGCTGTGGTGTTGTGGGGCAAGCTGGGAAAAAGCTAAAAAGAAGGAAATACTCACGTGGGCAAGCTGTGAAGTGAAATTTGTGGCTTGGGGCTTAAGTGAGGTTTTGCTGGCTAATTACATTGGCTGTTGTATGTGGATTTCACATGCTATTGTTTTTATTTTTTTAATAACTTTTTTTTCTATAAAAATGGGCTTAATAATTTTTTGTAATAACAAATGGATTTAAAAAAAAAAGATAATGGATTATATACAGATTAAAAAGTGAAAAAAAAATTAATTGGATAATGAAATAAAAAAATGTATGAATCGGATAAATCACGGAAAATGGAAGAAAATGGTCATTGGACAATGAATATTTGTGAAAAATGGAAAAAAGATCGAAATATGAATTATAAAAATGGTTATTGGAAACGGGTAATGAATGATCGGTAAAAATTGGAAAATGAATATGGATAATGGCTATATGTAAAAAATGATGGTTTATGGATCGAATAAAAATGGATGGAACGGATAAATGGATATAAAGTGATGATTTTTAAGCCCACGATCAATCCTGATTTTTTTCTTGCACAAGCCACTGATAATAATGAATACAACCAAACATGAACCATTGAACAACTTGCCACTTATACCACAATCATTTGAGATCTGTCTTGATTATTCGAAATCATGCTGAGGAAAATAAATCCTCAGATGAATCGTTGATGAACTGATGCACATTAAAGATTCGAACCAATTTCGCACCAAACACTGCCTGATAACTGATGAATTTTGCACACAACACAGCTTGAAATTTTTGAATACACATCATCTGAGAAACAGATCACTGGCACACACAACTTGCAGTCGAAACAATCTTTTGATAGTTTGACCAAGATTAGGTCAAACGTCCATCTGAATCGAACCGTGACTGAACAAACGCCTCTGAATTGAAATCACTGCCACACTTTGGAATTCCTGCAACACAGAAGAAGAAGAAGCAACTGCAACATTTTTTTTATATTTTGGTTAGAAGTCAATGAGTATAAACAAATAACAGAAATTAAACAAAATGATCTCCTGCGAAGCATAGACCTGCACCTGAAAAAGGATAAACGAACAGTGCGTGATCTTTTTTGTATGCGAAATGCAGATGAGATGTGAAAAATATTAGGTCAAAAATTAGGGTCTGATAGTAATCTCCTTGCTGCATTTATGAGAGCCAATGCGACCTTTTCGATTTGTTGGTATCTGAGCTCGGGGCCTTGGAGTGCTTTGCTCGTGAAATAGATGGGTTTTTGTCCCTCGTCGGTTTCCCTGATTAGAACGGCACTGACGGCCTCGGTTGCCACGGACAGATACAGGTATAAAGTCTGCCTTTCCAATGGTCGTGATAGGACTGGGGGTTCGGAGAGGACCTTCTTCAGATGGAGTAGCGCTCGTTCACATTCGTCGGTCCATTCGAAGCTGGCCTCTTTACGGAGGAGTCTGAAGAAAGGTAGCGCGTGCTGGGCAGATTTGGCGATGAAACGGGAGAGTGAGGCGAGCACCCCGTTGAGGGATTGGATGGATTTTTTGGATTTCGGGGTCTGAAATTCCGAAAATGCTCGACATTTGTGGGGGTTTGCCTCGATTCCCCTCTCGGTGAGGTAGAAACCTAGGAATTTTCCTGCCCGGACGCCGAACGTGCATTTTTCAGGGTTAAACCTCATTTTGCATTGTCTCGCCTGCTCAGAGACTTTGTAGAGGTGTCGAGCGTGGTCGGTCTCCTCGTGTGATTTGATAATCATGTCGTCCATGTATACCTCGAGCATATCCCTTATTTCTCCTCGGAAAACTTTGTTCATCATGCGCTGGTATGTGGCCCCGACGTTCATGAGCCCGAAGGGCATTACGTTGTAGTAGTAATTGCCGGTTGGGGTCATGAATGCCGTGTGTCTCTTGTCCGTGTCTGACATAGGGATTTGATTATATCCGCTATATGCATCCATGAAGGACAAGAGTCTGAAACCTGCAGAGTTATCAACAAGTTTATCTATGTTAGGGAGAGGGAAAACATCTTTGGGACAAGCCCTATTAAGATCAGTATAATCAACACACATGCACCATTTTCCATTATTTTTCTTAACGAGGACTACATTAGAGAGCCAGGTTGTGTACTGGGCTTCAAAAATAAAATTTGCCTCTAAGAAGTCTTTTACAGCTCGCTCGGAAGCCTCCGCTTTCTCGGGGGACTGCTTGCGCCTACGCTGTGCTACGGGCTTGACAGCCCGGTCCAAAGCTAATTGGTGACATGCGACCTCGGGATCTAGACCGGGCATTTCTGCGGCGTTCCACGCGAAAAGATCGGAGTTCTCCCTGAGGCACATCGCGAGTTGCTTCCTTGTTTCTTCGGGCAATCCCTTGCCTATTTTTACTGCTCTGTCAGGGTTGTCGCCTAGAGGGACGAGCTCGAACTCTCCGTCCCGGATTGGGCGGAACGGATGAGCGGGAGTTTGCTCCTTGGTGGGTTTACATTCTTCAGTTTCGTCCTGGCCGATGCGGCAACCGAGGTCGATGGCGTTGATTCCCTGGAGGGGAAGATCCTCGGCCCTGGGCTTTTTGTTGCTCTTTGTATTGACTGTGGCCTGTCCTTTTACTACGGCGTCGTAACACCTTCAGGCAGCTTCGATGTCGCCGTGAATGGTGACTATGCGGCCTAGCTTGGTGTAATATTTCATCTTCAGGTGGACGGTAGACGGGACCGCGGTCAGCTCAGCTAACGTCAGGCGGCCGAGGATGCAGTTGTAAAGAGAAGGACATTCTATGACCAGGAACTGGATCTTGATTTCTCTGTCGTGGCTCCGTTGAATCCTTGGAGGTCGGACCAGACGTAAGGAGATAGGTTGGTCTTGTCTAATTTTAGAGTCTTGAAAAGGTGGACGTACATGATGTCCACCGAGCTGCCTTGATCGACCAGAATGCGTCTGACGTCGAATTGAGTCATCTTGGCTCTAATCAACAATGGGATGCCCGAGTTTGGGGAACCACCCGGAAGCTCCTCCAAAAAGAAAGAATTGGGTTGGATTTGCCCCGGTACTTTGTCAGCGTTGCCTTTTGCTCGGGTGCGGTCAGAAGGAGCTCGTCGAACTTGCGTTTTACTGAAAGGGCGGCGGCCTCGCCGTTCATCCCTCCGCCTGATATGACGAGAGCAGTCGGAAAGTCTTCCCAGGGGCTGAGAGCAGTGATCCGCCCTTCTGGTGGTGTCCTAGGGAAGCTGAAATCTTCTGGTCGTGATATGCAAAGGGCCACCTGATAAGAAGACTCGTCGGGGGGAGTGTCCTCCCGGGGTCTCTTCTTTTCTGGCTCTTCGTGTTTGGAGGTTTCGTTCCTCTTAGTGTATTGCTTAAGGTGCCTTTCCTGGATCAAGATCTCTATTGCGTCTTTCAGGTGAACACAGTCTTCGGTCACATGTCCGTGGCTTCTGTGGAACCTGCAATATTTGGACTTATCGGTGTGAGGTTTGGGTGCAGACGGTTTTGGGAACCTTACCATGCACTGTTTGAACTCGGAGTTAATGCATTCGTCGAGGATGCGCTTGCGGGGAGCTGTCAGTAATGTATATTCGCAGTATCAGCCCGCGGGGCCTCTTCCTTCCCGGAGTTCGCGGGGTTTCTCTTCCCTTCGCCTGTCTCTGTTGCGACGGAGGACGTTCAGATCTTCGCGCTTGGGGTGATCGGTGTCCCCGGTGCTGCGGCTGCTGCGAGCGTTGTGGGCCACCTGCTTTTCCTCGTATCTGATGTAAGCCTGGGCTTTATGTAGGAGGTCATTCAGAGTGCGGGGAGGTTCTATCCCAACGGCTCGGATAAGCTCGCTTCTGGGCAAGAGTCCCCTCTCGAGGAGATATTTCTTCATGTGTTCCGTGGTGTCCACCTCGACAACCTCTTGGTTGAATTGTTCGATGTACGAGCGCAATGTCTCATTTTTCTTTTGTACTATGGCTTCAAGGGTCGCCTCTGTCTTGGGATGGCGTCGGGAGGCTGTGAAATGCCTCGTGAACATGGATCTCATAACTCTCCAGGATGTGATGGATTCTGGGGCCAAGCTTTTGTACCAGGCCTTGGCCCCTTTCCTGAGGGTTGTTGAGAACAACCTGCATTTGAGATGCCCGGTGATGTCGTTGCGGTAGTCGAGCATTGCATTGACGTTGTCGACGTGATCATCGGGGTCCGTGGTCCTGTCGTATATGGCCAGATTTGGGGGTTTCTCCATGCCCTTGGGGAGTGGAGCTTCCATTATTGCCCGTGACAGGGGGCAATGCAGGTCTTCTTCGTCGCTCCTCGGTGGGTAGAGCTTGTTGGGGCTTCGCTCGCGCCTTGGTGAGGTTCCCGATCGGCCGGAATCACGGCGGGCGCGTGCCTTACTCATGTTAGACTCTGGGGAGCGGCGTCCCCGTTTCTTAGTCGTTTCTGGACGTTGTTGCGTCCTCCTCTCCTGCTGAGGTCGGAAGTCCTGTCGATCAGCTTCTAAGGCCATGATTCTCTCGTGCTGCTGGTAGAGCATAGAGCTGACCTGGTTGAGGGCGTTCACCATAGCAATCATGGTGGCGTCCCCTTCGACGGGAACGAGGATGGGTTGGAACGCGTTTGTCCCCTGGTTTTGAACTTGAGGTGGGTTCCCATTGTTCTCAGGTTCAGGAGACGGGGTGGCTGGGCATCCATCTCGGGCATCAGCCTCATGGTACTGCAAATTGTCCTCCATCGTGTAGTCGACGAGGGGGCGGTTGCGTTCGTTGAGTTGCTCTCCGGACATGCTGGAAGGATGGTGTTTGAGCTTTGATCTTCTGTTGTAGAAGAAGGGGAAGCTAGATTCCCACAGACGGCGCCACTGATCTTACCTGATCAGAAGGACCTTCCAGTGACTTGATGTAACGGCCGTAGGATGGGAGGAAAGAAAAAGAGGGGGGTGTACCTGTAAGGCACTCTAATGCTTAAGTGAGAAGAGGTACAATGAAAAATGGTTTTTAGTATGGTGAAATCAGAATACCTGACCCTTTAATGAAAATGGTATTTATAGTGTGCCCCCAACGCTGGGCCAAGGTCCCTCTTTGGGCCTAGATCAGCTAGGCCCAAGGAAGAATTGCCAAGGAACGCGTGAGAAGCGTGAGGACCTAGCTAAAAGGTCTGGCCCTTGGTCCAACTGCCCCTATCTTTCAGGAGATAATAAGGGACAGTTGGGTGACGTGGTAAATGACCGGGCAGACTTGTTCTTTGCCCGTCCTGAGAGTTTGCCCGTCGTACAAGAAGCTTGTTTGACTGTGAGGTGCCCTTGCCCGTCTGCTAGGCGTCTCTGCGCGAGTATATGGGCCTCTGCTCGACCTGTTGGGTCGTAGCCTGATACATTCTTGAGGCCCAGTCCAGAACAGTTATCATCATAACTAACCATGTTGGCATCATGCTCTTCCTTATTGTCCAGACTAACATTAGAATTAGTATATGATACTTCTATATAACTATCATAAACAAATGAAGAATTCTCATCATCAGAACTCGTGTCATCTCCCTCATCAAGATTGACACCCTCATTAACATTCACACTCCCACCAATCTTCAGTCCCTCACCAGACTTCAATCTCTATCCTGTACTCAGTCCCTCACTAGCATGATCTCCCTCACCTAGATTGACTCCATCATCATCATTCACTCACTCACCTAGATTGACTCCCTCATCAGCATTCACTTCCTCACATAGATTGACTCCCTCATCAACATTCACTCCTCCACCTAGATTGGCTCCCTCATCAGCATCAACATTCACTCCCTCACCTACATTGACTTCCTCATGCTGCTTCTCTACATCCTTAATTACTTGTTCAACCAACTCTGCAACAATGTCATAGTGTTCAAGAACAACCGTGTTCAGAGGTTCTTCATTTAATGGTTCCTCTTCCATGTTTGATGGCTGTTCATCTAATGGAACATCAACATACTCAGGTTGGGACAGAGGGTGTTCAATATAAATGTCTACTTTCAGGTGAACCCTACATAAGTCATCTATGTCTAAAGCTCCATTGTCATCCTTAAGCAAATTAATTCCAAATGTAGGATCCTTATAATATATATTCTCTACCTGAGTATACCCTAGGTGTTTTAAAACACCAATCAACTCAAAATACGACCACCTATCAACATCTACCCTTAACTCATTGCATTTTCCACCAACATAATTAGTTTTTCAGAATCCAAAAATTCACCACTATGGTGAATGTTAAGAGTTATCAGTTCCTCCATTTGAAACCAAAATCACCTACAAACGCAAATTACAAAAAAGGCATACATCAACCCTAGTTTCCGAAAGGGGGCAAAAATCCTAGAATAAAAATTACAGATTTTGTTTGGGGGGCAAAAATCCCTAAAAATACAGAATACAGAAACCCTAGAATCAGGAAAGGAATTTACTACTAACCTCGTTTGCTTCGTCTTCGTCTTGAAGAAATTGGTTTGCAACATCTTCTTGAACACTCTTCTCTGCGCTAGGGCACAAGTTCTTTAGAAATGAGAGAAGACAAATGAAAAATGCTATGTCATACAACTAAAGGGTCATTGAATAGTCAACACCGTGCCATATCACCATTCACTGCATTACACATCAGCCAATTAGTTACATGTAATCAATATTTTAAGTTAAACTTTAACTTTTCTAACGGAAATGACAAACGTGAAACATTTTAAAAACGTATGAGACCAATTTGAAATTTTTCAAAGAAAGATGACCAAATTGGACTCTAACCTATAGTTAGAGGACCGAAAAAGGTATTAAGCCTTTTATTTTCTAGATAATTAAAAAAAAATCTCTAGCCTACTTAATATTTTTGTTAATATATTTTTAATTAATTTGTTCAATTTATGCTCTTTGGTTTTTACTACTAAATAATTGATTTTTATTTCATTATGTGAGTTTGCAAAGTTTGAGTTCTTCCCATTCCTTTAACCCGCACTGAAACTGAACTACGCCGCTTGTTCGTATTGTGAATTTATTTTCTTCACCATTCCTCATTTTCCATCGCTGTTCTTTGGTTAGGGTTCCGTGATTCCTTTGAACTCTGAAGGAGAAAGAGATGGAGATGGAAGGCGAGAAAATCTTCGAGGTCGACCTCGGTAACCTAATGGCGTTCGACTCTCATCATCCTTTTCCTTCCCAACAACTATCCAGGTTCCTTCCTCCTTCTTCTGGTTCTTATTTTGATTTTCAATTTTTAATCTATTTTCTAACCCTAATTCATTTATTAGGGTTGAACTGGTGAACGAGTGTTTACAGAAAGGTACTGAGTTAATTCAAGCTATTGCTGATTCTCTCTTTACTCTGCCATCAACTGAAGATATTGATGGACCTCTTGTTAAATTGCCTCCACCAACTACCAGATTACCAAGAGAAAAACATGTATTAATCCTTCTTTCTCTGTTTAGTTTCATTGTTAATGTTATAATTGCTATTAATCAATGAAGTTATTTGCTCATTGACTCTTGTAATTTTTCAGTTTCCAAGGCCTAAGCCTCCTACCAAATGGGAAACTTTTGCACAAAAGAAAGGTTAGTTTCGTCCTGCTGTTTTTCTCGACCGTGTTTGTGTTTTCTGATTTGAATTGTGTTAGGGTTGGGCTTAGACTTGTTTTTTTATTCTTTTTACTTGCTGAACCTTTAATTATGTATTATTTTGCAGGCATTAAGAATAGGAAGAAAGACAAAGTTGTTTTTGATGAGCAATCTGGAACATGGAAACGCAGACATGGTTATGATCGTGCCAATGATGAAGAAGCTATACCTATTATTGAAGCTAAACCGACTGATGGTAAATAATTGGATGCACATTCTCTCATTATGGCTGCTGTTTTTTTCTTTGTGGTTGTAAATGCTTAATCATAACATGACAGTCACTTTCTTAGCTTTCAAGAGTAGTATATCACGCATTTATACAATGTACATGCATCGGTTATGACTTCAAAATTCGGAACTCTGGTCTTTAGATATTAAATTTTTGTACGGTAATATATCTTTTTTGCACTAAAGTTTTCATTCTGTATTTTGGACATAGATATTTTTGTTAGTTTAGTGATAATCTATATCAAGGTCGATTTAAGTTTACATGTGTTTATTTCACACCATTTACAAATGATACGGGGGAGAGCCTCTTGCGCTATTGTTATTATTTTTCAGACTACTTTAACAGTACATGTTATTACTTTTCACTAGTGCATAAATAATTCAGACTGATACTTACCATTTTTACTGTTTTGTTTGTACTCTATTCAAAGCTATAAGGTGCTATATTGATAATGATATTGTAACATTTTGCAGATCCAGATGAGGATCCTTTTGCCAAAAGAAGAGAAAACAAAAAGGGAAGAGTGGATAAACAAGAGAAAAACCGGCTACAAAACTTGAAGAATGCTGCAAAGTTTGGGGCTTTACCAAGGTTGCTCTCTCAACCATTTACCACTTGCCTTGAAGTTTTTGTTGCATGATGGAATTTCTATCTGTATCTATCCATCATCATATGGTCATAAATGTGCATGCAGTTGATTGTATAGGAAAGTTATTATAATCTCCCCTGGGGTTTGTGTGAATGCAATTGACATCCCCTCTATTTTTCCAAACATAAGTAACCTCCCATGCTGATAGAATACAATGAGCTGTCAAAGAGAATATAAAAAAGCCTTCTTTTATTTCTAAACTTGATACTCCACTCTTTGGTTCCATCAAAACCTGAAACATCTTTATCTCAGTGCTAAATTTAAATAGCTAAATAGAATCTCCTAGTAATTCTTGTTTTCTCTATAAATATTTGATAATGAAGTGTTTGCATTCCATTTCTCACGACTACGAAAAATAGCCATTCTCTGGACAAAGGGTCCATGGGTTGGTAGCTGCTAGAAAATGGATTACACCCATAATGTTTCTCAAACAAAAAAACTTGGGTTTGATGAGTTTTGAAACATAATATTGATATAAAAATAGAAAGTGGTGTTTAGAGATGTGATTGGGTGCCAAATTTGATGTTGTCATGCGTCAAAAATGCATGTTTGATTGACATAATGAGTTTCAATTTAGTTGCTGCTATGTGTAAAATTAATTATGTTATAGGTTTTGTCAACTTACATAGGAAGATCCAATTAACCTAGATCCTTAAACTAAGCATGCATTTTTCGAACTAGTTCAAATCATGTTGTGTACTGCCATTTGCCAAATTGAAAACATGTGTAAGGTACCAAGTTATGGCTCCTTCATTTGTTCAATGCGTGGGAAGAAATAACCAATTACACACATTGTAGATTTAATAGTCAGTGCTTAATATGCAAGACACTAGCTGGCCAAAAGAAGCTGTTACATAGAACTACTCATGCCTAATCTATTGCGACCCTCGCTCTAATTTCTTTGCATTGTTTTACACCTGTAAGACTAACAAACACTGGAATGAGATCTAATTGATTTCTTATGCAGCCATGTTCAGTTGGCTGCTACATCTTTGCCCATAACAGGAACCCAGGCAGCACCAAAGAAAGCTACCAAGGATGAATTGGGAAATGTAGCAGGAATTGCAGCAACTGCCACAGCTAGTGGTGGGAAATTTGACAAGAAATTGCCAGGAGAAAAGCCTGCACAACATAAAGGAAAATACCGAAAGGTGTGCATTATATTATTATGTGCACTATACAAGAAATTAGTTTATCTTAATCTTTATCTTGATATTATTATGTGTAGAAACAGTTATCTGTCATTAAATTTGCTGATTAGCTTCCTTTTGTTCTCTTTTCATCTAGTTCTTGCCGGTGGCAGAAGGAACAGGGATCGGATCACTGGAGAGGGAGCAAACTGAAAAAATATTGAACAAGATCATGTCCAAGAATAACCACGATATACTCAACGTTAACAAGGTACATTCATTTCAAGTAATCTAGTAACATGTGACATTGATTTCCATTGTTATCTGGTTCTGCTAGCTGTTTTTGTTGTTCTTTTCATAATTGTACTCTATGTATTCTAGGCTGTCACAGTGCACAATGTGAAGAAAGAGAAAAACAGGAAGAGTGATAAATCCAAGGCCTCATCTAGCAACAAATTGAAACCTCAGAAGAAGTCATTTAAAAAGGGAAATGCAAAGAAAGGCAACCCAAAAGCACAGTAATTTAGATATTATTGAAGCTTGTAGTTTCTTGGAAACACTTCTTAGTGGTTTAAAGTTTTGTAGACGAATATTTCACATATCTATTATTGTTAACCATTTTTGCATGTCATTTAAGCTATCAGAACATCAGATATTTCAAGTGATTATCAGAGCAAACTTATTGTCATTTTTTTTACTGAATTGTGAACTATCATTATAAATAAATACCCCTCAAATTCTAAGTTGTTTTATCATATCTATTTCTTTTATGCTACTATTTTTTACTCATTATTTGAAGTTATAGTAGTATTTCTTTTATATTATTAATAAAAGATAATTTTCTAAAATAATTCAGTTTTTACAAAAAATGAAAATATAATTTTTAATTCGTGAATAGAGGGGTAACAATAAGTATTTAAGTCTTCTTCCTTAAGTTTACTCATATACAAATACAAGGCCTTTATTTTGTTTAATTCACTAGACGCAAATGTTTAATTTTATTTAGAAACAATTATTAAGACTCTGTTTTTTTTGTTTAAGTTATTTTAAAATAAAATTGTATTAATATGTTGTTTTACCGTAAGTTTTAATGATTCTTGTTTAAATTATATTTTTAAATATTTATTATTTTATCTTCTAAATTATTAAATTCAGTTTTTCAGTACTTGTAATAGATGACTTTACAAGATTACTTTTAACTTTTGGTGAATTTGGTTGGATCCTTACCCATCTTCTTAGAATATATGACATGTTATTTTTTTTATTTTATGATAATTTATTTTGAAGTAAATTAAAATTTTAAATAAATATTGCTTAAATTAATTTTACTTTTAAAATGAATATTTTTTAATATATTTGAAAAGTCTAAAATAATTTATAATTAAAAAATGTAAGTGATATTATGTTAATTTGTGTATTGAACTAAATTTGTAAATTTTTAATGGAAAGATATTTACACTTATACAACCATTTCCCATTTTTTTCTTTTCTTTTTTAATATAAATTTTTGTGTTAAACTTAACAATTTTAATGATTTTTACATTAAATAAATATTTTTAACTTATAAATACTAATAATTTATTTATATTAATATATAAATAGAAATAAATTAAATTATAAACTAGTAATTTACTTTTATTTAATCTAATTAACACATCAATTAATTAACGCATACCAATTGAACACTTCTCTTCATTATAGAAATATACTAGTTAAATTATGACAATCTCTTATGATATCATAAATGATAAGAATACATCCATAAAAAAAGAGTTTAACGGACAAGTATCGCACAAATATAAAAGTTTAATGGACATGTATAAAAACTATTATTTCTTCCGTCCCATATTATTTGTCACATTTGATCATTTCACACACATTAAGAAACAATAATAAATAAAAGAGAGAATGGTAATTTTATCAAATTATCCAAATTATTTATTAGTGTATTCAAATTAGTATTAATGTTAAGTGAAAAAATAATTAATTAAAAGTATTTATTAGAGGATACAATTGGAAGATTAAATATAAAAATGTCTTGGTAATCTAAAGTGACAAATATTTTGAGACAATTTTTTTCTGAAATGTGACAATTATTTTGGAACGGAGGGAGTATTGAAAAGATAGAGAAGAGTATCGAAAAGAAATAGAATAGTATAGAGAAGAGTATCGAAAAGAAATAGAATAAAAATAATAAAGTAAATTTCAGAAAGTAAAGAGATAGGGTTGGGGAGATCAATAAAAATTTAAGAAATAAGGTTGGTTTACTCTTGTCTCCAACGAATATTTTTGAAAGTTAATAATGACTTAAGCTTTTATAGGTTATATTCACACACCTTTGATACAAATAAATTAATAGATTTTATATTGACTTACATCTCAACCAAACAAAAACTTTTATATGGAATGAGCTCACAAATCAAGTAGGGATTTTATCGACTAATTTCAATAACCAAACAAAATTTTTACCGAGTTAAGTTCTAGAACAAAATCGAGATTTTACTAATTTATCTTAAGAACCAAAACAAAAACATTCAAGAGAATCACACTCTTAAAACAAACAATGACACACCATTAGTACAATATTTTTCTCACAAGTAGTTTTCACTTACAAAACACCAAAGTAACTTTGGTGAAAAAAATATTTAAAGAGGAAGAATAAGACTAATAAAATAATAAGAAATAGGAAAATTCAAATTCTGATTTGATTTCGAATGAGAAGAGACTTCTATTATATAGGAGAAAAATGACTTAAAAAGAAAATAATCCACAAGCTGAATTAAATAGATATTTGATTATGCCAATCGATTAATACACCTAAATAATCGATTGTTCAAGCCACCAATAGAAGATTTTGATATTTAGCCGTTATTAATTATTAAGAGACTTGTTCAAATCGATTATAAGTGTTAGAAGACAAAATAATCGATTGGAGCATAAATGATAATTGATTATTTAGTTGTAAAATAACTCTCAAATGATCAAATTCCTTAATTAATTAGGTAGGTCTTAAAAAAGTTTTTAACGTGATTTTAGCAAACAAATAGAGGGTTTTAAGGGTTTTAAGTATGTGAGTGAGTTGCCTTAATATTTTAAGAATTCCTCTCTTACTTTCACAAGAGTCTGAACACTCAGAACATTCAGACAAACACGACCAATCAAATATTCACACTTTTTCTTTTTTCACAATTCAGAAGTTTAAGTTTCTTTGCCAGATATGCCTATAATACAAACACTTCACAAGAACCATGAATCTTATATTTTATGAGACTTGAGATATCTTCAAGTTAATTACCATTATTAGAGAATTAAAAAAATATCATCACCGATTTCAACAAGCATCAATGTTGTCGTCATCAAAACATTAAGATGATCACTAGAATAGTTAGCTCCATACTTGCAAGCACATAAATCTATAGAGCCGACAATGTACAATAATTTTATCCGTCGTCCAATAAACAAATGAGCCATGTGCCATGTTATATTAATAGTTTTACATATCTTAGTGATTTGGAATAATACACTTTGTTAATAAGATATTTTGCCTTAGCGTGCATCTCTCTCTTTCTCTCTTTTCTTTTTTAAGTAAATATTTTTTATAAATTTATTATTATAACTAATTATGGACAATTTTAATGTTATATAAGCATCTTTTCAACTTCTTTTATATATATATATATATATATATATATATATATATATATATATATATATATATATATATATATATTTGGTGACAACTTCTCTACCCATCACAAAAAGATGGGTAATGTACCTTCAACCAATCACATTTCAATATTTGATTTTTACTCATTTAATTAATTATAAAATAATATAATTGTTTGTTGTTTTCAATACATTTTACACGGGAGGTAGCCTTACCCAACTTTTTGAGTTGGGTAAATAAGAATTCACCTATATTTTTTAGTAGTTTTAATGACCAAATATATTCATACGAATAATGTAGATCTTTTGTGTTAGATTTGTTTAGAGGTGTAATTGGTTCGATTTAGATGATATTTAATAAAAAAAGGTCTGAACCGGTGATATCTTCATTAGTTTGATATATTTTTTTAATAATTCTTTTTTTGAAAATGGAACCAAATCAAATTAACCGATCTGGTTTGGTTCAGTTGATCGATTCATAATATTTTTTAAATATTATATTCATTAGTGTATTCTCCAATATCAGGTATTTAGCCGTATTTTATGTTATTATTTTTTAAAATGATATATTTCATGTAATTTATTTCATCCTCTATATTTTCAAATAAATTACAAATTACTCTTAATCCATACGAAACAGGGACATGATTTTCATTTTTTCATGAAATATGTTCACTATCAAATATAAAAGTTGACAATTGACATCAGAAGATTGAGAAAGAATTTAAAAGTTCAACAAATGGAACATAATTGTTCTGGACTGGGCACTGATCTTACCTGATCAGTAAGGCCTCCCAAGGATTGTAGACTGGGCCAAAGAATAAGGTGAGTGAGGGGGGTGTACCTGCAAGGTGCTCCAATGCTTAAGTCAGAAGAGGTGCAGAGTAAGGTTATTAGAGAGTAAGTTAGAATACCTGACCCTCTGCTATGAAAGGGTATTTATATTGAGCCCCCAGCGCTGGGCCAAGGCTCCTAATGGGCTGGATTAGCTAGGCCCAAGAGGGAGCTGCCAGGGGACGCGTAAGAAGAGTGAAGACCTAGACCAAAGGTCTGCTCCCTGGTCCAACTGCCCCTATCCCTAAGGAGATAATACATGGGAGTTGGGTGACGTGCCAGATGAGGTGGCAGACGTGGTTCTGCCCGACGTAGCTTAGGTGCCCGTGACATAGGTTGATGACATGTGGATGAAGATCATTGAGCGGACAACACACTCTTTACCCGACACACAGTCAAGCCGTCGAGGTGACGTCCCTCTGACGTGGGTGAAAAGACCTTTGCCCGACGCATTCATGTGCCTGGTCGTTTGGGCCTGGACCCGTCGAGCATTGGGCCATGCCGTGCATAACGTCATGGCCCAGTCCAGAACAGGAGCCCCCCAAGTCGAGTCTCTGAGTCAGAGTGATGACTTATATTGCAACTGGGGGTTCCCCGTGTTGACGGGGAGGTGCGGTCGTTCGGCATGTGAGGTTGTAATAGACTTGTTCGCGAGCTCCTCTTCCTACGGCAGTGTCGGGGATGGAAAGTGATCGGTGGGTACGCATCTTCCTCGTAACGACCGAGGGCTCGACGCGGGGATATGGCGTCTTGATGAGTCGGGGAGGCGGACAGATGCCCGGTGTCGTTTCAGTTTTCTTTTTTTGGATAGACGTGTCTCAGACTTAATGGCGTCGCTTCGTTTTGTGTGCAAAGACGGCGTAGGCAGTAGGTAATGATGACCTAGCGCGTTGGCCCACGCGCCAGGGACTATAAAAGGAAGTTGAGTAACTTCATTTTCACTTTTTCGCTCCTACGTTCGCCGGAAGTTCTAAAGATTTCTCTTGTCTGCTCGTTTGGCCGTCTGAACCGCCGTCTCCGCCCGTCTCATTGCCTGAGCCACCGTCTCTGCCCGTGCGCCACCGTCTCCCTTTCAACTTCCATATGTCAGGTACCATTTTGCTTTCGTAATCCATCATTTTCTTTTCTGTTTTATGTCAAATGTATGTCATATTTGTAGTATGTGGTTAGATTTGACTTAGGAATAGTGTAATGGACTGTAGATGGACTGTAGATGGTAGAAAATAGGGTTAGGGTTATATTGTACCGGGCAGAAATTACACATGCCGGGCAATATTTGCATAAGCTGTATGAACTTTCTGCCCGGTCTCTTAAGAACGTGCGTATCTCTGAGTCGAGCGCAGTTAGTGTCTGTTGCTGCTACGCCCTTTCACTTGACCTGCGGTGGAAGGGTGGATTTGATATGACGTCGAATTCACTCTTTCTGTCTGCGTTTCAGGTGCTACCGGGCGTTTACGACCGAGGGGGGAAGATTCCGGGTCCTCGACTGAAGATGCAGCCATCGCTCGCCTACCTGTAGGGGATGGAAGTGTCAGGGATGGTACCGAGCACGCCTCCTCTTCCGGGCAGGTTGATTTCTCCTGGGTTGCGGACGAGCCTTTGGAGGAGGAATCATATTTCTGCGATGAGGCTATCCCCGCTTACGCCATGGTCGAAAACATAAGCCGGGAGGACCCGCCGAATTGGTATTGTTGTGCCCCTAAGGAGGAGGACCGTATATGCCATCATTTCCCGGGGAAGCAGTTCACTATGTACGAATTCGCTTTCCGGGAGGCGGGGATCAGACTGCCCTTCAATTCCTTCCAGATGTCGATCTTCAAATGGCTTCGGCTGGCGCCGTCCCAACTGCATCCCAACGCTCTCGCCTTCATGCGGGCATTCGAGTTGGTCTGCCGGTTCCTCGGTATCGGGTGTACTCGAGCCCTCTTCTTCCACGTCTTCCATCTCCAGCGGTCTGGCTTCCGTGGGCGCCATAGTTGGGTTTCTTTCAAACAACCCGTGCGCCTGTTCAAGACGTACGTGGACTCTGCCCGTCACTTCAAGGGTCGTTGGTACGTGGTGAGACCGATCACCCATGCTGCCCTTCACTCCCTGTATTATTATCAACGAGCATCAAACGGGGAGGAGAAATTGATGTCGAAGATACCGCTGAGGTGGCAGCGCGATCATTTCGACCTCTCCACCGCCCATTATAGGATTAAATATGCGATGCTCGATACTGAGGATAGGCTCGCGTATAAGAAGCTGGTTGATTACGTGCAGAGTTTCAGTTTGGGGTTCTGGGCGAATCGACAGGGCGTGCCCTACCTTGATGAGGCCGGAGCGCCAATTACTGAGACGCGCTACATCAATACAAAGGCCTTGCTCGAGTGTGAGACCGAGGAGGAGGCTCTAGCATTATTGAGTAGGCAGATTTTGCTTAGTCTTTTATTTTTGTCTATGTTTTTGCTCGCTAATGTTTGTGTGTAATGTTTCGCAGGTGCCATGCCCAGTACGCGTGATCGAGTCTTGAAGCTGGCGAATCAGGCCGGTGCGGCTGACCGGGTGCCGAAGAAGAAAAAGAAAACTGTGGCCCGTGTCCTGGAGACCGCTAGTGATGCTGGGGCCTGGACTTCGAATGCGGCAAGCTTGACGCCTTCCTCTCCTCCTCGGGCGATAGATATACCTGATAGTCCGTCGCCAGCGGCCTCTCCTCTCGGTAAGCGGAAGCGTCCGGTGGGGACTCTTTCGAGGTCATCCTTGGGAAGTCCGGGCGGACCGGGCAGCTATTTATTACCTCCCTGCTACGTGGAACGGTCGTTCTTCAAGGCCGAGGACGCGATTGCTGTGTCGGCGCCTGAGGCAAAGGCTATTCTGGACCAAGATGCTGGTGCCCGACGTAAGGAGCTGGCTAGGGACCTGGCAGCTGTCATCCGGGTGATGGAGACGGCCATGGTCTTGACTGACACTTCGGTCTCCACTGCCTCCCTGGAGGATGCTCTCGTGCAGGTCCGGTCAGAGAAGGACAAGCTGTCCAAAGAACTGTCGGACTACAAGGAGGAGCATCAGCTGCAGGAAGGGCTGAGCAAGAAACTGGAAGAGGCAGAGAAGGAGCGGGACCAGCTGAAGGCGGCTAAGGTGAGCTTGGAGGAGCAGGTGGCCGATCACCAGAAGCTGGACGAGGACAATGTTGGCCTGCGGGCTCAGATTGAATCTCTTGAGGGAAAGGTCCGTCCTTTGGCCGATGAGACCGAGGAGGAGCATGCCATTGGTTCTCGCGGTGAGCTGCTGGGGCATATACGCTCTCTCAACCAAGACCCCGTGGCCGTTTTCAAGGAGGGCTTCGACAATACTGTCGAACAACTTAGGGTTCTGAATCCTGAGTTAGTGACGGAGGGGTCGGCCCATAACTATTGTGTCAGGGAAGGAGAGATCGTCTGCCCGTTTGAAGCTGAGGAGGAGCTGGGGGATGAGGAGGAGGAGGGAGAGGAAGTGCTCCGAGCGGAGTCTTAATTATTTGTCTTTTGATTTGTAGCTTTTGTTATGGCCTGCGTGCCTTATTATGTGGCCTGCGTGCCCGTTATGTGTTTTGGCCTTCGGGCATGTGTAATATGGCCTTCGGGCGTACTTGGCTTCGGCCGTTGTTATCGTTTTAAATATATGAATGTTTTTGTTGTTATTCATTGTGTTCGTGTATGTGTTATATTTGCTTTTTATGAGTTTGTACTCTGCTCGACCTAGTTAATCTCCTCGGTTTAGGGAACCGATGAAGTGTCGGGCTTTGTGCCCGTTGGGATCGAAGCCCGGGTTCGTTGTTCGAACTCCGGCCTCGAGGCTTGGGCCTTCCCATCGCGAGCTGGGTGCCTTGCCTGTCGTGGTACTTCGACGTTGAGTCTCGATCAAGATCCCAATCGTCAGGGAGGGTTGTGTTCGCTGCGTGGCCCCGGCTAGTCCCCGGGTCTTGCGGTTCCTCTTTGGGGTTTTGGAGACGAAGAGCGTGGTCGTACCACCCACGTCTCCCCGTGATACATTTAGCTGTAATATTGTCTAAGTTTTTCTGCGTTCCATGGTCGAGCGAGTTCTTCCCCTTGTAGGTTTTCTAGGTAATAGGCCCCGTTGCTCGTCTTATCGCGGACGCGGTAGGGGCCTTCCCAGTTGGCGGCCAGCTTACCCTCTTTTGGGTTTTTCTGGTTTCTTCTGAGGACCAGGGTGCCGACCTGGAACTCTCTTCTTATGACTTTCGCGTCGTGGCGTAGTGCTATTTTTTGTTTGAGGGACATTTCCCTTAGGGCTGCTTCGGAACGGATCTCTTCGACTAGGTCGAGCTCGACTCTAAGGGTCTCGTCGTTCATTTCCTCGTCTAGGGGCTCTTCTATCCTCCTCGTTGGTTCCCGTATTTCCACCGGGATGACTGCTTCGGTGCCGTAAGTCAGTCGGAATGGGGTCTCCCCGGTGGTGGAATGTGGTGTCGTGCGGTAAGCCCATAGGACGCTATGTAGTTCCTCGACCCATGCCCTTTTCGCGTCGCCGAGTCTTCGTTTAAGGCCACGTAAGATTACCCTGTTGGCCGCCTCCGCTTGCCCGTTCGTCTGTGGATGTTCGACAGACGTGAAATGCTGTTTAGTACCCAGGCTGGCGACGAAGTCCTGGAATCCTCCGTCCGTGAATTGTGTCCCGTTGTCCGTGACGAGGGCCTGGGGTATGCCGAACCGAGCGAGGATGTTGCGTTTAAAGAACCGGAGAATGTTCTGCGCGGTTATTTTAGCTAGTGCCTCTGCTTCAATCCATTTTGTAAAGTAATCCACCCCGACGATGAGGTATTTATTCTGGGACGATCCGGTGACGAAGGGTCCGAGGATGTCCATGCCCCACCAAGCGAAGGGCCATGGGGAAGACAGTGATTTTAGGTCATTCGGGGGCGCGAGGTGCATGTCGGCGTGTCGTTGGCATTTGTCGCATTTTTTGACGTGCTCCTTTGAGTCGTTTTGCATGGTCGGCCAGTAGTAGCCTGCTCGAAGGGCTTTTCGTGCGAGCGATCGCCCGCCGAGGTGTTGAGCATCGAGCCCTCGGCCGTTACGAGGAAGATGCGTACCCACCGATCACTTTCCATCCCCGACACTGCCGTAGGAAGAGGAGCTCGCGAACAAGTCTATTACAACCTCACATGCCGAACGACCGCACCTCCCCATCAACACGGGGAACCCCCAGTTGCAATATAAGTCATCACTCTGACTCAGAGACTCGACTTGGGGGGCTCCTGTTCTGGACTGGGCCATGATGTTATGCACGACATGGCCCAATGCTCGACGGGTCCAGGCCCAAACGACCAGGCACATGAATGCGTCTGGCAAAGGTCTTTTCACCCACGTCAGAGGGACGTCACCTCGACGGCTTGACTGTGTGTCGGGCAAAGAGTGCGTTGCCCGCTCAATGATCTTCATCCACATGTCATCAACCTATGTCACGGGCACCTAAGCTACGTCGGGCAGAACCACGTCTGCCACCTCATCTGGCGCGTCACCCAACTCCCCTGTATTATCTCCTTAGGGATAGGGGCAGTTGGACCAGGGAGCAGACCTTTAGTCTAGGTCTTCACGCTTCTTACGCGTCCCCTGGAAGCTCCCTCTTGGGCCTAGCTAATCCAGCCCATTAGGAGCCTTGACCCAGTGCTGGGGGCTCAATATAAATACCCTTTCATAGCAGAGGGTCAGGTATTCTAACTTACTCTCTAATAACCTTACTCTGTACCTCTTCTGACTTAAGCATTGGAGCACCTTGCAGGTACACCCCCTCACTCACCTTATTCTTTGGCCCAGTCTACAATCCTTGGAAGGCCTTACTGATCAGGTAAGATCAGTGGCGTCGTCTGTGGGAACCAGCTATCCCCGTCTTCATCAACAGAGGATCAAAGCTCATCCATTCTTGTCCTTCCATTATGGCCGGAGAACAACCTAGCGAGCGCAACCGTCCCCTTGTCGATTACACTATGGACGATGGCCCGCAACCCCATGAAGCAGACGCTCGAGACGGTCGTCCGTCTACCCCGTCTCCAGAGCCCCAAAACAACGGGGATGTCTCTCAAACCCAAAACCAAGGGGCAGAGACATTTCATCCCATACCCGTCCCCGTTGAAGGAGACGCCACAATGATTGCCATGGTGAATGCCCTCAACCAGGCCGGTTCTATGCTCTACCAGCAGCACGAAAGAATCATGGCCCTCGAAGCCGAGCGACAAGAGGCCCGACCCCAACAGGAAAGGAGGACACAGCAACGTCCAGAGCCAACAAAGAAGCGCGGGCATCGCTCTCCCGAACCTCACGTCAGCAGGGCACGCGCCCGTCATGACAGCAATCGAACAGGAGCATCACCAAGGCGCGGGCGCAGCCCCGACAACAGTGAATTATCTCGATTAAGGAGCGACGAGGAAGACTTGCAGTGCCCCCTGTCTCGGGCAATAATGGAAGCCCCGCTCCCCAAAGGCATGGAGAAACCGCCCAATCTAGATGTGTACGACGGGACCACAGATCCCGACGACCACGTCGACAACGTCAACGCAATGCTCGACTACCGCAATGATATCACCAGTCATCTCAAATGCCGACTGTTTTCAACAACCCTCAGGAAAGGGGCCATGGCTTGGTACAAAAGCTTGGCTCCCGAATCCATTACATCTTGGAGAGTCATGAGGTCCATGTTCACCAGACACTTCACGGCTTCCCGTCGTCACCCCAAGACTGAGGCGACCCTTGAAGCCATAGTGCAAAAGAAGAATGAAACACTGCGCTCGTATATCGAGCGATTCAACCAAGAAGCTGTCGAGGTGGATACCACCGAACACATGAAGAAGTACCTCCTCGAAAGAGGGCTCTTGCATGGCAGTGAGCTTAGTAGAGCCGTCGGAATCGAGCCTCCCCGCACCTTGAACGAACTTCTGCACAAGGCCCAGGCCTACATCAGATATGAGGAGAAACAGGTAGCACACAATGCCCGCAGCAGCCGTAATGCTGGGGATACCGAGCATCCCAAACGCGAGGACCCAAACATCCCCCGTCGCAACGGGGACAAGCGAAGAGAAGAGAGACCTCGCGAGCTCCGAGAAGGAAGAGGCCCCGCGGGCCGATACAGCGAGTACACCTTACTGACAGCTCCTCGAGAGCGCATCCTCGCGGAATGCATCAACTCTGAATTTAAACAGGGCAGAGTCAGGTTCCCAAAACCATCTGCGCCAAAGCCTCACACCGACAAATCTAAGTACTGCCGGTTCCACAGAAGCCACGGGCATGTGACCGAAGACTGCGTCCACCTGAAGGATGCAATAGAGATTTTAATCCAAGAAGGGCCCCTAAAACAGTATACGAGGAAGAACGAAACCCCCAGACATGACGAGGCAGAGAAGAAGAGACCCCGGGAAGAAACACCCCCCGACAACTCTCCTTACCAAGTGGCCCTCTGCGTGTCACGCCCGGAAGATTTCTTCCTCCCCGAGCCATTGCCCGAAGGCAGAATCGCTGCACTCAGCCCCTGGGAAGACTTCCCAACCGCACTGGTAATATCAGGTGGGGGAATTAACGGTGAAGCCGCTGCCCTCTCAGTCAAACGCAAGTTCGACGAGCTCCTACTGACTGCCCCCGAGCAAAAGGCGACCCTGACAAAATATCGGGGTAAATCCAACCCAATATCCTTCTTCCTGGAGGAACTTCCGGGCGGATCCCCGAACTCGGGCATCCCACTATTGATCAGGGCAAAGATGGCCCAGTTCGACGTCCGACGCATCCTGGTCGATCAGGGCAGCTCGGTGGATATCATGTATGTCCACCTCTTCAAGACTCTGAAATTAGACAAGACCAACCTGGCCCCCTACGTCGGATCCGACCTCCAAGGATTCAATGGAGCAACGACAAGGCCGTGGGGATATGTCGAGCTCCTCGTCACCTTCGGGGAACAGGAAACGGCCAGGGAAATCAAAATCCAATTCCTGGTCGTGGACTGTCCGTCCCTTTACAATTGCATCTTTGGACGCCCGACACTGGCCGAACTCACCGCGGTCCCATCCACCGTCCACCTGAAGATGAAATACTACACCAAATTGGGTCGCGTGGTCACCATCCACGGTGACATCGAAGCTGCCCGACGGTGCTACGACGCTGCAGTAAAAGGACAGGCCGTGGTCAACACAAAGAGTAGCGGCAACAACAAAAAACTCATGACCGAGGACCCTCCCCGGGGAGTTAACGCCATCGACCTCGATTGTCGCAATGGGCTAGACGAAACCGAAGAAGGGAAGTCCACCGAGGAACGATCTCTCGAACACCCGGTCCGACCAATCCCCGACGGAGAGTTCGAACTCATCCCCCTCGGGGACGATCCAGAAAGGACAGTGAAGATAGGCAAGGGACTGCCCGAGGGAACAAGAGAGAAGCTTGTGGCATGCCTCAAAGAGAACTCTGACCTCTTCGCTTGGAATGCCGCAGAAATGCCCGGGCTGGATCCTGAGATCGCGTGTCACAAGCTAGCTTTAGACCGAGCAGCCAAGCCCATAGCACAGCGTAGGCGCAAACAGTCCCCCGAGAAGGCAGAGGCTGCCGAACGAGCTGTAAAAGACCTCTTAGAGGCAAATTTTATTTCTGAAGCCCAGTACACAACCTGGCTCTCTAATGTAGTCCTCGTTAAGAAAAATAATGGAAAATGGCGTATGTGTGTTGATTATACTGATCTTAATAGGGCTTGCCCGAAAGATGCTTTCCCCCTCCCTAATATAGATATGCTCGTAGACAATTCTGCAGGTTTTAAACTCTTGTCCTTCATGGACGCATATAATGGATACAACCAAATCCCTATGTCGCCCACAGACAAGAGACACACAGCATTCATGACCCCAACAGGCAATTACTATTACAACGTAATGCCGTTCGGGCTCAAGAACGCTGGTGCCACGTACCAACGCATGATGAACAAAGTCTTCAAGGAAGAAATAGGGGACATGCTCGAAGTGTACATGGACGACATGATCGTCAAGTCACACGAGGAGGTTACCCATGCTCGACACCTATCCAAAGTTTTCGAGCAGGCGAGGCAGTGCAAAATGAGGTTCAATCCTGAAAAATGCACGTTCGGGGTACGGGCAGGAAAGTTTCTGGGGTTCTACCTCACCGAAAGAGGGATTGAAGCCAACCCCGACAAATGCCGGGCATTCTCAGAATTCCCGACCCCGAGGACCAAGAAATCAATCCAATCCCTCAATGGAGTGCTCGCCTCACTCTCCCGTTTCATCGCCAAGTCCGCCCAGCACGCACTGCCATTCTTCAGACTCCTTCGCAAAGAAGTCAGCTTCGACTGGACCGACGAATGCGAGCAAGCATTACTCCATTTGAAAAAGGTTCTATCCGAACCCCCGGTCTTATCACGACCATTGGAGAAAGAAACTCTATACCTTTATCTATCCGTGGCGACCGAGGCTGTCAGCGCCGTTCTAATAAGGGAGACCGACGAGGGACAAAAACCCATCTATTTTACGAGCAAAGCACTTCAAGGCCCTGAGCTCCGATATCAGCAAATCGAAAAGGTCGCCCTGGCCCTCATAAATGCGGCGAGGAGGCTACGATATTACTTCCTCGCACACACGATAAAAGTAAGGACCGACCAGCCGATCAAACAGCTACTCGGGCGGCCAGATATGGCCGGGAGAATGCTCAAATGGTCACTAGAACTCTCCGAATTCGACATACAATACGAAAGTAGGAAAGCCTTGAAAGCCCAAGCACTGGCCGAATTCGTCGCGGAAATGACCCACTGCCCAACACCAGCAGATGGCGCCCACAAGTGGACGATCTTCGTCGACGGCGCCTCCAGCACATCAGGCAGCGGAGCCGGGATCATCCTCGAGAATGAGGATGGGATCCTGATCGAGGTTTCATTAGCACTGGCTTTCCCGACGTCGAACAACCAAGCCGAATACGAGGCTTTTATAGCAGGCCTGAGGTTAGCCGAGGACCTGGGAGCAAAAGAAGTAAAAATATCCACAGACTCCCAGCTCGTGGCCTCACAAGTGCGAGGAGAGTACCAAACCAAGAACGACAACCTCGTCGAATACTTGTCCCTTGTCAAAGAAAAACTTGAGAAATTCGAGAAGTGGGAAGTTCATCACGTACCTCGCGAGCACAATACACGGGCAGATATCCTCTCAAAACTAGCCAGCACGAGGAAAAAGGGCGGAAACAAATCCGTAATTCAAGAAATCCTTCCTCGACCTAGCATCGACAAAATACCTCCTCCATTCGAGGTCAACACGATCGGGGATGCTCACTGTTGGATGACGCCCATCTACAATTACCTAACAAGAGACGAACTCCCGGTTGACCCAAAAGAGGCGGCCACTATCAAACGACGAGCGTGCTCGTACGTACTCCTCGAAGGCAAACTCTACCGTAGAGGGTTCTCCATCCCGTTACTTAAGTGTGTCGAGGAAGAGAAAGTTCCCGACATACTTGGAGAAATACACCGGGGAATTAACGCTCAACACCTCGGCGGGCGATCGCTCGCACGAAAAGCCCTTCGAGCAGGCTACTACTGGCCGACCATGCAAAACGACTCAAAGGAGCACGTCAAAAAATGCGACAAATGCCAACGACACGCCGACATGCACCTCGCGCCCCCGAATGACCTAAAATCACTGTCTTCCCCATGGCCCTTCGCTTGGTGGGGCATGGACATCCTCGGACCCTTCGTCACCAGATCGTCCCAGAATAAATACCTCATCGTCGGGGTGGATTACTTTACAAAATGGATTGAAGCAGAGGCACTAGCTAAAATAACCGCGCAGAACATTCTCCGGTTCTTTAAACGCAACATCCTCGCTCGGTTCGGCATACCCCAGGCCCTCGTCACGGACAACGGGACACAATTCACGGACGGAGGATTCCAGGACTTCGTCGCCAGCCTGGGTACTAAACAGCATTTCACGTCTGTCGAACATCCACAGATGAACGGGCAAGCGGAGGCGGCCAACAGGGTAATCTTACGTGGCCTTAAACGAAGACTCGGCGACGCGAAAAGGGCATGGGTCGAGGAACTACATAGCGTCCTATGGGCTTACCGCACGACACCACATTCCACCACCGGGGAGACCCCATTCCGACTGACTTACGGCACCGAAGCAGTCATCCCGGTGGAAATACGGGAACCAACGAGGAGGATAGAAGAGCCCCTAGACGAGGAAATGAACGACGAGACCCTTAGAGCCGAGTGTCGCTCCCACCAAATGACACCGGGTCAAAAGGGGTACAGACGCGAACGGTCGGCGAAGGGAACAGTGAGAACACACAGCCGTGAACTCACTGGAGAATGAATAGAGTCGCCAGCTAGGCATTTTTATCCCGGAGGAAAGGCAATGCTGCATAGACCTAGAAAAAATATGGATAAGACGGTTGCGAACCAGAGAGACTGAGAAAGGGGGTTGGTTACAACCTGGGAAGGTATTAGCACCCAGATTGTCCGCCGTACTCGACGGGATCCACGCTTAAAAAATTTGTGTTTTAAAGGGGTAGTGTCAGTGCAATCTGTGTATAAAGAGCTGGAAAGCAATATGTACAGGTGTCAGTGTAAAGGAAGTGTAAAGTGTATAAATGAGAAGTGTCAGTGTAGGGACAGGAGTGAAATGCTCATGACTATGAGGCTTAAGAGAATAAAGCTGGAAGGAGGGGGAATATACAGAGACTTTTGTTCGATAACTGTTAAGTTATGCCTACGTATCCTCTCGTGCAATGAGGAAGTCAGAACACCGTAGTTCGACCCAAAGAGACTGAAAGATAAATTGACTGATGAACTGCTTGCTTGTCTATGCTCAAGTGTATGACCTGTCTGGCTCAGGTGCAAACTGTCTTGCATTAGACGGAAGAAGCGAGCTCTCGTTTGTGAGTGAATGAGATGAGAAAAGAATCCCGGAGGAGACGATTATTGTTTGTTTTTGTGTTTTCAGTCTTTTATTGCTTTTGAAAGTTTGTCATAAGGAAATGAGCTTAAGCCTAAACCAATGGATTTAGTAAACTCATCACATCTTCCCTCTGATTAGGGGTAATGAGAATACCTTAAGTGTGAAGTCAGATTCTCACACTTAATCATCTTTGATATAGGATTAAGATCATTAACCTACTTGTGATTATTTAGATATTTTTGGTGTTTTTGTTTAGTGTTGAGTAATGAGGTTAAGCCATAATCAAGGATTAAACAGACTCATTACACCATCCTAAGAGAAGGATAATAGATGAGAATGTTTAAGCTGAGGAAAACTCCTTAACTTAATCCATGATTAGGGATTAAAATCATGACAAAACAAGCCTTTAGTTAAGTGGATTTTATTTGGTGATATGATGAAGAAATGTTTTTTAGGGTTTGTGAGACAACTTGAGAGGGACTTGTCCATTAACACTAGGGTTAGTCCTTCTTAACCAATCAAGGAAGAATTAGAACCCTAATGCAAGGCCCAAGTTACAAGTATGATGTCTTGATGATTATTAAGTGAATTGATTAGAGGATTTAAACACATTAAGGGTTTAACACTTAGGATTAAAGTTATACACTCCATCCTAAGAGAAGGATGCAGGCATAAGCTTAATCACAAAGCCTTAAAGCCTTTAGGGTTTAGTCCCTGATTATGAGATGAGAAGAGAAGACTCAAAGAGACACAAAGGTGAAAACTAAAAGGGGGGAACTAATCAAAACCCTAGTCATTGTCATGCTTGGTTGTTCCTAAGGTTTGTGAGGTTTGCAAGAGAAATCTTCAGAGGAACCACCAGGAAGCAGATGAAAGGATCAAGAGAAGCAAAGCAACTTGCTTCATTCAAGAAGTCAAGTCACTTGAAGAAAGAAAGTGGGAAGAAGAAGAATGAGCAAACTCAAATTCAAACACATATGAAAATGCAGCATGGATGCATAAAAGAGATGAAGAGAAGTTATGAGAAGTGAAGGCAAATTCACTTCTCAAAGTCACTTACCACCTGAAAGGTTAGAAAGGAAATGCAATGCAATGCAAAATGGGATGAGATGACATGATGAGAAACAAAACCAGAAGCATTTACATGATGCTAATGATGCTATGAGATGCTACAAACATGAGGCAGCACATGGAAATGATCATACAAGTTCATGAATGCAAATGAAGCAAGTTAGGAAGCATGGACATACGTGAAAAGTTATGAAGTGCACATGGCATACAACATGGCAAATACATGATGCAATGATCAATCATGATTTCAATATGTCTTATGATGTCAAATTAATCAAATGGAAACATGGAATGTCATGGCAAGTCATGTTATGCAAGAGAATGCAAAATGGATGCATATGGAAGCCCAAATTAGGGTTTATGAACAATGCATCAAACAAAAATCAAAATCAGAAGCAAACCCTAAGATAAAAAATTGAAAATGCCACTCAAAGGACCCCTAATCCTATACTAAACCAATGCCCAAAGGAGAAGTCTCAACTCTTAACCAATCTCAAGTTATGATTTTACAAGTTTGCCAAGGTTTTTAGGGTTCCTAAACAAGAAAATTACCAAACAAATTGAAAATGAAAGATCAAATCATGGCCATTTAATATCATAAACTACATGCTAAACACAATGCAATGCAAGAAGAATCAATGTCCAACTCTTCATGGATAGACAGAAATGATTTTTGGAACTTTGGATCAAATTAATGCATAAAAATGATTTTTATTCAATGAAAAATTCTCAAAATGCATCAAGATCAAAAAATAAATTTGGTTTGAAGGTTGAACAATGTTTCTAAATGTCTTATAACATTTCATGAATTTTTTGGTGATTTTCAGATACTTAAAAGTATTTTTAATAAATTAATTTCCATTAATCAATTAAAAATAATCTTTTAAATATTTAAAAATACTTTTTTAATGATAAAAATAAAAACAAAAATATTTTTGTGTCATAAAAATTATTAAAACTCATGATAAAAAGTTTCATAATTTTTAAACAAGTTTTACTATTTTAAATTAATTATGCAAATAAAATGAAAAGAAATGAAAATAAATAAAGAAAAAGGAAAAGTCAAACAGATGGAAGGCTGGGATGAGCCCTGGATTTGAATGCGTTGACTGGCGCCAGATCTAGTGGCCAGGATTGGTTCTGAGCTAATTAACCTAATTATGAATTAATTGAACTAATTAATTGGATTAGGGCTAAACAGAATGATCTGGGCCCTTCACATGCGCGCGAAGTCAGCCGGTCAACTCAATCCAACGCCCAAGATTCAAATGGCACTAATGACCTGAGATTAGGGCAAAACACATTCAGGTGACCGGAGAGAAGCTCCGGTCATCTTCTCCGGCACCCCAAAAACCCTAAAACATGATTCAGGCACCTATTCCAAAAATTAAACACACCTAAGTGATCCTCTAACAGCCTAGGTCATGAATCCACCCTCAAACAACATTTAAACCCCAAGAATCATGCAAATCGAAGAAAACAAAATCCACGGGCAAAATTTCAGAGGGATCATACAAACTTATTTTTCACTTATTTTTGATTCTGAAACCATCCCCATGATCAGCAAGACATGAGCAATCATATTATAACTTAAAATGCAAGCTTTGGGAGAAGTTGTTCATGTTCATACCTGAGCTGGAAAGCTTCAAAACTGAGCTTCCAGGGCCTCCTTTGCGTGCAAATGGACTTCTTTGTCTCCCCTGATGCTAATGGAAGGCTTCAAAGCTCTTGTGGATGGCTGATTTGTGAGGAACAATTCTGGTGTAGCAGATAGCACAGTCAGGAATGGGGAGGTTTTAGGCCATTCCAATGGTGGATTCCTGCTTCTTTAGGTGTGCTTGACTTGTTGGTGAAGGAAAATGATGTGTTTGATGGCCGGATAAAGGGATTCGAAGAGTTCTGGTCTTGAGGGTGAGAAATGGTGAAGCTCAGATCATGATGGTTTCAGGCTTGAATCTTGCTGGTTTCTACTCAATGAAACATGGTGAGATGATTGGTGAAAATGGTTTGGATGTTTGAAGTTTGTGGAGGCAGATTCGAAGAGTTTTGCAAAGTGAGGTGTTTTTGTGTATGTGATGTTGTGATCTCCTTCAGCCTTGCTTCTTGATGTGTTTTGCTAGCAGATGGAAAGTATAAACAATTGCAAGTGGCCAGAGGATGTGACATGACCTGTGGTGATTGGGATGTTTGCTTTTGCCAAAAGTCCACTTTTTGTGTAAGAGAGGTATGGCTTGGTTCTAGCTTGGTACAAGGGCTAGGGCTGGCGCAGCATGGTGTGGTGAGAGACTATGGCTGGTTCAAAGGCCAATGCAGCAAGTGGTGAGAAGCATCATGATGGTTTTGCAAGTTACTCCAACCTTGGTTCACATGTGACTTTCTCATTCCATAAGCCATGAAACATGAGGATTTTTGATTCAATTCTGACTTTTAGGTCACATAGAATGTTTGTGTCATGGTTTGAAGTGAATTAGAAGTTACAAATGGCATTGGTTCATGATTTTGCAAAATTCACATTTGGTGCACATCTTGAAAATCAATGATTTTAACCAACTTTGTCACACCATAACTTTTGATCCAAGAAGAATTTGATCATGTTCTTGTACTTTTTGAAAAGGGAAAGATGTATTCTACAACTTTCATGACCAAAGTTTTTTCATTTGAAGCATTTTTGGATCAAGAATCAAGGCTTGAAAAGTGACCTAAAATGACACATTCTTGAAAAGTCAACTATACCCAAAAAGTCAACATTTGCAAAAAACTCCAAATTCTTGAATTTTGTGAGCTTCAACCTTCTTCCATGATCAAATAAAGATCATATACACTCAAGATGATGAAGATCACCCATTGGTTGGGTCATTGGGGGCCTCAGATGCCCTGATTCTGCACTGACTTGTCTGAAAAGTCAACTCTTGATCAGATGACTTCCCCATGGAATTTCTTCATGAAAATTGATATGCATACTCCCTATACCATATAGAGACCAATGGAAACAAGAATGACCAAAAAATTTGGAGTTATGGCCTCTGAAACCAAAACCCTAATTTTAGGTCAACTGTGCAGTCTATCCTGGCTCTGCTTCCACACCAATCCCAGTTCTTGTGATTCTTTTGAAATCTTGACTTTGAAAGGATGGAATATGATACAAGAACACATATGGACCCCTTTGAAGTGATTGGTTGCCTTTGGAGTGGCTCAAGAAGCTCTTGGATTGCTCAGATCACAAACCCTAGGTGCAGATGACTTTGAATCTATGCAGTGAATCAAAAATGAGATATGAGATGATAAGATTGTGTTTATGCATATGAGAATGACCACAAGCCATGGTGTGAATGGGTGAGGGCAAATTTGGGGTGTTTACACCGAGCTCGACCTAGTCGAAGAGATCCGTTCCGAAGCAGCCCTAAGGGAAATGTCCCTCAAACAAAAAATAGCACTACGCCACGACGCGAAAGTCATAAGAAGAGAGTTCCAGGTCGGCACCCTGGTCCTCAGAAGAAACCAGAAAAACCCAAAAGAGGGTAAGCTGGCCGCCAACTGGGAAGGCCCCTACCGCGTCCGCGATAAGACGAGCAACGGGGCCTATTACCTAGAAAACCTACAAGGGGAAGAACTCGCTCGACCATGGAACGCAGAAAAACTTAGACAATATTACAGCTAAATGTATCACGGGGAGACGTGGGTGGTACGACCACGCTCTTCGTCTCCAAAACCCCAAAGAGGAACCGCAAGACCCGGGGACTAGCCGGGGCCACGCAGCGAACACAACCCTCCCCGACGATTGGGATCTTGATCGAGACTCAACGTCGAAGTACCACGACAGGCAGGGCACCCAGCTCGCGATGGGAAAGCCCAAGCCTCGAGGCCGGAGTTCGAACAACGAACCCGGGCTTCGATCCCAACGGGCACAAAGCCCGACACTTCATCGGTTCCCTAAACCGAGGAGATTAACTAGGTCGAGCAGAGTACAAACTCATAAAAAGCAAATATAACACATACACGAACACAATGAATAACAACAAAAACATTCATATATTTAAAACGATAACAACGGCCGAAGCCAAGTACGCCCGAAGGCCATATTACACATGCCCGAAGGCCAAAACACATAACGGGCACGCAGGCCACATAATAAGGCACGCAGGCCATAACAAAAGCTACAAATCAAAAGACAAATAATTAAGACTCCGCTCGGAGCACTTCCTCTCCCTCCTCCTCCTCATCCCCCAGCTCCTCCTCAGCTTCAAACGGGCAGACGATCTCTCCTTCCCTGACACAATAGTTATGGGCCGACCCCTCCGTCACCAACTCAGGATTCAGAACCCTAAGTTGTTCGACAGCATTGTCGAAGCCCTCCTTGAAAACGGCCACGAGGTCTTGGTTGAGAGAGCGTATATGCCCCAGCAGCTCACCGCGAGAACCAAGGGCATGCTCCTCCTCGGTCTCATCGGCCAAAGGACGGACCTTTCCCTCAAGAGATTCAGTCTGAGCCCGCAGGCCAGCATTGTCCTCGGCCAGCTTCTGGTGATCGGCCACCTGCTCCTCCAAGCTCACCTTAGTCGCCTTCAGCTGGTCCCGCTCCTTCTCTGCCTCTTCCAGTTTCTTGCTCAGCCCTTCCTGCAGCTGATGCTCCTCCTTGTAGTCCGACAGGTCTTTGGACAGCTTGTCCTTCTCTGACCGGACCTGCACGAGAGCATCCTCCAGGGAGGCAGTGGAGACCGAAGTGTCAATCAAGACCATGGCCGTCTCCATCACCAGGATGACAGCTGCCAGGTCCCTAGCCAGCTCCTTACGTCGGGCACCAGCATCTTGGTCCAGAATAGCCTTTGCCTCAGGCGCCGGCACAGCAATCGCGTCCTCGGCCTTGAAGAACGACCGTTCCACGTAGCAGGGAGGTAATAAATAGCTGCCCGGTCCGCCCGGACTTCCCAAGGATGACCTCGAAAGAGTCCCCACCGGACGCTTCCGCTTACCGAGAGGAGAGGCCGCTGGCGACGGACTATCAGGTATATCTATCGCCCGAGGAGGAGAGGAAGGCGTCAAGCTTGCCGCATTCGAAGTCCCGGCCCCAGCATCACCAGCGGTCTCCAGGACACGGGCCACAGTTTTCTTTTTCTTCTTCGGCACCCGGTCAGCCGCACCGGCCTGATTCGCCAGCTTCAAGACTCGATCACGCGTACTAGGCATGGCACCTGTGAAACATTACACACAAACATTAGCGAGCGAAAACATAGACAAAAATAAAAGACTAAGCAAAATCTGCCTACTCAATAATGCTAGAGCCTCCTCCTCGGTCTCACACTCGAGCAAGGCCTTTGTATTGATGTAGCGCGTCTCAGTAATTGGCGCTCCGGCCTCATCAAGGTAGGGCACGCCCTGTCGATTCGCCCAGAACCCCAAACTGAAACTCTGCACGTAATCAACCAGCTTCTTATACGCGAGCCTATCCTCAGTATCGAGCATCGCATATTTAATCCTATAATGGGCGGTGGAGAGGTCGAAATGATCGCGCTGCCACCTCAGCGGTATCTTCGACATCAATTTCTCCTCCCCGTTTGATGCTCGTTGATAATAATACAGGGAGTGAAGGGCAGCACGGGTGATCGGTCTCACCACGTACCAACGACCCTTGAAGTGACGGGCAGAGTCCACGTACGTCTTGAACAGGCGCACAGGCTGTTTGAAAGAAACCCAACTATGGCGCCCACGGAAGCCAGACCGCTGGAGATGGAAGACGTGGAAGAAGAGGGCTCGAGTACACCCGATACCGAGGAACCGGCAGACCAACTCGAATGCCCGCATGAAGGCGAGAGCGTTGGGATGCAGTTGGGACGGCGCCAGCCGAAGCCATTTGAAGATCGACATCTGGAAGGAATTGAAGGGCAGTCTGATCCCCGCCTCCCGGAAAGCGAATTCGTACATAGTGAACTGCTTCCCCGGGAAATGATGGCATATACGGTCCTCCTCCTTAGGGGCACAACAATACCAATTCGGCGGGTCCTCCCGGCTTATGTTTTCGACCATGGCGTAAGCGGGGATAGCCTCATCGCAGAAATATGATTCCTCCTCCAAAGGCTCGTCCGCAACCCAGGAGAAATCAACCTGCCCGGAAGAGGAGGCGTGCTCGGTACCATCCCTGACACTCCCATCCCCTACAGGTAGGCGAGCGATGGCTGCATCTTCAGTCGAGGACCCGGAATCTTCCCCCCTCGGTCGTAAACGCCCGGTAGCACCTGAAACGCAGACAGAAAGAGTGAATTCGATGTCATATCAAATCCACCCTTCCACCGCAGGTCAAGTGAAAGGGCGTAGCAGCAACAGACACTAACTGCGCTCGACTCAGAGATACGCACGTTCTTAAGAGACCGGGCAGAAAGTTCATACAGCTTATGCAAATATTGCCCGGCATGTGTAATTTCTGCCCGGTACAATATAACCCTAACCCTATTTTCTACCATCTACAGTCCATCTACAGTCCATTACACTATTCCTAAGTCAAATCTAACCACATACTACAAATATGACATACATTTGACATAAAACAGAAAAGAAAATGATGGATTACGGAAGCAAAATGGTACCTGACATATGGAAGTTGAAAGGGAGACGGTGGCGCACGGGCAGAGACGGTGGCTCAGGCAATGAGACGGGCGGAGACGGCGGTTCAGACGGCCAAACGAGCAGACAAGAGAAATCTTTAGAACTTCCGGCGAACGTAGGAGCGAAAAAGTGAAAATGAAGTTACTCAACTTCCTTTTATAGTCCCTGGCGCGTGGGCCAACGCGCTAGGTCATCATTACCTACTGCCTACGCCGTCTTTGCACACAAAACGAAGCGACGCCATTAAGTCTGAGACACGTCTATCCAAAAAAAGAAAACTGAAACGACACCGGGCATCTGTCCGCCTCCCCGACTCATCAAGACGCCATATCCCCGCGTCGAGCCCTCGGTCGTTACGAGGAAGATGCGTACCCACCGATCACTTTTCATCCCCGACACTGCCGTAGGAAGAGGAGCTCGCGAACAAGTCTATTACAACCTCACATGCCGAACGACCGCACCTCCCCGTCAACACGGGGAACCCCCAGTTGCAATATAAGTCATCACTCTGACTCAGAGACTCGACTTGGGGGGCTCCTGTTCTGGACTGGGCCATGACGTTATGCACGGCATGGCCCAATGCTCGACGGGTCCAGGCCCAAACGACCAGGCACATGAATGCGTCGGGCAAAGGTCTTTTCACCCACGTCAGAGGGACGTCACCTCGACGGCTTGACTGTGTGTCGGGCAAAGAGTGCGTTGCCCGCTCAATGATCTTCATCCACATGTCATCAACCTATGTCACGGGCACCTAAGCTACGTCGGGCAGAACCACGTCTGCCACCTCATCTGGCACGTCACCCAACTCCCCTGTATTATCTCCTTAGGGATAGTGGCAGTTGGACCAGGGAGCAGACCTTTGGTCTAGGTCTTCACGCTTCTTACGCGTCCCCTGGCAGCTCCCTCTTGGGCCTAGCTAATCCAGCCCATTAGGAGCCTTGGCCCAGCGCTGGGGGCTCAATATAAATACCCTTTCATAGCAGAGGGTCAGGTATTCTAACTTACTCTCTAATAACCTTACTCTGTACCTCTTCTGACTTAAGCATTGGAGCACCTTGCAGGTACACCCCCCTCACTCACCTTATTCTTTGGCCCAGTCTACAATCCTTGGAAGGCCTTACTGATCAGGTAAGATCAATAATAAAACACACATCAATTAACATGTTTCATACCTCAAACACACATCAAAATTATTTTGTAACAAGATTAAAAAGAATTTTATTGAAAAAGAAGAAACAGAAAAAGTAAAATAAAATAAAAATTAATGAAGAGAATCTAAACACGAAAAATGCCAACATAATATATTAAAACGACGGTAGAGAAAGAAACACTTGTGACAAAGAGTGAGATCAACCTTTCATAAAAAATAAGTTTTTGGAACTTATGGTTTCAACTTCCTATATTTTGAAGTTTGGATTTAGGTAATTTAACGAAAAGACTTAGTAAACAAAGATGAAGAATGATTAAACTAATATAAAATTTATATTTAATGATGGATGAAATAAAAGATCTAAAATGTACTTATATCCATTACTTCAATTTCATCTATACGTCGGTTTATAAAATCTAAAACCAAACTAAACCACATAGATCATTATTTGTTGAACCAAAAACTATCAATTTTATTTTAGATTATCAACGTAGATTTAGTCAAATATACAACTATCAACCGAATCCTAGCATCTTTACATATATGCAACACTTGTTATTATCTCTATTTTTCTTCTTAAAAGATGTTATTACCTGTACTTTTGTGAACGTTGAAATAACAGATGTCCATATGCCCATGTTAACCTTGTTTTTATATGTATAAAAAATTAGAATGTTGAAGAAGATGCTTCTAACCGCTTCATGAATCAAAAATTTCACAAAATCATTGCATTCCAATTCCACTTCTTCTTATCTTGGCTTTATCTCTTCATCTTCAATTCCCACATTCATCCATCGATCAATCCTATGAATCAATCAATAAAAAATCCTAAATTAAATTAATCAAAATCCTCTGTTTTTCACTGTTTTCCTCTGTTTTCCTCTGTTTCTCAGATCATCACCACCAACGTCTTAAAACAACAAACCCATTTCATAATCTTTATAACCCATTTCATAATCTTTATAGCCCATCACATTAACCATTAAAAGTTTCATTTTTTTGTTTGTTTTTTTTCTTTCTTTCCATGTTGACAAGATTTTCAAAATGCTTCAGTTTCACCGCTTCCAGAGACTGGTTATACCGTCACACCTTCTCCGTCGCCGGTCTCCGGTCAGTTGTTACCGATCTCGGTGACGGAACCATCATGCATTGTTGGGTACCCAAATTGCATAACCCATCTAAACCAACACTTGTTCTTGTTCACGGTTTTGGTGCAAATGCAATGTGGCAATACGGTGAACATCTTCGACATTTCATTACGCATTTCAATTTGTATGTTCCAGATCTTCTTTTCTTTGGCGGATCTTTCACTTCACGGCCTGAGAGGACAGAGTCTTTTCAAGCTGTGTGTTTGAAGAAACTCATGGAGGCTCATGGTGTTGAGAGGTTGAGCTTGGTTGGGATAAGCTATGGTGGATTTGTGGGGTATAGTTTGGTTGCTCAGTTTCCTGAGGTGGTTGAGAAGTTGGTTTTGTGTTGTTCTGGTGTTTGTTTGGAAGAGATTGATATGAAAAATGGGTTGTTTAGGGTTTCTAGTTTGGACGATGCTTCTAGTATTTTGTTGCCTCAAACTCCTGATAAGCTTAGGGAATTGATGAGGTTGTCTTTTGTTAAACCTGCTAGGGTTGTGCCTTCTTATTTCCTTGAAGATTTCATTCATGTATGTATCAATGCTTCTCTCTTTTCATATCATAAAATATGATCTCTGTAGCACCGACACTTCGATACTTATGCATATTTGAGTATTAGACTGACACCTGTGTAGCCTTGACACTTATGCATATTTGAATATCACCTCTGTAGTACTAGTACTTACACTCCTGCCAGAGCGTCTTTGAGGGCTTGCAAGGCGGGCTATCGCACAAGGTTTTATCGTGATTAAATAGAACCTCTATTTAATTTTCTTTTATTAAACGATGACTAATCTACATAGGACCTCCTAAAAACTTGAGACGGCTCTATCCTCCATATTTGCATATTTGCATATTAGATGGAGACAGACACAACACCAACATATTTTTATTTCATTTAGGCTTTAATTTTTTCAAATTATAATCCGTGTTTACGGATCAATATTGTTTTGTCCGGTGTTTGTGTTGTGTTTCTGGTTTATCATATCACTCTTATGATGATTTTATAATGGATATGGTTATTGATTTTGACAGGTGATGTGCACAGATTACATAGAACAAAAGAAGGAATTGCTTGTGGCAATACTAAAAGATAGACACCTTTCTAACCTTCCAAAGATCAAACAGGTATGTATATAAAAATATATAGCCATTCTTCTTATATTCTTAAATATACATCTAGCTTTCAAACCTAGTAGATATGGCTTAGATGTCATTGCTGTCATTGTTTTAAAATGTGTCTGGCTATTTGCATTGCATTAGCATAAACTTATGTTCGAGAGAATTCATTTTTCTTGAAGTATGGACATGACTAGCATGTTAACACTATGCGTCCGTGTCATGGCAGCGTCGGAGACTAACTTATGTCTGACACTAGACACACATTTATTCACAGCCCAAACCTACTTGGAATGCATTGATTGAGACACATACACACAAACCAGCAAGTACATTGCAATTTATATGCTTCACCTTGAAATATTCACAACATTTTGGTTTTTCATTGAAGCTTCCTACTCTAATCATGTGGGGTGAACAAGATCAGATATTCCCTTTGGAATTAGGCCACAGATTAAAAAGGTGATGATATTTCAATTCAATGGATCTTCATTCATGTTGCTACTTACAATTTACGTTGAATTCACGTGCATCTTATTAAACTAGTTAACACGGTTTCGTTTCCTCTTTGAAACAGGCATATAGGTGAAAACGCTCAAATGGTGATCATCAAGAATGCAGGGCATGCATTGAACATTGAAAAGTCCAAAGAATTCGCCAGACATTTGAAGTCATTCCTCATCGATTCAGATTCGCGCCCTTCTTCTTCACCTTCTTTGAAAGAACAAATTCAGAAGACATTTCCGTTCGATTTCAGTAAGTCTAGATAGCACTTGTCTTTTTGACAAGGCCATCAAGATGATGAAGATTTCAATTATGGTTTCAATTTCGCATCTTTTTTTGTCTAGGAAACTACTACTTTTAGTTGGTTGATGGCGCAAGAGCTTTTTGTTTTTTCGGGAGGGATCAAATTGCACTATAGTGTTTTTTTTTTTTGTTTATTCGGGAGGGAACGAATTGCACTAAAGTTACGCTGATCAATAACATTTTAACGAAATTCACATTTGAGTTGAAAGTTTATATGTTAACATCGAAGATCGATCTGGATATATAATATCTATTTTGTTATATTGCAGTTAGGTATTGGTCAGGCTGGGGTGCATTGGCATGGTGTGTTGCTCTATTATTATTGCAGCCAATATTTGAAACGAAATTGTTTGTAATGCTTGTCATCATCTTTCTTCTAAATTTCTCTATATGTTTCCTCTTTCTTCATAGTAGTACTTAAGATGAACAAATAATAGTGTCTTTCATTTGCAGCAATCCTTAGTTAGAGTAAAAATCAGCTCCATTTTTATAAATATACTTTTTTTCTACTATAGTTTTGAAGTATATAAAAGATATAAATACACATTTGAGACATTAATATATGACAACATTTTTTTTAAAGGTTTCACATTTATACTTTTTTTTAAAAAGTTTAACGAATCGCGGCATAAAGAGATTTTTTTTTTTAAATAACTCATTTTAATAAACAAAATACCAAAATAACATGTGTTTCAAAAGAAATATCAAACTGACGTAGTTTTATTACAGATTCGCCAATTGAATTGGCGAATATGTTCAAAATACAATAGGATTCACAAATCCAAATAGTGAAACAATGTAATTTTACACACACTCAACACACTATTTGGCGAACATGGCTAAAAATTCAAATGGATTCGTCAATCCTATTGGTGAATATGTGCAATGTGTTTTTTTTTGATTTTTTTAATGCTTTCCTAATTAATTTGATATATATATATATATATATATATATATATATATATATATATTAATGCTTTCCTAATTAATGATAAGTTAATAAATTTAATTAAAAGAATTCGACAAAGAAAAATATAATAGAAAATTATTATTGATAATTCAACAGTGGAATTACAAGAGATTAATTTTTCGGCCGATCTAATTATCCTCCAGTACCACATCCACGGAGATGACCCCGCCTTCGAACTCTATCACGCGGTGGTTGAGGTGCCTCCTGTCTTTATGTGTTTGGTGGAGGCGGTTGTTCTTGAGCCGATGATTCTGTTATGTTTGCAACCGTTTGTCCCCAATAACCAGGAGGATTGTTGCCAAAGGCACTGTCGTAACTCAGTTGAGTGCCCATGTTTTCAAAGTTGGGGCGTATTGGTTGGGCTGGGTTGGATTGAGTTTGGTGAGGACGAACAATTGACCGAATGAGGATATTGCCTCGTTTTGAGAACGAAACAAAGGCGGGGGGCTATGGTAGGCTGGGGTGGAATTGAAGGAGTTATCGGGGGTATATTGGAATGGGTTAGACTCTTGTTGTGATTGGGTTTGTGGCATGAATGGGCTACGGGTTTGGAAGAATGGTCCATGGGTGTTTGAAGTTGATGGCTGGAATTGGGTGGGTAAGACATGGTGTGGGGTAAGTGGTTGGGCATATCCTGCGGCCTGCGATCGCGGATCAATCAAGTATGGGTTATCAGACACCCACTGTTGCGTTGTAACTGACCTAAACCAAACTAAATATTCTCTAGTTGGTCTAACATTTTGCAGGACTGGAAACCTTAGGACATGTTGGCGGCGATCTCTCCATTGTTGACACAACTCCCTAGCAAAGTCTTTCCAATCATCCATATTCCACATGTCATTTACTCTTTTCAAATGCCATTCTCCCAAACATGTCGGAGGGTCCGAAATATCTTGTTGCATTCCGAACTGTATTTTCACCCGATCTGTCTGGTGTATTTCAATTGTGGTGAACCAGATGATTGGTGTTTTTACTGTCCAAATTGCAACATGTTCGGGGTTAGGTTCATGGTCCAAGCCTAAATATGGCCGTCAGATAAACTGCATTAAAATGAAAATATTTTTTTTAGTAGAGAATTTTTTAAGTAGAGAATTTTTTTAGTACATAAATTGCATTAAAAAGAAAAGAATTTTTTTAGATAACAATACCTGGTCGACACCCACGTGGTCTAATAAATTGCGATAGAGAACTATGGAACTTCTTGATTCCTACTGTAATTCATCTCAAGATCGGACCAGCTAAACATAAAAGATTTAAAAGCAATTAGTTACAATAATCGTAGAATATTTAAAATTTAATATTTTAAAAAAAGAATTATAATAGCAGACTTATTGGTTGGCGTAGGGGAACAGACATGGATTCATATTGCGTGGGGGAGAGCATCGACAATCTTGAATACCCCATGCTTGTAACAGAAAAACACAACTAAAAAATGTACAAGTATCCTTTGCGGCATTCTTACAAAGACTACTATACAAATGGACCAAAACATTTGAACCCCAACTATATGTGTTTACCTTATTGATGTCTCGCAACAACGATAAATACATCATATTTATTGTGTTACCGGTACTGTCAGGAAATAAAAAGTAACCAAATAAAATTATAATATAACACTTCGTCTTAATATTTTTTAATATTTTTTTCTAAGTTGATTCATCGTTTAATATTATACTAAGATAATGGACTCTAAGTACTAACATAATGGAGGTACATCACCAGAAACAAGGATATTTTCGAAAGCATTATGAAATACATGGGGGAGGCATAAGAATTTCCCTAAATATATACACCGATATTTAGTCAATGCATATATAAGCTAATCAATATAAATCCATACATAACTAACACTTTTCTCACTAGCTGATTTCTAGTGAGAGAAGCTCCCTCTTCTCACTAGTTTATTTCATTATCGACATTGTTTTATTCTTATGGATCAATCTCCTTCGACACTACCCCTTCTCAGGATTCTTCAGTAGCAACTGGGATTTTCACGCTTGTTTTCAGCTTAAACTCCTAGCCTTAGGGCTAGGGGCCTTGGCAAGAGTTGATCATTCTAGTTCCTCTACTTAGATCCCTTAAAAGACCTTGGGTGCTATCAAAATTTGTCTTTGGTTAATACCTTGTTCAATCGAGATTCTTGTAAGATTATGGAATGGAAGAGAGTTGATAAGAGGAGAAGAAATGCTTGTCAGGGAGGTTTTTCAGTCTGGAAAGAAAATGGAGGTAAAGGTGCTAAGGAAGGTGAACCAACTACTTCTTCATGACCAAATTTCTAGAGATATATTCCATAAGGGACCTTTTCGAAGAGTTTAAAGTTTACAGGGTTATCTCTGAAGTCTTCATATCTGCTAGGAGGGATAAGCGTGGCAAAAGGTTCAGATTTTCCAAATTCCGGAAGGTACACGATTCTCGTGTTTTGGCCTGTAAGTTAGACAATATTATTCTGGAGGGAAAAAAGATGTTCATCAATTTACCCAGATTAAGGCAAGAAATTATTTACCCAGTTGATACTAAAAGGGCTCCTACGAGAGAGGCGGGGGGCTTCGAACCTTCTAGGGATAATGGGGGATTCAAGCCAAACCAGAGAACTTATGCCAATGTTGCTGGGGGTAGAGACTTAAGGAATAAAGAAGATTTAATTAAGGTGATTAATCTTGACCAAGACAATGTTACTTTAGAAATTTTTTCGAGAATGAGGATAGGAGAAAGTGTGGTAGGGGAAGCATTTTTAATATTTAAAGATCTCTTAATGAAGAAGGCTTCTTTCACATTAGAGCCACTCCCTTGGGGGCGACACTTTGTTTGCTGGAAGATTCATCTGGGGAGATATCAATGTCTTCATATCTGAGGGCAGTGACTTCTTGAATTTATGGTTTAAAGATGTTAGGCCTTGGTCCCTGAAGGAGGTTGATCACGATAGATTGGTGTGGATCAACATTTTTGGCCTGCCTTGCTCTGCTTGGAATGAAACCAATTTCAGAAGGGTGGTTTCCCACTTTGGGTCTCTCATTCAAACTGATTCAAAAACTACCAATAGAGAGAGCTATGAGGTAGTGAGAATACTGATTAAAACTTCTTGTCTTGGCTATTGGAATAAAGCGGTGAAGGTTAAAATTCTTGACAGTTTGTTTGGCATTAACGTTGTTGGGGGAGGGTCTTACGACCTTAGTGAGGTCCAATCCGAAATGGTGATTGATGAGGTACTCTCAGAATCTCTTGAATCTTCTTCATTCTTCTCAAAGGATGAAGGCGTGTGGGATTCAAATGACCAATTTGAAGGTGACGTATCAAGTAGCCCAAGAGATAATTCAGGGGAGGTAGGTAATACACCTAGGAAACATGTTTAGCTTTTAGCTCTTTTGTGAAAGATACCCTAGGGAGTGGGGCATGCGAAGCCAGATGTTGCCTAAAGAGAGCTATTAACACTTCTTGTCACATACTTACTCCTTTCTACGTAGAGACAATTGTCATGGAAAGGATAGCTGATGTAGATGAGGATTTAACATTGGAAGTGCAAATAGCGGGTCCCGAGAAGGTCAACGATGTTTTGATTCCAAATAGTTGTGGTTTACCTGGTGTTTTTGAAAGACTGAATGGAGAGTTTTTCGTAGATTTAGGGTGTCAGGTCCCTATTCCTGAACCTATCTCTGGCCCATTTGGAGGTGTAATTGGTTCTTCTAATTGGACTAAAGTCAAAAAGAAAAAGATGTTGCATGATGTATACGACTGCATCAAAATTCCTTACTCCCCAACTTATTTCTCTACTTTACTTCATGAAGCTGTTAAGGTACCTAACATTCAGAATATTGTTGAATCTGGTGTGGAGAAGGTTATACCATCAAGACGCCTTGGTAGTCAATCTAAAGGATCCAGAACCTCTCTGATGTGTGGTGAATCTATAACTGATATTGATTTTATTAGTGGTAACTATAGATGCAAGAAAGTTCTTGATGATGCTCCTGTGGAAAGCGAAATCCTTAAAGATGATATCAAGTTTTCATGAGAAAGGTTTCCTTGGTAACCTCTTTCAATGAAATAATCAAATTTTTATGGTGTTGAACGTATACTCGCCTTGCAATTTGGTGGAGAAGCGTCAATTGTGGAGGGAGATGAAAATGGTTAAGGCTAGATTCCCGCACAAGGCTTGGATTGTTGTAGGAGACTTTAATGCAGTAAAGTGTGATGACGAAAGGATAGGAAGATCAACATCCAATTATAGAGAAATGCTGGAGTTCAATGCATTTATTTACGATATGAATTTGATTGACTTGCCAGCTGTGGATAACAAGTTCTCGTGGTTCAGTCTAAATGGTGCTAGCAGAAGTAGATTGGATAGATTTTTGGTGGATGAGAAGTGTATTTCAAAGTTTCAGTTGAGTAACCAATTGGTAGGAAATAGGGAAATATCTGATCATCGTCCAATTTGGCTTAAGGCTAATAACGTTAACTGGGGTCCTAAACCGTTTCGGTCGATTAATTGCTGGTTCGATCACGCTGAATTCAGGTCGTTTGTTGCCAAGGCTTGGAGTTCTTATCTATTTGGTGGTTCAGTTAGTAATATATTTATTAAGAAGTTCAAAGCATTAAAAACATATCTTAGAAGTTGGAACGTTAATACTTTTGGTTGGATGGAATCTGAATATTGAGGTGAATGTTGATCAGTTAAACAATATTGAGGAACTCATGGCTCAAAATCATGTTGATGACGAGAGTAGGATATTTGAAGAAAGGCTGAAAGTCCAGGAAGAAATCTGGAAAGGTCTTTGCAGGAAAGAAAACTTTATTGTTCAGAAATCAAGGAAAAGGTGGTTGAAGGAAGGTGACCTGAATTCTAAAATTTTCCACGAATCTCTTAAAGTAAGAAGAAAATTTTGTTTGTTATCTGCTATTAAAGTGGGAAGCCTGTTACTAGAAGACCCTGTTAGTATCAACGAGGAAGCTAAACGCTGTTTCGAAGCCAAATTCTTAAATCCTACCAATCTGAATTTGAATTTTAATTTGGGAGCTGTCAATTTCCTTGATCCTGTAGAAAGTATGTTGCTGGAAGCAGAAATTTCTGTTGACGGAATCAAGAGAGTAATGTTCAGTTGTGATGGGAATAAATGTCCAGGGGTTGATGAATTTAATTTCAAGTTCATAAAATCGTGTTGGGATGTTGTAGGTTCGGATTTCACTAATTGCATAGCTGAATTCTTTGAAACTGGTTTTCTCTCTAAGGTTTTTGCATCTTCGTTCATTTCGTTGGTGTCTAAGATTGACGATCTGAAGTCTTTTGAGGACTACCGTCCTATTTTCTTAGTGAGTAGTGTGCTGAAAGTTATTTAAAAAATCCTTGCTGGTAGGCTTAGTGTTGTGATTCATAAGTTAATTTCTCCTTCCCAGACTGCTTTCATCCGTGGCCGTTTGTTGCTATATGGTGTTGCCCTTGCTAATGAGGTCGTTGATTATGCTAGAACATTCAAGAAGAAATGCCTTATGTTCAAAGTCGATTTTGCAAAGGCATACGACTGTGTCAAATGGAAGTTCCTTGAAAATATGTTGGAGAAAATGGGATTCGGAGGAAGATGGTTAAAGTGGATTCAAGGATCGGTGTTTAATAGTTACTTCTCAATTTTGATTAACAAAAGTCCTTCGAAGGATTTTAGAGTGCATAGGGGCTTGAAACAAGGCGACCCCCTCTCACCTTTCCTTTTCTCCATTGTGGTAGAAGGGCTGTCTTGCCTGGTTCGTAGGGCTGAACAGTCTGCTATGCTGAAAGCGTTCAAAGTATCAAATTTGCCCACTCCTAGTATTCTCCAGTTCGCTGACGATACTATTTTGTTTGGTGATGGATCTATATCTAACTTCTGGGCTTTCAAATCCATTCAACGAGCTTTTGAGCTAATCTCAGGACTCAAAATAAATTTTGCCAAAAGCAGGTTATTCATAATAGGTTTGGATTCTGATTTGTTAACTCCAACAACTTAATTCCTTCAATGTAATTCAGGCTCTTTCCCCATGAATTTTCTTGGTCTTACTATTGGAGGAAATCACTGAAGGGCATCTTTCTGGAAGCCGGTTGTTTCAAAATTGCGAAAACGACTATGTTGCTAGGAAGGGCGAAAATTATCAATTGGTGGTAGGGTATCTCTTTTGAACTTAGTCCTTATCAATACTCATATTCACCATCTCTCCTTTTTCATTATGTCGAGGAAGATTGAAAAGGAAAACATAGCTTTACAAAGACAATTTCTGTGGGCCGGTTCCTCTAATAGTAATCATGTGTCTTGGGTAAGATGGAAGAGAGTGTGTAATCCTAAAAGATGTGGCGGTTTAGGTGTGAAACACATTGGTTTATTCAATAGGGCTCTGGTTGCGAAGTGGTTGTAGAGGTTCTTGGGCGATGGAGACGAGATATGGAGGCCTATGATGGATAAGCGGTACGATAATATAAGATTAAAGCTTCAAACGCATGTGGATACTGGCTCCCGTTCCTCTGATTCTTTTTGGTTGAAAGATTTAGTAGTGTTAGCAAATAAGTCGGCTCAGTTCAGCTTTATTAATCAGGTTTCATGTGGTATCGGCAATGACAAGGACACTGACTTTTGGAATTCTATTTGGCTGGGCATAGTACCATTGAAGGACCAATTCCCCTCTTTTTTCAATGTTTGTTCCATTAAGAATATGTCAGTAAGTGATATGGGTTATTGGGAATTTGGCAGTTGGGTTTGGAGTTTGCAGGATTCGATGACAGGTATTCCGTCAGGGCTGGTTCCCGTATTGAACATGTTAAAAGCCAAGTTGTCCAACGTAACTATGCAGGAGGACGTGAGGGATGTTTGGTCTTGGACTTTGGATTGAAGCAACAATTTCTCGGTTGCATCATTCTATGAACTATTGATAATGCCTGAAATCTCTTTATTTCAAGATAAAACTCAATACGTTTTTCTGGAGAAGAAGGTTTGACATTCCTTTATTCCTCCCAAAATTAGTTATTCGCATGGCGCCTTGGTCTTGATAGATTAGCCACTAGGGCAAATTTGGTTAAGAGGAATATCATGACTAATGATCTCGAGAAAGATCGCGTATTATGTTTCCAAGCGTTAGAAGATTCTTCTCATCTATTTTTCTCTTGCCATAAGTCGAAGAGGGTGTGGGATAAGATTTGTGATTGAGTTGATATTGAGTATATCGCGGAGTCGGATTATGGATTCCACATCAAGACTTGGGAATTTTATAATAGAGGTTGGTGTAAGTCTAATCTCATTAATTCTATTTGGTTTATAACCCGTTGGAATATTTGGATATGTTGGAATAATATTCTTTTTGACGAAGATTTTTTATTGTTGACGATATTGTGACAGCTACTATCACGTCCTCGTGGGTTTAGTTAATACTAGGTCGTAACAATAGTAAGTTTTGTAGCCTATACGAATGGTTCAAATTTCCGTTCGATTTTTTGTAATTTTATAGCTTTTGAGTTGGTTGTATAGTTGGTTTTGAGATTTCCTTAATCTCATTATTGTATTTTCTTATTTAAAAAAAAAAAACGAAATACGTAACTAAATATTTAATATAAAAACCGCTAATAATTGGTATAATGAATATTTTATATTCTAATATTAGCAACTTATTCATATAGTATAGGCATAGGCAAGGATGGGAATACGGTGTGTTATGCCCGAGTTGGTTGTATTTTCCTTACCATCATCATACAAAATTATAAATACTAAAAGTTCATGAAATCAGTAAAAAAATATTATAAAAGTATATTACGCATTTATTTTTCTAGCACAATAGTTCATTTTCCTCCATAGGGAAATTTTGAACTCTTATGAATCTGATACGTATAAAATTAGGGAAGATTACTAACAATCTTACATACATGATTAACACACTTAATAGCTAAATATTCATTCCAAGATTTTGGACAATCAGCATCAGTTGCACATTCAATGAAGTCTTCTGTAATAAAAAAAAGATAATTAAATAAAATTACAAAAATATGATAAAATTATGTATGTACTACAAAATAAATATGTATATTTAAAGAGGATGAAAAATTGGCTTACGGCTAGCACCGACTTGCTTTGCTATAAGAAATATGGAAAGAAATAGAAACAAAATATATAATAACTTGAGAATTCCAGTCATATTTTCCATTTTGTATGTAAAAAATATTATAGGATTTGTTCTCTTTATAGTTTATAAAATTTATGTTCTAATTTACTAATTAAACAGTTTTAAGCACAGGTTGTAAACACCCTTTATAAAATTATAATCATAATCATATTATAACAGTACCATTTAAATATATCAGGTGTTATATTTGACTCTTTAGCACACCTAATAAGGTGGTTACATAATTATAAATAAAATTATTTTACCCTTTCATGATATTAATGATTTTTTTTAATTTTTTTTTAAGATTTGAATAGTCCTAATATTTCATTACTTTTTAACCTTTCATGATTGTAAGAGAAACTTTTCTTTTTGGATCATAGGAAATTCATTTGTTAAAATAATGTCCCATTAAGTGAGAACATGCTTATCCAAAAATAAAATGCTTTGTAAGATTAATGTTTTGTTTATAAAATTGCTGAATAAAATATCATCTATTTATTTTTCTAATTGATCTGTTCTACATAATCTTTCACATCAGTTATATAATTCATTTTGATTTACAAAATAATTTGGAATCAAAATTTAATCAAACATTAATACAAATTTGATATGTAATAACACTAATTAATAACATTTATTTAAAGAACTCTATTAAAATTTCCACCTCAAAACCTATAACAGACTTTTAACAATTTTAAGAAAATTAAAATTATTTATCCTGAAAAAAAGTTAAGATTATTTATCCTGAAAAAAAATTAAGATTAGAGCCAATAATAGCCCTTTTATTAAAAACATTAGTATGACTATCGATAATGTTTTATTGTGACTATTTATAATTTGATTTATAACAAATGTATAATGTAGAATTATAGCATTATTGTGAATTTAGTGTTTTTTTTTAAAATTATGTTAAGGCATTGTGTTGTAAACATTTTTTTTTTTGGAATCAATTAAGACAAAACGATAAAAGTGAGATGTTTTTCATTGTTCATAAAAATTAGAAGAATTCTAGTAGTGACTGCTTAATTTGTAGGGAATTTCTCATCCCACCTCATACATCTTTCACATACCATGTACGTTTTTATTTTTATCCCCTCTGCTTCCGCTGATGTATCTCCGGACGTACCATTTTATTTTTCAACGTTGGTTTGTTCCGTAGATACATCAGTGGAACTATGATTTGTTTCCATTTTTCACCGTTTTTACTCGACATCGACACAGAGGATCATCTGCAACGTAACAATATTATGTGCAGTAAGATGAAAATATATTCACTGCAGATCAGCTACAGAGTTTGACTAATAACTTATGTTACACGTAATAATATCATTTGATTACTTTTTCTTAAATAATATCTTCTAAATTATTACTGTTTTCATTTAATTTTAGAAGCCTTCTTTGTGTCGAAAATACTGATTCTGGTTCAGCAAGTGGTAAGAGGAGTACCACCAACTTTGTGTCCACTCTACCATCTGTCTTGGATAACGTCAAAGAAGTAATATTTTACTGTTGATCTTGATTTGTGGCACAAGCTTTGATGGTAGAACTGATATTCACCATGCCTTTTTTGGATATATATATATATATATATATATATATATATATATATATATATATATATATATATATATATATATATATATATATATATATATATATAACTTATGTTGCCTTTTGTTTTCTTGGTTGAGCCTTCTATATGGGTTAGAACTGCTATACAGCTTTTTGTTACATCACATGTCATGTTTGCCACTGTGGGTGGGTGATCATTATTTTGTTTGAATATGTGTTAGACCTACTAGATAACCCATAAATACAGAACATGTCTGCCATATCTTACTCTTGCTAGTTAGTAAGAGTTAAGATAAACAATATTAAATTAAATATAAGAATTAGTCAATTTTAATTTAATTTTTGTGTGATGATAAATATGCTTTTATTTAATAGAATTTCTTCACCGCTTTCAATCTCATTTATTGTTGGGTGAAATATACATTAAAACCGTCAGTGAGGTTTATTATATGAATGATAAGTACTACTTTTTTCATGTTTGTACGTTATTTTATTCGCGTCTCCGACTAACAAATCTGACTTAATTAAAAAAATGTTATGCTAAAAAATGGTGCGTCCGGATGTATATAGCGGAACCAGGGGACATAATTAGTTCTACAGATGTATCTACGAAAGCTTTCAACGTAAAACAAAAAAATGGTGCCTCCGGATGTATACCAGCAGAACCAGGGGACATAATTGGAAATGCAGCAGATGGCTAAGAGATACATGGGGTGGATTAAGAAATTCACTAGCTTGTATAGTTCATGTTTGATCTTGTAAGTTTGTTTAAAATTTGAAAACTTAGAAAGGATCAAGGCAATTTTTGAGTATTATGAGAATAACTACCTTACAAATTTTTTTTATCAATCATGATCCCAACAATTAACCTTTCTTGAAGAGCATTTTGTCTAAGTAGAAAGCAATGTTGAAAGTTGGGGAGAGTGGTTTCATTTGAAAAGAGGAAAAAGAATAGGTGGTACAATGCATTCTTTGAAAAGAACACAAAAAGAAAGGAAAAGAAAAGAAAACGAAAAAAATAGAATCGAGAAAAAGAAAAGATGCATTGTAAGAAAAAGAATCACAGGATGGAAAAGAATGTGAGGATTGAGCAAGAATGAATGTTTGAAGAAGGAAATGCTCTTCATATTTTTTACCCGTCTTAGTTCAATTGCTGTGTATATATTATCTTTTGTTGTTAACCCAAACCAATTTACAACCATAAAAGTCCTTAGTGATCTATGTTTCCATAATTTTATAATAACTTGTGGAGATGAATGCCTGAATTATTCTGGATATGACACGATTACTTGTGAGAGTGTTTTGTCCCTTGTAAATATCGGTGTACATAATGCTCATGTTTCTGATGATAAGTGTATTAGGTGATTCAACTTGAACTTATGGGTACTTGATTTTGCATTGTATAATATTGTGTTTAGAACTTAATTCATAATCATGTTTTGATTCTAGGAAAATGTTTGATAATACCTCGTGTGTGCACTTTGTCGAGTTTGAACCATGCATTTTTTTCCGGTTGATTTGGTGTTTAAAAAGTTGTCTTGTGAATTTTAAGATTTACTTTTGATTGAGGATAAACAAAGATGCAAGTTGGGGAGAGTTTGATAGGTGTCAAGTATAGATTAGTTTTCATATCCATTTGCGACACTTTTAAGCTCTTTTCTGCACTTCTGATAATGAAACAACTTATTTAAAAAATTATTCTTGCATCAATGTAAATATTTGGTAGTTTTAATGTGTTTGCTAGTTTTACATCATTTTATGACAAAAGGATGTAAGAAAAGTCTGGAAAAAAAGATGAAGAAACGAAGAAATTCACGTGTCGAAGAAAAGATAAGCTTTGCACGACGAAACATAGGCGAAGGAAGAGGCTTTCGCCTGGTGAAGGAAAATCGAGTCTGGAAGCGAATGAAAGTTGAAATTCCAGTAGCTACTGGAATTAGTTCGCTGGTAAATTCACCTGGTGAGGATGAAGCGAAAAGGATTCACCCGACGAAGTATTGGCTCGCCCGACGAAGCTAGATATTTTTCTCAAGCTTGCTGGCACTGTTGCTGTCACATGGCTGGCTTAAAGGGTTCCGCTTGGTGAATATGCTAGCTCGCCCGACGAATTTTACTAGGGAGAAAATTTATAAGTAGGGACTTTGTGATATTTTGAGAACATAAGTTACTTTTGAGAAATCATTGTAACCTAAAATACATTGTGTGAGAGAGAAAACTTCAACTTTTTCATTATTACTTAGAAATCAAAGCTTTTAAGCTTCAATCTTTGATCCTTTCAAGTTTGATGCTCCAAAAGCTTTGCTTGTTAGTTGTTGCTCAAGCTACCATGTCTATGGGTAGCTAAACTTATTTGTGTCAAGATTAAAGGTAGATAAACCTCTCTTTTATATGTATTGATCTTGATATTTAGTTTGTTAACGTGTTGATGATTAATATATGGTGAAAAACCTTGTTTGTATGGTTTAATTTTGTCTTGGATCATTATTGAGAGATATGTTTCAATGCTTGACCTATGTTTTAAATCCATCAACAAACAAAGGCTAGAGATAATTTTGTGAGTTGATGTTCACTAATTTCAAACCTTTAATGTTATCATATTGATAGTTAGGTTAAGAGACCATCTAAGGATCAATATGATAAATCTCACAATTTGTTTTAGAGATGAAACACATTGAGAGGAAATGTGATTATGTTGATTGTTAATAAGTTCACATGCTTTATTGAGTAAATATGTATGAAATGGATTATCGGGCCCTAATCTTGACATGTTTTTACCAATCATATTAAAAATAAACTCTTTTACCATTGATTATAACTTTTTATGCAATTGTTACGTTACAAAACAAACATCTTTTATATCCTAAGTTTAAAATAATTTCAACTGTAGAACAATGGTAATATCGACCATTCCATGTGGAAACGATAACAAATACCCACCTAATACTACTTCAACAATGTCCTAAGAGATGTCGAGACATGGAAATCAATTTTACTGAATAAGGACTGGATAAACCATACTGATATTTTCATAATCAGAACAATGTCAAAACAGATGTTCCAACATCGGTTATGACATATTAATCAACAAACAGATGAACTGATATGTAAATTGTAGAATGATAAAGACACAAAGATATGATGACTCGGTTCGGTGTAAAACAACACCTACATATGGAGGCTACTAAGCCATGAAGGAATTCACTATCAGTAGTATTAATTCTAAGTACACAACCTCCGGTGACTTATCACTTAATCCCTACCCAATACAACTTCTACTTAGAAACCCATCTAAACATGAGAACCCACTCACTTCCTAAATGACCTCAGTGAATTCTAGCAGTCACAATCCCAGTGACTGTATCAAACTATTTAATTGAAAGACAACTCTTTCATTATAATACCAGGCCAAAAATCTTGACCAATAATAATACTTGGATTTGCTTAAAAGCTTCAGCCAAGAACATTATACAGCTCATTGCCTAAAGGCTTCTAAATGTGAAAAACTATGTCTACCACAAAGTATCAATCGATACAGAGGATGACCTACAATACAAGGTATACGAGAGACTCTCAAACCCTGAACATTTATTTTTAACGAAAGAACTAATAATTATTCATTAACTTTTTTCTCCTTAGTTCTTGGTCTTCCTTTTATAGACTTCAGTTGTCCACGGGCTTTACAACATCCAATTATTCCTTGATCCATGCGTTGATTGCTGCAGAGAATACCTTCTTAAATCTTATAACGAATCTTCAAGTATCCTGCTGTAACAGGACCAGATGTCGAAATAAGATGTTAGAACATCTTGATCAACATCATGTTTTACCAAAATTTAGCCAATATATAGAATCTTCAACATATATAAGGGATATTGTTATAATAAGAAGATAAAAATATATTAACCTTATTTGTTATTTTTTAAATGCAACTCAAAGTTGTAAGACTAAGAACCAAAGAATTATAGGGAAACAATTTATAGCAAATAAAACAAGAAATGGGTAAAGGCAGTGAAAGAGAAAAGGAATTCGTTAGAAGGACATTCAGAACTTTGTGCAAAACTTATGGAAACAAATAAGTGCAACATATTTGATATAGTTTATAAGCTTTTGAAGTTAGCTTTAGTCTTTTCGGTAGCAATTGCAAGTAAATGAAACATGTTTTTTCATCAATGAAATTTGTGAAGAATCAACTATGTAACAAAATGAGTGATCAATGATTAAATGAAACATATTTTAGCTCATTTTCATCTATGAAGTCGTGGAACAATTAATAATGATGTTATTTTAGCTCATTTTTAAGAAATGAATAATAGACGATTCTCATTGTAATTGTACTTTATTAAATTAAATTATTTTTTATTTTCAATATAATCTAGTTCACCCTTTCTTTTTTGTTTAACCACAAAAATATTTAATATCAGGATTTGCCCCATTTATAGCCGTGTAATTGGTTGATCATATGCTAATTTACTATTATTTATTATTTATTAGCTAATTATAACTTTGTAGTGACATTATACTATTATATTCTGTAAAATTTAAAATTGTCAAATGACTCAAACCAAGAGTTCAAACAAAATCGTTATGACCTTAATACGTATCTAATACAAATAAACATTCATAATTTAAAACTTCAATTCAGTTATAAAGAAAAAAACTACATGAAGACAACTAATATAACAAATAAGAAATAACAACCCAATGTGGACTAAGACAGAAAAGAAAAGTTCTGGTACAATAAATAAATTTTATTTTATAGGATATATTTGATCATAATATACCACATGTTTATCTTTTTTAGAATTATAATTCATATTCCTCAATCTACTAGGACCAGCTACTCCTGATAGAAAATTTTATCAAACTACCTTATTTTTTTCAACTTTAATCTTTAACTACTCTACATTTCAAATTAATTTCCAATCTATTATACTTTAAAAAAAAAATTAAAAGGGAGTCGCCAATTAAATTGACGCTTTGTATATATTTTAAATTTTTTTTTCATTTATCTACGAATTTTCCTGCAAATTTAAGATTACCTGCGAATTAATATAGATAAATCCACAAGTAACTGAGTAAAAATATCCTCCTAGTATATAATTGTACAACAGTGATCAATGCACTTAATACATACCAAATGGGTTATAAATTTTGGACAATCGGCATCAGCTTTACATTCCATTCTTGAAAATTTAATAAATTTTCCTGCAATGAAAAGAGATTATAAAATAATATTACAAAAACATGATAAAATGTTGTGTATAAACTTCAAAGTATAAGAAGAAAAAAAAGAAAAAATATTTACCAACAACGTGTGATGTAAAAACAAATAACGAAATATAGAGAATCCAAATATAAATTAACTTGAAAATTTTAGCCATATATTTTTTCGATTTATATGTAAGAGATAAGATACAATTTTATAGTATATATATATATATATATATATATATATATATATATATATATATATATATATATATATATATATATATATATATATATATATATATATATATATATATATATATATATATATATATAATTTAATAGTAGCTTTACCCTTTTGAAGTTGTAAAAATTCTTTATATAATTATAATCATTTATTAAAGGTCTCTTAATTATAAAAATGTGTTTTATGTTGGAATTAACCTAAACTTTAAGGGAATTCTAAACTTTTTCTTGATGAGCAAGAAGAGTTCTTGCGTATCAACAATAATAAATAAGAAATTTTGAAAGAGGAAATTTGGGAGAGATAAAGTTTGTTATCCACGATTGTGAGATTTTTCTTTCTATTATTACTCACTCTACAACTGCAAACCCGTGAGTGTAATAATATTGTGATGTTAATTGATTACAAGAGGAATACTCCCTATTTATAGAATTAGGATTGCTTGCACACCATGCCAAAAGCCCAAAAACTATAAAAGCCCAAAAATATATATTTTGGAACTAAATCAAATATAGATTTAAAACCAAATTTAAATCTAATCTAAATCAAATATGACATAATGAATTACACTTTCAAAACACCACCTAATTCATTATGTCTAAACTATCTACATTCATCATAGCTCTTAGTCTTCTGAATACTTCGTCTTGCACTCCCTTCGTCATAATATCTTCAATCTGATTCTCAGTTCTTCAGTGTTCAAAGTTCATCTTCCCTTTTGCTACCCGCTCTTGAAGATAATGGAACCTCATTTCGATGTGCTTGCTTTGACCATGCACTATCGGATTCTTTGCCAGATTGATAACTGATATGTTGTCGATCTTCATGGTGATTGCTCCATGACTCTTCGATGTAATCTTTTCGACCAAATTCACCATCCATGTTGCTTGACATGCACAAAAAGAAGCAATTATGTACTCTGCTTCGCATGATGATAATGCTACTATTGGCTCCTTTCTCGAACTCCAAGCAAGTGGTGCACCACCTAACATAAACACATATCCAGTTGTGGAATTTTGATCCTCGACATCACTACACCAACTTGAATCAGTGTATCCCACTAACTTGCATTCTTTTCCTTCATCAGTTGTTGGAAACAAAATGTCATAGTCGAGAGTTCCTTTCAGATACCTTATAACCTCTTTGACACAGCTAGGTGTGATACCTTTGGCTTCTGCATGAATCTACTCACCATACCAACACTGTATGCTAAGTCTGGCCTTATGTGACAAAGGTATCTTAGTGACCCAATAAGTCTTCTATATTGAGTTAGGTCGACATCATCCTCATCAGAATCTTTCGACATTTGCAATCTGGGATCAGCTGATGTCGAAGTTGGGTTGCAATCTTGCATCTTAAATCTCTTCAGTATTTCTCTTGCATATCTTCTTTGATGCATCATCAAACCTCTACCACTCTTGTAAAATTCGATGCCAAGGAAATATGAGAGATTTCCCAAGTCTGACATTTCAAACTCCTCGCTCAGGTCATGTTTGAAATCTTCGATCTCCTTCTTGCAACTTCCTATTATCAACAGATCATTGACATAGAGATATATTATAAGCAAGTCACTCTTGCTTCTCCTTACATATACTCCATGCTTAGTTGTGCACTTCACAAATTCCTCCTCCTTTAGAAAGCCATCTATCTTCTTGTTCCAAGCTTTTGGAGCTTTCTTAAGTCTATAAGGGCTTTGTGCAGCCTGCATACCTTTCTTTCTTCACCTTGTTTCACAAACCCAACTGGTTGTTCCACATAAACTTTTTCATCTAAGGGGCCTTTGAGGAATGCACACTTAACATCCATCTAACATGTGTTCCAACTGTTCATATTCGCTAGACCAATAACCAACCTGATTGTTTCGATCCTAGCAATAGGTGCAAATACTTCATCGAAGTTGATTCCTTCCTTCTAAAGAAATCCTTTTTCCACAAGTTTTTCCTTGTGTCAAGTCACTTCCCCTATGGGATTCAACTTCACTTTGTATACCCACTTCACATTAATTGCCTTCTTGCCTTGAGGCAATTCAACAAATGACCAAATATTGTTGACTTCGATTGACTTCATCTCCTCATTCATTGCTTTCACCCACTTAGAATCTTTCAATTCCTCAGCTACATTGACAGGTTCGACATCCGCGTAGAAAGCATAATATACCAATTCCCCTTCTTCATCGACCAGATAATGTACCAGCTCACCTTCTTCATCGACTACATCATCTTGTTATACATTGTTGAAGAAGTAATTGAATTTTGTACTAAATATTTGTCCAATGTTCAATCCATTGGACTCCCCAAATCTCATATTGACGGGAAAAAAAAGAAGGAAAAAAACTTAATTGGAAATAAAATTATGACAATATCAAGGGATGAATGGGAGCAAGTGCATTTGTATGTTCTGCACAATGACAATGAGGTTGAGTCATATGTTGAAATGCACAAGGATGTTCTCCGATGTTTAAATTCAAATAAAAATGAAAATTGGATAGTACGAGAGCACAATCGGAGTTTTATGCCATGGTTTAAGGACCATATTTATTCAAAGTTTTATTTAGATCTTGCTTCAATAACATAAAGGTTGAGATGTTAGAATATGGTCCAAGTTTGCATGTTGTCGTACCTCGGAAAATACGATCCTTGCGAATGCGGTCGCGGCTGGGCTGACTTGAGAGTCGCCACCTAATTTTGATTTATTCCCAAAGAGGGAAAGGGAAAATATAGATAAAACCCGTGAAGAAAGGATAAAGACAAGGTCGTCGGAACCATTGCCTGGGTTCAGAAGTCGGTTATGCAGGGGGAAGGTATTAGCACCCCCTACATCCATCGTACTCGATGGGAACCTTCTAAGTTGTCACGCGCGAAAGGAAGTCTATGCCTAATTAATTACTTGCTAAAAGGGGAAAAGGGTTTAAATTTTATTATCTTTATTTAACGAAAGGATTTAGGAGTCGAATTAGCTGTCGTACCTCGGAAAATACAATCCTCGCGAATGTCATCGCGGCTAGGCTGACTTGAGAGTCGCCACCTAATTTTGATTTATTCCCAAAGAGGGAAAGGGAAAATATAGATAAAACCCGTGAAGAAATGATAAAGACAAGGTCGTCGGAACCATTGCCTGGGTTCGGAAGTTAGTTATGCAGGGGGAAGGTATTAGCACCCCCTACATCCATCGTACTCGATGGGAACCTTCTAAGTTGTCAGGCGCGAAAGGAAGTCTATGCCTAATGAATTACTTGCTAAAAGGGGAAGAGGATTTAAATTTTATTATCTTTCTTTAACGAAAGGATTTAGGAGTCGAATTGCACTAAAGACTATGGGTAGTTTATTCCGCACCAACAAGCCAAGCGTCTTGCGACGGAGTAATCAGAGCGAATAACGAGAGCTTGTAATCCTCCTTTCTACCACTTAAGGCTCGTAATCCTTATTAAAATATTTTATTACCTAAGACCACTTGACGTTGGATCAAGGGTTTGGATTTAAAAGAACCATCTTGGTCAAAGGGTAGGTCGACTGCGAGGCATAAAGTGATCGCAAAGGGTGAGTGCAAAGTGGAGGTTAAGGGTTAATTGGTTACGCGGGATCTAGTCATAGTCATACGCTAACGCGGAGCCTTTGGAGCTCGAATTAAACCGAAGGCGTCAAAATGTAGCTCTTTAACTATCTTAGAATCGATTCAATGTTAGAATCATTCTATGAGAAGTCGAGCGTCACTTTATAATCAAATAATTATTTAAATAAAAGAAAGAAATGTGATAAAAAAAAAGGTTGGTCTCATATTGATTTAAATAACGTCGATTTGTTGAAATCGAATATTTAAACCGTTTGTTATATCATCGACCATAAAATAAAGTATAAAAATAATAGTAAATAAAAGAATTGGCCTCATATTTAATTTAAATAACGTTGATTTATTCGAAATCGAATATTTAAATATTTATTCATCGTCCAAAATAATAAATTGGGAAAATAGAAAATAATGAGGAAAATAAAAGAGCGTGGCCTCAAATTAGGGGATAACGTCGATTTATTAGAAATTGAATATCACCATTTATCATAGGCCGATTAAATAATAAAGTCGATAAATAATGGATCTAAATTGATTAGAAACCATAAAAAAATAATAGAAAACGGTCTCATATCGATTCGGACAACGTTGATAAATTGAATGTCACAAATCGGATAATAATATCATACACCAAATAATAAATATAAATAAACCAATAAATCGATAAAATAATAAATGAAGAAAAAGTCGGCCTCAAATTGGTTTAGATAACGTCGCTAAATGGAATATCAATAAAGCATATTTTTATCATAGGCCCAAATAATGATAAAATCGGTAAATAAACAATGGATCTAAAATTAAGTAGAAACCATAAATTAATAGAAAACGGTCTCATATCAATTTGGACAACGTCAGTAAATTGAATGTCACAAATCGGATAATAATATCATAGACCAAATAAAATTAAGGAATAAATCGAGAAATCGATAAATAATGAAAAATGGAAAAGTTGGCCTCATAACGGTTTAGATAACGTCAATTAGAAAAGTCGAATATCGATAAACCGCAATTATATCATTGGCCCAAAAAATAAGAAAAATAAAATATAAATCAATTTAATAAATAAATTAAATATATGGAATTATTATATACAAAAACACATTAATAACTAAGAACTTAAACTAAAATAAAAAATAACAGAAAGGGATGTAGGATGGATTTGGGTATGCAGAGAAACAGAATGGGTTATCCATGATTAAACCACAAGCCCACAACAAAACAGTCAACTGGACCAGTCCGGTTCATGAGGGACGCGGTCCCTCTTCAAAAGCAAAACCCAGAATGGTAAAAAAAAATGACCTAGCCGTTTCATGCTTCATCGGTCACACAACATATGACACGTTACAGAATTTTGAAAACAAAAGAAAAGCCATCATAGGGACGCGTAGACTTCATCATTGGGAAAAGTAGTAACATTATCATGTTTTAAAGTTTATACACTGAAGGACTACTCACCATCTAAAATAAATTATAAAGGAAATAAAATCAATCTCTTCAACCATGATTTAGGGCGAACCCCCACACTCAGTTCGTCTTCTTTCCAAGAGAAGAAGAAAACAAACCTTCATTGTGTGTCATCCTTCAATCAACATAAACACACACGAACAAACATCAAACACGTGAACAACAACCCTAAACCCCCTAAATCGCAAACCCTAGCCCCCAATTTCATTATTTCCACAAAGATTACCTCTCCAACAATGATACTGAATGACAAGCAAAGCAACGACAATAAGAACTCAAATATCAATCATAATCAACAACAAAAAAAACTACCGATTTTGGATCTTCAGTGACGATGGGTAAGTATTCTGCTTTGTTTAGTCTCTTTTTGTTTAAATTTCCGCTTGCTTTTCTTCTTGCTGAGTTTTGTTCTTCTTTTTCACCAAATTTCCCTTCTTTTAGCGCGTCCCTTATTGTGTGATTGTTGTTATGCTTTAATCGGCTAGTCTTAGTTCGAGATTGTTGAGCTTCAAGGCAAAGAGTCAACAATCTCCAGGTAGAATGAGCTTTTGGAGTGATTAGAGTTTTTTTTGGGAGGAGTTTGTGCAGAGTTACATTAGGGTTTCTGTCTATCCTTTTGCAAATGATTGGATCCATATTTATATAGGGGCTCTGGGATTTTGATGCGCGTGAGGTTGAGGGATTCAGGAAAAGATCGTGAGTATGAGTTGTGAATACTAAGGAGAAGAGTGAGAAACCCGTTAGAACGAAATATGAGTGATTTTGTGGGGACCTGTTTAATTTAGTGACTCATAGAACTTGTTTGTCTGTAGTAATTTGGAAAAGCTTCTAGAAACAAAGTGGTCATTGGTGATAACTTGATTTTCACTAACTGTGAACTGTAATCTTAGTATTGCAAAAGCTTATTATTTCCTTTTTTTTACCGCACCATAAAATTTTCATAATAAACATTGGTTGTACAAACTGACTCACTAAATCGTTATTTTTCACTTGACAGGATTTGGTCCAGCTATAGTGGTACTCATATGTTTCATTTCTGCGTGTTTCTGATTTGATCACTGTGATTTCTGATGGTCTTTATATAGTGATATGCTTGGTATACCGTTTGTTTCGTCGTTGATATTTGTAATTTTTTCTCTTTGGTATCTTTGGGATAGACTTGGAAGATCATGATGTATGACTTATTGCTGTTTGCAGAATTTTCACTCTTCCTTCTGATCTCATAGTTTGTAGATGGAGTTACAAAAGAGTAGTAGTCAACCTTGCTTTTTAAGTCATGAGGTTTGATGGAATTACCTAGTGCCATGGTTCTGCACTAACTTTGACTAAAGAAAAAAAAATGATATTAGTGACCTACTGATGAAACTTTTTTCATTCTTCTGCTTACATACTAATCAGCTTCCTTGTTTCAGTATTGTGCAGGTTTGAAATGGCCATATAACCAATGATTTTGAAAGCTTAAAGTTGGCATAACATGAAAACTGGATGCGCTGCAGTCACGGCTCACGTGCGAGTTGTTTTGCGGAACAATTCATGATCCTCTCGCATCGCAAATTTGTTGAAGAACTCCTAATGTAACTTTGTAACTTACAAATGGTCCTTCTTTTTTTACTGACGTAATGGTAATTTGAAACTCAATTTTGTGTTGCATTTTCACATGTGATGTAGGGCTTTGGTTTCTTTGGAGGTACAACTTTCAGCATTTCATGGCTTGTTGGAGTCAGTTGGTACCACTGTAAATTATGTGTCTCATTGCTGCTACATGAAGAGCAGGGTCTGTTGATCATGTTGCAGGAATCATGAAGTGGCTGGCTGATGGATCGTATTTGGATCAGAACAAAAAAATACTTGTGTTTATCAATTGATGTAAAGAGTCAAAGGCTGGGATTATTATACAATAATATTAATTAGCCTTAGAAAACTTTGAATTGTATTGCTAGTATTGTGCATTTGTAACACGACTTCAACGGATTGTAACACAAATTGAAATTCCAAACATGTCTTGTACTAAACCAAACACAATTTTGAAAACTTCTTCTCATGGCTGGCAATTTTCCGACACATAAAAAGTGGGCATGACTAATTTGTTTACAAGGTCTAGCAAAATTTGAGATAATAATGAATTGATCATGGCTTGAAAACTTATTGTCACTTAAACCATGATAAACCAAATAACCACAATTGATTCTTTATTGGCCAGAATTAAAGTTTGTATTTTTTCAAACAAAGATTTGAACTTGCACATATGAACCTGAATTGATGCTCAAAAGATTAGGTATACACTATAAATTTATCTTCAGGAAGTTTGGGTAAAACATGAATCAAACTTTGGAATTGAATTGAACTTTTGAATCCATCTAACAAAACCCTTTGTTATGAACCAAATGAGCAAGGAAATGTCTTGAGATCAAAGGACCATAACCTGAGATATGGCTTTGAATGTATTGCCCAAAAAACCTAATTAGAAATGAACTGATCTTTGATGGTTCTTGATCATAGAGAACATTTGAATTTAATCACATCATGAATTACAACCATCCTTACACATACTTGACCTGATTACTTTGCCTGAACCTTGATTTATCCTTGTAAGAACCTGAACCCTGACAACACAATGAAAGAAACACTACATTTGTTTTTGATTTTTTTTATGAATAAGGACTAATACTGAAAATACAAATGAAGATAATTATATAAGTAGGACAAATTTGGGGTATGACACATGTGTTTTGTTATAAAGCATACACAATTAATGGATACAAATATGATACCAAAGAACAAGATGATAAAAGTACTATGCAAAATAGTGTTGTCAACGTGGTAGCTGAAGCAATGCACATTTCAAGTGTGAAGGGCTTAAACCCCAAATTTGCAAATTTGTCATATTTTGGGGTTATCAAGCGCATTTGGTGTTTGATTATGAGAAGTTTCAGATTCCTATATTTGGTTGCAAGTGGGTTGAAAATAATAGTGGCATACAAATGGATAAGTCGGGATTTTTGCTAGTGGATCTTAATAGGGTGGGGTATAAAGATGAGCCTTTTATTCTAGCTTCTAAAGCTAAATAAGTGTTTTATGTCACTGATCCGACACGTACAAAATGGTCTATAGTGCTTTTATTTAACAAAGTAATTGATGATAACATTAGAGATCAAGGTGATATTGATGTTGAGAATGAATTGTATATTAGAAATGATCAAGATGAGAATAATATAGCGAATGAATCATATATTAGAAATGATCATAATAAAGGAATTTGGATCAATCTGTCGCTCCCACCAAATGACACCTGGTCAGAAGGGGTACAGACGCAAACGATCGGCGAAGGAGAGAACACGAAGAGTCGCCAACTAGGCATTTTTATCCCGAAGGAAAGGTAATGCTACATAGACCTAAGAAAAGATGGATAAGACGGTCGCGAACCAGAGAAACTGAGAAAGGGGGTTGGTTACAACCTGGGAAGGTATTAGCACCCAGATTGTCCGTCGTACTCGACGGGATCCACGCTTGAAAATTTGTGTTTAAAGGGGTAGTGTCAGTGCTATTTTGTGTGCAAAAGCTGGGAAAGAATGCAAGTGTCAGTGCAAAAGAAATGTGAAGTGAAATAAAAGAGTCTCAGTGCAGAGAAAGAATAAAAAAGCTCAAGACTATGAGGCTCAAAGAATAATGCTGGAAGGAGGGGGAATATATAGAGACTTTTGTTCGATAACTGTTAAGTTATGCCTACGTATCCTCTCGTGCAATGAGGAAGTCAGAACACCGTAGTTCGACTCAAAGAGACTGAAAGATAAATTGACTTGTGAACTGCTTACTTGTCTATGCTCAAGTGTATGACCTGTCTGGCTCAGGTGCTAACTGTCTTGCATTAGACGGAAGAAGCGAGTTCTCGTTTATGAGTGAATGAGGTGAGAAAAGAATCCCGGAGGAGACAATTATTGTTTGTTTTTGTGTTTTCAATCTTTTATTGCTTTTGGAGTTTATCATAAGAAAATGAACTTAAGCCTAAACCAAGGGTTAGTAAACTCATCACATCCTCCCTCTGATTAGGGGTAATGAGAATACCTTAAGTATGAGATAAACACCTCACACTTAACCACCTTGATGTAGGATTAAGATCATTAACCTACTTGCATTTATTTAGAGGTTTCTTTTTGTATTTTTGTTTCGTGTTAAGTAATGAGTTTAAGCCATAATTAGGGATTTAATGGACCCATTACACCATCCTAATAGAAGGATAATAGATGAGAACATTTAAGCTGAGGAAGGCTCCTCAACTTAATTCATGATTAGGGATTAACCTCATGACAAAACAAAACCTTTATTAAAGTAGATTTTAGTTAATGGTAAGGTTAAGAAATGGATTTTATGGTTTGTGAGACAACTTGAGGGGGACTTGTCCATTAACACTAGGGTTAGTCCTTCTTAACCAATTAAGGAAGAACTAGAACCCTGATGCAAGGCCCAAGTTACAAGCTTGATGTCTTAGTGATTATTAAATGGATTGATTAAAGGATTTAAACACATTAAGGGTTCAACACTTAGGATTAAAGTTATACACTTCATCCTAATAGAAAGATACAGGCATAACCCTAATCACAAAGCCTTAAAACCTTTAAGGTTTAGTCCTTGATTAAGAGATGAGAAGAGAATACACAAAGATGACACAAAGGTAAAACTAATGGGGGACTAATAAAACCCTAATTGTGATCATGCTTGGGTATCCATAGGGTTTGTGAGGCTTGCAAGAGATCTTCAAGGAAAAGCCACCATGGAAGAGGCAGGATGAAGGAAAGAGAAGCAAGAAGAAGCAAGATAACTTACTTCACTTAAGGAGATAAGTTACTTGAAGAAAGAAAGTGGGGATGGAGCATGAATGAGCAAGCTCACTCTAATACACAAGTAGAAATGCAGCAATGAATGCATAAAAGGGATGAGAAGAGATTATGAGAAGTGAAGGCAAATTCACTTCTCAAATACTTACCACCTGAAAAGTTAGCAACAAGAAATGAAATGAAATGAAAATGAGATGAAATGCCAAGATGAAAGCCAAAGTCAGAAGCATATCAAGATGTAAATGATGTTATGAGATGGTATGGAAACATGTCAAGAGATGGAGACAATCATACAAAGGATGAGAATGCAAATGAGGCATGTAAGAAGCATGAAAGTTCATGAAAACTTATGAAATGCAATGGATGCAATACATGGCAAATGGATGATGCAATGATCAAACATGATTTCAATATGTCCTAAGATGTCTTATATGTCATGTGGATGCACAAAATGTCATGGTAAGTTCATGTATGCAAGCATATGAAGAATGAATGCAAATGAAGGCAAAGATTAGGGTTTATGTACAAGATGCAATGCAAAATTCAAAATTAGAAGCAAGACATGAGATAAAAGATTGAAAATGGAATCAAAGGTACCCTAAACCCATACAAGTTCACTGACCAAAGGGGGAGGTCAGAAGCTAAACCCTAAAGGACTTATGATTTCCCTAAATTTCTAGGGTTTAAAGGGTGATCCTAAAGGTAAAATGCCAAACAAATTGAAAATTCAAGATAAAAGTGAAACAAAAATGTTTTTATAAGCTTGAAAGTATGCATAACACAATGCAAAAAGAACCATTCACAAACTCAACTTGGATCAAAAGTTATGAATTTTGAAGTTAGGGTTAAAAATATTCAAATTAAAGAACCCTAATTCAAATGAAAATTGTCAAAATATGATCAAAACCAAAAAGAAATTTGTCTTGTGAGTTTGTAAATGTTTGTAAATGTTTGAAAATACTCTCTGAATTGTTTTGGGATTTTTAAATTTCTAAATGTATTTTTAATTAATTAATTCTTATTAACTAATTAAAAATAATCATTTAAATGATTTAAAAATAAATTTTAATTCAAAAAATAAAAATAAAAATATTTTTGGGTTTTGAAAATTAATAAAAGATTAAATAAAAATTTCCAGAATTTTTTGATGTATTTTACTATTTTTAAAAATTCGTAGAAAAAAAAACAAATAAAATGAAATAAAAAATAAATAAAAGGAAAGTATGCTGAATGAGTGGTGGAGATGAAATTTGGGCTTCAAACGTTTGACTGGGCGCGCATCTGGACGGCCCAGGTTTAAACCTAACTAATGCTGATTATTTATTTAATTAAACCTAATTAAAAGTTAATGATTCAATCTTGGCCATCAGAACACGCGTCAATCACAAATCCAAGGGTCCACGTTCAAACTTAGCCCTAATTACAGGATTATGCCCTAACTACTTTCAGATGATCAGAACAGTGTTCCGGTCATCTTCTCCGACCATCCAACCTTGCTAACTCACTCAATTCGTGAAATCAAACCACTAAACTCTCCAGAAATGATCCCTACCCCATTCTAAACAAGATTCAGCCATCAAACATCATTTATTTCCCATGAACAAAGAGATTCGAAGCAAAACGGAAAATTATTCAGAAATTTCAGAAGCTTCATACATGCTTAAAACTTAACCATTTTCAAAACCAAAAGGTGCAGTGTGATCAGTGAAGCATGGAGAACAATCTAAGAACTTAAAAAATCATTTCTGGAAAAATTGTTCTTGATGTTACCTGAAATGGAGCTTTCAAAAATGGCATTGTCTGGACCCTTCCTTTGTGCTTTTCTCCTTCTTTTGACTCCCTCTTGCTTCTGGGATGCTTGGATGAAGCTTTTGTGGGCTCCTTTGGAAGTTTGCTGAAGTTCAGTTCAAGGAGGGGCCATAATCGTGTTTTTGATTTGGAGTGTTTCAGGTTGATTCAAGGGGTGGGAAATGATCAGTGGATCATGGTGAGTTGTTCTATGGAATTTGTTTTGATGTTTGTGGCTTGTATGATCAGTTTCGAAGAAAAATGCATAAAGGGAGGTTTTGGTGGCAGGCCAAGGACAAGGTGGTGTCTTGTGCAGCTGGCTTTAGGGAGGTCCATGGAATTCAGATTGAGGCAAGATAGCAAGTGGGATGAAGTTTGTGGGTGGTTTTGCAATTTGTGAAGGTTTTGGCCCCTTTTGAAATACTTGATGATCAAGGCATGAAACTTGAGAATTCTTTGGGCAATTCTTAATTTTAGGTCATGTATGATTTTTGTGTAATGGTTAGAAGTCACTTTGAGGTCACAAATTGGCTTGGCATGAGTTTTTGCAAGTTTCCCTCTTTGGTGCATAAGTGAAATTTAATGATTTTTTCCAACTTTGCAAGGCCATAACTTGAGTTCTATGATGAATTAGATCAAGTTCATGTACTTTTTGAAAAGGGAATGATCCAATCTACAACTTTCATGACCAAGAATTTTTCATTTGAAGCATTTTTGAATCAAAAAGAGGAGGTTGAAAAACTTTCCCAAAATGGCAAGTTTGCATTACAAGTCACTTTCCCAAAATGGCAACTTTGCAAATGGCTTGAAATTCTTCAATTTTGTGAACTTCCAAACTCTTCTAAGATCAAATAAAGATCATATACACCCAAAATGATGGAGAAGACCCTTTGGGTGGATGATTGGGGGATGGAGGAAGACCGTCGAGCAGAGGACGACTGCTGGGGATAAAGCAATGACGGGGACGACCGACATGCTGGGAAATAAAAGGATCTTGATGGGGACGGCCATCAGGTTTTGTAAAGTAATGGATAAACAATGACGGGTACGACCACCGGGTTAATGAAATCAAAGGTGAAGGACAATCACCTAGTAGGGGACGGTTGCTCTGTTGGGGATAAGATAAGGGATGGTCATTTATTGGTGAAGGACGATCACCTGGAAAGGTGCGGTTGCCAAAAGTATCACGACATAGGACGAATGCCGGATAGAAAAGGTCGACGATGGGGACGGCCATCGGATAAGCATGATGAAGGACGATCATCAAGAGGTGAAGGACGATCACCTGGCAGGGTACGGCTGCTCTCGGAGTTTATCATGACATAGGACGAATGTCAGATAACAAGATCAACGATGGGGACGACCATCGGATAAAATGATGAAGGACGATCATCAAGAGGTGAAGGACGATCACCTAGCAGGGGACGACTGCTAAAAATATCACGACATAGGACGAATGTCGGATAGAAAGGGGTTCCAATAATGGAGACTCCGTTGGGGGATGATGAAGGACGATAATCAAAAGGTGAAGGACGATCACCTGGCAGGGTACGGCTGCCGGAAAGTATTATGACATAGGACGAATGTCAGATAGAAAGGAAATAATTTATTGGGATTTGCTGGGGATTCCTCTGGGGAATGGTAGACACAGACGAGTGTCTAAATTCAAGAAAGAAAAGGTATAAGTGTTTGACATTGTGTATAGATTAAAGATGCGGACGAACATCCTTAAGACTACGATACAGACGAGTATCGGTAGAAACAAACACTGACGCATGTTCAGAGATGATGGTACGGACGAGTACCAACTGGTTAACAAAGAACACGGACGAGTGTCGAATCTGGGGAAGATAAGTGGTGTATACAAGATACGGACGAGTATCTGTATGAGTAAAAAGTAAGCATGAGTGAGACACAGACGAGTGTTCAACTTGTTGGGGATAGCATGATACAGATGAGTATCATAAAGGGAAGTGTATAAGTTATAAGAGATATTCTGAAGATCTGTGGGGATAAGATGACACGGATGGGTGTCGGAAGAAGTGTATTATAAACAAGTGTTTGATTTACAATAAGTGTTTTGGCGACCATGCTGAGGAATGGTGACACGGACGGGTGTCGATGGAGTGTATATAGATGTATCTGTCTGTAAAGAACGCTCGGGCGACTTTACTGGCGAATGATGACATGGACTAGTGCCAAAAGGAGCATGTATCCGTATTTGAGAGTGCAAAGAGGATGCTTTGGCTTTCTACTGTGACTGTGGGCCTTTGTGTATATATATATATATATATATATTATATATATATATATATATATATATATATATATATATATATATATATATATATATGGCTGATGGAATTTCGGTATAAATAGGTGTTTGATTCAAAACATGGCTTATGATTTATGCAATATGTTTGACTTTTGCTGTAATGCTCTGTATTAGACGGAATGCTACGCTCTGGGGGGAGAATATGATGCGAATGTTATGATTATGAAAAAGATACCGATCCGGGATTCGGATCCCGTTGCTGTGAAGATTTTCGATTGATCTGCTTGCAGTGGTATCCCAACTGGGCATGAGATCATTGGTAGATCTGATATATGATTCTTCCTGGGGAAATAAATCACTGATAGACCTATCTTGGTAATGAGAAGCCCAGCTGGGGTCTGTGGAAGCTTTCGTCACTTTGTTGGGAGATCTTCAGACATTGTTCTTCTTGATAGAGGCTGGAGCTCTGCCGGGAGATGATTCCTTGTCTTTGCACTTGCCTGGGGAGGAACGATCACTGAACGACCTTTCTAGTGATTTTTGTAGAGGCCCTGCTGAGGGTGATGGACTTAGCTGGGGAAATCAGCCCCTCCTGATGTTGTCCTGGAGAAAGTGCTGAGGAAGTACTGATTTGGCATCTTACTGGGGAGAAGCTTGCATGCCCCATGTTGCACTTTGAGCACCTGCAATCATGTTATAACAAAGAGATGTACAAGTACCCCGAGGTATCCCTTACTAGATTCCATCATAGGAGTTTAGACACTCCCGGGAGCAAATATATTTCCTATAAGCATGTAATTTAGAAAAGACGCATCTGTATTTATGCAACCATTATATTTAGGACATCGGACATTTTTGCAAAAATAAAATGTACGAGACGAACTGTGACTGAAAATCTGATTTTATTAATTTGTGCGCCCTGAATTGGCAAGTACAGTCAAAGAAACAAATCCCCTGAAATGAGGAGATTGTTACAAATTGAGAAACAAAAGGTGCTGACAATGTTGATGACGCTTCAATGCTTCCCTTGCTATGACTTGTATGACATTGACGTTCTTCTCATCCTGCTTTCTGAAGAAGGCTGATTCTGACCGATGCTTTAACCCTTCGATACTTGCCAAGTTGTAAATGATACAGACGAATTCAGAATGTAGTTGTTAGCTTATTCCCTTAATTTTTCCTGGATCGCCCTTTCGGGTTTTCAATCCACCGGGATACCCATTTTTGCCTGAGCTGTCCAATGCGGCTTTTCAACTCAGCGGGTGTACATTTTTTTTTGATTATTTTCCCTTATTTTTGCCCGAGTCTTTTATTCTGTTTTTGACTCGCCGGGATGCCCTATTTTTGCCTGGACTTACATTCTGTTTTTATGTCCAGCGGGTCATTTATGCGAAGTATTTTTTAACTGCATCTGAATTCACAGGGGACTGGAAATCTTCACCATCCATGGTACTGAGCATCAACGCTCCACCAGAGAAAACTGTCTTTACAATGAACGGACCATCGTAATTCGGAGTCCACTTGCCCCTATGGTTTGTATGAGGAGGAAGGAGTCTTTTCAGCACAAGATCCCCTACTTGGTATTCCCGAAGCCTGACTTTCCGATCGAAGGCTTTCTTCATTCTTTTCTGATACAGCTGCCCATGACAAATTGCATCTAATCTCTTCTCTTCGACCAGACTCAGTTGTTCGTATCGGGATCGAACCCATTCTGCTTCATTCAGTTTGACATCCATTAGTACCCGTAAGGAGGGTAATTCAACTTCAATAGGTAGGACTGCCTCCATACCGTACACAAGTTGATACGGTGTTGCCCTAGTGGATGTTCTGATTGATGTACGGTACCCATGCAAGGAAAATGGAAGCATTTCATGCCAGTCTTTGTAGGTGACCACCATCTTCTGCACAACCTTCTTGATATTCTTGTTAGCTGCCTCCACAACGCCATTCATCTTTGGCCTGTAAGGAGAAGAATTGTGGTGTTGGATCTTGAAGTCTCGGCACAGTTCTGCCATCATTTTGTTGTTTAAGTTAGAACCATTATCAGTAATGATTCGCTCGGGCACTCCATACCGACAGATGATGTCTCTCTTCAGGAATCGGGCTACCCCTTGCCTGGTGACGTTCACATATGAAGCTGCTTCAACCCACTTGGTAAAATAGTCAATAGCTACCAGGATGAATCTGTGGCCATTTGAAGCAGTCAGTTCAATCTTGCCAATCATATCAATACCCCACATGGCGAAGGGCCAAGGTGAAGACATCACATTCAGAGGATTTGGAGGCATATGCACTTTATCCGCATAAATCTGGCATTTATGACATTTCCTGGCATAAGCACAACAGTCTGCATCCATTGTGATCCAGTAATAGCCTGATCTTAACAATTTCTTAGCCATTGCATGCCCTCCAGCATGGGTACCAAAAGATCCTTCGTGCACCTCGTTTATCAACAAGTCTGCTTCTGTCTTATCAACACATCTGAGAAGTACCATATCAAAGTTTCTCTTGTACAAGGAACCATCAGCATTTAAGAAGAAACTACCAGCTAGCCTTCTTAGTGTATTCTTATCATTGGATGATGCCCCATGTGGGTATGTTTGATCCTCCAAGAAGCATTTGACGTCATAGAACCAAGGCTTATCATCTTTAGCCAGGTCTGCTGAGAATACATATGTTGGTCTATCAAGTCTGGATACTGAAATCCGAGGCACAAAGTTGGCAGCTTGAACTTTGATCATGGATGAAATGGTAGCCAGAGCATCTGCAAACTGATTTTCATCTCGAGGGATATACTCAAGCTTGACTATTGTGAAGAAAGTCAGCAATCTCCTTGTATAATCCCGGTAGGGTATCAGATGCTTCTGGTGAGTGTACCATTTACCGTTGGTTTGATTGATTACCAAAGCTGAATCTCCGAATACATTTAAAGTCTTGATCCTGAGATCAATGGCTTCCTCAAGACCCATAATACAGGATTCGTATTCAGCTTCGTTGTTAGTGCATGCAAAGGTTAGTTTTGCCGAGAAAGGCATGTGAACTCCTTTAGGTGTAATGAGCACTGCACCAACTCCACGACCATTCATATTAACAGCCCCATCAAACATCATAGTCCATTCTTCTTCTGGGTCAGGCCCTTCAGTGTGAATAGGCTCTTCATGGTCTTTTGCTTTTATGAACATGATGTCTTCATCAGGGAAGTCAAATCTCATAGGCTGGTAATCATCAATGGGTTGCTCAGCAAGATAATCAGACAATACACTGCCTTTGATGGATTTTTGAGATGTGTACTGAATGTTATATTCTGTGAGAATCATTTGCCATCTTGCAACCCGTCTGGTAAGTGCTGGCTTCTCAAATATGTACTTAACTGGGTCCATCTTTGAGATCAATAAGGTAGTGTGGGTCAACATATACTGCCTCAGTCGGCGAGCAGCCCACGCTAAAGCACAACAAGTTTTCTCGAGCAGTGAATAACGTTGTTCACAGTCGGTAAACTTTTTGCTTAGGTAGTATATTGCATACTCTTTTCGACCAGACTCGTCATGCTGGCCCAGCACACACCCCATTGATTCTTCTAATACTGTCAAGTACATTATTAGAGGTCTTCCTTCAACTGGAGGCATGAGGATTGAAGGCTCTTGTAAGTATTCCTTGATTTTGTCAAAAGCCTTTTGGCAGTCTTCATTCCACCTGACCGTTTGTTCTTTTCTTAACAACTTGAACAAGGGCTCACAGGTTGCAGTAAGATGAGATATGAACCTTGAAATGTAGTTCAATCTACCTAGGAACCCTCGAACTTCTTTTTCTATCTTTGGTGCAGGCATCTCTTGAATGGCTTTGACTTTGTCAGGGTCAACTTCAATCCCTTTCTCGCTTACAATAAATCCCAGCAGCTTACCGGACCGTACCCCAAATGTGAATTTGTTGGGGTTTAGCTTCAGTTGGTACTTCCTCAGACGCTTGAATAGCTTCAACAGATTTACCAGGTGGTCTTCTTCTGTGAGGGACTTGGCAATCATGTCATCCACATAACATTCATTTTCTTTATGGATCATGTCATGGAATAATGTTACCATAGCCCGTTGATAAGTGGCACCAGCATTCTTCAGTCCGAATGGCATTACCTTATAACAGAACATGCCCTAGGGTGTGATGAAAGTTGTCTTCTCCATGTCTTCTGGTGACATTTTGATCTGATTATATCCTGAAAATCCATCCATGAAGGAGAATACCGAGAACTGAGTCGTATTGTCAACCAATACATCAATGTGAGGTAAAGGGAAGTCATCTTTCGGGTTGGCTCTGTTCAGGTCCCGGTAATCCACACATATCCTCACTTTTCCATCCTTCTTAGGCACAGGTACAATGTTAGCGACCCACGGCGGGTAACTGGTTACAACAAGGAAACCGGCATCCCACTGTTTTTGTACCTCTTCCTTTATCTTCATTGCCATATCTGGGCGAGTACGGCGCAACTTCTGTTTTTCTGGAGGACAGTCTTCCTTTAGAGGCAGCTTGTGCATAACAATGTCGGTATCCAGACCTGGCATGTCCTGATAAGACCAAGCAAAAACATCCACATACTCCCGAAGCATGTCAATAAGTTGTTCTTTCACTGAATCTTGCAGACAAGCCCCAATTTTAACTTCTTTCAAGTCTTCTTCTATACCAAGATTAACCATCTCAACTTCCTCCTGATGAGGAGTGATAACCTTTTCCTCTTGTCTTAACAACCTGGCTAGTTCTTCAGGTAGCTCATAATCTTCTTCAACCCCTTCATCAGCTTGATTAATCGGATTGTCAAAGTCATACGAAGTCATAGCGGTGTTGTTTTCGGTGCAGTCTGGAGGGCACTCTCTGCAAGGGTTTAGATTTGTTCATTTTAGTGATCTGTTTTATCTTGTTTAGGAAAAGTGAAAATGAAGTTATTATTTTGAAAAACATTGCCATTTTATTTTTGTACAAAAAATGAAAAATGAAAAACAGTGAGCGGAAAAGAAAAGACTCATTTGCAAAAGATGTCCTGATATTCATTAATTGATCGTTTGCACAAAATACAAGATGGCCCGATTACAAAATGAGCCCTGACATCTTGGGCAAGATGCAGGACTTGATGCATGCTTAAAGACAGGAAATAATAATTACTCTGCAGGAGTAACTCTTATAATTTCCTGGGAAGACCAGTTTGAGACATGGTTCCCCGGGATCCTTGGACGTATCCAGTTTTCCAGGTTGCGCTCGTCTTCTGACTCATCTTCCAAACTATTCACAGCATCTGGGGTGAACATCCCCCCACTGACAAATTTGGGCTCCGTCGCAGCCTCTGGTTGATCTTGTCGAGTTGGACTATAACCCAACCCGAATCGGTCTTCTTTCTTTTCCACTGGCAACAGCTTGCCCCAGCCCTGAGTGGTACCTTCCTCAACAACCTTTCGGGCCTGTTGATATGACGTGATGGAAGTCCCAGACACAACAGATGCTTCATTAATATTAAGGTCCTCAAACCCCTGACTCATGGTCTCATGGATCTCCCCATCCATTTCTATATATTTGAAAGTAGCCAGCTGGCCAACAAAGATATCCTCTTCCCCACAAATGGTAATGACTTGGCCCTCCCACTCGAATTTTAACTTCTGGTGAAGGGTTGACGTCACGGTGCCAGCGGCGTGTATCCATGGTCTACCCAATAGACAGCTGTAGGCAGGCTGTATATCCATCACAAAGAAGGTCGTTTTGAAAACCTGTGGGCCAATCATTATTGGCAACTCTATCTCTCCCAAAACTGATCTTTTAGAACCTTCAAAGGCTCTCACTACCAAGTTGCTTGGGCGTAGTGCCAACCCATCATGTTCCAGCTTCACAAGGGCTTTCTTGGGTAGGACATTGAGTGATGACCCTGTGTCCACCAATACGTGAGAAAGAACTGCACCCTTACACTCCAAGGTAATGTGCAAAGCCTTGTTGTGATAGTGACCTTTCGTTGTCAGATCAGCGTTGGTAAATCCTAGCCCATGACTAGCGTTGACATTTCCAACCACAGCCTCTAACTGATTGACAGTAATCTCCTCCGGCACATAAGCTGCATGTAGGACCTTTAATAGTGCATTCCGATGAGCCTCGGAGCACATTAGCAATGATAGTATGGAGATTTTGGAAGGTGTCTGGTGAAGCTGGTCCACCACCTTATAGTCACTTTTCTTGATTATCCGCATGAATTCATCAACCTCTTGATCAAAAGAAGTCTTCAAAGTTTCTTTAGCAATTGGCTCTTCTTGCACCACGCTCTTCCCTTTTGCCTTAGCAGCAACTTCTGTTTCAGCAATGGGTTTTGGTATTGCGAGGCAAAGAGACGTCCGCTTCTAGTGAAGCCTCCGCCTCCCCCCACATTGTCTATCTGAGGTGAAGAAGTTGATGACTCTAAAGTGATTTTCTGCCCCTCGCTGTATAGATCTGAGCCATAATGCCAAGGGATGGCATTATTGCTTTCGTAAGGAACGGGCCCAGGCACTGTGATAGTGACCGGACTGATAGCAGCTGCAGAGGGGACCACACTGGTGTGTGGATCATAATATATGGTAACTGGAGTTCTGACAGGAGTAGTATTTTGTTGTGAGTTGTTGGAAGGAACATTTGCGGGATCGTAGTATATCGAACCGTCGAGATGCTTTCATTAACTGTTGCTGATGTTGTAGATGGTACTGTTGACTGGACGGGTGTTGAAGTTGTAGTAGGAACTGATGGAGTAATGTGTGTTGTCGTTGTAGAAGGAATTGTGACTGAACTTGTATCTGTGGAAGTGATTGATTGAGTAATTGTTGGAGTTGTAGCAGAATCTGTTGGAACAAGGGTTACTGATGTTGTAGGAGTATCTGTGATTGTTGATGAAGGAATTGTTGGAGTTGTAGTTGCTGTTGTTGTAATCTGAAGAGTGCCATCTCTAATGAGGCCATCTATTCCGTTTCTCAGTCTCTCACATCCATTAACGGCAATATTGCAATATCCACAGCTGACCTCACACCCGGGGAACACTTGGCATTCTAACAACTGAGCTTTGATTTCAACCAAAGGTGTTCGAATATGTGCAACACTACTAATTAATGCGGATGGTTTGCCCTCCCCAATAGCATTAATCCTAGGCTCGTTGTGACTAGGCATTGGATTTCTTGTGACGTTCGGAGGAGGCGCAAAATTGAGAGCTGTTGAGTCCACCAAATCCTGGACTTTCATCTGTAGGGCCCTGCATTTTTCAGTATTATGCCCCGGTGCGTTTGAGTGGAATGCACACCTGGCATTTGCATCATAGTTCTTTGGCAGATTAAGAGGATCCGGAGGAACCAACGTCCTTAGCTCCACTAGGTTGAACTTTAGGAGTTGTGGCAAAAGTGCAGCATACGGCATTGGGATTGGGTCAATTACCCTGTTTGCTTGTGATGGCCTCTGTTGGAAAGGACGCTGTTGATTACCGTTGTTGTTGTTATACGACCTTTGTTGTGGATAATGAGCTTGTTGTTGATACTGTGGTTGTTGTTGTTGAGGATACAATGGTTGTTGTGATACTGGAGTTGGGATGGTAACAACTGCTACTGACCTGTGAGAATACTGGGGCCTGCCCCGGCTTGAATGAATGGAATTAGTTTCACCTGCCCTTCGGGGTCCTGCAAATGATTTTCTTGGATTGCTGGAGGAACTTGCACCACTGTCGGAGATTTTTCCCATCTTCAAGAGACTTTCAATCCTCTCACCAGCTATGACCACATCAGCAAAACTGGTAGAGGAGAAAGCAGCCAGTCTATCAATATAAGTCCCTTGCAATGTGTTCATGAACATGTCAGCCATTTCCCTTTCTGACATGGGTGGTTGGACAGCAGCAGCAAGCTGTCTCCATCTTTGAGCATAATCCCGGAAGCTCTCTCTAGAAGACTGAGACATGCTCATTAGAAGAGTTCTATTGGGAGCCATGTCCAGGTTGTACTGATATTGCCGGATGAAGGCCTCGGCTAAGTCCTTCCAACATCTTATGGTGGCTCTAGTCAGGTGCGAATACCATTCTCTCGAAGCTCCAGTCATACTGTCCTCAAAGTAGAACATCCATAACTTTTCATCCATAGTATAAGCCTTGAGCCTACCTAAGAAAGATTGCAGATGAGTGCGAGGACAGGATGTGCCATTGTACTTTTCAAAGCATGGGGGTTTGAATTTGTGGGGAATTCTCACCCCATCTACTAGGCCCATGTCCATCACATCGAAGCCCAAAGAATTTTGAGATTCCAAAGATCTTAACTTTTCAGCAATCTCATCCAATCTTCTATCATATACCTCATCTCCAACCCCTATGACAGTAAACTGTTCTTCTTGGGGATCCTCTTGCAGGATCCTGCCCCCAGTAGTATTACCTTGAACATTCCTCGGGATGTTAACTTCTGGATTCAAGTGAGGTCCATACTCCGGTGGATCAATACGAGGCTGGCCCCATTCATTGTTGCTAGTTCCCCCTGTTCCCAGATGAGGCTCTTCAGGAGTTTGTCTTTCCACCAGCTCTCTTAACCTTTCTTGACTCTGGGCTAAGCCAGTCATCACTGCCATAAACTGAGACATCTGATTTCTCATCTCTACTCTTTCATTGGTCATCTGATTTCTGACCTCAGTTAGATCCTGTTGTACTTGTTCCATTTGAATGCCGAGAAGGTTGTTACGAGTCGGGTACCGGTGCGTGCGGTTGACAGGGAACACTCGGCGACGAGCAATGTTTCCTGAGATCACAACAAAGTTAGAAAAAATAATAACAAAAGCCTACAAAACAAAAACAAGGTTAGTATGCAATGCAGTATGCTTATTTGTTTTCCAAGGTATCCGGTTTGGTTCTTGGTTTTGACTTTTCCAGACCTCGAGGAAGATGCTTGATGTTGTTGAGAGAAAGCCCAAATGAAAACAAACTACCATATATTACAAATGATGAACAATACATAGTTCGTTTTACAATACATGCCCATGGAGGGTCAAAATACAACAAAAGAGGAAAAGTACACCAAATGGAAACAAACAACAAGCAAAGAGTTAGACATCCAGTCCAAACTCATCTTCTCTGACCTCCTTCAGGAGTGCCTCAGTCACTGGGCCAACTGGGTGCTCTGTAATAGTCCTAATGAGGAGGTTCCTGGTAGCAATGGCAGTGGTCAGCTTCTTATACTTGTCCTGGTCTTTTGATCTTTTCAACCCTGCTCTGAGCTTCAACTCTGATATCTCTCTCTGTGCAGCCAACAAAGCTTCCTGCTGCTTCTTCTCATTGGCTTCCAGCTGTTCAATCTTGGCTTGAGTCTTCTGGTCTTCTTGTGTACGGGCTTCAGTGATCCTGATCCACCTAGCCTGGCTCTCTTGCAGATAGTGTTCGGCCCTAGCTTTCTGAATTTTGGCCTCCTTGTAGGCATTCTTCAGTATTTGTTCCCCATTCCTTGCTTTCCTTATGTAGTCTTCTGTCCTTTCAATTTTTCCAAGGTGCTCAACCCTAAGCTTTTCCAATCTCTCAATGTCCAGGCGACCATCACTCCTTTCCCAAAGAGTCTTCTTCAAGGCCTGAGATAACTGCTCATTCCTTTCCTTCAACTTTTCAAATTCCTCCAGGCTAACTGTTGCTGCAGGCTGTACTGTAGATGGCCCAGGTGTGTCCTCCAAGGTGAAAGGCATTCTGGTAATCTGAGCTCTAGTACGGGACCAGTCTGTATACTGAGCTGAAGTAACATTGTTACATCTTCCGAAAATAGCTACCCCTTTTGTCTGGATGTTATCCCAAGCCCAGGATGCTTGTTTGACAACAACTGAATTAGGTTGCACTTCACAATATAGGGTCTCAGCTAAATCCTGTTCTCTGGGAGGGTGAACCAAGGCATATCCCAATTGTCTCTTAAACAGTAAAGTATTGTAGTTGATGCAACCCTTTACTCCTATCAGAGGCACATTTGGGTATTGCCCACAACTGGTGATAATGTCCTTGCCCTTGGTGCTCTGGGTGCACCATCTAATATCATCTGAAGCCAAGGCAATGAACCTCATGGCCCAATTATTCTACTGGTATGGGTTCAAGAAAGCATCTGATTTAGGCAGGTGTCTGAGCAACCAGGTGTAAAACAAAGGAGCACAACATCTTACCAACTTCCCCCTTTGTTTCTCATTCCTCTGATGAATGGAGTAGTAAAAATCTCCTAGAAATGTGGGTACTGGGTTCTTCAGAAGAAACAAATGGATGGCATTCTTGCTGACAAATTTAGGTTCATCTGCAAACAATATAGCCCCATATATGCTGAGGGCTAACGGTGCACAGACTGCCCTCCACTCTTCCAATGAAGCCTTCAGGATGGCCTGAGAAATCAAGAAGTCCAAATGCAAACCAGGAATCCCAGCTTTTGTTGTCATACTTTGCTCAATAAGGGTAGGCTCCAAGTACAGTGCCCTTGCTATTTCTTCATTTCTGGGAGGAGTCATCTCTGGGTTGAAGGGGATTCCACCTCTGATAGGTACTCCAATCAATAAAGAAAACTCTTCCAGCAGAGGCCCTAACTGGAAGTTTGGAAATGTGAAGCATCTCAGTGGTGGGTCATAAAACTGCAAGCATGTGTGGATCATGCTCCTATGAGAAGGATCAAGGTCCATAACCATATCCAAGATACCCCCATAGTGTTCTCTAAACAGTGGGATGTGGTCAGGTGTGATGAGTGACTGGACCTGCCTGATACCAGTCAATACAGGCTCAAAGAAGTGATATGATATGTTGCTCTTCCTGGGAGTAGTCATGAGTGTTGCTGAAGAAGCTGAAGATAAGTGCTGATGAAGATCACAGACTGAAGTACTGAAGGTGGACCACTGACAGACTGGTGTTGGTGAGGGTGGAAATGACTGAAGCAGATAACTGGTGAAGACAACTGAAGCAAAGGTCTATGCAGAAGAAGGGGTCAAAACCAAAACCAAGATACAAAGAAATGGATACCCTGAAAAGCAAATAAAAAAATGTCAAATGATGCAATGATGATATATGCAAATGATATGCAAGGGTTTGTGATCAAGCTGGATCTGATTATCTGTCTTGATATAAGGCCCATGTATGTTCAAAGAATCCAGATGAAGGCTTAGAAGTCCAGTAACTAGGGTGGGGAACTCAAATAAAGAGTCACATGTCCAGGGTTAATCACAAGAACTGTCCAAAGTGGGGTAATCTTAAACAAAACAGTAACAGGGTATGATGTGGCCAAGGGTTCCTGCAAACCTGTAAACAACCCAACCCTCTCACATGTAATGTTATAGAACAAGGATCCTTAGACTTGGATCAGTTATGAGAAGTGTAAACACTTCTAACCCGGAGGTACAGTGTTTACAATAACCATAAAAGATCCTCCTCTAATTCACCTCAGTTTCTGAAGGTCATAATAAAAGGTCATCCAGACTTAGCAGGCTTCCCTGATAGCCCTAGTACTACAGGAAATCTGTAGCACAGAGTTCTCAAGAAGAAACCCACATCTGAACCGTGTTTCATATTCCCGCACCAGACCGAAATGGAATGGGAACGAACATGAACCACTCTAGCCTAGGTGTCACTCAGGTCCCAGGTATAGGACCTTAAACTCTCAATGGAACCCCACCCACCAAAACAGAAAACCAGATCCAGCAAATGACAGTATGAAATATGCAAAACTGTAAAGAAAGCAATAAATAAAGTTGTACACAAAGCAATAAATAAAGCACAATGCAATAAACACACATAGCACATAACACCCTAGTAAACACAAATCAAATAAGCGCTGGGAGGAACCCACAAAAAGAACCAGAAGCCCTGGTTGCAATATAAGGGTCCCCAGCAGAGTCGCCAAGCTGTCGCTCCCACCAAATGACACTTGGTCAGAAGGGGTACAGACGTGAACGGTCGGCGAAGGAGAGAACATGAAGAGTCTCCAGCTAGGCATTTTTATCCCGAAGGAAAGGTAATGTTGCATAGACCTAAGAAAAGATGAATAAGACGGTCGCGAACCAGAGAAACTGAGAAAGGGGGTTGGTTACAACCTGGGAAGGTATTAGCACTCAGATTGTCCGTCGTACTCGACGGGATCCACGCTTGAAAATTTGTGTTTAAAGGGGTAGTGTCAGTGCTATTTTGTGTGCAAAAGCTGGGAAAGAATGCAAGTGTCAGTGCAAAAGAAATGTGAAGTGAAATAAAAGAGTGTCAGTGCAGAGAAAGAATAAAAAAGCTCAAGACTATGAGGCTCAAAGAATAATGCTGGAAGGAGGGGGAATATACAGAGACTTTTGTTCGATAACTGTAAAGTTATGCCTACGTATCCTCTCGTGCAATGAGGAAGTCAGAACACCGTAGTTCGACTCAAAGAGACTGAAAGATAAATTGACTTGTGAACTGCTTACTAGTCTATGCTCAAGTGTATGACCTGTCTGGCTCAGGTGCTAACTGTCTTGCATTAGACGGAAGAAGCGAGTTCTCGTTTATGAGTGAATGAGGTGAGAAAAGAATCCCGGAGGAGACGATTATTGTTTGTTATTGTGTTTTCAATCTTTTATTGCTTTTGGAGTTTATCATAAGAAAATGAACTTAAGCCTAAACCAAGGGTTAGTAAACTCATCACATCCTCCCTCTGATTAGGGGTAATGAGAATACCCTAAGTATGAGATAAACACCTCACACTTAACCACCTTGATGTAGGATTAAGATCATTAACCTATTTGCATTTATTTAGAGGTTTTTTTTTTGTATTTTTGTTTAGTGTTAAGTAATGAGTTTAAGCCATAATCAGGGATTTAATGGACCCATTACACCATCCTAATAGAAGGATAATAAATGAGAACATTTAAGTTGAGGAAGGCTCCTCAACTTAATCCATGATTAGGGATTAACCTCATGACAAAACAAAACCTTTATTAAAGTGGATTTTAGTTAATGGTAAGGTTAAGAAATGAATTTAATGGTTTGTGAGACAACTTGAGGGGGACTTGTCCATTAACACTAGGGTTAGTCCTTCTTAACCAATTAAGGAAGAATTAGAACCCTAATGCAAGGCCCAAGTTACAAGCTTGATGTCTTAGTGATTATTAAATGGATTGATTAAAGGATTTAAATACATTAAGGGTTCAACACTTAGGATTAAAGTTATACACTCCATCCTAATAGAAGGATACAGGCATAACCCTAATCACAAAGCCTTAAAACCTTCAAGGTTTAGTCCTTGATTAAGAGATGAGAAGAGAAGACACAAAGATGACACAAAGGTAAAACTAATGGGGGACTAATCAAACCCTAATTGTGATCATGCTTGGGTATTCCTAGGTTTTGTGAGGCTTGCAAGATATCTTCAAGGAAAAGCCACCATGGAAGAGGCAGGATGAAGGAAAGAGAAGCAAGAAGAAGCAAGATAACTTACTTCACTTAAGGAGATAAGTTACTTGAAGAAAGAAAGTGGGGAAGGAGCATGAATGAGCAAGCTCACTCTAATACACAAGAAGAAATGCAGCAATGAATGCATAAAAGGGATGAGAAGAGATTATGAGAAGTGAAGGCAAATTCACTTCTCAAATACTTACCACCTGAAAAGTTAGCAATAAGAAATGAAATGAAAATGAGATGAAATGCCAAGATGAAAGCCAAAGTCAGAAGCATATCAAGATGTAAATGATGTTATGAGATGGTATGGAAGCATGTCAAGAGATGGAGACAATCATACAAAGGATGGGAATGCAAATGAGGCATGTAAGAAGCATGAAAGTTCATGAAAACTTATGAAATGCAATGGATGCAATACATGGCAAATGGATGATGCAATGATCAAACATGATTTCAATATGTCCTAAGATGTCTTATATGTCATGTGGATGCACAAAATGTCATGGTAAGTTCATGTATGCAAGCATATGAAGAATGAATGCAAATGAAGGCAAAGATTAGGGTTTATGTACAAGATGCAATGCAAAATTCAAAATCAGAAGCAAGACATGAGATAAAAAATTGAAAATGGAATCAAAGGTACCCTAAAGGTAAAATGCCAAACAAATTGAAAATCCAAGATAAAAATGAAACAAAAATGTTTTTAGAAGCTTGAAAGTATGCATAACACAATGCAAAAAGAACCATTCACAAACTCAACTTGGATCAAAAGTTATGAATTTTGAAGTTAGGGTTAAAAATATTCAAATTAAAGAACCCTAATTCAAATGAAAATTGTCAAAATATGATCAAAACCAAAAAGAAATTTGTCTTGTGAGTTTGTAAATGTTTGAAAATGCTCTCTGAATTTTTTTGAGATTTTTAAATACCTAAATGTATTTTTAATTAATTAATTCTTATTAACTAATTAAAAATAATCATTTAAATGATTTAAAAATAATTTTTAATGCAAAAAATAAAAATAAAAATATTTTTGGGTTCTGAAAATTAATAAAAGATTAAATAAAAATTTCCAGAATTTTTTGATGTATTTTACTATTTTTAAAAATTCGTAGAAAAAAAACAAATAAAATGAAATAAAAATTAAATAAAAGGAAAGTATGTTGAATGGGTGGTGGAGATGAAATCTGGGCTTCAAACGTTTGACTGGGCGCGCATCTGGACGGCCCAGGTTCAAACCTAACTAATGTTGATTATTTATTTAATTAAACCTAATTAAAAGTTAATGATTCAATCCTGGCCATCAGAACACGCGCCAATCACAAATCCAAGGGTCCACTTTCAAACTTAGCCCTATTACAGGATTATTACCTAACTACTTTCAGATGACCGGAACAGTGTTCCGGTCATCTTCTCCGGCCATCCAACCTTGCTAACTCACTCAATTCGTGAAATCAAACCACTAAACTCTCCAGAAATGATCCCTACCCCATTCTAAACAAGATTCAGCCATCAAACATCATTTATTTCCCATGAACAAAGAGATTCGAAGCAAAACGGAAAATCATTCAGAAATTTTAGAAGCTTCATACATGCTTAAAACTTAACAATTTTCAAAACCAAAAGGTGCAGTGTGATCAGTGAAGCATGGAGAACAATCTAAGAACTTAAAAAATCATTTCTGGAAAAAATGTTCTTGATGTTACCTGAAATGGAGCTTTCGAAAATGGCACTGTCTGGACCATTCCTTTGTGCTTTTCTCCTTCTTTTGACTCCCTCTTGCTTCTGGGATGCTTGGATGAAGCTTTTGTGGGCTCCTTTGGAAGTTTGCTGAAGTTCAGTTCAAGGAGGGGCCAGAATCGTGATTTTGATTTGGAGTGTTTCAGGTTGATTCAAGGGGTGGGAAATGATCAGTGGATCATGGTGAGTTGTTCTATGGAATTTTTTTTGATGTTTGTGGCTTGTATGATCAGTTTCGAAGAAAAATGCATAAAGGGAGGTTTTGGTGAATGCTGAGTTGTGGGAGGATTCAGCTTGTGTTGTTGTGTGTGTTGAGTTGCTTTAGGTCCACATATCAATCCTTGATAGGTCAGAGAGTTGTTGTGGAGCAGTTTGATTGGTATGGCTCCTTTTGCAAAAAGTCAAGAAAGTTGTCTTTGGAGGTATGGGCTCATGGCAGGCCAAGGACAAGGGAGTGTCCTGTGCAGCTGGCTTTAGGGAGGTCCATGGAATTCAGATTGAGGCAAGATAGCAAGTGGGATGAAGTTTGTGGGTGGTTTTGCAATTTGTGAAGATTTTGGCCCCTTTTGAAATACTTGATGATCAAGGCATGAAACTTGAGAATTCTTTGGGAAATTCTGAATTTTAGGTCATGTATGATGTTTGTGTAATGGTTATAAGTCACTTTGAGGTCACAAATTGGCTTGGCATGAGTTTTTGCAAGTTTCCCTCTTTGGTGCATAAGTGAAATTTAATGATTTTCCCAACTTTGCAAGGGCATAACTTGAGTTCTATGATGAATTAGATCAAGTTCTTGTACTTTTTGAAAAGGGAATGATCCAATCTACAACTTTCATGACCAAGGATTTTTCATTTGAAGCATTTTTGAATCAAAACGAGGAGGTTGAAAAACTTTCCCAAAATGGCAAGTTTGCATTACAAGTCACTTTCCCAAAATGACAAGTTTGCAAATGGCTTGAAATTCTTCAATTTTGTGAACTTCCAAACTCTTCTAAGATCAAATAAATATCATATACACCCAAAATGATGGAGAAGACCCTTTGGTTGGATGATTGGGGGCTTCAGATGCCCTGATTTTGCACTGACTTGCTCAAGAAGTCATCTATTGATCAGATGCCTTCCCCATTGAATTTCTTCATGAAAATTGGTGTGTAGGATCCTTATAACACATAGAGACCAATAGAGACAAGAATGTCCAAAAAATTTGGAGTTATGGCCTCTGAAACCAAAACCCTAATTTTAGGTCATCTGTGTAGTTAAACCTGGCCCTCCTTCCGTGCCTCTCTCAGTTCTTGTGATTTTCTGACTTCTTTGATCTTGGGAGGATATAATATGATGATTGAAGACCTTTGGAGTGGCTCAGATGGCTCAGGGATTGCTCAGATTACAAACACTAGATGCAGATGACTTTGAACCAATGCAGTGAAGCAAAAATGCAATATGAGATGATATGATTGAACTTATGCAAATGAAAAGATCATAAGCCATGGTGAAATGAGTGAGGGCAAATTTGGTGTGTTTACACAATCCATCTGTCTATGTTGTTAAGAGGCAAGTAAATCATATTCCAACTAATAAAAGAAAGAGATATTAGTGAAAAAGGTACTAGTAAAATTATATATTATGTCATTCAATAAAATTATATATTTTTCATTTTATATATTAAATGGATTATGAATTTTTATATTTTACATTTTATATTTATGTTTTTCTTTATTACAGGTCAAATGGCTAGTAACGAGGAAAACTCACATGATACTTCTAAGAATGATGGAAATGAATCAGTTCATGACGTGGAAAGAGATATTACACGAGGACTAACTATTATGAAGGGAATCATTTGTGAAAGAGATAAAGGAGTAAAATATGACATACATTGGAATGTTGGAAACCAACTAGTTTAGCCTAACGGTGCAATGTTGATAAGTTACATTAGTGCACTTGTTCATTCACAAATTCCAATCACTTGCGATAATCGGAGAACTCCATCATTGAAAACCGCTATAGAAAAAATATGGAGTGAGATACCGGTACCATATGTGATGTTATTTTTTTTTGTTGACGATTATGTTATTAAATTACTTATACTATCACACTCTATGTATGTTTTTTCGTAGAGGTCTTTTAACATTGGTGACGACCGACAATATTATCTTCAATTGGCCGGAAGAAGACTCAGAGGGTTTCAAGATTTTTTAACAAACAAGTTTCTTAAGGATGCCCAAGGAGATTTTATTGAAGTAGAACGTCCAAAGAAGTATACAAACTTGATTTCACCTGAAGAATGAGAAACTTTTGTGGCTAAATGAAGAACCCAAGAATTCCATGTAATGTTAATTTATCACGAACATTGTATTATATACTTATTCAACAAGTGTTCTGATATGACTTAAACTTGTTTATATAGGATGCGAGTGGCATAAATCACCAATGAGTATCAAAACCCGTGTATCTATACAAAAAAGGGTGTTTGGGATATGCACACTTACAACAAAGAATAGTAAGTATATATAAATGCTATGATATACTTGTTCCCTATTTGTTATAATTGATCTTATTATTTGTCTTATAAATGATATGATATACTTGTTGCCCATTTATTATATCTCTTCCGGAACATGTTTTGTGGAAGGTTGCTCGTGTGGGTAAGGATGGAATTGTTAAGGAAGATGTTCAACAAGTTTATGAGTAATGTGTAAGTATAACATTATTTCTTTAATTAAATCAAAAGTTTATTAACATAAATTTTTTATACTTTTTAATCCTCACTAATCTTTTTTGATATGCATATGAATTTCAGAAGAATCTATCTCAGTCTTTAACTCTAGCTGAAGACCATGATTGTAGGAGAATACTAAGTCGAGTATTAAATGTTCCTGATTATTCCGGTTGTGTGAAGGGTAAGAGATTGGGGTTACTTAAACAACCTTGTATAAGCATCCAAAGAGTAAAAGTCCTAGCAATAAGTAAGTGATGGAATCGTTGGAAGAATTAAAAGCTCAAGTTCGCGAAATGCAAAAGGATAAAGAAAGATATATGTCAGAAAGACGCAGTTCAGATTTTAAAAATACTAGTGACAAAGATAGTATCAATTGTAATTTTCAACAGAAAATTCCCGAGGTAATTATATATTATTATGAAATTAAATTAGCACAATTTTTTTAATTGACATATATACACATTAACAATTTCATATTTATTATTGGTTTAGGGCATTTCACCCTGTCAACTATATTTAACGTCATTGGCTTATCGCATGGTTGGCAAGGAAAAAATGCATAACACTTTGGGAGATGTACTTCACCATAAGGCGCTCCTTGATGGATTTTTGAAATTATCGATTGATATTGCTTTAGAGGGGGATGCACCATTACCTATAGCTGACGATGTTTCATATGCAACATTGGTGGGAGACGCAATAGGACCGTATGCTGCATGGTCGTCAAACCTCATTTTCATAGATGATGAGGTATGTTGAAATGTTTTAAAATTCAAATTTGTTATGTTCCATGTAAGTTATTCTTACATTTTATTTACATGGTAATGTTAGACTCCTAAAAAAATTCAAATCAAAAGATAATGGGAATGTGCGGCACACCGAGTCAGTTGCATAAAAAGAAGAGGTACATTGATATATATATATATATATATATATATATATATATATATATATATATATATATATATATATATATATATATATATAGAGAGAGAGAGAGAGAGAGAGAGAGAGAGAGAGAGAGAAAATGTTAATTCTATCCTCCAAAATCAAAAACTTCTTGATCTTATATATTAACTATATTATATGATTTTCAGATTCATGCTCAAGAGTTGCAACAAGTTAGCAGGAGTAAAAAGCCTGAATTTAGTAACATGTAAAAAAATGATCTTGCAAAGACCGAGCCTAAAAAAGCATATATTTCTCGATTTAGGTTGTGCCTTGAAACATATGTAGGAACAATAGATGTATGGTGGAAGGTGGTATCGTGAAATACCCATGGAGGAAGGTATTTTTGGTTTTTCTTATGTCGAAACAATTGGTAAAGAGGATTTGGATCAGATTTTCATCATTCGGAATTAGGCATTGATGTTATGAATTCATACATCAGGTACATCAATCAACTTTATTTAATTAATTGAACAATTTATTTACTCATTTCAATGAATACTCTAATGTTTATTATGTTTTTGTTTAAGGTTCTTGTATGACAAATTGATGCGCCTGCGTCAATTGTCAGAAAGATTCTCTTTCTTATCTCCCAGCTGTATCAACACACGACTAATTGATCAAAATCCAAATGTAGTCAAAGATCACTTAGTCGATGCATTTATGGCCAACAAAGATACAAAAAAAGTTATATCTTTTACCATATAATACTAGCCAAGTGTTAAATTTTCATTCTAACTTCATTTATTATAATTTTTTGTTTTTTGACGTTATGTAGAAATTTTCCATCTAAACTTTTTTATTATTTTACAGTGGACACTAGTCTTTGGTTGCGATTAATCCTATAAGAGAAATAGTGTATTATCTGGATTTGTTAGATGGTGATCAAACAAAATACTCCCATATGAAGAAGATGGTTGATACATAAGTGAGATTGTTCTAAATATTCGTGTGTATGTGTATATTTATTTATTTATGTGATATTGTTCTAAATATTCGTTTATATTTTGTTAGAGTTATACAAATATTACGATCACAAAGACAAGCTCGAGTACCAAAGAGTAAAGCAAACAACATTACATGGATTAGAGTGTAGGTATATTTTCACAATTTTGCTTATAATAATGATGCTACTTGATAAACAAGTTAAACTATATATCTTGATATATATTCATATTTTTTTCTATGTGTACATGTAGTTTTCTCGTCAGTGTAATGATATATATTGCAAATATTTCGTATTGAGGTTTATTAAAGAAACTATTCTTTTGGATCAAATAGAAATTCCAATCACGGTATGAAATTATAAGTTAGAAATTATTTTAATATTTAACAGATATTTCATCTAATTAATTAGTTTTAACTAAATCATATGATGTTATATCATGTAGTACTTTGATGAATACAAGTGTGTTAATTACTCGAAAGATCAACTAGAAGAAATTAAGGAGAATTGATGTCAATACATTTTTGAAATGAGAATTATATGAGGTATATTGTCTTGAGATGAGATTTATGTTGTTGTGATGTTATGTATTGGATTGGAATAGTTCTAGAAGTTGTTGTGGATTAAGGATTGACGTATAATGGTTATTATAAGGTTATGTAGAATTATAGTGGTTATTATAAGGTTTATATATAATGGTATATAAAGTTTTGGAGGTGGATCTATTGTTATTAGAATTATGGATATTTTCTTGGTGTACTAGGTTTATGTTGAAATATTAATATTATAAGATTTATGTGTAGAATCATAATGGTTATTATAAGGTTTGTGTGATGAATTATACATGTTATTATAAGGTTTATGTGTCGAATTATAAAGTATTGTGTGTTGAAATATGATTTTTTAATAAAATTTTTGATAAAAATTTGAATTATAATGGTTTGTGCTATCATTTTATAATTAAAAAACAAGACTAAAGCCAACACTTTTAACAAAAAAAACGCTTCCTAAAAATTCAGAATAGACAGCGCTTTTAAAAAAATGTTTCCTAAAAAGTGCTTTTAAAAAGCACTATTTACGTGTAGGATATAAAGTGCTTTGTAAAAAAAGTGTTGCCTATAGTACATATTAGAAAGCACTTTTACATAAAATGCTGCATAAAAGGGAACTAAAAAACTACATTTGACAACGCTTTTAAAGAAAAAGCGCTACCTAAAGGTGATAATAGAAAGCACTTTTCAAGAAAAAGTGCTACCTAAAGGTGATAATAGAAAATGCTTTTCAAGAAAAAGCGCTGTCTAAAGGCGACATAAGGCAATGCTTTTGCATTGAAAAAAAACGTTGTCTTTACCTACAACAACGCCACTTCAGACAACACTTTTAAGTGTTGTTAAAGACAAAAATAAAGTGCTCTCTTTTCCCTTATATGACGTAGTTATATTAGAGGTTGAACTAATATTTGGATTAAGAGTAATTCCCAAGTAGCTATTATGGAGTTTAAATAGTCGAAAATAGTTTCTTGGAATTTGGAATAGATGGAATAATTGTTTCATTTATATAAATGTGGTTTTTTCACATATTTTTCATGAAAGAAGTGTTTGTGAGAATAAGATTTCTTCTCATGTCATTCACTAGATACTTTTATTAGGTAGAATTCACCGCCAAAGTGTATTAAGGAAGATTTCAGAGGGATATCAAGATCCCTTCATTATGAGAATTGTGATACTTATGGCTTGTGCCTTGTTCCATCTCACAATTTTTCCGATGAAACCTGACTCAAATTACCTTACTATATCATCTTTTATGTCAAAATGATCACATCTAATCTCCAGTAAAAACTTTGAACTTCGTTATTTGACATATTATATTCTTTTAGAGGTAGGCTTTCTTAGTAGATAATAGATAATATATTTATATTCGACTTCTTAAACTCATAATGTTACAATGCATGCTTTGGGTAGAATTTAGTTGAATACCATCATTATATTCGGCTTAAACTCCTAGTCTAAGAGCTTAGGGCCTTGGTAGTTGGCGGTGTTTCTCCTAGATATTTCGAGCGTGACTGTTTTTCTGCTCTTTCATTTGGGTCTTTTGATTTCGTTTTTGGCTTTTCCCGTCTTTTTCCTGGTGAACTTGCAACATGAGAAATGGAGGTTGGACTGAAGTGAAGAGAAATGTTAGAAGAAATACCAACATGATGTCTATTTGGTTGGCTATATTGGGCAATAACAAGGTTTTGGGAGAACAATTGTTTTCTTTCTTCTTCACTGAATTCCCAGATTCTTACAATGCAAAGGGTATGACCGATATATTTAAAGATTATGGTTCAATTTCCGAAGTCTTTATCCCGACAAGGAGGTATAAGCGTGGAAGAAGATACAATTTCGTGAGATTCAGGAATGTGCACGACGTTAGGATTATGACGATGAAACTAAACAATATACAATTTGGAGGGAGGAAGATTATCGCTAATGTTCCCAGATTTCAAAGGCGAGTTAAAGGTGTGAGGTCCAAATCATTTCAAGGAAAAGTCGCGAAGAACCTGAGTAAGAAGATTCATGTTAATTGTGGATTCATTGGTCTTTAGGATAAATTTTTTTCTCAGGTTGTTGATGGAACTAAGGACTCATATGGGGTTGGAATCGTAACAACAATGCAAAAAGATCGACTAAGGTAAATGGACCAGTTTTTGCGCATATGAAATTCAAGGTAAAAGAACATGGATTGGCTAGATTTCAGACAACATTTGTGGGGATTGTGTCAAAGTCTGGTTCAACCTACACCATTCAAGAAGCTTTCAACATTAAGGTGATGCCTTTAGGTGCGAACCAATGCCTTTAGGAGGGTTTTGAACCATGGGAGATTGAGAGTCTTACGGAAGAGGATAGAGCTTGCTTGGAGTTCCTTTTTGACGAAATGCATCTTTGGACTCCTCGAGACGTTGATTAGGAACAACTAACATGGATGAAATTCTACGGATTACAGTATCACGCTTAGAGCCATAAATTTTTTCTTTTCTTATCTAGTTGCGTGGGTGAATTTGTTTGTTTCGATGACAAAACGAAAAGTCATAAGAACTTCGACATGGCCAGGTTCCTTATTAAAATGAAGTTTGCCATTGACCTTAACCAATCTATCAATGTGTTAGCTCCTAAGTTCGATGCTCATGTTATTCGTAAAGAGAAGTAATCTAAGGATTATATTCTTTAAGGAGAATAAAAAAGGCTTCGACTGAAGTTATGTTGAGAATCCAGGTCGAAGCTACACCTGTGTAAGGGAAAGATAATTTATTGACTTGGAATTACTTCTAAGTGTTTGGAAATATTGTTTGACATATGCTTCTGAAATAATTCGACACGAAAGGATTTGAATTCAAAATTAGGAGGGAAAGTTAGTTTCTTATCCATTCCTAAAGAGATAAGTGGCGCACGTTGTAACACCCCATTTCTACCCGGAAAATAATAACAAAATCAGATTTTCAAAATTTCTAACAAACAAATGGAATGCTACACTTTCAATTTAAATAACAACATTTCATCACCTGATTAGTCTTTAAAATAAAATAACTTTCATTACTACGCAACGGATTCACAAAATTCAACTTTAAGTAAAATAACCACATGGTCAACTCAAAACAACATTAAAATAACAAGTCTTTAATGGAAGCAACTTAAAATTCAACAACATAATAAAACCAACACTAAAGAAAACATGTGATCACCCCCGGTGCTACGTATCATAGTGACGACACTGACTGGAACTAACGAAGGTAAGCATCTCTATTTTGGATTACCTGTACATTACCAATACATGGCAACACTCAAACATAAGTGGTGAGATATCGAACTATATAATCATATATATGATAAATAATATATTAGATCAAACTATATAGAATCACCACTTCACAACTCACAAACAATGTCAATCAACATAAGATACAACACACCAACATAATTATGCAACTTTGAAATGCAACTTAGACAAATGCATATGTATGTGGTACCATTTGAGCAGAACTCCCAACTTAATAATTCTTCAATTAATATAGGCATCAACAAGGCATAAAGCCTTCAAATTAAATTTTTCCAATCAAGGCCAACTTACCGAGCAATAGTTCCAACTTGATATGCTATGTATGCCGAAGGTCTCTACCTTAGGATTTAGGTTTATCCTTATTTCCCTTAAAAAAATAGGATGGGGACTCTTAGATTTTAAGTCAGCCGCGACAGAAGTCATACTTTTGTTCTGGTTGAGAAGTTTAAGATCTTTAGGAACAAATTGAGATGGTGGAACTATAACATATTCGGTTGGATGGACCTTAAAATCGAGATTGGTGTGTTGAAGGTGAATGAATTATAAGATAATATGGATTGTAGTATTGACTTAGATTCCGAGGATATTCTCAGATTAAGAAGCTTAGAAATTGATAAAATTTAGAACGATTTGAAATTCAGGGAAATCATGATTCAACAGAAGGTAAAGGAGAAATGGACTTCTGACGGAGATTCCAATACCCGATACTTCCATTCTCTTTTGAGGAGTGGATCCATAGGATTAACTTATCCTTTCTTAACACAGAGAACAAATTGATTCAAGATGTGGCATTGTGAAGAATTTGACCAAAATGTTTTTCCAAAAAAAGTTTAACAGAGTTGCTAGGGTGGGCATCAGAATGAACATGTCTAATTTAAATAAGCTGTCGAGTGAGGATAGTGATATGCTAGTCGCAGAATTCTCAAACGAAGAAATATTGGAAGCGGTTTCGGGTGAAGAAGGCTTGAAGAGTCTGGGGCCGAACAATTTTAATATTGAATTTTTGAGGAGATGTTGGAATATCGTGGGAGAAGACATAATTCGTGGCATTCATCATTTCCATGCACGTGGGTATTTAGCTAAAGCCTTGAGTTCAACATTCATTGTGTTAATTCCTAAGTCCGATAATCCTCAGAGTCTTGAAGATTTCATGCTTATTGGATTAGTAGGTTGCATATACAAAATAATTTCGAAGATGATATCTAACATGTTAAGCAAAGTTATTGGAAAGTTGAATTCAAAGTCTCAATCCGCCTTCATCCCTAGTAGGCAATTGCTTTACCGTGTCCTTATTGTCAACGAGCTTTTGGATTTAGCAAAGAAGCGTAATCATGGTTGTTTAGCATTCAAATTTGATTTTTAAAAATTCTACGACTGCATAGACTGAGCTTTCCTGGTGGAAATTATGCAAGCCATGCATTTTAGTCAGAAGTGGATTCCGCTGATCTAAGGTGGGACTCTTAACTGTAACTTATCCATGATTGTTAACGGAGGTTTAACCAAAGACTTTAAGACGTCCAGGGGTCTTCGACAGGGCGACCCGCTATCACCATTTATTTTTACTCTATTCGCATAAGGCTTGGCTGAATTGTTGAGGAACGCGAATGCGATGAGAATGCTTTTAGGTTTTAGAATTCAAGGTGAAAATTTTATTAATCTGGTGCAGTTCGCGGACGACACTATCATCATTAGCGAATGATATTGGCAAGACTTGCAGGAAATCAAATCTTTGTTGCGAGGTTATGAGATGTTGTTAGGCTAGCAGATAAATTTCTGAAAAAGCTGCCTTTATAGTGTCGGTATTCAACCCGCTTTCTTGATGTTGCTGCTGATTTTCTAGTGTGCAGAGTCGGTTCTTTACCGTTCATATTTTAGGGTTTCGATGTTGGAGCAAAACAAAGTTGTTGGAATGATGTTAATTTGGAGTAGAAGTTGGAATTATTTATTGACATTAAATGGGCAATAAATGCACACAAAGTAGAACTAATATGGAAGTGAATTTGAAAAGATTCATTTTAGTCCCACATAGGAGGGAATACAAATATTAGTAGTGTTTACCGTTCATATTAGTAGTGTTTATTTAATATTAATTAATTACGAATGCTGACATGTCACATTTCAACCTAAGTTTTGACTAACTCCACTACTGACCAACCCAGTAACCGCCAACTTTGACTGGGCCGGTCCACTCTCCCACGTTTCTAGTAACCGCCAGTTTTGACTGGGCCGGTCCACTCTCCCATTTTTTTCTCCACGATCTACGATTCGCTGCCTATAAATACAGGCCTTCACTTCATTTGTCAAGTGCACCGAAACATTGTTTTTCTCTCCTCTCTTTGCTCTCTTCATCTATAAATTTTTCTTTTTCTTGACTGGTTTTTTAACCAGATACTACGACTGGTTTATAACCATCTAAGGTGTAATCTCTAAGATCGATTTATCAGCCTGCAACTGATAAATCGAATTTGACGGGCTGTTTTATCCTGGAGACGTCGTTGTAAATTCGACTGCATTGCATAATTTTGGCAGTACGACGAAACGTCTTAAAGAAAGCGACCTAGTACGCGACTCGTCCCGATAATTTCTTTGTGCCATTTTAAATTTTTTCAAAACCGAAAAGCAACAAAAGTTCACGCGCCTTTTGGAAAATGGTGGTAGATGTTTTCAAGTCTCGGCTTTCTTCATGGCGAGGGAGAGTTCTTTCGATCGGTGGTTGAGTTACCTTATTAAATGTTTTCTGGCTAATCTTCCTATCCATAATTGGGCCTTTTTTAAAGCCCCTAAGAGTGTCATCAAGAATCTACTAACGATTCAGCGGAATTTCTTATGGACCGGTCAGTCGAAGAATCAACGCATTGCTTGGATTGGTTGGGATCAGATCTCTTTTTCTAGAGAGGAGGGTGGTCTTGGCATCTGAGATATCTCTTCTTTCAATGCTTCCCTCCTCTCCAAATGGCTGTAGAGATGCATTATCAACAACTGAGTTATTTGGCGCAACTTTCTTGAATGTAAATACGGTGATATTAAGTTTATGATCTTATTGAAGAAGATGACTCGACCAGATAAAATGATTTCACAATGGTGGAAAGATCTTATGCATATTGCAGACTTGTCAGAAGTTGGTTGCTTTTTATACCAACTGTCTTGCAAAGTTGGTTCTGGAATTTATGTTTTGTTCTGGTTTGGTTGTTGGCTCGATTAAGGTCCTCTTTTCTGAATGTTTTTGGATGTTCCATGTTTAAACTAGCGGTTGTTGCTGATTTTGGAATCTGGGAGAATGAGATTTGGAGTTGGCATTTTGACACGATTGCCTCAAATATGCCAGATGCTTTTGTTTCAGAATTTGAGGACCTGAAGCATTTCTTGCTGGAAGTGGTTGTTCCGTTTTTAGGGATTTCAGACAGGTTCACGTGGAAATCCAATATTTTTGATTATTTTACCGTTAAATCTTGTTACACTGCTTTACGTTTGCACTCAGGAATTAGTTTAGTTGATATTATTTCCAATGAGGCATTGAAAATCACTTGGAAGACTAGTATTCCTCTTAAGGTTTAAATATTTGGTTGGAGAGCTTAATGGGATAGGCTGCCTACAAGAGCGTTCCTGGCTGCCAGGGGTATAATCTCGAATCTGCATGAGTTAGAGTGTGTTTTTTGTTTCGGAGTTGTGGAGGACATTAACCATGTCTTATGTTCTTATTCGGTGATCGTTAATGTTTGGAGGAGGATCGCCGATTGGGTTGGAATCACTTGGATTGAGGAGGTCGAGGTTTGTAATCACCTATTTGAATAGTTTTTGAAAGTCATTATAGCGGTAAAAATTGTGAGTCTAAGCTATTGATTAACTTAACTAAATGAAAATAGAGTCACCACCGCACTTTTATTTTATTCTAAAAGGAAAAGGAAAGAAAGAGCAAATAAATCCTAAAAATGAATATAAAAGAAAAATCTAAGAGAAACAAACAGAGAATGGGTAAGGGAGTTGGTTATGAAATCGGAAGGTGTTATCACCCAAAACGTCTGTGGTACTCCACGGGAGCCCTTTGAAATATTTATGCTTTTGGTTTGAAAATGGTTTATTAAATGAGAGTGAGGGGATGAGAAAAGAATTGATTTTTAATATTTTTGTGTTTGGAGAGGTTTACCACCTCATGCCTACGTACCCATAAAGTACAATGTAAGATCAAAACCCCGTAGTTCGTGGTAAAAAGAACAAATTTTTGTTGGTTTTGATTGATTTTAAGAAGTAAATACAATTTTTCATTTTCAAGTGGATAACCTCACAAATCTACCATGAGAATGAGGGAATGAAGTCATACGTCATTATGGGGAGGGCGCCAACTCGGATAAAATCGAAGAGTATGCCACTAAACCTCCACAAATGACAAGAGACTAAATTACATCAAATTACAACCATGGAGATTGGGAGACTTGCAGCCGACTAGAAAAAATGACTCGTCATAGTCTAAACTTGAAAAGAAAACAAAAGAGTGCACAAAATGACTTGAATGAGTTTGGTTCTTTTTATTTTTGAATTGAAGTCAACATGATTAAGTTCATTAACATTTATTAAAGAAAATAAGAAGTAAAAGTCACTTAACAAAAGTCAAGGTTTGAATTATTAAAGTGGTGTAAGTTTTTTAAAAGAAGACTCCTTTATTAAAGGGAGAAGATTTTGAAAATTAAAGAAAGGGAGGAGATGAAGAGGCTAACCTAAAAATAAAAGAAAAGAGATAAGGGAGGAAAGATCTACCCACTTGAAGACAATTCAAAGCATAAGCAAAATATTTCATCCTCATAAGCACAATCTAGCAAGTGGCCAAATAAAGAGTAAGGTACCAACTCCATAATGATCAAAGTAAAGGGAAGGTATCCTAGAATCTAAGTCTAAAACTCAAAGTCCAATGCAAAGGATAGTAACCATAGTCCAAGATTAGGAGTATGAGTTTTTTTTAAAGGTTTAGACCTTTATTAATGTTTTTTGTGTCCAAAGGATAAAAGAAAAGAAAAGCACAAAGATATAATGACATAAACATAAACATGATAATGAATGATATAAAGCATAGTAAAATTAAATAAAAGAATGGAGCAAGATATAAAATAAAAAGGATAGGGAGCAAGAAATAAATAAAAGCAATATAATAATATACAAGAATGCGGTGAACTTAATCATCCACAAAGGTAACAAGCTAAAAGCTCAAAGCGATAATTGAATTTCGTCTCGCGTTTTGCACTATATGGTTGACCTATGCATTCAAGTCATTATTTAACAAAACTTGTCAGGAGATTGATAGAATCAAAGCTTCTACAACAACAAGTTTGATAATTATGAACTTAATACAAAGACCAACCATGTTTGGGCTTACGCAACCAATCAAAGTTCGGGCCACAAAAGTACAAATGCCGATAAGGATAGAGAGGGACAAATGTAGCACTATGTTAAGCAATCACCAATTAAATTATATAGAAGTCACCCTACAATGAGGCCGATCAATACAAATTAAAGTAACTAATATTAGTGCTAATACATGTTAGAGGAATGATATAATGAATCATCCTCTGAAAACATGTCACACGAAAAGAAAAATGGTAACGGTCTAATCATAATCGAGATTTCAAATTGATTTATCAAATGCCACATATCATGATTCCAAAGTATGGAGAATGATCCAAATGATCATTCATCCAATAGATTTGAAATAATGAAGATTAAACATCTTTAAAAATCAACAATCATCGATTCAGAGATCTCATCGACAAAAAAAAAAGAAAAAAAATGAAGAGAGAGATGAATCTAACATTTATAATCTATCAACAACCAGCAAACCAATATCAAAAGGAGAAAATAGACTTAATCCATAAGAAACAAAATCAAATAACAAAATAAGAAAAGAAAAAGAAAAAAGAAAATCCACAAGGGAGGGTTTGTCCGCAAAACAGGGAAGCGGAGTGCAAATGTCATGGAAGTGGGGTGTATTTTGCAGGTTTTACATAGGTACCAAGTGGCATCGGGTCAGGTTGTGAACTTGGAGAAATCTGAGGTTTCATTCAGTCAAAATGTAGAAGAATAAGCTAAAAATATTATCCGGTTACAGATGGGTGTAAAGACTGTCGTTGGCCATGCGAAATACCTTGGTTTAGGGGTGTTCAAATCCAAACCAATCCAAATAAAAAACCGAAAACCGATCCAAACAAACCGAAAACCGAAAAACCGATTTGTTTTGGATGTATTTGGATGTCATTTTGTAAGAACCGATCGGTTCAGATTTGATTTCTGATTGATTTTTCAAAACCGATCCAAACCAAACCAAACCGCATGTATATACGTTTTTTACTTAATTATATTTTATTAGTATATATGTTGTGTTAATTTAGTATTAAATGATACTTATCTTTTAAAATACTATTTATTAGTTTGATTTAATCTATTTATTTTTAATATTTTTATCTTGTAATATTAATTTTTGATATAGTATAATATATATTATATCAAACTTACTATTTATTAGTGTTTTTAGAATATTAATAAAAGTTATAATTTATAATTTGGATATCCAAAAAATCTATCCAAATTAAACCACATGAAATTGGATCGGATTTTTTTAACCAATCATCCAAAATCAAACCAAACCGCAAATAAATTTATCTTTGGATCAGATGATATTTTGCTTCAAAACATATCCAAACCAAACCGCGAATACCCCTATCTTGATTTACCGGTGATGTTTGGGAGATCGAAGAAGGAGATTTTCGCTTGAGTGGTGGAAAGAGTTTGGAAGAAAATTAAGGACCGGAAAGAGAAATTTATGTCGCGGGCTGGAAAATAAATCCTTATCAAGGCCGTCGCACAAGCTATTCCGAGTTATATCATGAGATATTTTAAGTTGCCGGAAGGGATTTGCAATGAAATCGAGGGTTTAATTGCAAAATTCTAGTGGGGGTCTAATTCTTGCAACCAGAAAATTTACTGGATGCGATGGGATAAAATGGCTAGAGAAAAAAGTGTTGGTGGTCTTGGCTTTCGAGGAATTAGCGAATTCAATATGACTTTACTTGGAAAATAATATTGGAGGCTGTTATTCAATGATGAGTCTTTAGTGGGACGGGTTCTTAAGGGCAGGTACTTCCCAAGGGTTCACATCGAAAGTTGTTCGTTGAGCTTCAATCCGAGTTACTCCTGGAGAAGCATCCTTAGCTCCAGGGATTTGATAAATGCTGGTTTGCGGTGGAGGATAGGTAATGGTGATAAGGTTATGGTGTTCCAGGATCGTTGGATTCCCGGCATCTCAGGTTTAAGCCGTCGGGACAGATTGGCTCTTTGGATATCAATACTAGAGTGAGTGACTTAATTGATGATGACTTGAGGATATGGAAAAGAGAATTGATTTTTTCCTCTTTTGATCAGTTGGTGGCGTATCAGATCGTTAGTATCCCCATCTCTCTTAGACATATCTCGGATGAGCTCATTTGGAGTTTTGAGAAAGATGGTCGTTACTCGGTAAAGTCAGCCTACCATTTATGCATGGATAACAGATTCAGTAAGAAGAATCCTGGAGATTTGGGTGATCCTACTGTAAGTTGTGGAAATTGATTTGGAAAATTCCCCTCAACAATCGTATTCGGAATTTCATTTGGAGGGCGGTCCAGAACATTCTCCCCACTAGGAGT